>MU174308.1:9913218-10048674 GCA_016696395.1 Antechinus stuartii
CTGCGAGCTCTGCCGCCCCTTCTACTTCCGGGACCCTGCGAGGGACCTGCGGGACCCGGCCGCCTGCCGCCGTGAGCCTGGGGGGAAGGGCGCGGGGGGTGGCGCGGAGCCGGGGCCGGGGGTGACCGTCTCGTTGCCCCGCAGCCTGCGACTGTGACCCCGCGGGCGCCCGCGACGGCGGCCTGTGTGACCCTCACGATGACCCCGCCCTGGGGCTTGTGTCCGGCCAGTGTCGCTGCAAAGAGCACGTGGCCGGGCCCAGGTGTCAGCGCTGCAGAGACGGCTACTTCGGCCTGAGCGCCGCCGACCCGCAGGGCTGCCAGAGTACGTGCCCCCAGCCTGACGCCGCCCCCCAACTGCCCCGTCCCCCTCGGCCCCCCCTTTTTTATTTAAAATCGCTATAATAGCGTTTAAGGTCCATCTCAGCCCTGCAAAAGCTCGCGCTCCGTGTTTTTCTCACCCCCCCACTCCTCCTCCCCATCAGCAAGAATCTGGGGAAGCACGGGCCGTTGTTCTAAACTTCCACGGTCCCTCCCCTGCCCCCACGGGGGGCCGCTCTCCTGCCTGGCCCTGACCTCACGACACCCCCCTCGCCCCCGTGGTGACTTCCCCGTCCCTGCCCCCCGCCCATCTCGAGCCGGGTAACAGTGGCGCTCCTGCCCCGCTAGGGTGCCAGTGCGACCCCCGGGGCACAGTGCCGGGGGGCCCGCCTTGTGAGGCCGGCGGCGGGGCCTGCTTCTGCAAACGCCTGGTGACGGGAAGGCACTGTGAGCGATGCTTGGTGAGGCCCTGAGAGGGGGTCGTGAGGGGGACAGACGGGGGGCTCGGGAGGGGCCCCCACTGTGTGACCCTCCCTCTGCCCTCAGGCCGATCACTGGGGTCTGAGCCACGACTTACTCGGCTGCCGCCCGTGCGACTGTGATGTGGGAGGCGCTCTGGAACCCCGGTGAGCCTTTTTCTGGGGGGCTAATGCTGGAGAAATAAGGAGGTGGTCGGGGAGAGCCAGTCTGTGAGGAGCCCCGAGTTCAACTGCAGCCTCAGATACTTACTCTCTGTGTACTGGGTCCCCCCCCCAATGGCCTCGGCAGAATCAGCTCATGTCAGAAGAGAGTGTCAGGTGTGGTTAGGTAATGGGGAGGGGTTGGCCCTTTCCTTCACCAGCCCTTTTACAGATGGGGAAACTGAGGCAAGCATGGTTGCCGTGCCCAGTCACAGGGTCAGGACTCGAGGCCAGCTTTGCCCTCCTGACCCAGGCCCAGCGGCCGCCCCTTGGGCACCTAGCTGCCCTGGGGGGTGTGGGCAGGTGGGGGGCCGTGTCAGTGACTGGGAGTGGGCGACTCTCCAGGTGCGCCGAGGACTCGGGGCAGTGTCGGTGTCGCCGACATATGTTTGGGCGACGCTGCGACCAGGTGCAGCCCGGATACTTCTTGCCGTTCTTGGACCATCTCACCTTCGAGGCCGAGGCCGCCCGCGGGCAGGTGGGAGCCGCGGGTGTGGGGGGGGCTGGAGAACCCGCTTGGGAGCGGGGAGGCCTCTTAGGCCCACCAGGCAAGCTCCTTTCCCGGCAGGCCCTGGACGTCATTGAGAGAATGGCGCCCCCTGGGATGGCAGCCTCCTGGACAGGAGTGGGCTTGGTGCGGCTGCGGGAGGGCCAGGCCCTCGAGTTTGTGGTGGACACGGTGTCCCAGGCCATGGACTACGAGCTGCTCCTGCGATATGAACCTCAGGTCTGCTCCCTTTCCTCTGGCCTTCCGCCCCAGGGCCCCCCGATCTCCGACTCCCCTCCTCGCGGCCCCCCTTTCACCACCGGCCTTCCAGACCCCACCCAGCACGCCATTGCCCCCATTCTCAAGCGCTCTCTTCAGAGAAGCCGGGGAGCCCCGGGTTTCCCATCGGGACAGCAGGCTCTAAATCCCGGCTCCCACTTCGGTGATCAGTCCCCTCCGAGCCTTGGTCTCCTCGTCTGCAAAAGGGAGTTAGTAACGCTCGCGTGAACTCCCGTCCCAGGGTAGCTTTGAAGAAAACGGCGGCCCCTAACGCCCTTTCAGAGCCAGCTGGCCCGCGCACGGGCTCCCTTCCCCCAGGTGAGGGCCCCGCGCCTGAGCTCTGACCCCCCCCCCCCAGGTCCCGGAGCAGTGGGCAGAGGTGACCGTGACTGTGCAGCGGCCAGGGCCTGTATCTCCCAGCAGCCCCTGCGGCAACACCGTGCCTGAGGATGACCACTTCCGGGGGATGCTGCAGCCTGGCACCAGGTGAGGGGGTGGGGAGGAGGCGGAGCCCGCCTGGTTTCCTCCTCTGAAGTGTAAGTACCCACCGGGACCCCCTCCCCCCCAAGGGCTCAACGTGGCCATCAGACAAGGAACTCCCGATTCCCTCAGTTGGATTTCAGAGTGGGGAAGATATTTATATCTAGTCTATCGTTTATCTACATGTATCATTTATATTGCCTCACCCCAGAAAGTGAAAAAATACGGAATGGATTTGTGACAATCACCCCCATATATGTAGGGGGCTTTAGAGGTCACAAAGTACTTCCCCACACGCCCTCTCGTGGAAGAAAGGGCTCTAGAGGTGGAAGCAAGAGACCTGAATGTTCAACCCTCGCTCTGGCACTTACTAGCGAGGAGGTTACTTTCTGAGCCTCAGTTTCCTCATTTGTGAAATATGGGTCATAATACTCCCAAAAGACATTTTGAAGAAAGCAAATGGATGACCAAAGCATTTATTAAAAGTTTTCTATTTGCAAAGAACTCAGACAAACCACATCTATCTCTATAATTCTATCTCCCTATGTGTTTATATCTATAACTATCTTTCTGTCTATATCTTTCTCTATGTCTATCGCTTTCTAACTATATTTGCAACTATACCTATCTTTGGAAAGTGGAGAGGGAATAAGGATTTATATGGGGCTAAGCGCCTGTACAAATATTATCTCATTCGATCCTCACAATAACCTTGCAAGGTAGGTGCTGTTATTATCCCCATTTTACAGATGGAAAAACTGAGGCAGAGAGTGGGTAGATGACTTGCCTAGAGTCATACAGATAGTAAGGCCCAGTTGTTCCCGATTCCCAGCCCAGCACCATGTCTGCCGCAGCTGCCTCAGCCTTTGGGCAAGTCTTTTTTTCAAAACTCTTTGACCCTCAGTTTCCCTACTTGGAAAATGAGGGGGGTTGGATGTGACCCCTGGGGTCCTTTCCAGTTCTAACTCATGGGATCATGTGAATTTAGAGACAGGAAGAGCACTGGCTTTGGCGGGGGACAGTGACCCTTGGAGGGTGAGACCATTTTGGGTATAAATCATTTTCTCTCTCTGGGCTTCAATTTTTTCATCTCTAAAATTCAGGATTGATATTTCATCATCTCCTGGGGCTGATTTCCAGATTAAAAATGAGGAAGACTGATAATAATTCGCATATTTGTCTGAGCTCTTTGCAGATAGCGAGCCTTTAACAAATGCTTTGTTCCTTCATCCATTCACTTTCTTCATAACATCTTTTGTTTTTCACAGACTTTTTTTTTTTTTTTACAATTTTACAATTTTACAATTTTACAAATAAGGAAACTGAGGCTCAGAAAGGCTGAGTAACCTCCTCGCTCGTTAAGTGCCAGAGCGAGGGTTCGAACATTCAGGTCTCCCGATCCCACCTCTAGAGCCCTTTCTTCCACGAGATGGTGTGTGGGGAAGTACTTGGGGACCCCCTGCATGTATGAGGGATTATTGGATGAATTCATTTTGGCGAGGCAATGGGGGTCCGTGTACATTTTCCAAGCTCCTTCTGCGTGCTAAGCCCCACGAAGCTGATCTGGGAGAGGCAGAGACTCCGGGACTGTCTTTTAGGGATTTGTAGACTAGTCCAGGGCATGGAGAGAAAGGGACAGTTAACCTGCAGGCTATGTCTTGACTTTGAAGACCCCATGTTTATATGTCCCTTTTTTATTAACATACACCGGTTACGGTCAGATAGGAAGTCCATTTTGCCCAGTCGGGGGGCCCGTGGGAGAGTTGTGGGTTGCTGTTTGCCGCTCCCGGTCTAGTGAGGGCGATGATGTCCACACACAAATACTGCCAGGACCAGACAGGCAGCGGCCGGGCCGCGAGAGCTAGGAGGGAGGAGAGGGGCGAGGGGGAGGGTGATACAGGGAGCGCTGGGTCTTCCCCTGGGATGGGGAGGGTTTTAGCAGGTGGGAGTGAGGACCATTCCAGGCAAAGGGAACAGTGTGAGCCGAGCAGGAAAACACAGGGCGTGCTCAGGAAGTGGTGACTAATCCATTTTGGCTGGAGGGCAGGGGACATGGAGGAGGGGGTCGCTGATGCGAGAGTTGGGAGGGACCCAGCGGGTCATGGGGTCCAGACTCCCACCCCCTCCCTGGAGTGCGCTCCAGAATAATCCTTTGTGAGCCTCTCCAGCGATGGGGAAATTCTGGGGGGCCCCCAGCTGGGCCAGTGACGGTGTGGATTCGGCCTGAGTGGAGCCCATACGGAGCCCTGTCGCTTCCTCCCTTTGCTCCTCATTCCGCTGATTCACATGAGGACGGGCCTGGGAGTCAGGGGTCCTGTGCCAGGAGGGCCTGGGGCTGCCCCTCCCAGATCTCATCTGCCCTGGCGCCTCCCGCCGGCCAGCCAGGCCCGTACCGCGGATGGGGCCACGGGGACGGAGCTGGGGCCCGCGCCCCACAGGTGGTCTGCACCTCTCTCAGCGCAGTCTAGCCAGAGGAGACAACACAGCGCAGAACTGAACGGGGGGCTCCAGACAGGGTCTGCCCTGGAACCGAAGAAAATGGAGCCCTTCTGTTGGCTCAGGGAATTTTTAGCGGGCAGTTATCTCTGCCTCCCTCCCACTCTCTCTATGCCGCAGGCGGCTGAGGTTGTGCTGGGTCCTGTTCTGTTTCCCCCGTGGGCGCAGTCACAGAAGGGACTGAGGGGCGGGGAAGAGACGCAGGGAGAGCAGAGGCGGGGGAATCACACAGAGTTTGGGCTGGAGCTCCCGGCGGCCTGCGTTCTGTGGGGCTGGGGGCTGACCTTGTCCCTGTTCCCCTCAGATATGTGCTCTTGCCCTCTCCCGTCTGTCTGGAGCCGGGGCTCTCCTACACCATTCGCCTGGAGCTGAGCCGGGCTGGCGGAGATGTCCGCCCCGGAGCCCCCCCTCCCGGCCTGCTCTTTGACTCAGTGAGTTCCCAGAGGGAGGGGAAGGTGGCAGCCCGGTGCCAGAGGGATGGTCGCCTGTGCCCGGGGAGTGCCAGGGCTGGGAAGTCCGGGCCCGAGGGCGGGGTGGCCTTGCTGAGCTCCCTCTCCCCCCAGCTGGTGCTGGTGCCCCGATGGGCATCCCTGGAGATGTTTAGCGCAGGAGACGCCGGCGCCCTGGAGCGACGGGCCACCTTTGAGCGTTACCGCTGCCACGAGGAGGGCCTGACGCCCGCCAAGAGCCCCCCGCTAGAGGCCTGCGCCCCCCTCCTCCGCAGCCTGGCTGCCCTGGTCTACGATGGAGCGCTGGGTCAGTCACTGCCTGTGGGCAGGGGGCAGGGCAGGGGAGGGCGGCCGGGGCCTGCCGGGATGCGACCTCGTGTGTCTGCTTTCTCCTCAGCCTGCCAGTGCGACCCCCAGGGCTCTCTGAGCTCCGAGTGCCAGGCCCATGGCGGGCAGTGTCCGTGCAAGCCCCACGTGGCTGGGAGGCGCTGTGACCGCTGCGCGCCAGGAACCTTTGGCTTTGGTCCTTCGGGCTGCAGGGGTACTGCCTCCCCCCTCCCACTTCCCAGCCCACCCCCTGGCCTCTGCCCTTTTTCACCCCCACCTCCCTACAAGAAGTCCCGCCGCGCCCTGAAACCCAGCTGTCTGGCGCCTCATCTGCACTTGTCGCCTCTGGCTTCTGGGAGCGCAGGGAGAAAAGGCCTCATTGGGGGCTGGCGGGGCACTGGGCCTAGCTTCAGGAAGACCCGAGTTCAAATCCAGCCACAGACACCGACCAGCTATGTCATCTTTAGCAGGCCCCCTCCAACTCAGTTTCCTCACTTGTAAAATGGGGATAAGAATAGCACTCACCAGCCTCCCCAGGGCTGCTGTGAGGAGCGGAGGAGATAATTGTCAAGGGCAATAGAAGTGCTGGCTGTGTGTTCCCGCCCCTCCCGTGCCCGCTGCGCCAGCCTCCACCTCTGTCTCCCCAGCCTGCCAGTGCAGCCCCGAGGGCAGCCTCAGCAGTCTGTGCCACGAGGCCAGTGGGCAGTGCCCTTGCCGGCCTGGAGCTTTCGGGCCACGCTGTGATCGGTGCCAGCCCGGGCAGTGGGGGTTCCCCAGCTGCCGCCCTTGCCACTGTAACGGGCACGCGGATGACTGCGACCCAAGGACCGGGTCCTGCCAGAGCTGCCGGGACCACACGGCGGGGGACCACTGTGAAAGGTATGAACGGGGGCACGAAACTAAGGCCGAGGAGGCAGAAAAGGCAGGGGAGGACGGCCTGGTCCTGAAATCACACCATTTCCTCCGCTCTTGTCGCTAGGTGTATGGCAGGCTTCTACGGGAACCCGGTGCTGGCGTCCGGAGGCCACTGCCGCCCTTGCCCTTGCCCCGAGGGCCCGGGGGGGCAGCGACACTTTGCCACCTCCTGCCACCAGGACCGGCACTCCCAGCAAGTGATCTGCCACTGCCAGCCCGGCTACACGGGTGAGTTGTTGGGAGTGGGGAGAGGTTACTCGCTCAGTCTGTGGTGTGAGGGCTAGTCCACGGCGAGTGACCTTGGGGGGTCAGCAAATCAATGACTCTTTAATAAGCCTGGGCAGGCTCTGGGGACAGTCCAGCTCAGACGGAATCGGCCTGAGGGCGTCGGATTAGAAGGGCCCTGAGCCCCGGGCAGCGGGGTTATCACCTTTTTGCAGTTTGGTCCTTCTTTCTAGCCTTGAGATTGGAGAAGGGCACCTGGCAGGCCTAGAGCCCCTGTGTGAACTCTGGGGGGTTGGGTTCTGACCCCTGCTCCCTGGCAGGCCCTCGCTGTGAGGAGTGTGCCCCTGGGCACTTTGGGGACCCACTGAGGCCGGGGGGCCGGTGCCAGCCATGTGAATGCAGCAGCAATATCAATCCCATGGACCCCGAGGCCTGTGACCGCAGAACTGGGCAGTGTTTGCGCTGTCTCCACAACTCGGAAGGGCCTCGCTGTGCCCATTGCCGCCTTGGATACTATGGGCAGGCTGCCCACCAGAGCTGCCGGAGTGAGTGTGGGCCCTGGAGGCACAGAGCTGGGGTGGGGAGGAGGGAGCTCCGGGAAGGATAGTCCTGCCCTTAGTCTAAGGGGAAGGCAGCAAGTGGGGGAAACAGTCCCAGCCCCCAGGGACCCCTATTCTGAGAGGGCAGACCAGTCCCTACCGTTCAAGTGCTCTGTCCAACTTAGGGCCCGTTCTGGCCATCACCTGGGCTCTTGGTTGGCAGGGTGCACCTGTAACTTTCTGGGCACAGAGCGCAGTCAGTGCCCTTCTCAAGACAAATGCCGCTGTGATCCAGGCAGTGGGCAGTGCCCGTGTCTACCCAACATTCAGGGACAGAGCTGTGACCGTTGTGCCCCCAATTTTTGGAACCTGGCAAGTGGGCAAGGCTGCCAGCCCTGTTCCTGCCACCCCAGCCATGCTACCAGTCCCTCCTGCAATGAGGTTGGTGCTCTCCCGGCACTAACAATCTAGGCCCTTCCCCCTCCTTTAACTTTGGGGGCGCTTCCGGGGATCTGCTCCCTCAGTCTCAAAGGTTCATAGCCCCTCTGCATGGCCTTCTCCTCTGGGACTCGCCGGCTTCCCCACAGACGCGGGGAAGGGGGGAGGAGAGCCGTGATGCTTCCCCAGGGGCTCCTCCCGCTGTGGAGACTTCCTGAGGGATCCACGCGTCTCCGCACAGTTCACAGGGCAGTGTCATTGCCGAGCAGGCTTTGGAGGCCGCACGTGCACCGAGTGCCAGGAGAACCACTGGGGAGATCCCGGCCTGCAGTGTCGGGGTGAGCAGATGCCAGCAGGGAAAGCCAGAGGGACGACCAAGTACCATGTCGGGGAGGTCAGAAGCACCGGCTGTGCCCACAACTAGGGTATTTGGGGCAAGGGCCAAGCCTCCTAACCGTGTCTTTTCTCCCTCCTCCCTCAGCTTGTGACTGTGACTCAAGAGGCATTGAGACCCCTCAGTGCCACCACGCCACAGGGCACTGTGTCTGCCGGCCAGGTGTGGCAGGTGTGCGCTGTGACCAGTGTGCCCGAGGCTTTTCGGGGGTTTTCCCTGCATGCCACCCATGCCATGCCTGCTTTGGAGACTGGGACCGGATTGTGCAAGGCCTGGCCTCGCGCACTCGCGCACTCGAACAGCGAGCTCGGGAATTACACCAGCTGGGGGCCCTGGGGGCCTTTGAGAAGAATTTCCGCCTGCTGGGAGAGAAGCTGGGCATTGTGCAGGACATTGTGAATGCCCGCAATGCCACAGCTGCCGCCACCCTGCAGCTTATGGCCATCACAGAAGACCTGAGGTGCGGGCACGTGACTGGGGTGGACACGTTCCATTTTTCTCTCTGGCTCTATAGTCACAGAGCCCTCAGCCTGAAAGTGAAGGCCCGGTGGCCGCCCTCGGGGAGGGGAGAGGACAGGCCTTATGTCGGGGCCTCATTTTTTTCCTCCTTCTCCGCACCAGGCACGACATTGAGGAAGCTACAGGACAGCTAACTAAGCTGGAAGGAGAGCTGACAGATGCCCAGGATGAGAACTTTAATGCCAACCATGCCCTTAGTGGATTGGAGCGGGATGGCCGAGCTCTTAACCTTACCCTAAGGCAGCTGGGCCAGCATCTGGATGTGCTGAAACACTCCAACTTCCTGGGTCAGTACTGGGTGGGCAGGGAAGGGAGGACAGACCGTCAGATCCCCGGGCTGGGCCTGGAGAGCACCTCCAAGGCCATCCAGTCCAAGTCCCTCGTTGCATAGATGAGGGGACTGAGGTCCATGCGAGCTCAAGGCCTTCCCAAACAGCTTTCAATGGCAGAAACCAGATGTGGGACTGGTCTTTGTCCTGACCCATACCCTAAAGACCCTTCTTGCATTAAACGTCTGTCTCTTTTGCTTTCTCCCTGAGTGACCCAGGGCATGTATGTCCCTTTGGCCTGTTTCCTCATCCGTACCTCCCAGGTCTACATCTCATGATTCCATGATTCTGGGGGTCAGAAGGCGGGAGGGTGGGATGAGGAGATGAAGGCAAAGGCAGGACCTAGATTTGGCGTGGGGGCCGAAGAATGGGGATCTCTGTATGCTGCTGCCGCTGGAGTTTTGCCTTGCTTTTAGGGGCCTATGACAGTATCCGTCAGTCCCACGCCCAGTCATCTGAGGCAGAGCATCGTGCAAATCGCTCAGCCCTGGCTGTACCTGGCCCTGTGAGCGACTCAGCAGCTACACGGCGCCGAGCAGAGGGCTTGATGGGCAGCCAAAGAGACAGTTTTGACCGGAGGAATGTGGCCAACCGGAGGGCTCTGGGTGAACTTGCAGCCAAGGCCAACAGCCTTAGCCTGACGGGCATCAATGAGCTGGTGAGCTGGGCACAGAGCAAATCTGGGTTGGAGAGCTGGGTTTGGAGCCAGCCAGAGGCATGTTGAAGGTTTGTGGTGAAGGAGCCAAGCCCTCCTGGGCACTGCCTTCACAAATCCTCTGTCTGCTGTCAGTGCAACAGTGGTTCAGACTGAAGAGTGTGGGTTTTTTTAAAAAGTTATTTCTTCAATCAAAAGTATTAAGCACTTAGTGTGTGCTAGATGCTGGAGATACAATGACAGAAACAAAGCACTCCTCTTGAGCATCATGATGTAGATAATTGAGAAGTCAAAACAGAAGATAAAGAAGAAAGGTTAGATTTGTTTAGGGCACTTTAGAAAACATTTCTACTTAGGTACAGGTAGGAGGAGAGGTCCTTTTAGATAGCTCCTCTGATTCTGCTTCGGGGGTTAATCCAGGAGATAAATCAGCCTCGCCAAAAATGTCTGTCTGGAGAGTCCCAACAACTCCCAGATATCTGATATGGAGAGAAGAGAGCTGTCTTTATTTCATGGGCATGGGTGGCAAGAAGCAAGGTTAAGTAGGTTCACGATTCCTGACTGTCCTTTTATAGTCACGAAAAGGTTTCCCTGGCAACTTTCCTGTGCTTTTTTAAAGGCTCCCTAATCCTACCTTAGAAAAGACCAGGGCTCAACTTTTAAAAGGACTGCTTCTTTTTTATTTAAGTAAATTTTTATCACTGTCTTTTAAAATCAATTTCTCCCTCTACTCTTTAGAACTATCCCCAGAGAGATATTGCTGTAATTTTCAAAGGAAAAAATTAAAAATTAAGGGAAAAAAAGAACTAAAACAAATACACTGAAAAAAAAATCTAACAATATATGCAACATTCCACAAATTGGACTTCTCCAACTTCTGTAAAAAGCGTAAGAGGAAGTGACAGATAGCTTTTTCAAGAGATTCTACTTTTTCCCTTTCTGAATATTTTAAAAACAGATACAATAATAATGAACATTTTTACATTTTATTTTTATAGGCATTTATCCTACTGTTTCCCCAAATTGAACAATTCAGGGAGGGGGAGAATTAGAAAAAGTCTTATGACAAATATGCCTTGTCTAGTCAGATCAATTCCAATATTGGCCATGTCCAAAAATTCATGTTTCTTTCTGTATTTTGAAGTTATTGCCTCACTAGAGCAGTTATTCATATATCTTTGGTGCTGTTAAGGCTTATAAGATCATTATCTTATAACAATAATTATGACAATAATAATAATTGCATTTCTTTTAAAAATTGTTTAGTCATTTTTTTCAGTTGTGACTGATTCTCTGTGACCCCATTTAGGCTTTTCTTGGTGAAGGTACTAGAGTGATTTCTGTCTCTGGCTCATTTCATAGATGAAGAAACTGAAGCAAATAGGGTTAAAGTGATTAAAATATGGTTACAGGATTAAAATGGTTACAGATGAGAAAACAGAGGCAAACAGGATCTCATAGATTGCCAGATTTAAACTCATAAAGTCTTCCTAACTTTAAGTATCCAAGTGGATACTATAGCCACTGTACTACCTAGCTGACCATATAACACTTTGCTAAAATTTGAGACTATGGAGAGGGGAGGGGAATGGGAGAAGATGGGAAAGAATGGGGAAGTCATGGGGTCTGAAAGAGCTTTAAGTATCAAATGAAAGATTGTCTCTTTGGTCCTTGTGTTAGTCACTCTGGCCAGCCAAGTCTGTCAAATAAAGATAGGACACACGTGTGCCTTAACTGCCTGTGTTTTACCAGGTATGTGGGGCCCCCGGGGATGCTCCCTGTGCCACAAGCCCATGTGGTGGGGCTGGCTGCAGGGATGAGGATGGACAGCGCCGCTGTGGGGGCCTGAACTGTCAAGGAGCAGCAGCCACAGCAGATAATGCCCTGGGCCGGGCCCGGCATACACAGGAGGAATTGCGGCGGACCCTGGGAGATGCAGATGGGCTTGTGGGCAAGGTAAGCACTAAATGCAAAAAGGAGAGGATGGGTTGGACACTGGAAACAGTCATAGACAGGACCAAGCTTGTCCCTTGCTTCTAGGTGGCAGAGGCAAGGTTACAAGCAGGTGTGGCCCGACAGCGGGCACAGGCAGCCCTGGAAAAGGCCAATGAAACCCGGGACCGAGTGGAAAGGGCAAACCAGGAACTTCGTGAATTGATTCAAAATGTCAAGGACTTCTTGAGTCGTAAGCCTGGGGACCAGTTAGCCAAGATAGGGGGCTAGCTGAGCACATGTCTGTGTATCTGAGCTTGTGTCCTTGTTTCTGCAGAAGAGGGAGCTGACCCTGGCAGCATCGAGGCAGTAGCCACTCATGTGCTGGAGCTGTCCATCCCAGCATCACCTGCTCAGATCCACCATTTGGCAAATGAGATTGCTGAGCGAGTACGGAGCCTTGGGGATGTGGACACCATCCTGCAGCGCACAGCGGGGGATGTGCGCCAGGCTGAGCAACTTCTGCAGGATGCCCAACGCGCCCGGTGAGCTCAGACCCCTGTTGAGGGCCTGGTCAGTTGCCCTCCCTGACTTCTGACCCTAAACCCTCAATACCCCAGTGCAAACTTCTGATATATAATGATACCCAAAGCGTGGCCTACCTTGAGGTTTGACCCACCACAAAATAGCAGTATTCAAGGATCCCAATCAGTCCCCATCCTTCAACCTTGATATATTTAGAACAGTTGTTCCTAACCGTGATACCCTAGTAGGCACTTCAGCCCCAGGCATGGACTCTATCATCAAATAGAATTATAATACTCAGAAGTCAGTCGGCCCCATCTCTAACATACAATTGTAATACCCTGAGGATCCTGTAGCTTATAGATTTTTGACTCTAAAATAGTCATAGTCCCCAGAATAGGAAAAACAAAACAAAACCAAAACACTGTGTTAGGAAATCAGAAGTTTGAAGACTAACTGTATTATTGACTAGTAATGTAACATTGGGCAAATAATTTCACTTCTTGGGGCCTCAGTTTCCTCATTTGCAAAATAAGGTGGTTATGTGTTCTAATGTCCTCTCCAGATCTAAATTCTATAATGCCTGATAAGGGCATGTTCAGCTCCAACCTCCAACCCTCAAAATGCACACATTCTTTCAGGAGGTGCTGAAAAGATCTGCCCTTTGATTCCCAATTTCCCTCTCTAACATCTTAACTTCCCAACTCCTCTGTGCAGGACCCGGGCCCAAAGTGAGAAGCAGAAGGCAGAGATGGTGCAGGATGCTCTTGAGGAAGCAAGACGGGCACAGGGTGCAGCAAAAGGCGCTATCCGTGGGGCAGCTGCTGACACAGAGGGCACTGAGCAGACACTGGGCAGGGTGAGCCCCCATTAAGGCTTTTGTCAGGGTGCTCAGACCATAAGAACACAGTCTTAAGGGAGGAAGGAGCCTTAAAGTCATCTAGTTTGATTCCCTCATTTTATAGTTAAGGAAACTGAGACTGAGGATGTTAAATGGCATCTCCAAGTCACAGAGGCCTCTCAGGTTATAAACACAGGTCCAGCTTTTTACTACCAAACTATTCTGCCTCTACTACTACTCCCCTGACTGCAGGGAAAGGCTGATGTAAGGATAAAATGAAAACAATCCTTGCTCACGAGGAACTTGTGTTCTGTCAAGAAAGAAAACATATATATATAAGTACATACAGAAATTATACAAGACAAACCCAAGATTCTCTGGGGTAAGAGGGCATTGGCACCTGGAGGGCTTTGTGGAGAAGGTAAGACTTGGGCTGATATATAAATAGGCTTCAGAGATGAAGAGGGAGACCATTTCACAAATGGGAGAGTGCTGATACAAAGGCAAGATGGGAGATAGGGTGTCCTGTGTGAGGAACAGCAGGAAAGCCAGTTTGTCTATGTGAGAAGTAATATATAGCAAGGCTGGAAAAGTAGGTTGGGCCTGGGTTGTGAGTAGTTTTAAATGCTCCCTAAAAGAAATTTATATTTAATGCTAGAGGTGACAAGGAACTATTGAAGCTGATTGTCTTAGGGATGATCAGATGTGAACAGCTTTGTGCCTTAAGAAGATCATCTTAGCAACTGAATGGAGGATTGAGGACAGACACTTGAAAAGGGAAAACTAAATGGAGGCTGCTCAGGGCTGTGAGTTCAGAACGTAGAGGATTGGTAAAAAGGAGCCCAGAAACACTCTGGTCCTGTAGCCTGATGGGACTTAGCATTCTACTGCCTGGGAATGCCAGAAAAGCAATCTATTCTGAGGCTTGATGGTCTATGTGCAGGTTCGGGAGAAGACAGCTGGAGCAGAGCGGGATCTGAACATGGCAACAGAGCGAACCGAGAGGTTGGATGCTCAGCTGGATGCTTTGAAGTTGAAAAGGGCTGGGAATAGCCTGGAAGCCACACGGGCTGAAGAGACAGCTAATAGTGCTCAGGGTCGGGCCCAGGAGGCTGAGCAGGTAAAGGGGACAGGCAGGTTGCAAGGCGTTGCCATGGTTACCTGGAAGCGAAGGCTTACCCTGGGGAATCTGAGGATGGAGCTGAGAGGATGGCTGGAGACAGATGAGGTCAGGTGGGGAGAGTTCTTCGAGTGAAGTGGCGGGGTGTGTCTCTGATAACTCTGGTATTTTCACTCCCCTTTCCTGGGCAGCTGTTGAAGGGCCAGCTGGGTGACCGATACCAGACTGTGAGGGATCTTGCTGATCGGAAGGCCCAGGGTGTCCTTCAGGCTAAGGAGAGGGCTGAGCGTCTACGGGATGAGGCCCGGGGACTGCTACAGGATGCTCAAGACAAACTTCGGAGATTGCATGGTAAGACCAGATGGAAGGGCGGGGTGGAATAGAGTAAGGAAGATGCAGCCCCAGCTTCAGAGAGTTCTCTTGGAGGAGCATGAAGATAGAGAAGTATAAACATTTGCTTGGACAAAGCTGTATAGGGGAGACAAAAATGGGAAAGGCTTGGGGTGATTAGAAATAGAATTAGTCCCTGGAAGGTGTGTTTTCTGGGATAGGTGAACTTCAGAGCAAAGTGGGGCTGACAAGGGGGGTGAGCAATAAAGGGTCAGAGAATTAATGGGAAAGGGCAGAACCAGGAACCAAGAGTTTAAATGTTTGTCCTCAGAGTTGGAAGGCACATATGAAGTGAATGAGCGGGCCCTAGAGGGCAAAGCAGCTCAGTTGGATGGCCTGGAGGCCAAAATGAAGGGTGTCCTTCAATCCATCAACCAGCAGATTCAGATCTACAACACCTGTCAGTGATTCCTTCTTTCCCTTCCCTTGGGCTATCCCAGCGGGAGCTCATGGATGGATTGGTACACTTCGCCTGAATCAGCATCTCCTGATTGGGGTTGGGCTTAAGGGGCTGGACAATTAAGGTTTGGGCCTGGGGTGGGGAGTGTTGTGGCTTTGTCTCTCCAACCCTCCTGGGCCATCAGATAAATCTGAATTTGTGAAGCTTACCTGTGTTATGTCTCTGATTTGGAGTATGTGGGGAAGAAGAGGGGGTAGTGACCATTCAACCTCTATTTTTTTGTTTTTAACTCAAGTTTCATTGATGCCTTTTGTTTCCATGTCACAGACAGTTCTGGAGGTGTTCATTCCACTTCCCAGTGAGCTTTCTTTCTATTTAAAGGAAAACAATTGAGTATTAAAAGCACTCAAGCCGAATAAGCCATGTTCAGTGCCCATGCTTCTCCCTAATCCAAAGAGGGAGGGATAGTTATTTGTCCCTCCCTCCTTCCAGGCCAAAAAACCAATCATTATAGTCACATCATTATAGTCACACAGGGTTTAGCTCCACTTTGGAATGCCTTCCACTTATTTTTTGTTTTATACTGTTTTCCTGCTTCCACTTACTTTACTCTGCTTCAATCCCTACAGGTTTCCCCTTATTCTTCACACTCCTAGCTTCTTACTACATCTAAGATTCAGTCCCATTCCGAGTTACAATTTTTGTTATTGTTCAATACTTTTTTCAGTTCTGACTCTTCATGACTCCATTTTGGGGACTTTATTGGCAAAGACACCAGAGTGATTTGCCATTTCTTTTTCCAGCTCATTTTACAGATGAAGAAACTGAGGCAAACAGGGTTGGAGACTTGCCCAAGATCTCACAGCTAGTAAGTGTCTGAGGCTGGGTTTGAACTCAGGAAGATAAGTCTCCCTGACTCCCTGACCAGTGCTCTAACCATTGTACAACTCAGCTGCTTCATTACAATTTGTTTAGGCTTCCCCAATTATTGGGTACCATAGTTCTACTTTTTTGCTACCCCCGAAAAACGTTTACATAGGAGACCTTTCTTTGTGTTTAACACATAACAGGAGGATCTCTGCAGCAAATCATCAGTTCCCAAGCATGAATGAGGTATTCCGGATAGGCCAGTTTAGGTGGGAGATAGGGAGTTTAGGTGGGAGTTATGCCAGTTAAGCATAACTGAGCTTAGACATGTCTCAAATACAATTTTTTGGTAATATTTTTGTAATTACGTAGAAAAACAATTTTTAATGTTTTTCTTTTTTAAAATAAGAGTTCTAAATTCCCTCCCTCCACTCTCATTCCTCAATTTGATACAGATTATACACGTGCAATCATACAAAATATATTTCTACATTAGTCTGTTGTGTGACAAAAACAGACAAAAAAGCAAAACAATCTGCAAAAAAAAAAAAAAAAAAAAAAGCATCTGCCATGATCTACATTCAGATACCATCATTTCTGGAAATGGATATCATTTTTCATGATGAGATTTATGGAACTGTCTTGGATCATTATATTGCTTGGATCATTTTAGAGTAGCTATCATATGCAATATAAGCTGTGACTACCTACAAGTACAATGTTCTCACTTTACTTTTTATCAATTCACATAAGTCTTTACAGGTTTTTCTGAAGCCACCCAACTCATTTCTTATAGCACAATGTTATTCCATCCATTCATATATCACACTAGGTTCAGCCATTCCCCAATTAACGGGCTTTCCCTCCCTTTGCAATTCTTTGCCATTTTATCAACTGAGATTTAGCAACATTTAGCCATTAGGGAATGACTTATATTCTTACAAATTTGACCCAGTTTTCTTTATGAGAAAGGAGGCCTTTATCAGAGATGTTATAGAAGTGTTCTCTGGAGCTTTCTGCTTGCCTTCTAACATTTGCAGCATTAGTTTTGTTTGTGCAAACCCCTTCCAATTAAATGTGACCAAAACAATCTATTTAAATCCCGTAATGCTATCACATCTGGCCAAATGCTTCCATGCTCCCTAAATATGACATGCCAAACTATTCCATTTTTTCTTAATTTGATAACGGCATCACATTTCATGTATAAATCATTTACCCATTCTCTCCTAATTTTGGTCTACGACGTGAGGCGTTGGGCCAGACATAATTTCTGCCAGTTTTCCCAACAGTTTTTGTCACAGAGCTCTCCTCCCTAAACCTCCGAGCTCTGGGTTTAACAAACAACCGGGTTACTAAAGTGATTTCGTCCTGTGTGTTCTCACATAATTCTAAATCCCCTTCTCAGGATTGTTGGTACAAGCTGCAGCTCCTCCCATAATGCACAAGCTAGCCTGCCTTGCTGCGGCTCCTCCAGAAATACTTATTTCCAGCCGCAGAGAGCCAGAGACCTAATTCAGGTTCTTTTCAGCGAGGTAGCCCACCCGAGCCGGGCCGAGGATAAGGACAAAATGGCCCACACGCAGCGGGCCAACCGCCCAGAGAAGCTCCGAGAAGCGCGACGCTCAAGAGCGCCCGCTCCGCCTCCGGGGCCTGACGGCCACGTGACCGGCAGACCTGCCGGGGAAACGCCCCGTACCCTGAAGAACTCACGTGACCCCGCCATTTCCCTTCTCCGTTTAGTTAGTCCCTAGCTCCCTCCACATCTCTGCCGGAAGTGCGTCACCGGCTCGCTCTCTCCTCCCTCCGCCGCCGCCGCCGCCGCAACTTCTAGTCGAAACAAAACAAGCGGCGGCCGCGGCGGCGCCGGGCGGGGGGGAGGGACGGGACGAGGGAGGTGTAAGGAGCGGGAGGACCGGAACCGGAACCGACGCCGACGCCGGAACCGGAACCGGGAGCGGGTTGCCAAGGGGCCCGGAGAGCCGAGAGCAGGGCTGGCGGCGGCGGCGGCCTCGGTGAGTGAGGGAGTGAGGGAGGCCCTGCCGCTCGGGGCGGGGTAGCCGGGGCCGCCCGCTGCGTATCGTCGCGCAGCCCGCCCGCTCGCCTGCTCTGGCCCGGCCCAAGGTCAAGGGGAGCCGGCCTGGGACTCGGGAGGCTGGGAGTCTAGTCCCCAGCTGGGGGGGCGGGGCCGGCCCCTCCTCCGAGGTCCCCGCCCCCTCTTTCGCCTTGGGCCGGGCTGGGAGGAGGCGGCTCTCTCCACCGGCCGTGGGAAGGAAAGCCGGGCGTCCTGGAGCGAAGGAGGAGGGGGAAGGCAGACTCACAACCGCAGAGACTCTTCGCACTTGGTAGGCGAAGTCAGGGCCCAGAAAGGCTTCCAGCCGGAGAGCCGAGGTCCGTCGGTCTCATGGGCCTGCCTGGGCCTTCGCGGCCCTTAGTAACAATCACTAAAACACACCAAGAGGCCCCTAAGCCCCGGATCTCAGCTCTGAGATCCCCCTGTGGTAGAGGGAGAAGGGAGCCATGGGGGCCGAGACTGAGGTGAGGGTCAGCACTGGGCTATTACTCCCCCCCCCCCAATCCTGTCCCTCCCCAGGCCGACTTTAGAGCTCTGCTTTCAAATGCTTTCCAGGGTTCCTCCTTCGAGGGGAGGCTCTGAACCGGTCTCCCGGTCCCCTCTGTCTGTGCTCACTTTATCCCCGTGGTTAGGGATGAAGGGAGCAGCGGTGGGGTGTGGGAGTAGGACGATGGGGGTGGTGGTGAGGGGGCAGGGCACAGAGAAGCCGGGCTACTTAGGTAGAGTTTTCTTTTGCGTGCAAAACCTAGGCATGCTGAGAGGGTCTGCAAGAGAGGGACAATTCTCAGAGATGTGCAAATCTATCAGGTGACATTAGTGTGGACACTAATCTGTCATAAAAATGATACAAAGCTAGCCCTGTGATTGAGTATCTGGTGGGATTTGGAAGAAAAAAAGATATTGAGGACTGTCATTAGGGAGCAGTCAGGGTAGACCTGTAAAAAGTGAGTCTGGAGCAACAGTGGTAGAAGGGAAGACAGGTCATTAATGGAGGGGATATTAATGGGGCATGTTAGAAAGCTATTCACAGCCCAGGTCATAATGTATCAGGGATTGTTTTTTGTTTGAACACAAAAAATGTAGTCAGCCAGAAAGCATTTATGAAGCAGTTACTATGTGCCAGACACTGGCACTAATCATTAGGGGATACAGAAAGGGGCAAAAACATTGTTTTTCCCCTCAAAGACCTCACAGTCTATTGGAGGAGACAACAGATATGGAACTAGGCATATGCTAGCTAGTGGGTAATCTCTGAGGAAAGATAGTGATGGGAATGAAGGGGGAAGGCCAGCCAAAGCCTCTTGCAGAAGGCAGGATTTGAGATGAGTGTTGAAGGAGGCCAAGAAGTAGCAGCAGAACATGCCACTTAGGGGAATAGCCTGTGTACTTGTCATACCCTAAGGTCTAGGCCCTTTCTACCAGGGACCAGAGGCAGAAAACTTAAAAGATAAAGCATGTTGAGGGTAGGGACTGTTTCATTTCTGTATTTGTACAATGCCTGGCACATAGTAGGTGCTTAATAAATGCTCATTGAATGGATGAATGAACGAGGAAGATGAGGCCAATAGTGCAGGAGTGGGGAGAATGACAATTGTCAAGCTGAGGGTGGTAACACATGTTCTAATGATTCTCATCTTATTATACTTCAGTTATAAATGCCCTCTCTTTTGATTCCATCCCCTCTCCCAAATGTTGCATCTGTGGATCAGCAGCTTCTCCCATAATGCATCTGTCTTGAAAAGAGACAGTCTAGAGAAAAACTGACTGATTTGCACAGAAACAGGGACCTTGCTCTTTTGTCAGCCATTTGTGTTGTGGTTTGAGGCCTTTGGAAAGAAGTACTGCAGCTCTGCTGAGTAGTGGGTTTACTTTTAATAATTGGAAGCATAGATTGAGATTAGAAAGCTTTCCATTGTTGCCCAGACCCCTAGGATCTTGCCTTATTCTGTTCCTCCTTAGGCATCTGAAATGATGCCTAGAATAGGGGCCCTCTGGCAGGGAAGAGCAAAGAGTGATTTGCAGAGGCCACATGGAGCTGTCAAAACTTGTAGGAGTGGGAGAAAGAACTTTGAGGGCCCAAAGGTGATATATTGGACACCAGATAATAACCTTGGAAAGGAAAGAGAAAAAGGATCTTCATGTAAAAAAATATCAAGAGGTTGGAAAGAACCTCAAAAGGCATCTTGTTCAACCTAGTGTGAGTGTTGTGGACAGTCCTGGAGAGGTTGGGCTGGGCAGAGTAGTAAACATGGGGAAGGAAAACGGTGCTAGCTCCTGCAATTGATGCTTTATCTGCCTAAACTTCATGTAGCTTGCTGTGGTCCCTCCTTTCTTCTGCCTTCTCCCACCCCCACATCACTTCTTAAGCCAGAGAAGAAATCGGAAGAAGGCTCAGAATTGGCTACAGAAGGAGGTGAAGTGGGTGGGTCTGGTGCTGGTGTGTTGCTTTGTTATGGGAACTGTATCCTGCAGCTTTAAGTAAACTTTATGCTTAGTGTTCAGAAACATCTGTATTTGCATTCATAGCTTGGGCTCCTACAGGATGGCATATGGGAGTGCCATGTCTCTACCTCAGCCCCGCTTCTGGTTCCATTGGATTTCAAGTTAACACCTAGGCCTAATCACTTCTTGGCTGTGGAAAACTGGGCCTCCCACTCTTGCTGATAAGTTAGCATGTACTTTAGATGACTAAGCAAGAGAGTGAAATTGAAACAGGATGGGCCTGAGGCCTTCCTGTCTTCCTCATACCCCTTCCTTATTCCCTCCATGAGTATGTGGAACAGGAAAGGTAGGAGTAGAGTTCTGGCCAGGGCATGAGGAGTTCTCCAAACTGATAGGAGGAATATTACCAGTGTGGTCTGCTGTTGCTTGGGAATGAAGCCTTGGCAAAGAAAGAGGAGCTAGGAAACAAGCCCTAGAGTTCTTGTGGTCAGGTTGGGCCCAGGGTTGCTGGATTGAGAGCTAATGCTTCCTTGCCTCTGTTGTCTGCTGCTCCTGCAGCAACTCTTGTTTTCTGCAAGGGAAGCCAACGAAGCTGGAGCCCTTACCTTGAAGATCAGACGTCCAAGACACTGGCCAGTTTGGGAGCTACAGCCAAAGGGGCCTGCAGCTGCTTATATCATTCACCTGTACCTCAGAATAGCCCCGTGCAAAGGCCCTACATCCAGCTCAGCCCCATTGGAATGTGTGTTCTGGGCCACCTCGTTCACTTGCCATTCTGGCCTTCTTTTTAATGCATGTTCTAGGCTGGACTCAAGGGAATACCAAGGAGAGAAACTTGAATAATGCTCCAATAAAAATTGGGATACTTCCTCCCTTTGGTGGTTGTAGGGAGTCCAGAGACATTCCCTTTAGCTGAAGCTAAGGCCCAACAGTTAGTAGGCTCCCTTTCTCTTGTCTGTACTCGGAGCCTTTCTCTGACTTTTGTTGACTTTTCAAGAGCCCAGTAGTCATCTAGTTCCTTTTACACTGATTGTCTGTCTTATACCTCTATCCCTTTATGCTGCTTTCCCTTGCTCAGAACTGCAAGTGGTTATCAAGTCTTGTTCATTTTTCAAATGTAGAAGCTGAGGCCCAGAAAGTTGATTGAATGGCTGAATCTTATGGTGTGGCAGAGCCAGGATTCAAACCCATGTCTGATGACTCCAAATCCAGTGTTCTTTTTACAAGGCCACAGTTCCAATACAGCCTTTGTTCGGGCTCTATGAAGCCCTACATCAATAGGATTAAAATGTGCTTTTGGAATAGAAAGTTAATGATTCTACACTCAAAGAGAAACTGATTTCTGTTAGCCCAAATAACATCATTTGTATCTTACTGTAATTTTATATATTATTATTATTATTTACTGATCTAAATGTGTTTTAAGCTGGTTCAGACTTTGACACTTCTATAATAAGGAAGATAAGTAAAAATAAATAACTACAAAGTGATTATAAATTTCTTCCTTGAATGCTGGATTTCATCCCTTATTTATCTTCATTCCAAAACTCTGAGGTGACCACGGTTCCCCTTTTTCATACCAAGGACTCTTGTTACCACATATCAATTATTCCCACACACACATATACACATAAAACCCCCCACAAACAACAACAATAATCCAAAACACCTTTACCTCCTCTTAGAACTTAGCAGTGAATAACTAGAGCCCATTTTTCCTTAGGTCATTTGTTCCTCACTGGAGAGTTTGGCCACAGAGAATCGCCAAGATAGCTGGGCCAGGAAGAAAACGTCGAACCCCTGACCCAGACTCCATCACTGACCCCGGTGGATTCTGGGTGTCAAGCAAGCGGCTCAAGATGTCCGGAGGGGCTAGTGCAACAGGCCAGCGAAGATGCCCCCAGGGGCTGGAGGATGCCACCAACAAGAAGAAACAGAAGGATCGTGTGAACCAGGAGAGCAAAGATGGGGAGCCCAAAAGAGGTGGGGACCACATGTAGAAAATGCTTTTGTCCCACCAAAGAAAGTCCCCAGCAATTGGGCAGCTGGTGGGTTTAGTCTTCCCCTTGCCCTTTTCTGTTTGTTGATTTATAAGTTATTCTCTAAGCAGGTAGTTGGTGATAAGATGAGTATCTCATTCCTGGAAACCAACTTAACTCCTGGCTTCATTCCACTGGGACAGAGAACTGGCCTGATGTAGAAAGGGGCTAGACTTAAAGTTGGAAGATTGAGCTTAAATCTTAGCATTGTGACCATGGATCATTCACTGTTCCTCTCTGAGCCTCAGTCTCCTCATCTGTAAAATAGGGATAGTCATCATTCCGCTACATTCCTTCTAAGGCTGTACCAGGGGAAAATATGTGTAAAGTTTCAAGTCCACTGATGATTTGTATACCTTGTAGTGGATAAGAAGGAGGGGAGAAGTTATCAATTGATGCTGAGTTGCAGATTTTAAGTAATTAAACGTTTTAAGTTTGAGTGGCTCTGTAGTCCTAGAAGCAATGGGGGACAGAAGGGTCCTTGTGGAAGCAGAGCAGGCATTCAGCTAGGCCTGTTTGTTTTCCCTTTCTCTGCTCTCCACTGCCACATATCCTCAAAAGATAGGAGATAGAACTCATTGCTGACTTCACCTCCCTTCCTTTGCTTTTGTTTTCAGTGCCTGCTCCTGGTTTGGAAACATATACCCTTAGAGAGGAACAGGAATTCAAGGAAGGTGAGTAATTGAGGGAGGAGGAATTTATCCTTTCACTTGACCTGTACTCTCTAACTGTGTTCAGGGCCCAAATGCCAAGATGTGAATGTGAAGAACTGCCATGACTAACTACACTCCTTATGAGTTTTACGGACTGTTAAGGTTTGATGATGGGAAACTTTTCCCTATCTCAGGCCCAGATAATATCCAGGGTAGCCCTGCCTGGTGCTTCAGGGGACCTCTGTTATCTTATCTCTAGCTGAACTGCTACTAGATTGGAAACAAAATGCAGATGAAGTGATTGTAAAGCTGCACGTGGGGTCTGGGCCCTTGCGGATAGAAGAGATAGATGCAGCCTTCACGGATACAGACTGTGTGGTACAGTTACCAGGTATGGCCTCCAGGAGTTTGTGTGAATATGACAGAGAAGGAGCGAGGAAGGTAGGGAGGGGGAGAGAAAGAGGAGAAAGGAGTGGGGGAAGTGTATCCCCACAATGAGCACAGAATGAAATATGTCTTATTCCTAAAACAGGCCACTTACATCTACTTGCATTCTTCTCTTTTTCTTTTTCCTGTGCCATTTACTCCAAAAAATTTTAACTGAAATTAAAGGGCATCAGAGATTTGGAGTCATTGGATAGGGTTAAGAAGGAGGTCTGGAAGTATCAATAGTTCCTATTCCTTGTTCCCTGTAGATGGCCGGCAGTGGAGTTGCATCTTCTATGAGGAGATTGAAAGTTCTTGCAGCAAGGTCCATGCTCGAAAGGGTGGTGTCCTACAGTTATTATTGCATAAGAAGATTCCACTTCGGACCTGGCCCTCCCTCCTGGTAAGCTTTTCAGCCTAGGGCTTAAGAGACTGCTAAGTAGGGGTACCTACTGAGGGGTAGGATGAAGTATCAGAAAAGTCTTGAGGGGAAGCATCTAATATTTAGGATCTTTTGCAGAAAAAGAAGCCCATAAGCCAGGATTTGGGAGCTGGAGCTCATTGCAAAGAAAATGGACAAGAGCTGCCCCCCAGTCTTCTGGAACCCGGGTCTAGTCCAGAGCCCCAAAGAGGGAAACAAGAGCCACGAAATCAGAAACGAGCTCAGGGCCGAGGTGAAGCAGGCATAGGAACAGGCCCTGGAGTTCAAGCAGGACCCAGTGCTAAGCGGGCAGTACACCTCCGAGGGGTTACTGAAGGGGAGGCTTCCAGGGGCAGCCCAGGTCCCCGAGGCGATGGCTCTCCTTCTTCACCAGAATCCACAGTTCAGGTGAGGTGTTCATTATGGAGGAAGGTGGGTCTTTGAGCTCTCCCCCACACTGGGAAGTACTTCAGTGTTAAGTCCATAATGGCTTTTAAGTGCTGATCCACATCTTCTCCGTGAACAGCCTGTTTCAACAGAACCCGAGGCAATTGTTGGGCCACAGCAGCTATCCTTGATGACCCAACATACTCAACAGTCCATTCAAGAGGAAAACCAAGGCCTTTGTCTAGAAAGTACTCTAGAAGGGGAGAAGATGATACCCCACCAGAATGAGATGGCCTGCCCAGCCCTCTCCCAGGGTAAAGAAGAGGACCAGAATAAGGAGGAGGCAGCAGCAACAACTTTGGAAAATTCAGCTGAGGGTATGAGTGAGATGGGTGAGATGTTCTGGGGGTTGGCTCAGGGGTGTGGACACAGGTGCTTTGATGTAGGGCAGGATGATATGAGGAAGAGTGATGTTCATAGGCACTCTAACTTTTATTGGAACTCAGTTATAACATAACCTGGGGAGGGTGAGAATAGAATTCGCTGATGATTGTGACAGTGGTTGAGCAAATCTAATTATGGGGATCTACGCAGAGCCCGAGCCCATGGTGAACCTGACATTTGTGAAGAATGACTCATATGAGAAAGGTCCAGATTCAGTGGTTGTACATGTATATGTGAAGGAAATCTGCCGCAAGACTTCTCGTGTACTGTTTCGTGAACAGGACTTCACCCTAGTGTTTCAGACCAGGTGGGTCTGTGTAGATGGCTGGGGGAAGCAAAGAGTGACCCAGAAAAAGGGGGGTATAGGCAAACTCACCTTATCTTGTTACCTTTGTAGTGATATGAACTTTCTGCGGCTGCACCCAGATTGTGGACCACATACAACCTTCCGATGGCAGGTGAAGCTCAGGTATAGTCTCACTCCTGTATTTTCAGGATGGGCTGGACTGAGGATTAATGCAGCCAAAAACCTCTAATTTGGCATTTTGGTGAAACTTACAAATTATGGCCTCACCTCTCTTTTTATTCTGGAGAGTGAAAGGGGGGACGGGTAAGGAAGGAAGCATGGGAATAGTGATATTAAGACTGGCATTCATCTGCTATAATCATATAGTAGTGGGATTAATTTCCTTTGGTTGAGACAAAAACAAAAAAGACTGACATTGGGTGAGACTGGGCAGCTGGGGGTGGGGGAAGGTCTACAGACCCCTCTTTTTGTTTGTGGAATAGGAACATGATTCAACCAGAACAGTGTGTGTATCACTTCACTTCTTCACGCATCGATATATGCCTCAGGAAGCGGCAGAGTCAGCGCTGGGGGGGCCTTGAGGCCCCAGCCACACGAGGTCTGCACCCCGAGCTCCCCTCGTGTCACCCCTTCCCCAGAGTTCCCATTGTATCATTTTTTTCCCCTCCTCACTTCCTTCCCACAGCTCTTGCATGTTTCCTCAAGCACTTATTCTCTGTTGCTTTTCTCTATTTTCCTTCTATCCCTTATTTCCATCTGATTTCTTCTGTCTCCTATATCCTGATTTCTGTGCACTCTTGTCATCCACTTGACTTCCTCCAATCTTGTGTCTGCTTCTGCACTATCTCTCCCTCATTAAATTGCTGCCTTCTTTCCCTCACTTTCTCTTCTCTCATCAGGATCTTTAACTGTCATAAACCCTGCTCTTTGTGTCAGGCAGTTGGGGAGCAGGGTCTTCCTGGTCCAGGGGGCTATCATGAAAGGCCTTGTTCCCCTCCCCTCCATGTGCTGCTAACCACCAGCCCCCCATTCCCCCTTTTTAAGGTGCAGTGGGTGGTGCAAAGGTTGCCATGCCGACAGGCCCAACCCCTCTGGATGCAGCTCCACCAGGTGGTTCCCCTCTAGCTAGCCAAGAGGAGGCTCGAGTTGGGGAGAAGGAGAAAATGAAGGCCCGGACTGAAGAATCAGGGCTGGACAGTCTGGCCACCCGCACTCCACCAGAACACGTGGCTCTGAAGCCGGAGCCCCCCCTCACCTCGGTGAGTAGGGGACTGGGGGTGGTAGGGGAGTGGCAGTTGTACGATGTTGAGGTCCTCTGTGCTAACCACAGCTTGTTCATCCTTGGCAGCCCAAGCCCACTTGTATGGTCCCCCCCATGCCTCATAGCCCCATGAGCAGTGAGAGTGTGGAAGAGGAGGAGGAAGAGGAGAAGAAGGTGTGCTTGCCTGGTTTCACAGGCCTTGTTAACCTGGGCAACACTTGCTTCATGAACAGTGTCATTCAGTCCCTGTCTAACACCCGAGAACTTCGGGACTACTTCCACGGTGAGCCTGAGCTCGGCAAACGGTGGGAGGCTCTGGGGCCCTAGAGCCCTGGGGCCCTGCCTCATGAGTCTCACCTTCTTTTGCCCTGCAACTTGTAGATCGCTCTTTTGAGGCGGAGATAAACTACAGCAATCCTCTGGGCACAGGGGGACGACTGGCTATTGGCTTTGCAGTGCTGCTGCGAGCGCTGTGGAAGGGCACCCACCATGCCTTTCAGCCCTCCAAGCTGAAGGTGAGCTTCGCCGTCAGCTTCGCCGTCTTCAGTTTGCCTTTGTCTCTTAAATTCTGTCCTGACCTCTGACCTCGCAGTGGTCTGCCCCTGCTTTTCTGGTCATTCTTATGGGAAAGCACACTTTTACCATGTATGTGATCACAAAAGAGCCCAGAAGAAGCCCTGCTCTCGGACACTAGTTGTGTAATGTGAGGCAAAGGGTGGTTATGGTTGTGACTGTTTTTCCTATATAGCTCTTCTCCTGAAGCTCATCATTTTGTGCTCAGCCTCTTACACTGAGGCACAACATGATGCATGACAAAAAAGGCTGGGCTTAGAATCTCAGACTGTAGCTTATTAGGTTTTTTTATCTAGTCAGGTCATTTCCCCTGTCTGAGCCTTAGTTTCCTCCTCTATAAAATGAATGGGGATGCTAACCTTTGCACTGGCTCTCTCTCTTTTTTTTTTTTTTTTAATTTTTTTTTTTAAAATAACTTTTTATTGATAGAACGCATGCCAGGGTAATTTTTTACAGCATTATCCCTTGCATTCACTTCTGTTCCAATTTTTCCTCTCCCTCTCTCCACCCCTTCCCCCAGATGGCAAGCAGTCCTTTACATGTTGAATGGGTTACAGTATATCCTAGATACAATATATGTGCAGAACCGAACAGTTTTCTTGTTGCACAGGGAGAATTGAATTCAGAAGGTATAAATAACCCGGGAAGAAAAACAAAAATGCAAGCAGTTTATATTCATTTCCCAGTGTTCTTTCTCTGGGTGTAGCTGCTTCTGTCCATCTTTGATCAATTAAAGCTCTCTTTATCGAAGAGATCCACTTCCATCAGAATACATCCTCAAACAGTATCGTTGTTGAGGTATATAATGATCTCCTGGTTCTGCTCATTTCACTTAGCATCAGTTCATGTAAGTCTCGGCACTGGCTCTCTCTTAGGGCAGGACAAACAAGAGTTTGTATTTCTTTTCATAGGCCATTGTGGCAAGTAAGGCCAGCCAGTTCACTGGCTATGCTCAGCATGATGCTCAGGAGTTCATGGCCTTCCTGTTGGATGGACTACATGAGGACCTGAACCGAATCCAGAATAAGCCCTATACAGAGACTGTAGACTCTGATGGGCGTCCTGATGAGGTGAGTGTGCTTGGGAGCAGGAAAGTGAGGAATGGAAGCAGGGGAAAAGTAAACTGGAGAGGCTCTGCACCTGAACCACCTCTCTGCCCCTTTCCAGGTGGTTGCTCAGGAAGCATGGCAACGGCACAAAATGAGGAACGACTCTTTCATTGTGGATTTGTTCCATGGACAGTACAAGTCAAAGTTGGTGTGCCCTGTGTGTTCCAAGGTGAGCAGGTTTCCCCAAAGAGCCTAGAAGAGGGGATTGGGATCAGTCTGACCAGAATCAATCAACCTCTTAAGCATTTGGTGTCAAGGTGCCTCTGTCTCCAGCCCAGTACTGAGCTGCACTATGGGCAAGGAAAAAAAGAGCTAGCCTGGATTTGAAGTCAGAGAATTCTTCCACTTAGGAAGATATCTGTCGGAATTTGGTCAAATGTCCAGACCTGAACTTCCTCCTTTGTAAAATGGGAAGTGTTCACCTGTACACAGAGATGATGGACTCAGGGTACAGAATGAGACACACATTTTCAGCCCAGCCAGTACAGGAATTTTTGCTTAACTATGCATATTTGATACAGGGGTTTTGTTTTTTCTTCTTCCTCTCACTCTCTGAAGGGTAGGATGGAGAGACTTAATGCTTATTAATTGAAAAAGAGAATTTTTAAAAAAGTAAATTAAGTATGAAAGTTGTTAACTCCCTTAGATGTCATCTGACATCTAAGGCCTGGTGATCCTGAGAGATTGAAGAGATCATCAGTGGAATAGAAAAGAGTTCATAAATAATGTATAGCATTTTGACTAGACAGAGAAAAAGGCATTATTAAGATGTAGAGTTGGAAGGATCCTTAAAGGTCATCTTATGTCATCCCCTCATTTGATAGGGAAGAAACAGCTTAAGTGTTTGTGTAATAAGTACCAGGTTTGAATGCAAACCCTGCTCCTGTGACTCCAAATTCAGAGCTCTAACTCATGTTACAGCTGAGTGGTAAGAAAAGCAGGAGGCAAAAACCAATCTGCGAGTGAGTAGGGAGGGGAATGAGGAAAGTAGGACTGTTGGAGGAAAGAACACTGGACAGCAAGGGCTGCGGTAGTCCCACGCAACCCTCAGCCTCCAGTGCCTGGCCCCTGCAGAGTTCAAACTTTGGGGTGGTGAGCAAGCTGTGTGACCTCTGAAGAGCACTAGGGGGCATCACAGAACACTGAGTGTTAGGTGACCCTAAGTGAGGCCCTAACCTTTGTCTGCCTCAAATTTCTTCATCTGTAAAGTCGGGATCATAATAGTACCTCCCTCCCAGAGTTGTTGTGAGAATCAAATGGGATAATAATTGTAAAACATTTAGGATGGTTCTTGCCAACTAGTAAGCACTGTATAAATGTTAGCTATTATTATTACCATCCCTAGGCTTCATTTTGTTTAAAAAACTAAGGAAAATTAACCAGATCTCCCGATTTCCTTATCTGTTCTAAATCCATTGATTCTAAGCTCTTGGTTTACTGAATCAAGGATTGCCATTTAGGAAGAGCAGATTGGGTATGCAGGAGAAACTCTGGAGAGACGTGTCCATGCTCATGCACATAGCAACTTCAGTGAGTTGGTAGAAGGTGAGGGTTCAGTGATATTTGCTGGGTGGTTTCAGGTTTCCATCACTTTCGACCCGTTCCTGTACCTGCCTGTCCCCCTGCCTCAAAAGCAGAAAGTGCTCACTGTGTACTACTTTGCCAAGGAGCCACACAAGAAGCCTGTCAAGGTGAGCAACCCCTATACTTCCCTACTGGGACCCAAGGCCTTCAGCTTTCTTCCCTCACCCCAGCCATGCTTTCTGCCCCCTTCCATCTCTGACTTTGGTATTCTTTCTTTATAGTTCCTGGTTAGCATCAGCAAAGAAAACTCCAGTGCGATGGAGGTGCTGGACTCCCTGGCACAAAGTGTTCATGTGAAGCCTGAGAGCCTTCGGCTGGCTGAGGTTTGGCTTAAAAAAATCTTTTCCTACCACTTTTCCCCAGAAATCTTTGTCCCCAAGTTAACACTCTTCCACTCTTTCCAAGGTTATTCCTTTTCTACCTTTGAGTTATGTTTAGATATTTCCATTTTGATTTGGGACTAGGAGCTTTGAGGTTAGAAATTTGGAATTTCCATCCATGAGCATCTTTTATCTTCCTAAAATAGGATGCAAACTATAACAATAGTTAGTAAGCTATTATTTCTGCAGCAATTCTGTCACTATTATTGTCCTCATTTTAGACATAATTGAACTGAAACCTATTGATTGTGATTTGCCCATCTGTAGTCATACTGTTAATTAATGTTTAGCATCTGCATTTGAATTCAGGTCTTCGTTAATAGCATGATTAGTGGGTATAAATAACAATCCCAAATAAGAAGATAGCACACAATATTCTGTAACTTCTGACTTATAAGAAAAAAAGAATGGAGAAAACCTATTGAAACTGAGTACTAGAGTACCATAAAGTTGTTGGGGCTTTTATCTTCTAGCTACTCAGGTTTAAAAAATGTTGGTTGTATTAGGTTAAAGAAATAGTGCCATAGGAAGGGAATTATTGGGATAGAAGCCAGTTCACAGAATCATAGATGCTTATAACTGGAAGGGATCTCAGCTGCCCTACTTTATGTCCCATACACGAAAGAAATCATCATGGTAATTTAATTGATAGGTTATTGTCCAGACTCTGCTTGAAAGCATCCAGGAGGGCATGAGGGCTCATTTCTCTATTCCTGCAAGCTTTGTCCTTCTTAATGGGCTCCAGATTGCATTTACTTTTTGGATTGATCATATCACCCTGCTGTCCCACTGAGCTTTCAGTCCTCTAAAACTTCAGATTTTTTTCAGTACCATTTTTTGCCTCTTACTGCATCCCTCATGTTACTCTTGTGGAGTTGATTTTTTTTTTTTTTTTTTAAGGCTCAGGTGTAAGACTTTACATTTATCATTATTGAATTTCATCTTATTAAATTCATCCTAGGGCTCTAGTGTAGGGGTTCTTAACTTTTTTTGGTGGCATGGATTCCTTGGCACTCTGGTAAAGCCTGTGGACTTCTCTTCAAAAAACTGTTAGTTGACTATGTTTATAATGGAAGGAGATAAATTTCAGTGGTTAGTGAAAATAAAGATGTAATTTTTCTTATCAAACTTTACAGATTCCCTGAAATTTATCCCCAAGTGAGTCTCTTGATCTAAAATTAATAACTCCTGCTTTATTCTGGAGTTTTTGGGTGCTGATGCTATTATCGCCTTAATAGTTAGTATGCTATCGAATTTGTGCTGTCTTCAAAAATATCCATGCCTTTATTCAGGCTATTGATAAAAAATTACCTAGCATAGGCTTAAGTCCTGATTCTTGAATTGTACATAAAGGCCTCCTGCCACATTGACATTGAACTTCACCAATTACTTTTTTGGGTTTGACCATTGATCAGTTCTGAAGCCATCTAATTGTTTTATTGTTTCATTCCCATCTCGTTTTTCTCCACAGCAATAATACAAGATATTTTATCAAAAGCTTTAATAAAATTTAGGTAAGCCATCCAGAGCACTCCCCTCATTTACTAACTCAATATTGTTGTTTAAATAGGACATGAAGTTAGTGTGTTCTTGTGGAATCCAAGTTGGCTCTTTATAATCACTGCTGTTTTTCTCTTTAGATATTTGCCAGCCATATTTTTAATGATCCATTCTATAATTTTCCCAGAAATAGAAGACAAGTTTTCTGATCTATAATTTACCCTTAAAAAAATTTTTTTTTTTTTTAAATTTGCTCTTTTCCAATCTTGGACACCTTAGCCATTTCCCATGATTTCTTAGAGATCTCTGGGAGGTTTAACAATCTTATCAGCCTCTGCTTTTGGGCCCTGGGAGTATAATTCACTTGGGCAAGGAGACTGGGATTATTAATGGGCAGCTCAGTGCCCTCTTATTATAGCTATTCCTCTGCCAATTTTCGGTATTAGTTGGCTCCTTCCATGGCTCATTTTGCATTTGTCATCTCTCTCTAGAAAGGTTCTCTTTTGCAAAGAAAACAAATTAGGAATTCGACATCCTTGTCTTTTCTCTGTTGTGAGGTATAATTGACCCATTCTTCTCATATAAAGGTCTTGTTCTTTCTTTGATTTTTCCATTTTCTTGAAGTGTAGCTAGAAAACCTTCTTTTGATGTGTAGTTTTCTTCAATTCCTTTTTGAGTTTCTTTCTGTAGGACCATTATATATTCTTTCCTTTCTTGATACTTGGCCTTCCACCTTTGGTACATTTCTTTTTAAAATTTAGGTTGGTTGGAAAATTCTCTCTGCATCCACAGGGATCCATGATTTCTTCAGAAAATCTTGGTTTTCCTTCTTATGGAATTGTTTCCTTTGTGTCTTCAGAACATAATTCTTGAGCATCACTCATTCTTCCTAGATCCTAAAAGTTTACTTGAATTGTTTGAAATCCACTTTCCTAAAATCTAGTGCATATTAGTCTATGCCTTAATTTCTTCTCTATCACAAATCCTCAAATGGTGTGGTCATTTCATTCCATGATAACATAAATCCTATCCCAGAAAATGGTCCCTTGTAAGTGAAAGTAGGTCTGGAATAGCATTTCTTCATGTTGGTTCCTTCAACTTTTGAAGGATAAAGTTATCATTAATGCAAACCAAGAAGTTATTAGCTGCTCTATTTTTGTCAGAGAGCTCCAGGGGATCACCAATATTCCTGATACTGCTGGGATTTAGAGCTGCAAGAAAAACCTAGAAATCATTCAGTCCAATTCCCTTATTTTATTACAGATGGTATTGAAGCACAGAGAGAAGAAGGGGCTTTTCCTTTTACTGGCTCTTACCTGACCAGAGTCATATGAATAGTTTCTGAACCAGGATTCAGAGCTGAATTCTGGGGAGCTATAAATTCTGAATCTCTTTTCACAAGAACATAGCGCATCAGATACAGAGCAGTAATTGCTACTTTTAATGGATAATAATGTGTTCTTGGGCTTCCAGAAACAAATGCAGGAGATGAGAAAGACGTGAGGATGCCATTATCAAGCCCTCTACCCCAAACAACACTCCTACAAACTTCCGTGAAGTCTCTGAGTCTGTAGTAGCCTTTGGGATCTCTGCTAACTTCTTATCAAAGATTTAACTAGTTTGTTACATGAAAGACTTCACCAGAAAATGGCAGGTTTCTTCTTCTTGGGTCATATATTATTTTGGGACCCTTCATTTTTTGGATTTGTCTTAAGAATTTCCATGCCCTAATGATAATGTGTTACAATTTCTCCATGTTTTGTGTCATTTGACAGAGCAGAGACATGCTGTTCCTATCATTATTTTCAGTGCCTACTATGACTGCTCTTTACTGTTTGGGCTTCCCAAGCTCTCCACTGTGCCAGCAGGTTTAATATTAGTATAATTCCCAGACCATGTACGAGGAACAGCCCTGGCGTGGGGGTCAGAGGAACCTTATTTCAAATCTCAGTTCTACTCCTTAACTATTTGGGTAATTTTAGGCAAGTTATTTCCCTTTGTTAGGTCTTGGTTTCCTCCTTTGTATAGTGAAAAAATTGGACTAAATGATCTCCAGGGGACCTTCAGACTCTTGATATTTTAGGATTCTGTGATCCTGTGGCTTCAGATTAGTAAAAGGCAAGTTTATTCACCCATTATATTGACTTTTGATTGACAATGTCTGTTGCATTGTATTATTCTCAACCTTCCTATGCCCATAAAATCTAGTGGGTAGATTGAGAAATTCAAAAATCTTGGCTTTTGTCTGCTATGGATTATATTTTTGTGAATGTGATGTAGAAGAAAAGAACACTTTTTTTCTTATTTATATAGTAATAAAGCATTAATCATAAACTTCTTTTCTGTCATGGGCCCCTGGACTATGGTAGATCTGGAAACTAGATGGCATCCAAGTAAGGATAGTAAAGTTATTGGAGACCATACCATCCTAGGATTGGTAATATTTAATTTGAAGAAGATTTGGGCTATAAATATATGATCATTGTCTTCCAAGTTTTTGAAAGGCTGATATGTAGAAAAGACATGAGATTTATTCTGCTTAGCTCTAGAAAACAAAAGTGGAGCAGCGGGTGAGAGTTTCAGGGAGTCAGATTTTAGCCCTATGGAAGGAAAAACTTGCTAGAATTGTTTCACAGCTAGAATGAATTGCTTCTGGAAGAAGGAAGCAGTTTCCTGTTACCAGACATCTTCAAATAGAGTCTGAGTGTTCATTTGTTAGAAATATTGTAGAAGCAATTAATCTTCAGGTATAATTTTGACTTAAATAGTTTATGAAGTCCCTCAGTCCTGAGGTTATGTGGTTGTCTTTTGAATTTGAAACTGGGTAATTTTCTTTCATGTATTTCTACTACTCTTTTCCTGGTGTTTCATTTTCAAATTTGGATCTGCTCTTTTCCCATGACAATAAACCAGGGAAGACATACTGTACACCTGTAGGTGTGATGGGGTACAAAGGAAGGAGAAGATGATTGCAAGTTAGAGAGGCAATGGTACAAAAAGATTGGGAAGTATTTAGGAGCTAGAAGTCTGTCCCCAAGGACTAAGCCTGAGGTTGGAGGATAGAGATGAATGAAGTAAACCTTTAGTTACTGATAGAGAAAGGCCTGGCAGCCAAGGACAAAAGTACTTGGGACTGGTTCCACTAGGAAGCTGATAGCTATCAGGAAGGCCTCGCTGCCAAAGGTAAATGTCCTCCATGATGTTATTTCACCAAGGTTAAAGGAGGGTTATCATAGGTCTTAGCTAATATGAAGTCAAGGAACTGACTGTTTATTCCTCAACTCTGTGGCAGAAAAGGGATAGTCTAGAGAAAGGCTTAGCACTAGCAGACTGTTGTCAGAATACAAGCATAAAGTGATGAGCACTTCACACCAGTGTGGCAGGGACAGACACAACAGATGTTGTGAAGATAAAAGATAACAGGATTTTGATAGTTGGTTGATTATGAGGGATGAGGGAAAGTAAGGAGTGAGCCTGAGTGACTAGGATGATGTGGTACTCTTGGTAGTAATAGGGGAGTTTGGACAAGAGGAAAGTTTGAAAGGAAAAGATGACTTCATTTTTGAACATGGGTGAGTTAAAGATGTCTTTGGGACATCTAGTTTGAGATATCTGAGAGGCTGTTGAAAGTGGAAGACTGGAGATCCGAGAGGCTACAAGTGGACCAGTACATCTGAAAAATCATCTGCATAGATAATTGAAGTCACAGAAGCTGAGGAAATCAGTTTAAATTCTATAGAAACAAATGTTTCTATAGAAACAGAAGTAAAGTGGGCCCTGGCTAGAACTTTGGGAGGACCCCGACAAAAGGAGCAGACAACCAGGAGCACCCTGAGAGGGGAGCATTATCAAGCCCTAGATAATGGGAGCTTGACACAAGAAGTATATTAGAGAGATGCAAAATAAATGCTAGATTTTGAAGAGAAAAGTATCAATTATTGATGATTCTTCTTTTCCCCTCCCTTCCCCATGAGGTTAGGTAATATCAATCTCATGAAGGTGGAATCTGAAATGGTCTTTAAAGCCTGTGTTGGAATCCAGGAACCCGAGTGACATCACATCCCATGTAATGCCATTCTCTTTAAAATGAGATGGACAGCTCTTACCATAGAGTACCTTCTGTCTCCCAATTGAATTTGTAGGATTTAAAACTGAATGGGATCTTTGAGATCATCTGATCCAGCGCCTTCCTTTTTAGATGAAGAAATTGTTGATCCAGAGAGTAGAAAGGTTTTGTGTGAGTTAGGTTGTAAATAGAAGAGCCAAGTCCTGTAATTACATTCAGGGATCATTTCTGCCCCTCTTCCCACTCCTTATCTCCACCCACCCACCCCCAGCTGCTTTCCCACCCCATCTTGCTTTGGGAATTAGCCACCTGTAAGAATGTGGTACTTACCTAGGTCTCTGATCTTTTGGATGTATTGGGAACCATGCAGGATGGGAAATAGATGACTATAGGTGTTACTATGGGCCAAATAGTTTCTCTTTCTTAAGCTTGTTTCATTTCTAAAATGGAGATAACCTTTTTACTATCAACCTTGGGATGCTTATGAGAGGAAAATACTTGGTAAATTTTGAGGTATTATAGAAATATGGTATATATAATAATTTGAAGTATAAAAAGAATCTCACCTCCAAACTGAATGAAAAGTTGCCAGCCAACTTTCTAATAGATGCTTGCTCCCTTTTTCTTCTTCCTCTCCCCTCCTGTCCCCCTTTTCTTCTTTTCTCCTTCCCTTCTTCCTCCCTCCCTTTTTCTCTTCTTTATCCCTCTCTTTTTCCTTTCCTCTTTTCTCTCCCTTCTCTCCTCCCTTGCCCTAAAGTCTTTGGAATCCCTGAATCTGAGCACCTTCCTGGCTATATTCATAGGAGCAATAAATAGGGAATTTGTCTTGTCCCCACTGGTAGCTTCGGTCAAAGGAGAGTGTAAGATTGCTGAATAAAACCTTGTTCTCTTACCCTTCCTCTGAACCAGGTGATTAAGAACCGATTTCACCGTGTGTTCCTGCCATCACACTCACTGGACACCGTCTCTCCCACTGATCTGCTCCTTTGCTTTGAAGTGCTATCCCCAGAGCTAGCCAAGGAGCGGGTGGTAGTCCTTCAAGTACAACAGGTTGGTCTGTCTACCACCCAGTTAGAAGGAAAAAGAGGGCATTAAAAATTTAATTAAAAAAGAAAGAAATAAAGGATAAATTGGGATTTTGTATCCACAAATGGGGATGGCTGAGAATAAGGTCTTGTGTATCCTTTTCCAGCGCCCTCAGGTGCCCAGTGTCCCCATTGCCAAGTGTGCTGCTTGCCAGAAGAAGCAGCAGTCTGAGGATGAGAAATTGAAGCGTTGTACCCGCTGTTACCGTGTTGGCTACTGCAACCAGTGAGGCAGCCCTCTACCCTGACCTGGCCCTCATCCAGCCCCCTTCTATCCACTGCTGGCTTTGGTTGTCTGAACATAGTTGCCTCCTGGGCCTTCCCAGAAGTGATACTTCCCTCTGAGCCTAAGGCTTCAGCTTCTCCTTTTCACCCCAGACATATCTGGGATCACATTCACCCCTTGCTGAGAGCTGCCCTGTTCCCTCCCTGGATAAATGAGACTGAGCCATTCAGAACTGTCCTATTCTTTTCATAGGGTTTGTCAGAAGACTCACTGGCCAGATCACAAAGGCCTGTGCCGTCCAGAGAATATTGGTTTTCCCTTCTTCATCAGTGTCCCTGAGTCCCGCCTCACCTATGCTCGCCTTGCTCAGCTGCTGGAAGGCTACGCTCGGTGAGTACTTCTCTCATGGTGGGAATTGGGTGCAATGGAAGGGGAAATGGAACATGGCCTTTTGGACTCATAAATTCTCTTCTTCAGGTACTCAGTGAGCGTGTTCCAGCCACCCTTCCAGTTAGGCCGTGTTTCCCCAGAACAGAGCCCCCAGGTGCTAAGCAGCTCTACATCTCCTGTGCTGAGCACTTTGGAGGCTGGGGGTGGGGACCGGGACTTAAGACCCTCACCAGAATCCCAAGTATCCCCAACAGTGGCTGAGCTTGGTGACACAGGTGCCTCAAGGAGCCGGGCAGCCTCTGATCGAGGTTCTGTGCCCAGTCTTGACACAGGCCTCTCAGAGTCAACAGTCAGCATGGCCAACGAGGGGGGATTTTCTAAGGAATCTGCTGGGGAGAGGTTACTCAGGCCTGAAGGTAAGAGATTCAAGAGTAAGAAGGACTGAATACCATGGACATGGGAGAGGAGAAATGATTTTTTCAATTGAGAGAAGGATCTTCTTGATTACTAAAGATAAATATCACCTTAGGGTAAGCTCAGGGAGAGCTTCATGGAGGGGAGTGATACTTGGATTGCAGATGAATTTCAATGTGTAGAAAGAATTGGGGGGAAGAATAGGGTTAATATGAAAAAATACCCTGAGAAAGGAAAGGGTAGAATGACGATAGAGGTACGGTTTTGTTTGGTGGGAATATAGGAGAAGAGATAATAGTTATGGGTAGCTTGGAATTAAATTCAGGAAAGACTTCAGTGCTAAGATCAGCTTTTTATACTTGAGGAAGCAGTGGGGATATATTTAAGGTTTTTGAGTGACTAGGTGGCGATCATGATGATAGTCATGTATTAGGAAAGTAATTCAGATAGCCTCTGCAGATGAGTTTGAAGAGTAGAGATAAGAAAACTAGCTAAGAGAAAAGTGTAATAGCATCAACTCAATCAGAAGTTGAAAGGAATAAGGATGACTCCTACTGCATTCTGGGGTCGCAGAGGTAAAGCATTGGGCTTGGGGTTCTGGCTCCTGATATGTGTAATTTCTTGACAGCTGCTGTCCCAGGATACCAGCACCCAGCTGAAGTCCTAAGTGCCCATCCACCCCCATTTTTTATCAACAAAATTGATGCCACCAATAAGGAGCAAAAGCTGGAAGACAAAGGTGCTCGGGGCTTCAAAATAGACGTGAGGGTTGGCAAGAAGATGGAGAACAAATAAGGCCTGGGTCTCTGGGACAGAGACTGTGGGTCTTGGTAAAGATAGGGAAACTAAGAAGATATATGCAAAATCTCTTCTTCTGTAGGTGAAGCCCCCCTGGAGCTGAGTGATGACTGCAGCCTGGCCTTGGTGTGGAAGAACAATGAACGGCTGAAGGAGTTTGTGCTAGTTGGCTCCAAGGAGCTTGAGTGTGTGGAAGACCCCAGCTCAGCCAGTGAGGCAGCCAGGGCTGGCCATTTTACTCTGGAGCAGTGTCTCAATCTCTTCACCAAGCCTGAGGTGCTAGCCCCAGAGGAAGCCTGGTAAGAGTGGGGAGGGTTTGATGGTTTGAGAACTCCAGGCCTAGAGTGTTTGAACTGGAAGGGATCTTAGAACATAGAATACAATATTAGAATATAAAACACAGACTCTGTCACAGCTGGGAAAAAAAAAACATACAAAATAAATGGCAGAAATAAAAGAGCTTAGAAGACCATGAAATATTAACTGGGAGGGAGCTTAGAAAGGAAAAGAGCTGGAGGAGCCAGTAGGACACAGGATATTTGTATTGAAAGAGACCTTACACATGAGATGGAAGGAAACTTAGAAATCATCTAAACCAACCTCTTGATTTTTATAGTTGGGGAAATTACAATCTTTTGAGGAGATAGAACTTGCCCAGACTTGCACAGCCAGCTGGTAGCTAAGCCAGGACCAGAACCCAGTCCTCTGGAATTGTATTATGCTTTTTGGTGCACTGAGGGGTATCTGAATTTCCCCTCTTGGAGGGACGAAGCTCTCTGTGGGCTGGACTGCTCAGAGGTCCACATGCTTCCCCCTCTTCTATTCAAGAATACATCCAGAGTAACATCCAGGATGCCAGGGGATCCTGAGGGACACCTGACCTCCTACAGGCAGAGGTGGTCAGAAGAGAAATGGGAACTTTCTGATCATTTGAAGCCTTTAGAAAAAAAATAGCTTTTCCAGAGAGATAATTGAAGTAATTGACAAAGGGTAGTAAAATGTGTTTTAAAAAAGTGGATTGTGGCATTTAAAACTAGAAGAAACCATAAAAAATTTTTCTGATGAGAAAATGTTGATACACAGAAAGGGTGTAGCAGAAGCAGGAGCATCTTCTGACTTCCAGGTTAGTATCCTTCACCTCCTCCTACCACATTACTTTAATGGTGGCTCTGGCAAGCCTGGACAGTCATCGGTTTTGAGTTCATCTAGTGAACTGCTCTGCAATGGCACCAGCTGCCATTGCCCTAGTGCTTAAGAAGACAAAGTATTTCTTTCATGACATCCTTTAGAGGACAAGTGCTCATCTTTTTTAAAGATAAGGGAAGCAGTCCAGAAAGATTCCCTGATTGGCTTGTGACCATGGAGCTATTCAACTGCAGAGGTGGAGCTTGAGCTAGTCTCCTGCCTCAGCTGAACTGAAGTTATTTTGAGTTGGGAAACACAAGGTACATCATATACATACACATATAGGTACAGTGTGGCTAGAGAATGGAAGTAGTGTGTTGTGGGATTGTATGGTTGTATGATCACCATGATCTCCAGGTGTGCTATGATGAGAAGACTTGGAGTATTCATCTCTCCCAGTTGCTGGAATAATTGAGATTAAAGGTTATAGAGCAGTGGAACAGATCACAAATATCCATCAAGTATGAGGTCACTGGCCTAAGCTCAGGGTATCCAGAGACAAGAATGAATAAACTTTGCTCACAGAGGATCCTATTCTAAGAGGCCACACATGTAGAAATGTGCACAAAGGTACAAAGTAGGTAACACAGTTTTTTTTCCCTGAGGCATTTGGGGTTAAGTGACCTGCCCAGGATCACACAGCTAGGAAGTGTTAAATGTCTGAGGCCAGGTTTGAACTCAGGTCCTCCTAACATCAGGGCTGGTGCTCTATCCACTGCATTACTTAGTTGCCCCCGTTTTTCCTTCATTCTTAAATAGCAGCATGACATCAGGGAGGGCATGCCATGACACACAAGTGAGTTGGATTTACATGAGGGAGGACAGTGCAAGGTTACTAGCCTTATTCTCTCCTCCAGAGCCATCTTGGTCCAGTGACCAGATATAGATCAGGACAACTGGAGATGGCCTTGGATACCAAGGGAGACCTTGGTGTTTTTAAGCTAAGGTCTTTTAACAGGTATCATTTTGCCCAAAACAAATACCCAATCAGTGATTAAGGCTGGGGAAGAATTCACTCTAGTTGGGAAGGCCCTGGGAGCAAAAGACCACCTTAGGAATGTGTCTCCTGAACTCTGTCTTGAAGAAAGCCAAGAATTCTTTTTTTTTTTTTTAATAGTTTTCCCCCCCAAAATACATGCAAAGATAGTGTTTAACATTCACTTTGCAAGTGTTCCAAATTTTTTTCCCTCCCCTAGACAGCAAGCAATAGGTTAAACATGTGCAGTTCTTTTAAACATATTTCCATATTTGTCATGGAAAGCCCAGGGATTTTAAGATATGAGAGATAGTCATTAAAAAAGTATGTCCTTGGAAGATGGAGCCTCCATATGTGAGGCTACAGCATCTGGATTGTAGAATGTGTGGAGAAAGAGTGATATGTAAGAAAATTGGAAGTATAAGAATAGGCCATGTTGTAAATAGCTTTAAATGCCAAATAGAGGAGTGGGAAGAGGAAGCTACTGGAGTTTGAGTGGAAGGGTGACATAGTCAGATTTAATGGGTTTTTTTTTTAATTTTATTTTATTTAATAATAAGTTTGTATCGACAGAATCCATGCCAGGGTAATTTTTTACAACATTATCCCTTGCACTCGCTTATGTTTTGTTTTTTCCCCTCCCTCCCTCCACCCCCCCCCCCAAGATGGCAAGCAGTCCTATATATGTTAAATATGTTGCAGTATATCCTAGATATAATACATATTTGCAGAACCAAACAGTTCTCCTGTTGCACAGGGTGAATTGGATTCAGAAGGTAAAAATAACTCGGGAAGAAAATCAAAAATGCAAATAGTTCACATTCGTTTCCCAGTGTTCCTTCTTTGGGTGTAGCTGTTTCTGTCCATCATTTATCCATTGAAACTCAGTTAGGTCTCTTTGTCAAGATTTAATGTTTTAAAATTACTTTTGCAATTGTCTGTAGGATGGATTGGATGGGAGAGAGACCTGAGACAGGGGAAATGGTTAGGTTTGGAGTGAACTAGGGTGGTGGCTGTGTGAGTAAAGAAGAAATAGATATGAGAGAAATAATGGAAATGACAAGATTTGACCATTTATTGCCTATACTAGGTGGAGGAGAAAGGATTCAAAGGTGACATGAAGGTTTCAAACTTGGAGAACTGGAAGCTTTGAAGTACCTTCTTGATGATATTAGGAAGTTCTGGAGAGGTGGGCTTTGGTCCTGGATGAGTTTGAAATGCTTATGGAATGTCCAAGATACAGTCATGAGCTGGGGATTAGAAGAAAGCTTCCATTAATGTGACAAGGAAGAGTAGACAGGGAAGGATAAGCCTAAGAGCAATATCACAAAAGCCCAGACCTTAGAAGAGTCGGTCAGGAGAGCTATGTGGTGTAGCAAGAAAAGTTAAGAAGAATAAGGACTGAGCAAATGCTAGTGGGTTTGTCAGTTAAGAGAACATAGTAGCTTTGGAAAAAACAGTTTCTTTTGGAGGAAGAAATCAGAATGTAAATTGCAGAGAATTTCATATAGAGAAAAGAGGAAGTAGAGACACCCAGTGTCAAGGAGTTTAGCCACCGAGAAGAGAGATTATGGGATTCACAAAAGGGTGGAGTAAGTTCGAGTGAGTTTTGTTTTGTTTTTTGTTTTTGTTTTTTAAGGATAACAGATTTGTTTGTAGCTCCAGGGAATGATCTAATGGATAATAGATTAAATCTGCTAGAGAAGATAGATTGGAATGGAATAAAGATACAGGTAGAAAACTATAAATGAGAGCTCTTGTTATGTCTGCAGGATGAGGCAGCCCACAGAAGTTATGGAAGTTATGGAAGGAAGAAAGAGATTTTCCCTGTTTTCTTTTTCAGGCATTCATTTGTTTAGTCAGGAGGAAAATTCTCCTTCGAGTAAGATGTTGGAAGGCAGTTCAGTATTGTGAAAAGAGCATTCAACTGGTTGGGTGTTGCTCCCCGGACCCAGGCAATTCCTGTCCTTTCTGTGGGTTTCTCTCTTCTGATGTAGAATAAGGGAACTGAATCCTAGATGACCTCTGGCATGCCGTGACCCTGGGATTCTGGGACCCACACTGCCTACCCCATAATGGCTGTCAGTACACAGTTTGCCTCTGCCCCAGTGCCTGATGTGTTTCCACTTGTCTCTTTGCAGGTACTGTCCCAAGTGTAAGCAGCACAGAGAAGCCTCCAAGCAGCTGATGCTGTGGCGCCTTCCAAATGTGCTCATTATCCAGCTGAAGCGCTTCTCCTTTCGAAGCTTCATCTGGAGGGATAAAATTAATGACATGGTGGAATTCCCTCTCAGGTGAGGAACCTTGGGGCACAATTGTGAGGAGACAGAACCCTCCAGATCCTCAGAATCTGAGCCCTTATACTCTGGGTGGGGAAGTCCCTTATTGAGGGAGCAGATAGCATGGGGAGAAATTGTGCCTTGCTTATTTAGCCATTTACCAGGTCTTTGAATGAATGATATGTGGATAGAAATAGCAAACTCTGGCATATTTGCTGTGATCTGAGAGCCTCCTCTGGCTCTGGATCGTGAGGGGATAGAGGAAAAGGTCCGCTTTGGCAGCTCTGCTGCCAGGGGTCTGAGAAATCTCCCAACTAGTCCTTGCCATTTCATGGAATCATGGTACCCTCTTTTCCACCGATCTAGGAACCTGGACTTGAGCAAGTTTTGCATAGGCCAGAAGGATGACCGGCAACTTCCAACCTATGACCTATACGCAGTCATCAACCACTATGGGGGCATGATTGGGGGCCACTACACTGCGTATGCCCGCCTGCCTAGTGACAAGAACAGCCAACGGAGTGATGTGGGTGAGGGAGTATCCTGACCTCTATGGAGAGGGTCCCCCAGAAGTGACCCATGCAAGGGCTCGGACAGGTTCCCTGCCATAACTTAGAACTTCTGTCTTCTTCCTTTCATTTCCCCCAAACCTGAATACTTGGGGGCTTCATGGGGCCTTGGCCGCAGCTTTGTTTTTTTGTGGTGGTTCAGTCTTGTTCAACTCTTCATGATCCCATTTGGGATTTTCTTGCCAAAGACACTGGAGTGGTTTGTCATTTCCTTCTCCAGCTCATTTTGCAGATGAGGAAACTGAGGCAAACAGGGTGAAGTGGCTTGTCCAGGGTCACATAGCTAGGAGGTGTGTGGAGCTGGATTTGAACTCGGTTCTCTCTGACTCCAGGCTCAGCACTCTGTCCACGATTTCATCTAGCTCCTTCAGTTTTTTGCTTAGTCCATTTCCATTACATGGCCACTCTTACAGCTTCCTTGCCTAAGTGTTCCCGCTTAGGCTCATTCAGAGCCTCCTAGGCCCTGGCCTGTTTTTTGCTGATTAAGAAAGGCATTTCCCAGAAGTCTGGCATCTCTCCCTTTCTTTGAAGGAGAAAGTGAAGCAGTTAAGAACCTGCTTTTCTCCTATCCTGGGGAAGGAGTGGAGGGTCTTGCTTTTTTGGTACTGGGACAAGTCTGCCCCTAGTCATTGCTCCTTGTTCTCTCCCACCCCCCCAAGGCTGGAGACTATTTGATGACAGCACAGTGACCACAGTCGATGAAAGCCAAGTAGTGACCCGTTATGCCTATGTCCTCTTCTATCGTCGGCGAAACTCTCCTGTGGAGAGGCCTCCCAGGGCTCCTGCTACCGACCACCACCCGGATCTGGGTCCGGCCACGGAGGCAGCCACCAGCCAGGTGAGCGGGGAGCCTGCATGCTGAGAGGGTTGGGGGGTACTTAAACACTTGAGTCAGGAGAGGGGAGGGGACATGAGGACAACATCGTTCTTTGTCTTGGCCTGCTTCTGGGGTGGGTGGCGTGATTGGTGTCTGAGGCGGAGGCCTCTGCCCTGGCACTCTCTGCGGAGGTTTGATACCTGACCCATGGGCAGAGCCCTCTCACTTGATCCTTCTGGGCTCTTCTGTCCTCTCCATCCCATCTGTGCCCTCCCTGTTGGCCTTGGGCACCAGAGGCCTCTCCAGATGCTCGATGAGGCTGAGGGACCTGGGTTCTGTGTCCATTGTACATGACTGTGCTGCAGATTTGAGGACTTGGCCATTGAGGAGAGCAGGGCTGCTGAGGGGCACAGGCACCCGGTAGCCCTGGCCCCCAGTGGAGCATCCAGGCCACTCATGCGCCCACGCTGACACATCAGACATGCAGACACACACGCAACTCCCTTTCCAGGCTGACCCCGGGAGACTTCTCCCAGATGGAGAACGGGCTCTGAGGGCTAAATAAATCCAGTCCTTTCAGACTTTATCTTCCACGTTCATGTGTCCTACCTCTGCTGGAGCACCTCTGCGTGATGTGCTTATCATGTGTTCTCCTGCCATCCCACCCCCCCACACACATACATACTACTCCAATACGCCGCTCACACTGATTGCCCCCGCTCAGAGGTGAGTACTTGCTTTCCTTACCCTGAGTATTGCTCCTCAAGGCTGAGCCTTCTGGGGTTGACATCCTTCAGCACCATGGAGCTCAGCCTCCAGGAGAGAAGTTCCCTCAGTGTGCAGACCCTGAAGAATAGGGATGCTGTGACCATGGGAGGCCTTGGGCGCTCTCCCTCTCCCCCCCAGTGAGGGGACTTGTCCGAGCACTGTCTGCCGTGGCAGGCACCAGCCTTCTGCCTAAACCCACCACCTCTGCTATCAACCAACACCTTGCCACTTGTGACAGCATGCGGGTATAGTGGGCAATCCTTCAACTTGATCGGTCAACTCTGCTCTTCACCTCCTCCCTCACTGGGCTGGGCTCCATGGGAATGCCAGGGGACCGTCCCCTCTGACCAAGCCTGGCACAGAGGAGAAACTCCAGATATGGGTACAAGAACTCTACCCGAAGAGACCGGTGATTGGCCAAGGCCATTGGAGCTTTGGTTTGTGGGGAAAAGAAAACCACGCTGTGATTGGTTAAGCCCTACAAGTGCATGGGGCAGAGCTGCACCGTGATTAGCTGACCGAGTTATCTGGGTCAGGGAAGACAAGCTGTGCTGTTAGGATGTCTTCTGTGAGCAAGACTCCTTTCATCCGGAAGAGAAATGGGCAGTGATTTGCTGGATCCTTTTTGATCCTGGGGGCTGGAGAACTGAACTCTGATTGACTGTCTGAATGAGACACATTGTGCTGGAGAAAGTTATTCCAGGATTGCCCTGTGCCCCCTCGAAATTCACCTCAGATGATTCCTCCAGTTGTCTACCACCTACCTTCTGACTGCTTGACCCTGGGACTGCAGGTGGACAGCCCTAGCACCCATTCCTGGGGTGGCCAGGGTGGGGCTCAGGGCTTTGGGGGGTGGGGGCACCAGGGGCCACATCCCATCCTGTCCTGTCTTCCCGCTCCCTGGTGCTGACTCAAGTTTCCGCACACCGCAGGCTTCCCGGATCTGGCAGGAGCTGGAAGCAGAGGAAGAGCTGGGGCCAGAGGCCTCAGGACGCCTGGGCCACTGGGGGCCCCGAGGCTGGGCAGCCCCACCGAGGCGGGCCCCAGACGCACCAGATGAGGGCTGCCTCCGCTACTTCGTCCTGGGCACCATGGCTGCCCTGGTGGCACTCGTCCTCAATGTGTTCTATCCACTGGTGTCCCAGAGCCGATGGAGATGAGTTGCCTGCCTTGGGCTGGCCCCTCTGGGGAGTGAATTTGGACCCCAATGTGGACTCAGGGCCCTGGCTGTGTTCTGTACACTCCTGTCTCAGGGCTGCCTGCCAGCCTCCCCCTAGGAGAGAATAGGCTTCTGCCCAGCCAGTTCCTCATGCCTCAGACCCTGAGCTATGTCCCTGGGCCACTTGCCTGCGGGGCCCACCTTTAGCCCCAGGCCATAAACATAAACCTGAGGTTAGAGGGATCCTGTTCTCCCTTCTTGCCTTCCATCTACAAGGCCCAGCCCTAGTTTCTTCTTACCCTCTCCATGCCCCTTCTCCCCAAGCTACTTTCCTGTATTTAATGTGTCAATAAAGTAAAATTGTTCCCAGGCTCAGTGTCTTATCTCCTCCCTCTGGTGCCTTTTCCTGCGTCTCTTCTTTATGCGCGCCTAACATCCCAAAAATGTACTAGAATACCCCAACAAATTCATGTGCCCTGATGGCTCTCTGGGGGGAGAAAGGAGAGCCCGCACCTTAGGGAAGGAAGAGGATCCTGGGTGATGTTGGAGGGGGGAGGGGTTGCCCCCTCCATACTGCCCCTCCCAGCATTATGTTCCATTTACAGGGAATGGGCCCTGCGCCCTTCACGCCTGATCTGGACCCTGAGGGGGGCCCCCCGATGACGCCCGCAGAGCTGTTCCCCCGCCCCACGGAGCGCCCCACCCCTACCTACAGCAACATGGAGGAAGTCGACTAGCAGGTCCCTGGGTGGGGGGGCCCTGGGTGGGGGGGCGGGTGTATCCAGCAGGGCTTTCTGGCTTTGGCTTTCTCCTATGCCAAGCACCTTGTTCACCCTCAACTTTCCCCTGCCTAGCCTCCTAACAGCTTCCCTCAGTCTTTCCCTCCTCTAACTGGGACCCAGGCTCCATTTGGGGGGTGTGGGTGGGAGGGGGCTTCTGAGGTGGTGCCGTGGCTGTCTGCAGTCAGCCTGCACGTCTCGAATGTCCACACACACACCCCCCAATCCCCTGAATTAAGACCCTGAATTATTCCCTGGCTCTGAGCCCAGCCCCTGGTGCCCTCTGTGTTTAATTTCTCTCAGTTGTACTTTCAGTTCTTTCCGATTTGCATTTTAATTTTATTTGAAATATTGTAATTTTTTTTTTTTTGCATTTGGGAAGTGATTGCTGCTGTTTAAATATATTTTAAACAATAAATAAGTAAACCTCAAATATTGTAACCTCTGTGGAGGCTGCATTTGGCATTGCCCATTCCCAGACCACCAGGGACTTCTTGGTCCTACTTCCTTCTAAGCTTCTTCTATAACTTCATCTTTTCCCCCCTACTCATCCAGCATCTTTGGGGCCAGGATAGAAGTGAAGAGATGGAGGACTTCACCCTTTGGGGATAAGAAGGGAGCCAGAGAGACAGATGGGGGCACTGCTTAGAGGAAGACAATGACTTCATATTTGTGCTGATGTTTCTATAACGTTTTGTACGGTGCCTCATGTATAAGTCCCATTTTTTGGATGAGAAGAGAACTACATAGAGGTTAGGCAATTTGGCAATGATGTAGCAGGTGATATTTGAACTACTATCATTTGATGGTCAATGAAATTTTTTTATGTTTGGAAAAAGTCTTCATACTCAGAAAGTTTGAGAACCAGTGCTCTCGTTCCACTCCCTAACTTTATGGATGAAGAACAGACACAGAGAAATCAAGCCACTTGTTCAAAGTAATCGAAGGAGGAGAAGGGAAAGGAACCAGCATTTATTAAGCATTTGCTGTGTGCCAGGTACTGTGCTAATATACTCTGTACAAATATTATCTTATGTTACTTACTAGTAGCAGAGTCAGGATTCATACCCAGTCTTGATTCCCAAATCAGAGTTTAGGCCACAGGGTATCACAGGGAGTTGGGGAAGGATCTGAAGAACTGAGTACGGAGTACCTGACCCAATTAGTATCTTAGACTCATCAGAGTTAGAGTTGGGAGGGACTTTTTGGATCTTCTAGTGGTCTCAGACAAAGGAAAGAATTTGTCCATTATTGCACAAGTAGCAGAAATCCAGGATTGAGTCTCTACTCCAAATTGATTTATCTGGTTTTGCCTTCCACTCTGGTAGCTAGGTGACACCGTAGTGGATAGAGCACTGGGTCAGGAGTGAGGCACACCAGACCCCATCATCCTGAGTTCAGATCTGGCCTCAGACACTTGACTAACTGTGTGACCCTGGGCAAGTCACTTGCCTCTAATTGTTCAGTTTCCTCAACTATAAAAAGGAGCTGGAGAAGAAAATGGCAAGCCACATTAGAATCTGCCAAGAAAATCCCAAATGGGGTCACAAAGTCGGACACAATTGATGATGACTGAATACCATCACTACCTTCCATTCTATGAAGGAATTTTCTGTGCACATCTTCCATTATAGCAGCAAGACATAGTGGAAAAAGTAATGAATTTAGTCAGAAGACCCAGGTTCAGATTCCAGCTCCATTACCCCACTCTCTGGGTGACCTTGGGTATGAAACTCATCTCTCTGCGCTACAGGTTTCTCATTCATAAAATGATAAAGTGAGGGGTTGGATGCTTTTATCTCTTAGGTCCCTTCCAGACTTATATCTTAAAATTTCGTGATTAAGTCAATCAAGCATTCCTATGCTTTTGAAAACAAACGGGAAATCCTCCCTACCCATACATAACATATGTCTATAACTATACACAGAATCCCTACAAAGAGCTAAGGACTGGGAGCCTTGTGCAGAAGGTAGTGCTAGAGAGGGACCCTGAGGGAAGCCCAGGCAGGGCACAAGACAGTGAGCACCGTCTTACCTGGATTTGCATCTCAGCTTGGCCAGTCATAGCCTGTGTGACCTACTCCCATTCTACTTGAACTCCTTGGACTTGTTTCTCAGTTGTAAAAGGAGGAGATTGAACTAAATGAAAAGGGAGGGAGAAGGAAGGTACTTCCTGCAACAACCCTGCAAGGTAGGTACTTATTATTATCCTCATTTGTGGGTGCAAAGACACTTGCCCAAGGAAACACAACTAGTAAGAATGTGAAGCAGTATTTGAACTAGGGCTTTTTGATTCCAAGCACAACCCTTTAATAAATTTCACTTACCTGCCCTTTGAGGCCCATTCTAAGTCTAATGCCAAATCCTGTCTAGTTTCAGGCTCCCTCCCAGGCTGGTTATATTCCTCTCTGCATGCACAAGCTTGTCAATTTTGAGAACTACATTATACCAATGCTAATTTTTATTTATATATAGTTATAGATATGGAATGATAAGATTGAATGATTTAAATTTGCTTTAAAAGAGTTGGATTTGGAAAAAACATTCATCTATACCTCTCTGTAGCCATACATATAGTATATTGTATTCCAGTCTCCATTGAGACTGAAACTAACACTTCAGGTTTGGGACTAGGGCAGAAGTGAGAAAGAAAGATCACTAACTGCTAGGTTAGAAATGACATTTTTGCATATACAGATCTGCCAGATAAATGAGTTACTTTTTGAGGGGAAAGTGAACTCAGGCAAACAAGCATTTACCTTTCTTCAGCACTATTCCCCACTCTGTGCTTGATGCTGTCAGGAACCAAGAGTAAACCTTAGGTCAGCTTATGCAGCCAGGGTTGAGGAGATGCTTGCATTCTGTCTGGCTTATAAATGTATAAACAAAGGTGAGAGTTCAGGACATGAATGTCTCCCTTCCCTTCATTCATCATTGTGGATCACCCCCAAACAAATTAAAAGGGAGAGACTAAGCCCCTGTAATATTACTCTATCATCTCTCTCTCTTTTCCCTGTGCATGGAGCTCAGCAGGTCAAAATTAAAATGTTAATTCAATAAGTATTAACCATGTTAAGAACAATGCTAGTCATTGAAGGGGAAAGTAGGTAAGACAGTCCCTGTTCACATGGAGCTCACATTCTAGCATACAATACATAATCAGTACATTAGAAAAAAACAATACATTAGGATTGAGGTATGGTTGCTGAATTTGAGGGTGAGGAGAATCAAAGAAGACTTATTGGAGGAAGTGTTGGTTGATTTGGGCTTTTAAAAAATGAATAGAAATTCAGGCAAAGGAAGAAGGGGAGGGGGAACATTTTAGTCATGCTGCAAAGGCACCTCATCAGAAAAGTGCAAGGGAATGAGTCAGGAAAAGGAGACATAGTCCAGTTTACATGTATAGAAAACATACAGGCAAAATTTGAGGTAAGATTAGAAAGGAAGAGTAGTGTTAGGTTTTGGAGGGCCCTGATGAGGACAAAAAAATTATAACTGGTTAGGAAGTAGGAAGCCAATGAAAATTTTTGAGCAGAAGGCTTTGAGCAGGTTTTTGTATAAGGAAAGTTATTCAGAATGAATGCCATTTTTTGATATTTTGAGTGGAATTTAATTCTAAGAATAATGATGTGAAGAGAGAATGAATTGGTAAAGAGTAAAGACCAGAAGACCTATTAGGAATGTATTGCCATTTTCTAGCTTGTAATGAGGTATAGAAAGAAGAGATAAAAGTGGAATTAACTGAATTATCAACTGATTGGCTATGTGAGGTGAGGGAGGGGAGGAAGAGTTCAAGATAACCTCCAGACTGTATTATCTGACTTCAGCAGGATACTCACTACTCCTGATAAGAAAAACAGATTTTAGTTGAAAATGAGGAAAAGCTTCCCAAGATTATTGGTGTCCAAAAGTAGAATGAGTTCCCACAGAAGTAAATTACTTATTATTGGTCTTTAAGCAGAGGCTAGCTGACTACTTGCCAGGGATTTAGATTTGGGTGTATTGTAGAGGATATTCCTGTTCAGATAGAGCTTTGAACCACCTGACATCCTTTCAAGATCAGAGGAGCAATGAATTCATCTCATCTTTCCTATCATACTTCCATATAGTTGTTCCAAACCTCTCCCTCAATCAAACTCATTCTCACAAAAAGGCCTCAACTCCATAACTGAGATTTTAAAAAAATTTTGATAATAGCTGATTTTCAAAATATATGCAAGGATAGTTTGTTTCAACATTCATCCTGGCAAAACCTTGAGTTCCAATTTTTATCCCTCTCATACCCTCACCCCAATTCCCTAGACCGCTAGTAATATAGTATAGATTAAATAGGTGTAATTCTTTTAAACATTTCCACATCATGTTGCACAAGAAAAATCAGATCAACAAGGGGAGAAAAAAAATGAGAAAAGCAAGTAAACAAGCAGAAAAGGTGAAAATACTGTGTGATTTATATTTAGTCCCCATACTCCTCTTTCTGGATGCATGTGGCTCCATCACAAGTCTATTGGAATTGGCTTGAATATTTCATTGTTGAAAAGAGCCATAGCCATCACAGTTGATCATCACAACTTTGTTGCTGTGTGTACAATGATCTCTTGGTTGTGCTCATTTCACATAGCCTCAGTTCCTGTAAGTCTTTCCAGGCCTCTCTGAAATCATCCTGTTGATCGTCTCTTGTAGAACAACAATCTTCCATAACATTCATATGCCACAACTTGTTCAGCTATTCCCCAGCTGATGGGCATCCAGTTCCTTGCTAAGCAAAAAAGGCTGCTAAAAACTTTTTGGCACATGTGGGAGTCCTTTTCCCATTTTAAAAGTCATTGACCTGTAGTCCCTCATTGCTTCCTCCCTCCCCCCTCCTAAAAACCCTTCATCCCTCTTCTTTCTGCTTTCTTCTGGTCCAGGCTGATGTGATAGCCCCTCCTCGTCGTCAAGGCCAACCCAGTCCCTATCGGACTTCTCTACTAGACCGAACTGCATAAGGACTAAGGCACAGGGCTAGACACAAGACATACATCTTGTAAGCTTTCTTGAGAGGTCACCCTGCCTTAGCTAAACTTAGATTTTTCCCCAGCTAATGGCTTAAAATAAAGCTAGTACTTAACAAGGGTTGGATGATGGATGGATGGATGGATGATGGGTTGGATGCACCAACAAGAGCTGGGGAAGGTAGACCGCTTCTGGGGGAAGGTACACTAAGCATCTGGAGAAGGCACTCCGAGCACGGAAAAACTGAAACCCAAACCTCATAGACCCCTTTTCCCCATCCCATGAGCTGCAGTTGGGGGGTGGCCTGAGGTAGGCGCTGGTCTGGTGTGTGGGTACTGAACACCTGGAGGAGTAAGGGGGGAGCGCTCTAGGTGCCGGCTGGGTCCGCTACCCAGAGCCGCGGGGGACGCGGACACGCGCAGGGAAGAGGCTGCTCGCGTAGGGAAAGGGCGGGGACGCGCAAGGGCTGCGCTGTCCCGGGCTGCGCGCAGTGCAGCGCAGGCGGGGTGGGGAAGGGCAGGGGAAGGGAACCGAAGCGGAGAGTCAGGAGTGGAGGAGAGCCGGAGGCCGGAGCTGAGCCGGCAGCAGCGGAGATGGGGGAGCGTCCGCAGCAGCCTTGGAGCCAGCCCAGAGAGAGGCAGGGCACGCCGGAGCCCCCTGTGGGCAGCGGCCAGGCCAGGCCGGCGGGACTGGCCTCGGCGGGAAGCTGAGCCTGTGGGCCCAGGTGAGACCCCGGACCGAGATTGGGGGAACTGCACTAAAGACAAGGAAAAGGGACCCCATCCCCCTAGCTAGCCGCTCTCTGATGCGAAGTCAGTGCCTGCCCCTTTGCGCAGCCGGCTTGCTGGGGACCGTCAGGAGGTATCTTCACCTCCACATTGTCCCCTGTCAAAGACATTCCTTCCCCAGACCAGGTATTGGGTTCCATCTTTTGGGAGTATTTGTATGAAATCCTATACTATCATCAAAGGGTGAAGAAAAATTGCCACAGCTGGGAAGGGGACCCAGCTGGACTGAGTGAGGAGCACCCACTGGAAAGATCCTGATCCTTAGATTCGAGAGAAACTGCCCAGAACCTCTTTCCCCTTTCTTCAGCTCCCTCCCCCCAGTCACAAGATTAGAATCTCTTAATACCAGTCCTTTTCTTCCACCTCTCATCTTTGGAGGCTATTAGTGGAGGAAAGGAAGGTGAACCCCCTGCCTGAGCCAGCAGGGTAGTAAGTAGCTGAATCTGAGGTTCTCCGAGGTAGCCCTGCCTCAAAGATTGGACCCATTGGCCATAAGGGCCTCAGCATCCTATGATTTTCAAACTGTAAGAGACCTTGCAGACCATCTAGTTTAACTGATTAAATGAGAAAAGAGACCAGAGAAGGGCTGGATCCTACCAAGGTCACATAGGTAGTAAAGTTACTCAGATTTGAACCCAAGTTCTGGAGTGAGCATTCCTTCTGCCCCTGAGAAAAGAGAGGAATGAGGGGGTCAAAGAGAGCCCAGAGGGACAAACACCTCATTTTTCCTCAGAAATTAAGATATTTCAATAGTGAAAATAAAAAAAGGCTTAAGGGAGAAAGAAAAGGTGAATATTGGGGAAATTAGGCAAAGTTCCCTGTCAGAGGTGGGCTCTGACCTGGATTTGATCTGATCTGGATTTGAAATGATAGGTAAGTGCCCCTTCCAGATAGGTTGAAGTGGGGAGGGCTTATGTCCTACACCAGCTCAGAAGGGTTTGGTCTTGTGGGGAATCATCTATGAGATGCAGGTGGAAAAGAAACACCTTGAGGACCCTATGCTGCAAGTCATGGATTTTTGAGCCAGACTTGCTAGTCTCTTCCTCTCTAAATCTGTTTCCCTGACTGGGCCACCAGGGGCTTGAAGGAAATAAGCCCTGAGGTTCCTTCAGCTCTGAATTCATGTCTCTAGAGGTAGCCTTGAAGTCAGACACTTCCCAAAGGGAACCCCTCTGGGGATGGGGTAAAGAAGGGTACTGGAAACTGTGTCTCTTTTTGGTTGTTTACAAATACCCAGCCCAACCTAGAGCCTCCTGAGGAGCTAATCTTCTTTTGACCTTGGCCATGCACCAAGGGCATCTCATCCTCAGCAGTGCCAGAGGAGAGAACTACACATACTCTCTCAGTCCTGCAGGAGAGACTGAAAGCTGTTTGTCTCTTCTGGACAGGTCTGCCCTGTATCCCATCCCACTGAGAGACCCCATACTGGAGAAAAGAGGCAGATGATAGGTGTAAGTGTAGGTGGGAGGGGGACAAAATTTTTACCCTTTATTCTCAGTCTTTCTCCTCCTTCCCTCCTCCCACCTCAAGTGACCATATGTATTTGAGGAGAGAGGACAAAATTGGTATACCTTGTCCAGTTACCCTTGCTTGGTTAATTTACATCATGGCAGTGGGTTGGTGGGATGGAGGTGGATTAGTCATCTTGCCAGATGGGGCAACAGCTGCTGCATGTTTCCCAATTCTGACACTTGGTTCCTTCATTGAAATTATAACATTAAAGCTGGAAGGAACCTTAGAACATAGGAGATTAGGGCTAGGAAAGACTTTAAAGCTCAGTTATTTCACCTGTTCCTTTTACAGATGAAGAAACTGAGACATGGAGAAATTAAATATTTGTCCAGATTCAAACAAGTAGTTAATGGCAAAGACCGGATTCAAATTTAGAGGTCCTTTGGCTAAATCAGTTCCAAGATTCCAAACAGTACACAGTTCTATGCCCTTCCTTCCTTCTCCTTAAAGCAAAAAGTGGCTTCAGTTCTTGGGATGGGGATAGAGGGTGGAACAGGGTGGCATTTAAAGCTAGGTGTCATTCAGGGCCTGGGCCCAGAGCTATTGGCCAAAGGAAAGGAAGTCAGGCACTTAATTACATTCTCATTTCCCAGAGCAGGAGGCATGCTATTTCAGGAAGGATAGAGACAAGGTTGGGGAGGCCTTGCATTTCTCCTGGAGAGCTTCCATCTTGAGGGGAAGCAGAAGACAGAGGTAATAACTCCCATTTCTACAGAACTTTTAATATTTACACGATCAATTTCCTCACAACACCCTTGTAAGGTGATGATGAAAATATATCCACCCCCATTTTACAGATACTTTCAGATACTGTACTGCTTTTCTCCTGGACTTCCTGGAGGACGTTTCCAGTAGAGAAAACCAACCTGGTCCAAATTAGTAAGCACTTTGGGCTCTTTGTACTCAATGGTGGAGAATATGCAACGTTTAAGGAACAACTAATTGGTCTGAGATTCATAGGGCAAGCAAGTAGCTGAAGTCACAAAGATGATGAATGGAAGAGCCAGGTTTCGTATTCCAAGTATTCCAGTCTTTGCCATACAGAGAAATTCATATTTAAACAGTATTTAAGTTTTACAAGCATTTTCTTCACGACAGCCAAGCAACACATGACACTGAGGTTCAGAAAGGTTAATAGACTTGCTCAGGACAAACAGAAGTATGAGTTATTCTTAGCACCGCTCCTTGCACAGAGTAAACGTTCCGAGCGATTATTGATCAACAGGTACAGAGAAAGGGGAAAAAACTGCCTAACTGCCTGGGTTAGGGGGTCTGGGTGGGTGGGAGGAGGGGAGGCCCACTTTCAATGCTGCACATTCTCCTCCTCCCTCTCTTACCCTTCCTCCCTCCTTCTCCAGGTGGCTCCGAGACTATGCTGAGCCCCGCCCATGGAGACCCACTCGGACCTTCCGGTGCTGGAGACAAGTGATGGACCCGGAGCAGGGGCTGCATCGGGCAGCCCGGAGGATGCCAGCTGGGCTGGGGGACCGTTCCCGGGGGGCTTCCGGGCTTCGCTGGCAGGAGTGCTGCTCCTGGAGCTGGCGCTGGGCCTGGGCTGCAACGCTGCCGCCCTGCTCCTGCACCGGGCCAGAGCGGGCCCCCGGGCCTCAGCCAGCGCGCGCCTCACCCTCAGCCTGCACGTGCTGGACACGCTCATCTGCGCGCTCTGTGTCCCGCTCAGCGTGGCCGTCCTGCTGCTGCCCACGGCGCCGCCTCGCGCTCAGGCCTCCCTGCGCCCCTCCGGCCTGCTCTGCCGCTTCCATGAAGCCGGGGTCACCTTCAGCGGCGTGGCTACGGCAGCCGGCGTCCTCGCCGTGAGCCTGGACCGCTATGACATGTCCGCCCGGCCCGCGCGGCGTCGCCTCACGCCCGCGCGCGCGCTGCTGCTCCTGGCCATTGCTTGGCTGCTCTCCGTGGCGGCCTTCTTCTTGCCCTTTGTGGAGGCGGGTCTGGCGCCGGGGGCGTGGGATGAGGCCTCGGGGTCGGACAACCGCACTGGCGTGTCCTGCGTCGGTACCGGAGGCGATGGGAGCGTGACTGGCCAAGAGGCGCCTGCTGGCAGGGGCCACCTCCTGGTGCAGATCCCCGCCTTCGTGGCGGCTCTTATAGGACTGCTGGTGACCTACGCGCGTGTCCTCCATGCGCTGAGCGCGGGGCTCGGTGCGCGAGCCAGTCGGAGGAGGAGAAGGGGGAGGCGGCGAGGACATGGCTGTGGGTCTGGGCCCGGGGCTGCAGAAGCCCGGGGGCTGAGTCCGATGCCGCCGCCGGCTGCGGCCGCCCCGGGCCCCGCGCCGCCGCCGCCTGCTCTGCAAACTTCGGTGTCTGTGATTCTAGCGCTGCGCCGAGCAGTACGCAGGCACCGGGACAGGCGGGCTCGGAGGCGGCGGGTTTTGCGCCGCTCGCTGCTCATTGTCAGCTCCTTTGTGGGATGCTGGGCTCCGTTGTCTGTGGGCAACCTGCTGCTGCTGTGCATGGGCCCCAGCGAGCGGCTGGCCCGCCTGCGGCTCTGCTGCCTGGCGGCGGCCTACGGTACCACGGTGCTGCACCCGCTGCTCTACGCCTTCCCTCGCCGCTCGCTCAGCCGGGCGTTGCGAAGCCAGTCCCGGAGGCACGCCGTGTGCGCTTTGCGACCCGAACCACCCGCTCCGGCGGCTGCTGTGGTGCGGAATTCGTGGCTGGGAACGCGCAAAGGCCAGGGCAAGGCGGAGGGAGCCGGGGACGGCGGCGTGGAAGGGCAGCCCCCGGACTGAGGACTTCAGCTGTTGTCCTTGCCCTGTCACCACCCACGGAGTGAGGCTAACTGATTTCCCCAGATCCCTGTGCCCTTCCTTGGATTAACAGCCTCGTCCAGGTGCAGCCTCCCTTCTCGTGCCAGGAATCTGGCTTTCCTGACCCAAGGGTGTCCGCCGACCGAGGGCTTCAGCCCAATGTCTCTGCCCTGGAGGTGGATGCCCACTAGCCGAAGGTCTCATTCATCGATCCTGTCCTGCAGATGAGCACAGACTGGAGACTCTCTCTGCTCTCCTGCTCCAGTGGCCCGGGGGCCCAGGACTTGTCACCAGCACCCACCACCCCTGGGCCCCCGGAACCTGCAGGGGAGTTGGAGGAGAGCTCCTTCTAAGCTCAGATTCCTGCCAGCACAGTCCCATCACCCATCACCAAAGAAAGCACAGTCTCCATTCTGTTTCACAAAGTCCCTAGCCACCAACCACAGAGTGCTCGACTCCTAGGGATGGTGGGGTACCCCTGTTTGCTGCAACATTAAGGCAATAATGGGGCTAGGGAGAAGAAAACTCCAGAGGAGACCCACGGCCCTGACCGGGCTAGTCACAGCAATAACTCCAGATGGAGATCCTCAAACACCCCATTCCTTCCCCCAAAGAGTCACCAGCCTGAGAGTCACCACCTCCCCATTCACATTTAGCTGGAGGGTTGGGGTGAGATCCTATCCAGTCTTCCTGTTTGTCCTTGCCTTGCTTGTCCTAGAGAGGACTAGGCAGGTATCTGTCTTCCTACCAGTTCCCTCCCAGAAAATATTCCTAATGGAGGGGTGGGGATGGAATGACTTGGGGAAAACAAGAGTTTCTTCAGGCTTTGGCCAAACTGCCAGGGTTAAGGACTGGCTCTCAGAAATCCCTCTGGATGTGATATCACTGGAGGGTACCCAAGGTCTTTGGCAGCTGTTTTCCCTACCTGGGCAAGAAAAGTAAATGCCCTGGTGGGGAGCCCTAACCCTTTATGTAGTTTTTACTTTTAATACTGTCCAGTCTAGTGTGATATTTCTGGTAGTGTTCAGTACCCTGGTGTCTGAAGTGGCTTCAGGTCTTTCTTCAAAATACTTAACAAAATTTCTGTTCCTTCCCCTATAGCTAAATAAACTTAATCACCATCCCTTCCTCTAAAGATCTGGCCTCTCTCTGAGTCCTTGGGGTGTCATGTGGAAATATAGAGACAATTGGTTCCCTTTCTGTGAGGGGAGGAAGAACAAGTACTTAACAACTGCTCCAAGAAGCCTGAGGAGCTGACTTATTTGAAAATAATTTGTAGATGTCAACAGAAACCCAAGTTTTCCTCCTCCCAACAGTTTCCTTCACTGGGATCAGTTAATGCTGCTCTTGTCCCATTTCCCACTCAAATCTCATTGATTATACTCTGCTCTTGAGGACCTTCTGTTCAGGACTAAAGATCTGGGTTCTACACCCTATTTGCCCCTCAATCTCAGACAGTTATAGAAATAAATCACTTGTCTGAAGATTGTTGGAGAAGAGAGATTTGAGGGGCTTAGCAGAAATAGATCTGGGGGTAGGGCAGATTCAACTGGAAGTGGAACCCAGAGAGACAGGCAACACATAAGCTATACAGCCATTTCTGGGTCCTGAATCTGTACCCCATCCCATCTCCCAGATCTGGGAGTTAGAATGAAAAGAAGCTTATTATCCAAATATAATAAGGGATAAAGGTTGATAGCTAGAAGGGGACTTACAGACTCTCTATCTCCACTCCTCTATGGAAAGGAAAAAAAGCAAACAAACCTGAGGCCTTTGAAATGTGACATATCTAAGATCACAAGAGGGCTAAATAAGAGATCTCTTTGCCATTTTACTGTGCTACCAAGTTGAAAGAACAAGCCAGGTTACTGAAGGAAAGAGGTAAGAATGATCACTGAAACATTCCAGGAAGAAAAGAAAGAAGGGGGTTTGAGGTTGAGAAGAGAAGTTGCCCCTGCTCAGTAAAATATGTCATCATGTAATCTAGTTTGTAAGAATGAATCTTGGATCTCATCTGTCTTAGTGTCTCCACTGTGCCCCTCCCTCTGATTACCTCCCTCTGTCTATCTCTAGAAAAGGTGAGTTGTAAAAAAGAAGGAAAAGGGAAAGAGAAGACAGGAAAGGCCTAGGGGGTGGGGGGAGACAGACACCTACACAGAACCCTAAGTAACAGGAAGGCATATCTCACTTCAACATCAGGAAAGATTTCCCAACTGCTGGTCAACAATGCAAAAAGTCGGCTCAAGAGATAGTGCCTTATCGTTGTAAGTATTTAAGCAGAGGCTACAAGATTCCCTATCAAGGGTATTTTAGAAAGATTCCTGGACTGAGAGGGAGATTGGAGTCCCGGATCTTTGAGGTCTCTTCCATCTCAGAGAGAGACTCACAGATATTCCACAGGCGCACCCTTGTGGCTCAGTCAAGAAGTACTGCCAGACTGATGAGTTTCTGCGAACTGGAAAACTAAGAATCCCCAACCCCCTGTTCTTTGGAAGCTAAATCCTTCCAGAAGCCTGTTTAAAAAAAAAAAAAAAAAAAAAAATTACATTGACCTTGAGGCCGAAGGCACTTTGTAGGAGTATACAATAGAAAAAATTAGGTTCGGAAAGTAATCAGGTCCAGAGTTCTTCACATCTACTCTCAGGACTGAAGGAAACATTTTATAGATACTGGATAATTTGTGGGCATAAGATCAGATATTTCAGGTACTTTACGAGCTTTTGAGTGGGAAAAGTTCCAAGAATCATGTAGAGATGCTCTAGGTATGTTAAGTATAAAAATTGTCATACTTATTAAGACAGCTTTCAGTTAACTGGATACAATTGAGCATGACCTTCTAGGCTAAAGAAAACTGACAGCAGCTGGACAAGGAATATTAGTCATGGAATTCGCGCAAAACAAAACATTAATTTTGAGTGGTAGCAAGACAGTATTGAACCCAAGGGCAGGAGATCTAGGTTTGAATTTCAGCTTTGAAATTTATTAGATGTGGAACTATGAACAAATAATGTCTTTTGGCTTTAGTTCCATTCACAAAATGAGGATTATACTATTTATACTGCCTATTTTCCCAGGATAGAAAAGTGCTTTATAACCTTAATCCCTCTAATCAGTAAAAATGGCTCTTGGAGTAGTAGTCTGAAAGTGATCCAGCTGTGTGATGTGGACAAGTACACTTTTCTGGATCCCAGTTTCTGTTAAATGAGAGAGTTTAGTAAATGCTAAGGTCTCTTCAAGCTCTAAGTATGGGAATTTATGATATCCTTGCCACCTTTCTGTGAGTCTGGGCCCTACAGACACAAATTGTCCTCCAGCAAACTATTGAAATCCCCTTTTACTTAACTAATCCCACTTCCCTCCTTGGTCAGGTCTCAGAAAAGATGATATTACATAAAATTGAGAGATAGGATTCCCAATGCCTGAAATGACACAAAGAAAACCATTCTTAGAGAAACAAAAAGTATTCAAAAGTGAAATTCCCAAGATGTGAAAATAAAATATATCCATGAGGAAAAAAAGAAGCTGCCCAAAGAAATGGGTGTAGATTCACAGGGAACTCAATAACTGATAAATTACATGGACATAAGAGGGAAGAAAGGTTAGGCAATGGAGGATAAGCACAAAGCACATTATTCCTGTAAAAATAATGTTAGAAGTGATATCAATTGGAAAGAGCTGAGCTGGCAAAGAACAAGAAGGATAATAAAAAGAGTGGGCTTTTTTTTTTCTTTAAACCATAGCCATTGATGCCTCCTCTGGACATGAAGTACTCTTTTAGAGATCTTTATTACTTTTCTTGCTTGTTTGACTCCACCCAGAGAGGTAAACACTGGCAACACCAAAAAGGCATACCCTGAAGATATTGCAGTTTGGTTCCAGACCATCACAATAAAGTGAATCAATAAAATTTTTGTCTCCCAGTGTATATAAAAGTTAGGTTTGTATTATGTTGTAATCTATATAATACTAATTTGTTTAAAAATGTATATACCTTAATTAAAAATACTTTATTGCTATAAACACCAACTATCATTTGAGCCTTTATAGTGTCACAGTCTTTGTGTCGGTGGAGGATTTTGCCTTCATGCTATTGACTGCTGACTCATCAGGGTGATGGTTGCTGAAGATTGGGGTGACTGTGGCAATTAAAAAAAAATAAGACAAAGATAAAGTTTGTTGCATTGATTGAATGACTCCTCCTTTCACTTAAATACTTAGAGGCCATTGTAGGGTAATTGACTGACCTAATTTCAATATTATTATATCTCAGAGAATAGAGAGGTCTGAGGAAAGGGAGAGAGATTGCAAAGGCAGATTGGTGGAGAAGTTAAAATGATGAGGTCTAGATATAGGGTACCTAAGTGAAATTAGGGTTTAATTGAGGTCTAGTGGCAGGTTCGGGGCACAGAGAGTCAAATAGAGCTCCCCTGCAACCCCTTTGGGTTCAGTGCAAGGATACAGAGTTAAATGAGGTCTAGAAGCGGCCCGAATTTATTGGCCCAAAAAGTTAGATTGATAAAAGAGGTTTATTATGGGGTTGGGAAGTAAGGTTAAAGTATAGTTAAGGAAATACCGTGTTTCCCTGATAATAAGACCTATCCCAAAAATAAGCCCTCCCCTTACTGTGTAAGATTCCTCTAAAATAAGCCCTCCCCAAAAAATAAGCCCTATTGAGATTGCTACTGTGGTGAAGGTGATCCCCTGCGCTACACGCTACATTACGGTACCCTCTGTATGCACCGTCCCTCCCCTTCCCCCCTCCCCCCAGGTGAAACGCACGCCACGCTCCGAGCTGCATCCAATCAGAGCTGCAGCAGTGAGCGCATCATCCTGCTCTTCCCCAGTGATTTGCTTGCTGGTACCATTGAGAGCAGTGCCGCGGAGGAGAGCTGAGGCAGGACAATATAAAAACCCAGTATGTAAGCAGGAGTGAGGGGGCATGATGGAAGATAAAAGGAGCACTCAGGGAGCATGATGGGGTTAAAACATTATTGAGGGGCATGATGGAGTGAAAAGAAGGACTGATGGTCATAATTTTATTATTCTGTCTGCACTGGTCACCTGTGTGTTGGCAATTCGTTTGGATGGAAAGAAAGCCACACCTCTAATCATCAGTAAGGGCAAGAAAGATAAGATTGAACGTGTATCAGGCATTTATGTTCTTGAAACTGAAAAAGCCTGGTGTACACAAGCCGTTATAAGAAAGTGGGCTGATTTAATGCTGCCACTTGTTATGCGAGGTAACCAAAGAGGTCTGATAATCTGGGATTCAGCCAGCACTCACCGTGCTAAAGAAATGAAGAACTTCCTTGCAGAGAGAAGAATAGATCAAGCAATGATTCCTGCAGGAATGACTGCCTATCTCCAGACCCTTGATATTGCAATAAACAAACCATTCAAGGACAATTTGCGCATGGAAGTCAATGACTACATTGAAAATAGAATGGAAAGAAATCAGCGTGGAAACTTTGTGAAGCCCTGTCTGCAAGAAGTCATGACTTGGGTGAAGAAGTCATGGGATAAAATTACTGACAGCTGTGTCGCCAAGGCACTATGAGCAGGTTACCTGGACAAGACATGTTCATTTAAAGAGAGCTATATTGCTGGACATGACAGATTGGGTCCACTTCTTCTGAAGGAAATAGAGGCACAAAACATCCAGGATGGAATTCAGGGTATGGACACATGACGATATTGTTGAAGAAGATGACATGATCATTATTGAATAAAGGTACTTTTTTTTGTTCACATTTACCTGTTTATTAAAATTGCTGTCAATGTTCATTAAAATAAGCCCTCCCCTGAAAATAAGCCCTCTGGTGCTTTTCTGTCCAAAAAAATAATAAGACAGTGTCTTATTATCGGGAAAACACGGTAGGTGAAGGTAGAGATAAGAAGGGCACCAGACACAGAGTTCCAGTAGACAGAGCGTCCTGGCATGCCAGGTGTAAAGTTGGCATATTTGGGACCTCTGCAAAGAGGCCCCCCCCCCCTTTTATAATGGGAGATTTAGCTAGAGGGGCCTGTGGGTGTAATCCTTTGGCTCAGGTCTGGATCTTCATTGGAATTCAAAGAGATCAGGATTTGTGAATCAAAAGGTAATTCCATTAACTAGGAGAAGTTGGGAATCAGAAAGAAAGGAATCTTAAAGGGAGTGCCCCTCCCCCCCCCCCCAATCAAAAATACACACCAGTCATCAGGGTCTGATCTGGGTTCAGTTCAATGCACCTAAAATAATGACCACGATCACCATAATAGAGGCAATAATAATGAAAAAGTTTGAAAAATTGCAGGAATTACCAGAATATGTCACAAAGACATGATATGAGCACATGCTTTTGGAAAAGCTCTGTTGATAGAATTGACTGACACACGGTTGTCAAAAACCTTCAATTTGTAAAAAACACAATATCTGTGAAGCACCCTAAAAGGAGGCTTGCTAGCATGCTGAAATCACCTAAGGGTAGCTACCAGCTTTGCATATTGTACAAAGGTTTTGAGACCTGTTTATTTCCCTCACTTTAAACCTAACTGACAAAATGTTTTACCAGAGTGTGGCTGCTGGTTCTAGGAGCCCCAGGTGAGGGCCTCAAACCCTTCAGTGAGTTAGGGGGAAATCCCTACCTGAAATATGAGAAGACTTCCTCTGGTAGGGATTAGCAAATGAGAACAATTTGTTCCAATGGTCAAGAAGACAGCTGAAGTAGGCATTGTGGAGTGTTTGGACATCAAAAACTCCTAGATCATCCACTGCATCTCAGGCTGTCACCAGCCTGACCTGTTTTTGCCACTGGGCTTGGATGACTTTGGAAGAGAAAGTGAGGCTGGCAGCTGTGCAACTCTACCTCATCCATTACACACTGTTCTTGGTCTTCGAAAACAAAAAATGAATGACAACAATAATTATACAAGCATTCAGGCTCACAAGGTATCAATCACAGAACAAATTTGTTTTTATTTTAAAAAAAATTTTGTTGTATATATTCAATACTATTTTATTTTTCCAAATACATGCAAAGATTGTTTTCAACATTCACCTTTGAAAAACTTTTTGTTCCAAAATTTTCTCCCTCTAAATCTCCCTCCTCCTCAAGATATCAAACAATCTGATATAGATTAAACATGCAATTCTTGTAAATACATTTCCATATTCAACATGCTACACACACACACACACACACACACACACACACACACACACAAAATCAGTTCAAAAGGGGAAGGAAAAAAAAAGGGGAAAAAACACCAAGCAAGCAAACAAACAACAAAAAAGTGAAAACACTATCCTTTGATTCACTTTCAGTCTCCATAGTTCTCTCTACAGGCACCACTGTTGAGTATTCTAAGTTTGCTACTATATTGAATGCAGAACTTTATTCTATTTATTTACTTAATTTAAAAATTTTGAGCTCTACATTTTCTCTTTCCCTCCTTCTCCTGACTCTTCCTTAAGATAGTAAGCAATTTCATATAGATTATAGATGTATAATCACATAAAATAATTTTCCCTATTAGTCATATTGTAAAAGAAGAAACAGAGCAAAAGAAAAAAAAAATGAAGATGAAAATAGTGTGCTTCAATGTATATTTAGACTCCATCCAGTTTATTTCTCTGGATATGAATAGCATTTTGATTCGTGAATCTTTTGGAACTTAATTGAATTGTATTTCTGAGAATAACTAAATAATTCATAGCTGATTATCTCATGATGATGCTTTTACTATGTAACATGTTCTCCTGATTCTATTTGCTTCATTTTGCATCAATTCATGTAATCCTTTCCAAGTTTTTTTCTGAAATCAGCCTGCTCATCATTTCTTTTTATTTTATTTTTTATTAAAGTTTTTTCTTTTCAAAACATATAGATGGATAATTTTTCAACACTGATCCTTGCAAAACCCTCCTGTTCCAAATTTTCCTGTCCTTTCCCCCAGCCCCTTCCCTAGATGTCAAGCAATGCAATATATGTTATACATGTTAAAATATATGTTAAATCCAATATATGTAAACATATTTATACGGTTATCTTTCTGCACAAGAAAAATTCGATCAAAAAAGAAAAAAATGAGTAAGGAAAAAAACGCAAGCAAACAACAACAAAAACAGTGAGAATGCTATGTTGTGGTCCACACTCAGTTCCCACAGTCCTCTCTTTGGGTGTAGATGGCTCTCTTCATCACAATCATCTCACTGTTGGAAAGAGTCATGTCCATCAGAATTGATCATCATATAATATTGATGTTGTTGTGTATAATGTTCTCTGTTCATCATTTCTTCCTTTTATTTTTTTTGCTCATCATTTCTTATAGCACAATAATTTTCCATTATATTCACATATCATAATTTAGTGATGGCCATCCCTTCAACTTGCCACCACAAAAAAAAGAGCTGCTACAAATATTTTTAAACTTTCTATTCTATTTTTCCCAATTATGTATAAAGATAGTTTTCAACATTCATTTTTGTAAGATTTTGAGTTCTACTCACTATTTGACAAAAACTGTTGGGAAAATTGAAAGCTACTATTGCAGAAACTAGGCATTGACCCATACCTAACACTATATACTAAGATGAAGCAAGATGCATTCATGATTTAGACATAAAGAGTGGCAAATTAGAAGAATGCAGTATAGTTTACCTCTCAGATCTGTGGAGAAGGAAGGAATTTGTGACCGAAGAAGAACTGGAACTCATAATTGGACACCCAATAGATAATTTTGATTATATTAAGCTAAAAGGTTTTTTTATTTTGTTTTTTTCTGAAGCAATTTGAGTTAAGTGACTTGTCCAGGGTCACACAGCTAGGCAGTGTTAAGTGTCTGAAGGCAGAATTGAACTCAGGTCCTCTTGACTTCAGGGATGATGCTCTATCAACTGCTCCACCTAGTTGCCCCTAAAAAGTTTTTGTACAAACAAAACTAATGCAGACAAGATTAGAAGGGAAGCAATAAATTGAGAAACCTTTTTTACACTTAAGGGTTTTGATAAAGGCCTCATTTCTAAAATATATAGAGAATTGACTCAAATTTATAAGAATCCATTTATCCAATTGATAAATGGTCAAAGGATATGAAGAGACAATTTTCAGACGAAGAAATTAAAACTATTTCTAATCACATGAAAAGGTGCTCTAAATCACTATTGATCAGAGAAATGCAAATTAAGACAACTCTGAGATACCACTACACACTGTCAGATTGGCTAAGATGACAGAAAAAGATAATGACCAATGTTGGAGGGGATGTGGGGAAACTATTGGTGGGACTGTGAATGAATCCAGCCATTCTGGAGAGCAATTTGGAACAATGCCCAAAGAGTTATCAAAATGTGCAAACCCTTTGATCCAGCAGTGTTTCTACTGGGCTTATATCCCAAAGAGATACTAAAGAAGGGAAAGGGACCCACATGTGCAAAAACTTTGTGGCAGCCCTGTTTGTAGTGGCCAGAAACTGGAACCTGAGTGGATGCCCATCAATTGGAGAATGGTTGAGTAAATTGTGGTATATGAATGTTATGGAATATTATTGCTCTGTAAGGAATGACCAGCAGGATGAATACAGAGAGGCTTGGAGAGACTTACATGAACTGATGCTGAGTGAAATGAGCAGAACCAGGAGATCATTACACACGGCAACAAGAAGATTATAAAATGATCAATTTTGATTCTTCAACAATGGGATGATTCAGGCCAGTTTCATTGATCTCATGATAAAGAGAACCATCTACATTCAGAGAGAGTACTGTAGGAACAGACTGTGGATCATAACATAATATTCTCACTCTTTTTGTTGTTCATTTACATTTTTCTTATTCATTTTCTTTTCTTTTTGATTTGATCTTTCTTGTGCATCAAGATGACTATACAAATATATTTTGAATTTAACAGATATTTTAATATGTATAACATATATTGGATTACTTGCCATCTAGGTGAGAGGGTGGGGAGAAGGAGGGGAAAATTTGGAACACACGGCTGTGCAAGGATCAATGTTGAAAAATTATCCATGCATATGTTTTAACAATAAAAAGCTTTTAAAAAAAAAGATTTTGAGTTCTAAATTTTTTTCTTTTTCCCTCCTTTACCTCTCCCCTCCCCAAGACAGCAAGCAATGTGATACACACATTCACACATACACACACACACACACACACATATACACACAAAGAATCATTTTAAACATATTTCCATATTAATAATGCATAAATATTTTTGTACAAGTAGGTCCTCCCTCTCATTTAAAAAAAATCTCCTTGGGATACAGAGCTAGCAATGATATTGCTGAATCAAAGGGTATGCATAGTTTGATTGTCCTTTGGGAATAGTTTCAAGTTGCTTTTCAAAATGATTATATTAGTTTATAACTCCACTGACAATGCATTAGTGCACAAATTTTCCTGTGTCTCCTCCAACATTTATCCTTTTCTTTTTCTATCACATTAGCCAATCTGATAGGCATATGGTAATACCTCGGAGTTGTTTTAATTTGTATTTCTCTAATTGTGACTTACAGTATTTTTTCATATCACTATAAATAGCTCCACACCTCTCCCTGCCCCCATTTAAAAGCTGCCTTTTTGTATCCATTGACCCAGTGGATCAATTCCCCAATATCAACTGGGGGATGACTAGGTGTTTGATATATTTGAGAAAAGAGGCCCTTATCAAATACTTGCTATAAAAGTTGTTTCCAGCTCTCTGCTTTCCTTCTAAAACTGGTTTTGTTAGTGCAAACCCTTTTTAATTTCATATAATCAAAATTATCTATTTTACATCGTGTAATGCTATCTCTCATTTGATTATAAATTCTTCCCTCCTCCATAGATCTGATAAGCAAACTATTCCTTACTTTCCTAATTTGTTAATTGCATCACACTTTATGTGTAAATCATGCACTCATTTTGACCATACTTTGGTATACAGTGTGAGATGATGCTGTATGCCTATTTTCTGCTTACTGTTTTCCAGTTTTCTCAGCAGTTTTTGTCAAAAAGTGATTTGTTCCAGAAGCTGGGGTCTTTTGGGTTTATCAAACAGCAGATTATTATGGTAATTATTCCTGTGTCTAATCTATTCCACTGATCTACTACTTTACTTCTTAGTCATTAACAAATAGTTTTGATGATTACTACTATATAATATAATTTGAGATTTAGTACAGTTGGTCTACTTTCCTTCAAAAATTTTTTTTCACAAATTCCCTTCTTTTTCTGGATTTTTGGTTTTTCTAAATGAATTTTACTTTTTCTAGATCTATAAAATAATTTTTTGATTGTTTGAGTGGTATGACACTGAATAAGCAAATTACAATAGAATTGTTCTTATATTGGCTTGGTTTATTCTTAGAAATCAATATATTTTTCCAATTGTTTAGATCTGATTTTATTTGTATGAAAAATGGTTTGTAATTGTGTTCATATAGCTACCAAATTCATCTTGGCAGGTAGACTTCCAAGTATTTTATATTATTTTCATCTATTTTAAATGAAATTTTCTCTCTCTTGCTGCTGCATTGGTATAGAAATGCTAATGATTTTTTTGTGGGTTTATTTTATATCCTACTACTTTGCTAAAATTATTCATTATTTCAACTAGTTTTTTAGTTTATTCCATAGGATTCTTAGCTTATTGCTTATTTTTATTTCTTTGATTTCTTTTTCTTCTCTTTTTGCTGTAGCTAACATTTCTAGTGCAATATTGAATAATAGTGGTGCTAATGGAAATTCTTACTTCCCTCCCCCTACCAGTTCTTATAGGGAAGACTTCTAACTTATCCCCATTACAAGTAATGGTTGCTCATGTAAAAGACTGCTTGCCATCTGGGGCAGGGGGTGGAGGGAAGGAGGGGAAAAATCGGAATAGAAGTGAATGCAAGGGATAATGCTGTAAAAAATTACCCTGGCATGGGTTCTATCAATAAAAACTTATTAAAAAAAAAAAAAAACAAGTAATGGTTGCTACCTAAATAGATTTAGGTAGATCTCTATTTCTTCTTTCAAGAAAAGTTTCACTTATTTCTATGCTCTGTAGTTTTGTTTTGTTTTTTTTGTTAGTGTGATATTTTGTCAATAATTTTCTGCATCTATTGAGATAATCATGATTTCTGTTGATTTTATTCTTGATACGGTCAATTTTGCTTACATTTTTCCTGATATTGAACCAGCCCTGCATTCCTGTTATAAATCTCATTCAATTGTACTGTATGATCCTTGGGACATATTGTTGTAATCTCCTTGTTAGTAATTTTATTTAAAAAATTTTGCAACAATTTCATTAAGAAAATTGGTCTATTGTTTTCTTTCTCTTTTGTAGTTCTTTCTAGTTTAGGTATCAGCACCATATTTGTGTCCTAAAAGGAATTTGGTAAGATTCTTATTCCTATTTTCCCAAACAGTTTATATGTTATTGGAATTAAATGTTCTTTAAATGTTGGATAGAATGCACTTGTGAATCTAGTGGGATCCAGGGTTTTTTCTTAGGGAATTCTCTACTGTTTTGTTTTTAAATTCTTTTTCTAAGATAGGATAATTTAAGTATTCCATTTCTTCTTCTATTAATCTAGTGGAGTAGTGTAGCACTTCAACATCATCATTTTTTAGGATTTTAAATAGGATTTTTATCACTTCTATCAACCTTATTGTTAGCAATACTTCCTAAGGCCTACTTGACTTCATTTTCTAAGCTATCTGGCTCTAGATCATTGTGATAACCATTGTGGTTATCAGTGATATTAAGATCTTTCTTGCATGTTTGTGGCAGCCCTCTTTGTAGTGGCCAGAAACTGGAAACTGAATAGATGCCCATCAATTGGAGAATGGCTGAATAAATTGTGGTATATGAATAATATGGAAAATTATTGTTTGGTAAGAAACTACCAACAGGATGATTTCAGAAAGGCCTGGAGAGACTTACAGAAACTGATGCTAAGTGAAATGAGCAGGACCAAGAGATCATTATATACCTCAATAACAGTACTATATGATGATTAATTCTGATGGACCTGGCCATCTTCAGCAATAAGATGAACCAAATCAGCTCTAATGGAGCAGTAATGAACTGAACCAGCTACACCCAGTGAAAGAACTCTGGGAGATGACTAAAAATCATTACATCGAATTCCCAATCCCTATATTTTTGCCCGCCTGCATGCTTGATTTCCTTCACACGCTAATTGTACAATATTTCAGAGTCTGATTCTTTTTGTTTAGCAAAATAATGGTTTGGACATGTATACTTATTTTGTATTTAATTTATACTCTAATATATTTAACATGTATTGGTCATCCTGCCATCTAGGGGAGGGGGTGAGGGAAAGGAGGGGAAAAATTGGAACAAAAGGTTTGGCAATTGTCAATGCTGTAAAATTACCCATGCATATAACTTGTAACTAAAAAGGTATGGGGAAAAAAAAGATCTTTCTTGCATAATTCTTTTGTGTATTCTTGCCACCTCTTCTTAAATCTCTTCTACTTCCCTTAAGGCCCTATCATTTTTCTCTTTTAACATGCCCATTTTTACATGAAACTTTCCCTTACTATCCCTACTTTTCTTGAAGAGATAGGTCTTTCCTGTTTTATTTTTCCTATTTCTTTACATTAATCATTTAAGAAAAATCATCTTGCTTCTCTCCTGGCTATCCTCTGCATTCAGTTGAGTTTCTTTCCCTTTTCTTCTTTCCTCAGCTATTTGTAATGCCTTATCAGTCATTTTGCTTTCTTTCTTTCTTTTTTCTTTTTGGAATGTTTTGTTGTAGCTACGTAATACTGTAAACTTCTGTCTATCCGATCTAACACTTTAAATCTTTTCATCATTTCTTTATATTCATAAGGGATGTTATTTAGGTCATACCTATTCAGTCTAATGATTTTCCCTACTTTTTTCAATTTAAGTCTGAATTTTGCAATAAGAAGCTCATGTTCACAGTGAGGTCCAGATCTTGTCTTATTTGAGTGTATAGAACTTCTCTATCATTGGCTGCAAATTATATAATCAATCTAGTTTCTATATTGACCATCTGATTATGTCCATCTGTAAAGTTGCCAATCTGAGTCTTTGAAAAAGAGTATACTATTACCAGTGAGTTATCTTGGCAAAATTCCATTAGCCTATGGCCTGCTTTATTGCCAGTTATTCCAATTATCTTTTGATTTTCTTGTTTAGCATTCAAATCCTCTATGATGAATAGGATATCTTTTTTTTCAGTGTTATTTCTAGAAGATGTTGTAGGTCTTCATAGAACTGATCAATTTTGGCCTTCAGCATTAGTGGCTGAAACATAGATTTGAATCACTGTGATGTTGAATAGTTTGCCTTAGATTCAGATATTATTCTTTTTTTAATTTAATTTTTTATTATAGCTTTTTACATACAAAACATATGCATGGGTAATTTTTCAACACTGACTCCTGCAAAACCTTCTATTCCAACTTTTCCCCTCCTTCCTTCCACCTCCTCCCCTAGATGGCAGGTAGTCCCATACATGTTAAATATAATATATGTATACATATTTTTACAGTTATCTTGTTGCACAGGAAAGATCGGATTTAGACAGAAGATAAAAATAACCTGAGAATTAAAAAACAAAAATGCAAGCAATCAATAACAGAAAGAGTGGAAATGTTATATTCATTTCCCAGTCTTTTTTCTCTGGGTATAGCTGGTTCTGTTTGTTACAGATTAATTGGAACTGATTTGGATCCTCTCATTGTTGAAGAGAATCACTTCCATCAGAATTGATCAGGATTCAGATATTATTCTGACATCTTTTGAGATTATACTCCTGTACTGTTTTTTTCATCCTTTTATTTATAACAAAAGCTATTTTACTTCTTCTAAGGGATTTTTGCCCACAGTAGTACATGTAGTGATAATCTGATTTAAATTTACCCATTCCCTTCACTTGAGTTCGCTCACACCCAAGATATCTATTTAATCTTTCCTTTTTTTCTTTCGTTTTTTTTTAACTAATTTTTTTTGGATGAAGCAATTGGAGTTAAATGATTTGCCCAGGGTCACACAGTTAGGAAGTGTTAAGTATCTGAAGCTGAATTTGAATTCTGGTTTTCCTGACTCCAGGACTGATACTCTATCCATTGTACCATCTTATTTTTCCATATCCTATTTGACCACACTCTGCTTTCCTCAGTTCATGGATTCATAGTTTTTGTTTTTTTTTTAAATAACTTTTTATTGATAGAAAGCATGCCAGGGTAATTTTTTACAGCATTATCCCTTGCATTCACTTCTATTGCGATTTTTCCCCTCCCTCCCTCCACCCCTTCCCCCAGATGGCAAGCAGTCCTTTACATGTTGAATGGGTTACAGTATATCCTAGATACAATATATGCGTGCAGAACCGAACAGTTTTCTTGTTGCACAGGGAGAATTGGATTCAGAAGGTATAAATAACCCGGGAAGAAAAACAAAAATGCAAGCAGTTTATATTCATTTCCCAGTGTTCTTTCTCTGGGTGTAGCTGCTTCTGTCCATCTTTGATCATTTAAAGCTCTCTTTATCGAAGAGATCCACTTCCATCAGAATACATCCTCAAACAGTATCGTTGCTGAGGTATATAATGATCTCCTGGTTCTGCTCATTTCACTTAGCATCAGTTCATGTAAGTCTCGCCAGTCCTCTCTGTATTCATCCTGCTGGTCTTCCTTACAGAACAATAATATTCCATAATGTTCATATACCACAATTTACTCAACCATTCTCCAATTGATGGGCATCCATTCATTTTCCAGCTTCTAGCCACTACAAACAGGGCTGCCACAAACATTTTGGCACATACAGGTCGCTTTCCTTTCTTTAGTATCTCTTTGGGGGATAAGCCCAGTAGAAACACTTCTGGATCAGAGGGTATGCACAGTTTGATAACTTTTTGGGCATAGTTCCAAACTGCTCTCCAGAATGGCTGGATGTGTTCACAATTCCACCAACAATGTATCAGTGTCCCTGTTTTCCCGCATCCCCTCCAACATTCCCCATTATCTTTCCCTGTCATTCTAGCCAATCTGACAGGTGTGTAGTGGTATCTCAGAGTTGTCTTAATTTGCATTTCTCTGATTAATAATGATTTGGAGCATATTTTCATATGTCTATAAATAGTTTCAATTTCTTCGTCTGAGAATTGTCTGTTCATATCCTTTGACCATTTATCAATTGGAGAATGGTTTGATTTCTTATAGATTAGAGTCAATTCTCTATATATTTTGGAAATGAGGCCTTTACATGGATTCGTAGTTAATAGGCCAATTCAGGTTCCTATACAATATGGATCTTTACAGCATCAGAATTTCCTTTCATTATCAGACCTCTTTTTTTGCAGTGAAGTTTCTTTTAGGTTTTGGTATAGTCTCTTCATTAATACTGGAACTAGCTGTAGTTTTCCTCCAGTACACTTTCTGAGCTGAAGAGTTCATCTTCCACTGTCATCTCTTCTATCATTTTAGTATTGTCCAAGGGAGTTTTCCTTTTCCTTTTCCTTTTTTTTGAAACTTCATTTTTTAGTTTTGTTTTTAATGGCTTTTTATTTTTCCAAATACATGCAAAGATAGTTTTCAACATTCACCTTTGTATAACCTTGTGTTCCAAATTTTTCTTCCTCTCTGTCCCATACTCCCTCTCACAGAGAGCAAGCAATCCAATATAGATTAAACATGTATAATTCTTCTAAACATATTTCCATATTCATCATACTGCACAAGAAAAATCAGATCAAAAAATGAAAGAAAAGCAAATAGGAGGAAAAAACCAAGCAAACAAACAGCAACAAAAAAGTGAAAATACTATGCTTTGATCCACATTCAATGTCCATAATTCACTCTCTGGATGTGGATGGTTCTTTCCATTATAAGTCTATTGGAATTGCCTTGAATCACCTCACTATTGAAAAGAGCCAAGTTTATCACACACTCTTGTTGCTGTGTACAATGTTCTCTTGGTTCTATTCAATGCACTTAACATCAGTTCATATAAGTCCCTCTAGGCTTTTCTGAAATCAGCCTGCTCATCATTTTTATAGAATAATAATATTTCATAATACTCATATGCCATAATTTATTCAGCCATTCTCCAACTGATGGGCATTCACTCAATTTCCAGTTCTTTGCCCATAATAAAAAGGGCTGCTATAAATATTTTTGCACAAGTGGGTCCTTTTCCCTTTTTTATGATTGGGATATAGGGCCCAATAGAAACAGTGCTACTTCAAAGGATATGCACAGTTTTATAGCCCTTTGAGCATAGTTCCAAATTGCTCTCCAGAATGGTTGGATCAATACACTACTCCACCAAGGATGCATTAATGTCCCAGTTTTTCCCACATCACTTCCAACATTATCATTATCTTTTATTGTCATGTTAGCCAATCTGAGAGATGTGAAATGGTATCTCAGGTCAGTGATTTAGAGCATTTTTTTTATGTCTGAAATAACTTTAATTTTATTATCTTAAAAAAAGTCTGTTTACATTCTTTGACCACTTATCATTGGGAAATGGCTTGTATTCTTATAAATTTGAGTCAATTCTCTATTTATTTTAGAAATGAGATCTGAATGTAAAATACTGGATGTAAAAATTTTCCCCCAGCTTTCTGCTTCCCTTGGCTGTGTTGGTTTTGTTCATGCAAAACCTTTTTAATTTAATGTGATCAAAATTATCCATTTTGCATTTCATAATGTTAACTCTTCTTTGGCCATAAATTCCTTCTTTTTTCACTGATCCTTTTTTTTTTTTTTTGCTGAGGCAATTGGGGTTAAGTGACTTGCCCAGGTCACACACCTAGGAAGTATTAAGTGTCTGAGGTCCGATTTGAGCTCAGGTCCTCCCGACTTCAGGGCGGGTGCTGTATCCACTGTACCATCCAGTTGCCCCTCTCCACAGATCTCAAAGATAAACTATAAATGGGGTTTTCTTGGCAATGCTACTAGAATGGTTTGCCAGTTTCTTCTCCATTGAATTATTTTTTGTCACAACTCTTCACTATGACCACTCATGAGCCCTTCTTCTATGACCAGACAGTGATTACCCCTTAAATTCACTTCAATAAACATTAATTAAGTGCTTTACTACTTGAAAGGCACTGTGTTGGGTCCTAAAGAATAAACAAAGACATAGTAAAGAGATACAAAGACAATGAAATTATGGAAGTCATTAACCTTATGAATCTTAGCATTTACTGGGAAGCTACAAACAAGTAAGCCCATATAATTTCAAGTGTGTTAAGTGAACCAAAAACGGAGAAGTAGTAAAGGTCTCTCCTAAGAGATGTTGCCTGACCATGCTTTGAAAGAAACTAAGGATTGTAAGAAGTAGGTGGGGGTAGGAGTAGTTGGGGTGGAGAAAGAGTAGTGGAATCTTGACACAGGAAACCAGACAGAGGTTCAGAAAATGGAATGTTATATTTGGGAACAGATAGTATGACTGGAATGGAAAAATTCAAGAGGAGTAATTTGAAAGAAGGCTGGAAAGATAGCTTGGGGAGATTAAGTGCCAAGCTAAGGAATTTCTATTTTATTCTAGAGGCATTAGGGCACCATGGGAGATTTTTCAGTAGGAAAGTGTGACATTGGCAGATCTGTTTCAGGGATATCAATTTAGTATAAATGTGGCCCTGGAAGGAGGAGGAGCAATCAGGAGGCTTAACTGCTAAATTTAATAGTCCATTTGAAAGGTGATGAGGGTACCAATAGCCTTCCCTCTAGGGTTCTCTTTTTCCCTCTCCCACTTTGTCTATACTAGTGAAGATCCGTATAGTTCTTTTTTTTTTTTTAATTTATTTTATTTAATAATAACTTTGTATTGACAGAATCCATGCCAGGATAATTTTTACACGACATTATCCCTTGCAATCACTTATGTTTCGTTTTTTCCCCTCCCTCCCTCCTCCCCCCCGGGGTGACGCACACAGGATGGCAAGCAGTCCTATATATGTTAAATATGTTGCAGTATATCCTAGATACAATACATATTTGCAGAACCGAACAGTTCTCTTGTTGCACAGGGAGAATTGGATTCAGAAGGTAATAATAACTCGGGAAGAAAATCAAAAATGCAAATAGTTCACATTCATTTCCCAGTATTCCTTCTTTGGGTGTAGCTGTTTCTGTCCATCATTTCTCCAATGAAACTCAGTTAAGTCTCTTTGTCAGAGAAATCCACTTCCATCAGAATACATCCTCATACAGATCCGTATAGTTCTTGAGACACATATTAGAGTGGGAGGAAGGAAGGAGAGGAGCCATTGCCTGGTAGGAATAGGTTTTCTTACTCCCATCACCACTATCCATAGTTACATCTCTCCTTATCCACTGGGTGTATACTAGATATTGCCTCCATCTTTTATTCCTGACCAATATTACCTTGGCAATATATATCTAGTAGAAAGTTTGAATAATCTGTCATTGACCCTTTGCTGTTTAACGCACAGATAATATGCTTTTTAGTTTTTCAATTAACAAGCATTTATTTCCTCTCTTTTCTATATCCTTCACCAATTGGGGAAAAAAGAAACAAATCCTTCTAACAAATATGAGATGCTATGCCATTCACATCTATAGATGACACAAGCCTGCAAGGGATATGTTTCTTATACACTGAATGGCCGAGATTGAATTCTAAAGTGTCTTGATGGTATCATATAGCAGGGAAGAAACCCAAGTCATTCTTAGGTTGCCCGAAGAAGAGAGGGTTTCGTTTCGCTGTGACTCTGTACTAGTGGGAGCATATCTGGAGTGCTGTGTCCAGTTCTTGGCAATCCCTTTTTAAGAAAGGCAAAGGAAAGCTTCAATGTGACCACAAAAGAGTAACTTGAATTCTGAAACAAGAGAAGACCATGTCCTACTAGCATAATTAGAGAACTGAAGAATCCCAGAATCAGAGATTTCAAAGTCCATCTGACCCATGCCTTCTAAGAATAAGAACCTCCTCTACAATCTGTTTGATAAATGGTCACCAACCTTTTGCTTGGGTTAATGAAAGATAACTCATTATTTTCCAAGGCAACATATTTTACTTTTAGTTACCACTCAATTTCAGAAAATGTTTCCTAAAAGAGTTTAGCACACAGTATTTAATCAATCCTAAACAAGTCTAAATTCTAAGTCTAAATTAGCACATCATGCCAAATTCTACCATCTGGGATCAAGCAGAACAAATCTATGGTTCTTTCAAATGAAGGGCCTTTGCTCCAAATACCTGGAGACAACTACCATATCTTCTCTAAGTAAAAACATTCTACTTCCTTAATGTATCTTCAGATGCAATGAACTCAAGCTCTTTCATTATGCTGGTTGCCTTTCTCCCTCATCTCTTCCTCTGCACTAGTCTTCAGAGGACAAAGCTTTGATCTAACATCCAAATGAGGAAAGGAAAAAAATCCTTGATCTCTCCAATATTTGGTTATTTAATCATCATTTCTCCTTAAAAAAGCAAGATACTTCAGAGTCAATCTAATTAGGGTAGTGGACAGTTGGACTCTGTCTTCTTAGAAACCATCTTTCTAAAGATAGCCCAAGATCACATTGACGGTTTTGGTAGACATGATTATACTGCTGAATCATATTGAGTTTGCTGTTATTTGAAACCCTGTGATCTTATTTTTACTTAAAAAAATTTTTTTTAAACTTAACTGCTGGGTAGTCAATGTCTTCAGCATTTGGGACTTGTGGAGATTTTTATGTGTAGAAATACACATACATATAAACACAGAGACTATGTCTATATATTTATATATAGTATGATGTGATATAAAAATTATATAAACATTTTGTTTAGCTGTTATGTCCAAGTCTTCATGACCCCATTTGGGGTTTTCTTGGCAAAGATACTAGAGTGGTCTGTCATTTACTCTTTTTTTAAAGACTATTTTTTTTTTATTAAAGCTTTTTATTTTCAAAACATAAGCATGGATAATTTTTCAACATTAACTTTTGTAAAACCTTTTGTTCTGATTTTTCCCCTTCTTCCCCCTACCTCCTTCCCTAGATGTCAAATAATCCAATATATGTTAAACATGGTAAACATATATATTAAATCCAATATATACATACATATCTATACAATTATGTTGCTGAAAGAACATCAAAGAAAAGATCAATCAAGAAAAATCAAATAAAAAAGGGAAAAATAAGAAAACAAAATTCAAGCAAACAACAAAAAGAGTGAAAATGTTACATTATGATCCACCCTCAGTTCCCACAGTCCTCTCTCTGGGCGTAGATGGCTCTCTTCATCACAAGATCATTGGAACTGGCACCAGTCATCTCATTGTTGAAAAGAACCATGTCCATCAGAATTTATCATCGTATAATCTTGTTGTTGCTGTCTACAATGATCTCCTGGTTCTGCTTACTTCACAGTTCATGAAAGTCTTTCCAGGTCTCTCTGTATTCATCCTGCTGGTCATTTCTTACAGAACAATTATATTCCATAATATTCATATACCATAACTTATTCAGCCATTCTCCAACTGATGGGCATCCACTCAGTTTCTAGTTTCTTCCCACTACCAAAAGAGCTGTCACAGACATTCTTGTACATGTGCGTCCCTTTCCCTACTCTATGATTTCTTTGGGATATAAGCCAGGTAGAAACACTGTTAGATCAAAGGTTATAGACAGTTTGATAGTCCTTTGTTGCCATTTACTTTTGCTCATTTCACAGATGAGGAAACTGAGGTAAACAAGGTTAACTTGTTAAGTTTAGGGTCACACTGCTAGTAAGTGTCTGAAGCTGGATCTGAACTCAGGAAGGAGTCTTCTGGATTTTAGCCCCAGTATTCTGACCACTTCACTACCTAGCTGCATATATAAACCCCCCTGTATATGTATGTGTGTGTGTATGTGTATACACACATTTATGTATATACACACATACATATATAGAGATTCATACCTACTTAGATGTTAAGATGTTTGTAGTGGAGTGGGAATTTTAGTCTCCTGGGTCCCTTCCAGAATTCTAAGATTGTGTTTCTTTCTTTATATATATATATACATATATTATATGTTAAATATAATATAGGTATATATATCCATAGTTATTTTGCTACACAAGAAAAATCAGATTTAGAAATAAGTGATCCATACTCATTTCCCACAGTTTTTTTTACTGGGTGTAGCTGGTTCTCTTCATTATTGAACAAATGGAACTGATTTGGTTCATCTCATTGTTGAAGAGGGCCATGTCCATCTGAACTGATCATCATGTAGTATTGTTGTTGAAGTTTACAATGATCTCCTGGTCTTGCTCATTTCATTCAGCATCAGTTCCTGTAAGTCTCTCCAGGCTTTTCTGAAATCATCCTGCTGGTCATTTCTTACAGAACAGTAATATTCCATAACATTCATATACCACAATTTATTCACCCATTCTCCAATTGATGGGCATCCACTCAGGTTCCAGTTTCTGGCCACTACAAACAGGGCTGCCGCAAACATTTTGGCACATACAGGTCCCTTTCCCTTCTTTAGTATCTCTTTGGGGTATAAGCCCAGTAGAAACACTGCCGGGTCAAAGGGTATGCACAGTTTGATAACTTTTTGAGCTTAGTTCCAATTTCATAGTTCACAACTCCACCAACAATGCACCAGTGTCCCTCTTTTCCCATATCCCCTCCAATATTAAGCATTATCTTTTCCTGTTGAACCAGAGGTGAGATCTTTCAAGACAGTTGTGAAAATCGAATAAGGCTTCATCTACTTCAGAGTTTGAGTTTGAGAGAGGCCTGAAGGACTTTGAGCATTGAACCATTGATTTGAGACTTAGGCATATCTAAGTCCTCTTCCTGCTATCCTCATGAGACATCATTTTCTCCCTGTTTCAGTCAAATATGGGCAACTATATACTTATTGGTCAAGTTCAATTTCTTTGGTAGTTCCCGTCTTTAGAATGTAAGATACTAAGCCAATAAGGATGAGGGTCAGTGGTGGGAAGGGATATTTGCGATAGGATTAAAATTGTTGACCCTGCCCCTGAAGGTGCTTCTTCCCTCCTTTCCATTGTCTACTCCAGGGGGTAGGTCGCCCTTCTCTGGAGAATGTATAATAAACTTTGCTTTGCCTCTAGAGATCTCTCCAACTTTTTTTTAATTAAATGGTGACCCCTCACCATTTCTGAACCACACACTGTCCTCCTAGCCATTCTGACAGGTGTGTAATGGTAAAAGATGGTGTGTGGGTCAGAAACCATTTAATAAAAAAAAGACTAGAGAGATCTCTAGAAGCAAAGCAAAGTTTATGTCCCACCCATGGAACAGACAATGGAAGGGAGGATGGACGGTAGGGGGCACCCCCTCCCACCACTGACCCTCTTCCTTATTGGCTGAGGATCTTACATTCTAAACTCGGAACTACCCAAGAAATTGAACTTGACCAATAAGTACATAGTTGCCCATATTTGGCTGAAATAAGGAGGATTAAAAAAAAAAAAATGAAAAAAGGGAAAGGAGGGGACTTAAGTATGCCCTTAGGGGGTAGCAGGGAGGAGACTTTAAGTATGCCCTTGACTTAATGCTTAAAGTCCTTCAGGCCTACTCAAACTTTGAAATAGATGAAGCCTTACTCGATTTTCACAACTGTCTTGAAAGATCTCACCTTAAATCGTTCAATGGTGTTTCTAGTCTGTGGTTGTTGTTCAGACACGTCCTATGGGGTTTTCTTGGAGTGGTTTGCCATCTTCTTCTCCAGTGTGGCCCCTTTTTACAGATGAGGAACTGAGGCAAATTAGGGTTAAATGACTTGCCTAGAGTTGGTCACACAATTAGTAAAGTGTTTGAGGTCAATTTGGAACTCAGATCTTCTTGATTCCGGGCTCTGTACTAAAAATATTGACTGCATCACTTAGCTGTCCCCAACTCCAGTGTAAAACTACTTCAAGAAATTGAGCATAATTGATCATTACACAATAGTGTTACTGCATACAACCTCTGGTTCTGCTTATTTCACTCGTTGGAGCCGGAGTGACTAGGGTTTAGTTCGTGAACTCCAAGATATCTTTCAAAGTTTCAGCTATCAAAACGTACATGCAAGAGTACTGTCCCGACTCCTAGGCAGCTGCTCCACAGCCAGGATCTCTGACTGCCTACATATTTTTGCCTGTCAGAGGAATGGGCGCACTGCCAAAGTTACTTTGCCAACCACACGTCCCGGATGGTTTTCTCATCCTCCACGTTCTTGGCAAATACGCTTTCCCCCGGGGAACTACGCAGACACACAACATCAAAGAGCTGAGGGAGCCATTCCTGAAAGAACCATTTGGTTTCTTCCTTAGGAGAATCTGGGGGAGCCGGGCAGCCAGCCTCCACCCTGCCACGCCCCTCGGCTACGCTAACACTCAACATGGCCGCTTCCGGAAGCGATGGAAGCGGGTCAGACCAGTTCTTCCGCCTGAGGGTCTTTAACAGCGTCCAAAAGCCGTCCAGCCCCGCCTCCACGTGCTAGTCCATTGGTCCTTCTCCGGACACGCTCAGCTTCTCGCCTTTCCATTGGTTAGGAGCGGCTGAGGCGGCATTGATTAGTGGGGTGCATTTCTTCCGGACGCGAGCGGCTCCAGCATGGCGACCGATTCGCTGTCTCTTTTCACCGGCCTCGGCTTGAGCGAACATAAGGCGCGCGAGACGCTGAAGAACGAGGCGCTGAGCGCGCAGCTCCAGGCGGCGGCGGCGCAGGTAGCGAGCAGAACCTGGCCCGGGGCTCTCCGGGACCGCCCCCCTCCCACACGCCCCAAGCTGGGCTCTGCGCCCTGAGCCAACCTTCGCCCCTTCCCTGCTCCCCACCCCTGCAGTAACCCCACTGCTCCCTCGCCGGTGGTCCCGGGGTGCCTCTCCCCGACCCCCCCCCCCCGCCTGCCCAGCCCCTCCTTGAAGTCGGGCGTCCTCCCGCAGAGGAGTCCCCCCATAACACCTTGTCTGCACCCCGGGACTCGCCCCATGACGGCCCCCTCCACCGTGGAACACCCCCTGCACCATTCTGTCTTAATGTCTTGGAAATGTGTTCTCTTCCCCATAATGTGCCCCAAGATGTGGATCCCTTTGGGTAAGCCCCCTCCAACAACCGGCGGCAGACGTGCTCCCCTGCCCCGGACAGGGCCACAGTTTAAGAACTCAGTCTCTCTAGATAATCCACTCCCGTGACCCGCCCCGGGCGTTGTGTCACTTGCAGCAGGGGCCCGGATGAGTAACAGGTCTAGTGAGTTCTGGGGGCTGTCCGCTTCCTCTGGTAGGCGCAACAGGCCCTGGGGCCCAGCATTGACAAGTCTACGGGAACGCTTCTGTACAACGTGGCCTCCCGCCTCAAGGATCCCCGAAGGCTGTCCTTCCTGGTGGGCTACGTCACCAACAAGAAGATCCTCACGGACCTGCAGCTCAGCGGTGGGTGCGCCCGCCCCCTCGGAGGGCCTAACAGCGCGTACCCCGGGTGCCCAAAGGGCCCTCCCGTTTTATCCCGTGCACCTGTAGCTCCTTGAGGCCGTTCTGCCTTGACTTGCAAGCACCACTCCAGTTCTCCCCGTAGCTCATTAGCCCGCAGTGACTCACCGCTCTCCTCTTCCCCCAACCGTTCACCGCCCTGTTCCTATCCCTAATCATACTGGAGCTACTCCTGCTTAATTCGAGGCTCGTGCTTTCTTCCTCTGCTGCTCCCCAACCTCCTTAGTCTGTGATCTCTGCAGATGGCCTGTTTGGTCCTAGAACGGTAGGGCGGCTCTTGTTCCCAGCATTACTGTCTTGTAGCTCAGTGCGGGGTCCTAGAGCTTCATTGTGTCTCTCTCTCCTCACCTCCATCATACTCTGTTTTCTTGACTTTGGGACGGGACCTCCCATGGCTTTAGACCTCCTGCAGCTCCGAAGTGATTATGGGGTCCTTCCCCTTAGTTCTCAATTCAATTAATATTCAGTGCCAGCTGGGTGCAAGGCATTGGGTATGTCAGCATGTCTCTACCTTCAAGGAGCGTCTGCTCGAATGGAGAGGATAAGACATACACAAGTATAAAATGAGGTGAAATACAAAGAGGCAATGGCTTCTATGAGCGTGTAGAGGCAGGACGGTGAGGCTTGCTATGGAAGACAGCAAGTAATTTGATTTTCATATAGGATATATTATAGAAAGGAATATTGTAAAATATACCATCCCATCCTTCGCCTTAAGTGTGTGTAGCTCATTGCTAAGTAGTGGGCCTCTCTTTCTCATTTCCTTTAATTCCCAGACTCTGGTCTTTTATCTTCCTCTAAAAATACATTTCGGCTTAGATATAATAGGCTTTACATTGAGTGAATATCCTAGCAAGACTAGTCCTGTCCTTCCCTAGGTTTTCTGGTGTAGAATTCAATCTCTTGTAACCAAAGTCTTGGCCGTTTGAAATACTATTGGCAGCTCCATTTTGAGCTAAGGCTGAAGATGTCTGGCTAATGTTTGAAACTGCCCTTTTCCTGGTGTTACTTTGTGTCTCAGCCTCCATTTTGGGTTAAACGTTAGGTGAATTTGCCTCTGTTTCCAGGCTTGCTTGTACTTTGTCATTAGCATGGCCCAGGCTATCTCAGATCTAAGTGCATGAGAGTGTTTGATTGCATCCTGGCTGGTTCTTTTCTCAGCTGCCCTGGAATACCTTCGGAGCCACCCCTTGGACCCTATCAACACTACAGAATTTGAGCAGGAATGTGGTGTGGGGGTCACAGTGACCCCGGAGCAGATTGAAGAGGCTGTGAGTCCAAAGGAGAGGGATGATTTTGGGACTAGCCCCAGATGGGGACCGGGGAATGCATGTTGGGGTCAAAGATTAGGGAGAGCAGTTTTTTTTGGGCCTGGTAGCATAGCGGAGTGCACCAGGCATAGTCCCTGCCACAGAAGCAATCTGGATGTTGGAAGTGGCTGTGATTGTTGATTTCACCGTTTTTGAGCCAGCTTGGGGTATCTTTCCATCCCTTATCTACCACCCCATCACTATTTGAGAAAGCAATATGTTATTATATTTTGGTATTAGAAGATGTGGATTTAACTCTTGAATCTTCTCTGACTCATATGCTGACTGTGTGACTTTGGATATGTCTGTTAACTCTTTTTACTCCCTGTCTTCTTTAAGATCAGATGGTTGAAGTAATTTAAGGTTCTTTTCTTCTTTAAAATCCTATTTTGTATTGGTGTCCTTCTCTTTTGATGAGAAACTATCCTTGAGAGGCTGATGTAAGTCTTTGGGTTTTCTCATCTCCCTGTAGGTTGAAACTGTAATTGGTCGGCACCGTGAACAACTCCTAAAAGAACGATATCATTTCAGCATGGGGGTGCTAATGGGTAAGTGTAGGATTCTCCTGGCCTGACAATGTTAGGCCACCTGATTAATAGGAAAAATGAGGCTGCTGCTGACAATCTGCACTGAGCGTTGGTTTTAGCCTCGTTCTTTTGGGTAGGCAGATCCTGATGGGGAAGTTGAGGTGAAGCAACAATGACATGCTGAAGGTCATAGAATCATAAAGTGGATCACAGAATGCGTTTCCAGACTTAAGTCTTCTGAGTCACAGTTTTCCCTACCACATCTGGCTGCTAGTAAAGGCTTCTAAACATAGTAGGCCTTTAGTAAAAGTTTTTTGAATTTAGAATTTATAGTTTTTGTTTTTGTTCCTGTTGCCCTAGACCTTTTGAAAGGGATGGAAGAACTGAATATGTGGCCTTGGTTCTTGTAGCTTAATGGGCTCTGAGACCAAGCATAGACATCTTGTCTGCTTTTGGTTTGGCTCTAAAGCTAGATGAAAGGCCAGCTTTATTCATGAATTATTATTATTTTTAAAAATAATAGCTTTTTATGTTTCCAAATATATGCAAAGATAGTTTTCAAAATTCACCTTGCAAAACGTTGTTCTAATTTTTTTCCCTCCCTCTCCCCTTCCCCCCAGATAGCAAGCAGTACAATATAAGTTTAAGATGTGCAATTCTTCTAAATATATTTCCACATTTATCATGCTGCATAAGAAAAATTAGATCAATAGAGGGAAAAAAATGAGGAAAAAAAAAGACGCAAACAATCATTCCTGAATTTTTTGGTTTTGATGCTAATACAATTTTGTAAATCAAATTGTAAATTTCATGAGTTAGGGCTGGATTTCCATGTTACTTTCTTACCAGGTTCTCCCAGGTTCTCAGCTTCCTTGTGTCTCCTCTTTCAGGTGAGGCGAGGACAGCGCTTAAGTGGGCAGATGGCAAGACCATTAAGAATGAGGTTGATATGCAGGTGGGTTTGTGTTTGTTAACATTTTAATTATGGTGGCCACTTTGGAACTTATCAATCAGTCAAATGATAAGCCATGTCACTAAGACTTAGCTTGGGCTGTGTGCCCATAGGCCAGTAAGTGTAGAGATGGAAGGAACTTAATTTTTTTCTCCTGAGGCAATTGGGGTTAAGTGACTTGTCCAGGGTGACACAGCTAGGAAGTGCTAAGTGTCTGAGATCAAATTTGAACTTGGGTCCTCCTGACTTCAGGGCTGGTGCTCTATCCATTGCACCACTTAGTTGCCCCTGAAGGAACTTTAGATGTCTCCAAGCCCAACCTTATTTTTGTTGAAGTATATAATGATCTCCTGGTCCTGCTCATTTCACTCAGCATCAGTTCATGTAAGTCTCTCCAGGCCTTTCTGAAATCATCCTGCTGGTCATTTCTTACCGAACAATAATATTCCATAATATTCATATGCCACAATTTATTCAGCCATTCTCCAATTGATGGGCTTCTACTCAGTTTCCAGTTTCTAGCCACTACAAACAGGGCTGCCACAAACATTCGTGCACATACACGCCCTTTCCCTTCTTTAAGATTTCTTTGGGATTCCAGCAGTAGTAACACTACTGGATCAAAGGGTATGCACAGTTTGATAACTTTTTGAGCATTGTTCCAAATTGCTCTCCAGAATGGCTGGATGTGTTCACAATTCCACCAACAATGTATCAGTGTCCCAGTTTCCCCACATCCCCTCCAACATTCCGCATTATCTTTCCCTGTCATTCTAGCCAATCTGACAGATGTGTAGTGGTATCTCAAAGTTGTCTTAATTTGCATTTCTCTGATTAATAATGACTTCCAACCTTATTTTTTACAGAAAAGGAAATTGAGACCCTGAATGGTCAAATGCCTTGTTCAAAATTATACAAGCAGTAACTAGTGGTAGAAATGGGCTTAAAGCCAGGTCCTTTCCCTCTAAATCCTTTGTCCTTTCCCCTGATACATTGCCTCCATTGATATGCTTCCTCTTCAGCTGTCTGTAGGGTTCAGAGCTGGCCTCAGACATTCATTAGCCGGGTGAACCTGTGCAAGTAATTTCACCCTGATTGCTTCCTCCTCTGTCCCCCCAAAAAGAAAAAAGATGACATTAAAGACTTGATAGAGCCTTTCTATCCCAGGAGCCCAGCAACCAAGAGGAAGGGATTGAGGGGGCAGTGGGGGCAGGGAAGATGAGCACAACATTGTGCTTGTCACACCTGGATCAGACCCATCCTCAGCTTCGTTGTCCTGTCTTTGTTCAGGTTCTCCATCTCCTGGGCCCAAAGACAGAAGCCGATTTGGAGAAGAAGCCGAAGGTAGTGAGTAGCTACAGCTGCTGCACGTGTCTAGGACAAGCTGAGGGCGCACAGGCTGGGCCAAGGCCAGGACCAGGACCTTTCTTCCTGGCTGCTGTGGGTTTGGGTTGTGCCCCAAAGGAGGCCAAATCAGGTTTGCTGCTTCCATTCTCTAGGCTGCCAAGATCCGACAGGAAGAGAAGGACTTGAAGGCATCGAGGACCACAGTGTCGAATGGTATGAATTAAGCTAATTCCTGGTTTAATATCTGCCCCATGACAGGCAGTCCTTTTTTCCTCTTTTTTTCTGTTCTTATTCCCTCTCTCTGTGGTGTGGTTGGTACTGGGCCAGAGACGTCAGAACCAAACTACTTTTCTTGCCATATACAGTCCCAGCAAACTTCCCCCCCAAACCCCTTCCCCAACCCCTTCCAATGCATGGCCACCACAAGTCATCCCTTGCCCCTGAGTCCCATGATGCTTTCCAGGTATGTGAGAGTTTGATTTTAGCCTCCTTAGGGGTTAGCGGGTTTGTTCCTTTGATAGCAGCCCGGGTCCAGATAGGTTAGCACCTGTCCTGCTCTAGTACCTGTGAGATCGCCAAGGGCCTTTATTGATCTCAGGATTGGGAGTGGTTCTGGAGGCTAGTTTCTATGGGACTGTCCTTTGGAACTTGTACTACTCCTGTGTCCCTCCTGGGTCTGGCCCCTGCCACAGCTCCTGCCCTTGGGAGTTTCATCTGAGGAGTTTCTCTCTTGGCCTGTTTCTCCCAGGCTCTTCCTGGATGCCATGACTGGCTCTGAGGAAGTTCCCTTCACCTGTCCCTTGGTAGTCAGGTGTATCGGGGTGCAGAGAAGACTAGCACCTTTGGGGTGGGGGCTTGCTGGGCCCTTCTCAGGGCTACTTTTTTGTCATTGGTGTCCATTTGTAGCCACACTCAGGAAGGTGTTTTGGCAGACCGGCTAAATCAGGTGGAGAGTAACTGACAGGCCTCAAACTCGCATGAGAACAGCTTGTTCCAGTGGCCATGAAGGTGATGGAAGCAGGCTCTGTGGAGTGCTGCCTGCATCCCAGGCCATCACCAGTTACCTTATTTTTATCTTGCCAGTGGGCTTCACTGACTCAAAGAGAAAGTCGGGCTGACAGCTGTGCCAGTCTGCCTCACTTCAGTATGCTTCACTCAGAAGTCTAGTTATCACCCAGTGACAAGGAAGTGAAAATGCAGGACCAATAAAAGGACCACCCCTGCTCTGTGCACTGAAGCTTCTGCAGATAACAAACCTTATCCCCTCAGTTCTGGGACTTTTTAATAGTCTTTTCATTTGAATTCAGTTTTCTTAAGATCCAGGGAAAGCTTGGGTTTAACTTGCTGGGAGGAGGATGTTACTTTCTTTTCTGGCTGGAGTTGTCAGCCACCAGGTTCTTGGCATTGCTTCTGAGCCTAATGGGCAGGTGTGTGCTCTGGAAGTTCCTACAGTATGTTCTGGCTTCTGTAGGTGAGGAACCTGTGTCATCTCTGTCTCTGATGGAACAGCTCAGGGGAGAAGCACTGAGGTTCCACAAACCAGGTGAGTTTTGTGTGATCCAGTTGGGGGCTGGGGCAGAGAGCCAGGGCATCCTGGGTCTGGGAGATGAGGATAGTAGGCGTGGTGAAGCATCATGCGATCCTGGACTATTAAAGTATCTGACCACAGCACCCATCACTCCCTAGGTCCCTGGGAGGCTTCTTTGTGAAGCAGGGCTTCCTGCTGTCACTCTCTTGTGTGTTTGTCAGAAGCAGCTCTGGTAGGAGCCTCCTCCAAGCTCCCCTTTCTCCTGCCCCTCTGACAATAAGTGGTATGGGCTCCAGCCCTAAGAAATGTGCCACTTTTCCCTGCCACCCTCTTCTAAGGAAGCGCCTCCTCTATTTGATTTTTGCAGGGGAAAACTACAAAACCCCTGGCTATGTGGTCACACCCAATACCATGCTTCTGTTGCAGCAGCACTTGGAAATCACAGGGGGCCAGGTGCCTGGGCCACCTTCATTTGGTGATGGGGGGTATGGTAGGAGGGTTGTCCTGAGAATCCAGGGTTCTGGTGGGTGGAAATGGCCACTGTGACCCCTGAAGCTGGGAAAGGAAGCACTTTGTGGGCATATAAGAGAAGCTTCCTTGGTGTTTCTGCTGGGGCCCAGATTCCCAATGTGGCCATGGAAAAAAGATTGAGGAACTGCCTTTGATCTCAAGTGTCACACAGCCAAGTGACTCTAGGTCTTCTGAACCTTTTTCTCAGGTCCGAACACGATTCCCACCGGAGCCCAATGGAATTTTGCATATTGGACATGCCAAGGCTATCAACTTCAACTTTGGCTATGCCAAGGTAGGAGGCCAATCTGCTCTAGCCCTGTATTCTCACCGGTCTCAAGCTGGAAGGGGCTTGGGAGGCCATGGAATACAGTTCCCTCATTTTAAAGAAGATGAAACGGGGCCCCCACAGAGTTTACATGACGAGCTTAGTCACAGAAGTACTGAATTGAAGAGAGAGTATTTGAACCCAAGTCCTTTGACTCCAAAGCTGGAACTCTTTTCATTATATCATGCTTCTTCCCTGTGGGATAGAGGGGACTCTTTCCTACTGTTATTGTGGGGAGTATTATGAACCACTGTGACCCAAAGACCCAGTGGACACTTGCTGATTGTGATAACTTTGGGGAGTAACATAGTGAATGTGGCTGGTGACCAGGAACAGGATGATTTGCTATCTGATGATATGTTTGGGCCCAGTTTTCTCATCTCAAAAATGTGGGTCTGAGCCTAGATGACCTTTAATTAAGGATCTTCTAAGTTTAAATTTTATGCTTCAGTGAAGCTAAGGAGCAAGGTGACTGGTAACTCTGGCATAGCCACTTTTCTTCTGACTCTGGGAAAAGGTAGGGCCTCACAGTGAGGGCAGTCCCTCTATGAGTGAAGGTCTACTCTGACTGGGGGAGAGGCGAGTCACTCCTCAGGACCCTTTCAAACTATCGGTAGTTCTGAGGGCAGAGGAATTGCTTGATGTTAATTCTCGAATGTCCAGAGGAGTCTAAAGGTCACTTAGTGCCCAAAGTGAGTAGCTCCCCTCCAACCCCAGTCTCCCTTGCAAATAGGCTACTCTTCTTGGGGCACAGCTGGCTCGAGCTTTGCCCAGGCAATTGAAAACTTTTCTCCTCTAGTGAACTGTTCTGTTCAACTGACATCTGTGGCAGGGACTTGGTGATAGTTGGTCTCTATCATGTTTTGGTTTTAAAGCCCCCGTTAAACATGTGAAATCAAACTATTAATTTATGACATGTATGTAACCTGGGTAACTTGGAGTTTTGCTGGCAAGATTATTGTGATTAGTACATTTAGAAACAAAGCTTTTTGCTGAAAAGTATTTTCTGATTTGAGAGTGAACTCAACTTCCTTTCTTGAATCTTAAAATACTTTTTTTCTATATCAGACTTTAAATCTGTAAGTAAATAAAAGATAATTTTAATGGGGATAGTCATCGAGTACTAGGGTCTGTGAAAATGTCTGGTTTCTATAGGCCAACAATGGAATCTGTTTTCTGCGTTATGATGACACAAATCCTGAGAAGGAAGAGGAGAAATACTTTACTGGAATCAGGGACATGGTAGAATGGCTGGGTATGGAGTCTGGGCCAAGATGGGCTAACAGGAGGTGGGGAGGAGTGGGAGGAGGAGTTTGGGTAAGTGGGCTTGCAGGGAAGTTTTCTCACTCGGGGACTGACTCTCTGGGTCTCTGGCTTGGCAGGTTACAAGCCCTACAAAGTGACTCATGCCTCAGACTACTTTGACCAGCTGTATGCCTGGGCCGTGGAGCTCATCCGTAGGTAATCCAGGGGCCTCTTTGGGTGGGTTGGGGGGGGGGGGGGAGGGCGCGCTAGAAGGAGAAGGGAAGTGATCACTTCTTTGGGAGACACCTGGGCTCCGTGGAGAGCCAAAGGAGCTGGCAGGGCTCCTGGCGCTTCTGTGGGCAGAGCATATGGCTCCTGGGTGCTGTTTACCACCAGCAAGGAGCTGATGTTCCTTCTGCCCCCACAGGGGTCTTGCCTACGTCTGCCACCAGCAGGGAGAAGAGATTAAAGGCCACAATCCTCCACCCTCCCCTTGGCGAGATCGGCCTGTGGAAGAATCTTTATTACTTTTTGAGGTGAGTTGAGCTTTGACTCTAACCTGGAGGGGTTTCCTGGGGCCAGATTGTGAGTGGTTGTCTGCCTTTGCTCAGGGAATGAAGAAGGGGAAGTTTGCTGAAGGAGAGGCCACACTGAGGATGAAACTTGTGATGGAAGATGGGAAGATGGACCCGGTGGCCTATCGAATCAAGTACACGCCTCATCATCGAACTGGCGACAAGTGGTGGGTGGCTCCCCCTGGGCTCTCGGAGGGGCCAGGGCTCAAGCCTTTTGGGGCCAGTCGGGTGCCGTCCTCGGCTCACGGGCCTCTGGCCTTGGTCTCTCGCTGCAGGTGCATCTACCCCACCTATGACTACACACACTGTCTGTGTGACTCCATTGAGCACATCACTCACTCCCTTTGCACCAAAGAGTTCCAGGCCAGGTGAGTACATAGCCAAGGAGGGCAGCGTCTGTAAGCTTTTTCAGATAAACTAGGCTCGTCTTTCTCCTTCATGATAGGGCTAGAGAGTGACTGGGCGACAGATGTGGGGAAGAACCTGATTGGGTGGAGGTGGGGAGATAAGGTGGGGGAAAGGGTTCTTGGAAGCCCATGCTGGGCTTAGCCATGTTACCCAGCCGGACTCTGAGAGACCACCCTGGAGTACCTGTCGTCCTCAGGCGCTCCTCCTATTTCTGGCTCTGCAATGCGCTTGATGTCTACTGCCCAGTTCAGTGGGAATATGGACGCCTCAATCTGCATTACACGGTTGTCTCCAAGCGGAAGATCATTCAGTTGGTGGAGGCTGGTGCGGTCAGGTGAGAGACCTGTGAGAGTGAGTAGCAGTGATACACAGTACAACTGTGGCCCTGAAAAGGCTTGGTTGGTGGTGAGGAGGGGCATTTTCCGAGATGGCAGAGGAAAGAATACCAGATTTTGAATCTGAAAATCGGGGTTCACATCCTAACTGTGATCCTAGACAAAATCCTTCCTCTTTGTGGGCCTCTTTCCTCATTTACAAAATTATAAGTGAAGATTGGGCTCAAGATGGTTTGGTCTCAAGAAGGGTAGAGTACTGGTTAAGCCACAGTGAGGAAAAAAAAAAGAGCCAGTACCTGGTCTTCACCCACGCCTAGAATACTGATTGTGCGATGAATTCTACTTTCCTCTGCTTGGAGGGTTGGATCTCCTCTCTAAGGACAAATAGGTAGTCTGTGTGGATCGAGCCCTACAGCCAGGGTGCCAATGGCGAGGGTCCTGCATTCAAATCCTGGCTCTCCACTTACTGAGTGAATGAGAAAAAGACTTCAGCTTTCCATGGCCACAATTTCTTCCACTGTAAACTGAGACATTTGGACTAGATATCTTTCAGGAAAATATTTTTACATGTAATGAAAAAATTCTAGCTTCATGGTCAGAAAACCTTGGGCAAGTTACTTCACCTATCTTAAGTTGTCAGCATCTGAGGATACTCTTCTTTGCCTCATTGGTTTTTGTGTGGAAAGCACTTTGAAAAAATTATTTCTTTTTTTACTCAATAGTTAATATCCTCACAGTTAAGGGAAGCTCCCTTATAAATCTGCATAGTATAAGCCAGAGGCAGCTTGATTTGGAGTCATTTATTCTTTGTGTGATAGGAGAAGCCACAAGAGTAGAAAAGGAGCTTTTGCTCCCTCATTTGTAAAATGGGGACTGCATGCCTGGGATGTTTACCTCACAGTGGGGAGGTGAAGTACCTAAAACTCAGCATTCCTTAGAATGTTCCATGAAAGTCAGTTCCACACCTCAAACTCCGATTCCCATGATTTTTGAGGCTCTTTGGTGATGATTGCACATAGTTCAGGGTTTTGTGTACAGGAGCCACATCTCAGGTAGGTGTTCATTCTGTGTTGCAGGGACTGGGATGATCCTCGGCTCTTCACACTTACAGCACTCCGACGTCGAGGCTTCCCTCCTGAGGCGATCAATAACTTTTGTGCCCGGGTAGGTATGGGAATGCCCAGGGACCTACATATCCTAGGCCTAGTAACCTTTGTGTGGCTTGAGACCCAGTCTGGGGCTGGTTGGCCACTGACTGATTTCTTTCTGGCTTTTTTTCCTGGCAGGTGGGTGTGACTGTTGCACAGACAACAATGGAGCCTCATCTGCTAGAAGCCTGTGTTCGAGAAGTGCTGAATGATGGGGCCCCTAGGGCCATGGCTGTACTCAAGCCACTTCGAGTCACCATTACCAACTTTCCAGGCAGCAAGGTTAAGGGCAGGCAGAGGGAATCTGTCTGGGGAATGAAGCTAGAGACAAGTACTACTGGGGTTTCCTGGAATACAGCTGTATCTAGTCTGTCTCCTTGTCCCATAATCCCCTGCTCTTCTCTGTCTGGTGGTGATTTTCATCCACATACAACTTTGTGTTTTGCTATTCCTACTATGGAGGAAGATTTTGGATGAGAAGCAGCATGAAAGGCCCTTGGATTTAGAAGTTCTAAACTTAAATTCCAGTTCTACTACTGGTGTCCTATATGATCTTAGGCATATTATTTAATGTCTGGAAATGAAGGCCATGCCTCCTTACCTATAAAATCAAATGGTACAACCAGATAAATTGTTAATATCCCTTCCAGCCTTAAATCATGTGTGATCCTCTACCTGTGCTTTCTTCTTTGCTACAGGCAATTGATGTCATTGTACCCAACTTTCCTGCTGATGAGACCAAAGGCTTTCACCAGGTTCCCTTTTCACCCACAATCTACATCGAGCACACAGACTTTAAAGAGGTTAGGGATGGGGTAGGATTTGGTTTCTTATCCTGAATTTCTGTTTCTTCATGGTTGTCCTGGACCTAAGGGGAGAAGGGTGATCACTTTCTCCAAGCCTTTTTTAACATGGCTGGTACCATGAGTACAGGACCAACAAAATAGAACTTTAGTACTGTATCAGAATTTTGGTAACTTCTAGGCTGTCTCCAAGCCTTCTAATAGGCTAGTTACCTTGAATGTGCCTTTGCCAGAGTCATCTTGTCTCAATTCCTTGAATCTTAATTACCCTTTTCGGACAAGGTATCTTATGAGGTAAGAATTGGGCATCTAAGAAAGCTACTAGTATTCTCTTCCTTGGTGTTGACACAACTTTCTTTGCAGGAGCCAGAAAAAGGTTACAAACGTCTTGCACCAGGCCAACCAGTAGGTCTGAGACATGCGGGTTACATTATTGATGTACAGAATATCATCAAGGTGAGAGGTGTCCACCTGCCAAGACACATAGTTCTGGAATTGGGCTTCTCTTTTCTTTTGGCATTAATCCGATTTTCCTCAATTACTCCATGTGATTCATGAGAAATCAAGGATAGAGCCCTTCCAGAGTGAATTGCCATTCGTTCTTTCATCTCTTGCCCCCCAACACAATATTTTATAGCAGGATGGGGGAAATCTTGTCAACAGGATGACCAAAGAAGTACTTCTGGTACCCCAAAGGTTCTAGGAGGTCTGGAAAGGACAGTAAGGAACAGCCATTCTAGAGAACTCAGTGACTTGATCGCTCCTTTTTTTTTTTTTTCCTTTTTTTCTTTTAAAATAAAGAATGCTAGTGGTCAAGTTACTGAGCTGGAAGTGACATGCAGCAAGTCGGATGCTTCTGAGAAGCCCAAAGCTTTTATACACTGGGTTTCTGAGCCCCTGCAGTGTGAGGTCCGAATCTACGAGAGGCTGTGAGTCTGGGAATCAGAAACTGGGACGAGAGTAATTTATTTTGGGCTTAGGGTTAGCCTTAGAGAATTCAATTATCAGTTATTGGGAAGATATAAGGGAGAACTGGGTTCCCAACTAGCAATCATGGAGCCTCATAAAATGGATATGATTGCAGATTCCAACATAAAAACCCTGAGGATTCTTCTGAAGTGCCTGGTGGATTCTTAAGTGACGTGAATCCGGTGAGTCTACACTGGGGAGTAAGGAAGTGGCCATTGGATTTTGGGTGATTTTTCCTCCCATGAAAGGGCTATGAGTGGAAGCATTGTAGACTCCTTCTATATATCCAGAAAGTAGTGTCTGGGGCATGAGTCCCCCGCCCTTGGGGGGGGGGGCCCCAACTTCTCTAAATCTTACAGCTCTGCACGAAATAGTCTAATACATGTGTGTCCTACAGGATTCTCTGTGTGTGATTGAAGATGCCTTGGTGGATTGCTCAGTCAGTGGTGCAAAACCTTTTGATAAATTCCAGTTTGAACGCCTGGGCTACTTCTCTGTGGATCCAGACAGTTCAGAAGGAAAGGTCAGCCAATACTTTTCCTTCCTTTCCTCCCTGCCCAACCTAGCCCAGGCACCTGGTTTTATCCAAATTCTTACTTAAAGAATAGGCACTGAGGGCTTTGCCACTCAGCTATTTATCTCTTTTTCTCTTAGCCAAAATTCAGAAATATCAGCACATCATTACAACTGCCAGGGATCAAGCAGAAATTCATTATGTTTTCAGAGGAAACATAATACCATGTGAAAATCTTCTCTTCACTGTCACCAAGGGGCAGGAACTTGGGTGTCAGTAGACATGAATTCTAGGTGCTACTCTAACACTTACCTTGGGCAGCCCCCTTTCCCTTTCTTGATTTATCTAAATTAATGATTTAACTAAATCAATGTTTTAAACACTTAGGGTGCCTTTCTCTGACATACATTTCAGCCCTTCCATGCTCTTAATAGACATTTTCTAGAATAACTGACTCAAATTCATCACTGTGCTCAGTACCCTGTTGCTGAACTAGCCTAGGCTTCAGAGACTATCGATACATTTCTGAAGCCTTCCCAGTTTGTTAGGAGCTTTCAGAATTTGGTGTTGAGATTGGCTAGTCCTCAAGAATAGAGCATCATCTTCACACCATGAGGAGCTCTGCCTATAACAAGAGTATATCTCACAGGATAGTGAAGTGATTTATAATGAGGTCAGACTTTTGAAGGCTAGAGGGAATGTTCATTTCTTGGGACTTCATGTTTGGTTGCCTAAAGGCTCTGGAGAAACCCTCTGTGCCCCTGTGTATGTGGCCTAATTCCTCTTTTCTCTCACTCTCTAGCTTGTTTTTAACAGAACAGTCACTCTGAAGGAGGACCCTGGAAAAATGTGAATGCCTTGAGTCCAGGATGATGTTATCAATCTGGAGGAAAAGAGAAAACACATCTACCTTTGCCTTATCAGGGCCAGACTTGGCCATGCTAATCTGCAGTGCCATCTCAGGATGACCAATAAAGAATAGCACAGTTTTTCTTGGAGTCTGTCCTAAGTGAATTGGGGCAGGGGATGGTGGTGAACACTCTATTCATACATAGACTTTGGTTTGAGAAGATGGATCAGAGAAATCTTTTCTACTTGGAGCTAGCGGCTGCTGTATCTCTAAACTAGGCTTTGCTTTGGCTTCCTGAACTGTCTAGCAATCCTTTTCCCTTTCTCTCTATGGATTTTGAGTTAATGAGCCAGAAATGTGGCTTAAACCCACTTTGACCTTCCTATATGCTTCTACAGCGCTGATGAGCAGCCGGGGAGAAAGAGAGCATATAAATTTTCCCACTTTTTCCTCCCTGGCTCAGGATTGTTTTTCTCTTCCTCCTTGTTCCCAGTGCGGGAGGAGGGGCAGGTAATGGAGGAGACTAGTAGGGCACTGTGGCCCAAAGCCAAGAAAATGCCTTTTGATGACCCAGTCAGGGACAGTAAATGGTCTTGGATGAGATCATAAGTACAAGATTGAATTACTCATTTAGCATTTGTTAGAAATATACTGTGTTGCTATACCGAGGTGTAGGTGCTAGAAATAAAAATACAACGAAAATAATTCCCACTCAAAGAATTTTAATGGCAGTAGTCCAGAAACACCTTTTTGATACCTTAAATAATTTCGCCATAAAATAGTTTCCTTGAGGTCAGAGGTGCTTGTTTTGGGTCGTGCCATGTATCCGCTGGATAAATGTTCAGGTGGAACTTGAGAGGCTAATTCAACCCCTATTTTATAAAAGAAGGGATGAGCCCAGACAAGAAACAATGTAACACCAGCAGTCAATGGCAGCAGCAGCATGCCAGTCCAGCTTCCTTTCTGGGGCATCCTTGTCCAATGTTCTAAGACCAGATCATTAAAGAATGCCATGTTCAGGACCCAGTCGAGACCAAGGGACAAAAGAACTCGGAGTTTGGACACAGGCCCTGCTAATTTGTCCTAAGGGATCTGTTGTCTTGACCAGAGGAGAGAAGCTCTCTAGGATCTGTTCCTTCAGTAGGCAGAAGCAGAAGCGCATGCCCTAACCGACATTCTGGTCTCACCCTCTCTGCCCTTCTTGGGAGCAGGCTCATGCTCTGCTTTCCTTGGGGTCCTTCCCCGGAGTCCTGCAGTCCCTATTCTAAAGGCCGGGAGTGTGTCTGCAGCTTTAACATCCTCCACATTTCCCACTGTATACAAACACCAAAGTCACCCAGGGCCTGGTTTAAGGTGGACTGTGGGGAGCTGTGGGCTTGCTGCCCCCTGCTCCGAAGGGGCCTGCCCCGCTCCCCCGGGGCGTTTTCCCAAGAGGATCGGGCACTCCCTCTCCCGGGAAAGTTAATCATTTAACCAGTGCCGAGGTGGCGGTTCTGGAGCCGCTGGGCCCTGGAGTCACCGAGGACCCCGGAGCCTGCAGGGGCATCAGTTCCGGGCCACCTTAAGCAGGGATGCTGGTGCAGCTGAGTAGGAGGTTGTTTCGCTGAGTATGGGAAGAGAGGGTAGAAAGGGCTCGAGTCTCCCGCCAGGATGGCCTGTAGTGAAACCCCCCAGGACTGGGGCCAGGGCAGTGTGGGGTCTGGGCTGGACAACCCTGGCAGCTGGTGCTGGGAACCAGGGCCCGTCAGGTGAGGGGCAAGGGTATGGTAGACCCACAACCCAGGAAATGGTGGAGGATGGGCTACAGCCCCAGGCACGGCCACTCTCCCTGAGTCGGGTTGTCTTGCTCTTCTTTCATAGCATGGGAGGAGAAACTCAGCCCCTCCTCTTCGGGGTCCATGCCTTCGACCCCGTTTGGCCAGCTGTGCCTTCACTGTGACCTGCACTGCAGGCTCGCGCCGGCTCGCCGATTTCTTTCAAGGGTGGTGCAAAACAATCCTTTTGATGACTTTCCTGGGGAGCCTTCCTCCTTCCGAGGCTCCAATTCGGGACCGATCCAGGCGCCTATCCCAATCCAAGCTTTCCTTAGGATCGTTGGCCTTCTGGACTCAAGAGCCCCTCCCCCCTTCAGGCTCCCCATTCCACGGCGGCTCCCTCCCCTCCCTGCACGGCGGGTGGCTCCTAGAGTTGACTTCGCCCACTCCCCCCACTCTCCCCACCCCCGTCCCAGAGGAGGAACGGCCTCGGTTGTCTCGAGGGGGACCCCTGGTCTAGTGAATGGGTCATAGGGACACCCGGGCCGAGCTTTTGCAGCCTCAAGGCCTGTCAGATGAGGACCGGGGAGGGAAACTGAGGCCGAGAGCTGTTCGCAGCTCAGACCTGCTGGGAGTAGCATTGGGGAATAGCGGAGATGTTCATCTACATATTAAAGAAAGAAAAAAGGGTGGGAAAAGGAAATGCACTGATTCGTTTCTGCTGTCTTGAATGTCTATCTAAGGACGCCCGGAGGCTGCAGCAGAGCGCTTTCCCTTTAAGGCGGGCCGGGAGGCCCCTGTTAGTTCTCGCGGGATTTGCCTTTTCTGATCTCGCGAGAGAGGAGCTCGGCGCCCATTGGCTATCGGGGTTGAATGTAAGATGGCGCCCAGGGAGCTGTGAGGGGAAAATCCTGTCGGTCTCGAAGCGGCGACGGTAGAGCAGGGGCCCGAGGCGGTACGGAGGGGCCCGTGGGCGGAGCGGCGGCGGCGGCACTCGGTAAGGGCTGTGGCGCGGGTGAGGAGGGTGCCGGGGGCGCCACGGCGCGAGTGAGTGAGCGAGAGGGTGCCGCCGCCGCTACCACTACACAACGGCGGAGGGAGCTGAGGGGAGCGGGCCGAATCTACTGGGCCCCGGAGGGTGCGGGGCGGCTCCGGTCAGTCGAGTATAGCACTGTTCTCCCGCGCGACCCCGCTGCCCAACCCTCTCCCTTTGGGTTAGCTGGAGGGGTGCTGGTGTTGAGGGCTGCGTTTGCGAGCTCGGGCCTGGCCTCGGAGGTGGGGTGGGGGGGAGGGAGGAGGAGGGCAGGCGGGTGCGCGCGCGCAAAGCGGGTTCTCTCCCGCCGGCGCGCGCCGCCGTTCTAAGTGCGCGCGGGCCTGGGCCTGGGGAAATTGGTGGGGGGGATAGGTGGGTGGGAAATCTAGTCTATTTCTTTGCCAGGCGTGGGGGCGCGCCCGGATGGAGGGGGCGGGGCGCCCCGCGGGCACTGGGCTGTGGCTGTCGGGCCGACGGGGAGGGGCGCGCCCGGGGCCTGCCTTCACTGCACCTCTGAGGAGCCTGCCCCCGTCTTCCCAACCCCCCCTCCCCCTCCCCGATTCTTCAGTTGTTGTAGGGGCGAACCTTGCTTGCTGTTTGGCCAAGGCAGGCGCGAGCTCCGGGTTGGGAGGGAGCCTCGCCCCGGTTGCGCAGGGAAAGGGGGGAGAGCGGGCACGCGCTGCTTGCTCAGGCGCGGCGCCGACCTCACCCCCCGCCCCCTCCCGCTTACCGACGTTCCCCTGGGCCCGGCCCGGCTGTGGTCACCGTGACGTTTGGATGGGGCTCAGCCCTTTCTCAGCAGGGGACGGGGTGGGGGAAGGGGGGCCCTTGGGCAGGGTTGGCCCTTTATCCTCGATTGGGATCCAGTGACCGAAGGGCTGAGGAACCGGTGCGTGAGCTTACTGGAGAACCGGGAGCTATGGCTCTCTGGCCCTTCGGAAGAGGGAGACCAAAGCACTGCCTGGAGCCTTTCTCCTTATTTTCTGCTTGTTCTGTCGTTTTTTATGTCGATGGGATAATTTCTTTATAAAAGAATTACTTCGAGTCATATTTGTTTCCTAAAAATTGATTCTTCTGTAAGCACACCCCACAGAGTATTCCCACTGTACTCTATTGCTCAGACCTGGGAAGAACCACTGAGAGAACTGCCTCCGTAATTTTCGACCTGTCATCTTACCCCCTGGGTTTTATTTGTTGGTCTAAGGGCCAGAGGTTGCTCCTAGAAAGTTAAGAATGACAAAACAAAAGAGATCCTTTCTTTTATCTTCTCCTCACAGAATCTGTAGAAATCTAGAGGAAAAAATGATTAAGGAATTTTTAAAAACTCATTTTCAGAAGAACTTGCCGCTTTAAGGGCTGCAGAATTATACAGGCCACATTTGAATTTATTTCCACATTTTCACAGATTTTGAATCCTATCCTTCTTTGTATATTGTGTTCTACGTGACCTGCAATGATCTACCTGAATTTTAGAGAAAAATTTTCTAAGACAAAATGACTCCAAATCTGTTTGGACTTAAGCTTTGTGGAGGAAATAAGGGGATGTTAGCAATAATTGGGGAAAAATTTAGGAGTTTGGTAATAATGGAAAAGTCGAATTTCCATATTATCCATTTAAAAGTCAGAATATAAAGAGGATGGAAAGAACTTATTTGCTGTTCAGAATGTTACATTAAGAGCTCAGGGCAACCAACAGAATACATAAAACATATTGAGTGAAAGTTCACATCCTAGAAGTATTTGTGCCTATTAAATTTAACATTGCCCTTTTTTTTTTTTTTTTTTTTTTTTTTTTTTTTTTTTTTTAAAGTTCTGCATACTATCCTGAATAATTTCTGGAGCTGTTAACTAGGATTTTGCATTAGCCTTAAGGTAGAAATGTCTTTATATCCAGCAACAGGTTATGTTTCTTTCTAAATGTAAGAATATTGGTGAATGTGCCAAATTTCAGGATTAGGATTCAGGATTTTTACAGACTATAACTAATTAATCAATTAGACTGAATTTAAACTATTGAATTGGCAATAACTTCCAAAAGAGAACTGTCATGTGTAAATTTTACTCTATGATTTTGTTGATATAAAAAATATCAATCTTAGCATTAACCACATAAGGGATACTTTGTTCCCCTTCCAATTTTCTAAATATGGAATAGGATTAGTTCAGTACAACAACCTCTATTTCCTGTATGATTTCAAATAACAGATTAGAGAGACATTATGGTGTGGTGGAATGTTGGGCTTTGAATTGGGAGACTTGAGTTCAAATTCCAGATCTACATCTGGACAAATGGACAAATCTTTTAATTTGTTCCCTCAGCATAATAGATGCATTTCTACCTCATAGGGGTTTGATAAAAGAGAAAGCTGAAGCTTGGAAAAAGTTTATTTTCCCTGCTTGTCAACTTCAACACTAGGGGTACAAACTTTTAAATCAAAAGATTTCCTTAAGTCTGCTAATTTCACTGTTGTCTTCCTGTGCCCAAATGATGCTTTTTCTATTGTTTTGGCTCTTCACCAAGCAATGTGTATTTAGAGCATAGTATTCATAGTATTTTTATATGACTAGGCTTCTTGTTATTAACTTTTCCTTTCATGTTTACATTGGAGCCTTCTTCCTTTTTTTGCTTTATGTATGAATCAAGTTGGAAGAGAAAATAAGAGCAAAAGGGAAAAACTATGGGAGTGATTAAAAAAAAAACAGAAAAGAAGTGAACATAGCATGTGTTGATTTACATTCAGTCTCCTTAGTTCATTTTCTGGATGCAGATGGCATTTTCTGGATGCAGATGGCATTTTCTGCCCAGTCTATTGGGATTGCTTTGAATCATTGAACCACTGAGAAGAATCAAATCTTTCATAATTGCTCGTTGCACATTAATGCTATTATTTTACATAATATATTCCTGGTTCTGCTTGTTTTGTTCAGCATCAGTTTATGTAAATCTTTCCGGGCCTTTCTAAAATCAGCTTGTTCATCATTTTTAATAGAAGAATAATATTCCATTACCTTCATATACTACAACTTATTCAGCTGTTCCCCAATTGATGGGCATCTACTCATTTTCCAATTCTTTACTATCACAAAAAGTACTGCTACAAACATTTTTGCACATGTGGGTCATTTTCCCTCTTCATGATCTCTTTGGCTTATAGATCCAATGATGGCACTGCACAGTTTGACAGCCCTTTGGGCATAGTTCCAGATTGCTCTTCAGAGTAGTTGGATCATTTTTACAATTCCACCAACAGTGCATTAGTGTTTGAGTTTTCATACATTCCTTCCAACATTTATCATTATCTTTTCCTGTCATCTTAGCCAGTCTGAGAGGTGTGAGGTGGTGTCTCAGAGTTGTTTTAATTAGCATTTCTCTAATCAGTAGTATTTTGAGAATTTTTTCATGTGACTATAGTTGACTTTTAATTTCATGCTCTGAAAACTGTTCGTATCCTTTGACCATTTATCAATTGGGGAATTTTATTATCTTTTTCTAAAATGGAAAGATTGTATTGTGATTTGTAAGCATGAGATTAAATGACTATGTTTGCATTGTTTAAACTGGAATTATATAATTGTAAGTAGAGCTAATGGATTCTGTTAGGAAACCAAATTTTAAAATCTTAACTTGAAAAAAATTTTTTCCCCAAAATAAATTTAGAATGTAAATGTTCCCAAATCAGTGACTCATTCTGCTAATGTTTGAGAATAAATGACTTAGTGGATTATTTTCATCACAGATACAAGTATACATGTGCTAACAGTTATTTTGCTATACAAAAAGAATCAGACTTTGAAATAGTGTACTATTAGCCTGCATCACAGACTCTTAAATAGTGTTCATGTCTTAAAGAGTAGGGCTATGTCCCTTTTGAGCAAGTTATCACTTAGAAAAGATAGAACAAATGTATTACTTGCTAAAATGAAACTGAATTTTGATGCATTTCTCTATAAAGAAGAGTAAATTTTGAAATTTCTCAAGTTATGTTATAGGTCCTAAGTTGAACTGCTACAATGAGCCCCAAAGTATGTTTGCTGTACTTGTGAAAAGCCTTTCTAATAACGAATTGAGGAGGTATATGTGGGTTTCATCAGAAAATAGACTATACAACAAACCTTTTGTTCAGTCATTATGAAGTGCCCATTATGGTAAGTCCTGTATTTGCAGCTCAGAAGGGAATATTTACAGATATCAAAGATCTTGTGAAGGACTAGAGTAATATAATTAGAAAGGACAGATACATACATACTTTGTAAGAAGTCTTACAAAGAACCTGAAATAAAAGATAAAAGTATTTGTTAACCTAAAAAAATTTAGCTTATTTTTTAGTTTCAGATCAATAAGTGGCCATTGGCAGATTTTTAAATTCTAATTGGTCACAGTAGCAGATGGAAAGGAAAAAGGAGATAAGTATGAGTAGCACCGCTGAGAAGATTGTAGACTCAGTCACATTTCTCTTTTTTAAAAATTGACCATTAGGTAAATTTGCTGTTTCAAATCACTTGTGAAGCAGAGAAATAAGAGAAATTTCTTGGCACAGCGGTGATGGACAAGAAGTGCTGAGTGAGACATACATTTTCAGGCATAAAAAAATGTTTATTTTGCTTGGCTGTGCTTATTTGTTACAATGAAGGTTTCTGTTGCTGTTGGAGTAATTAGTGAATTATAATAGAGATACATTTTAAAATAGAAGGGGCAAGCAAATGGCAATTTTGTTACTATCTTCTGAAATTTAATGTGCACTTTTAAAATTATTTATTTGATAGAAAGTAAGCTCCTTAAGAGAAGGGATTATTTTTTTTCTTTTTGTATCTCTAGTGCTAGCAAAATGCTTGATGTAAATAGGTACTTAAATTATCATGTTGTTGTTTTTAAAACTATGTAACAAAGGTTCACAATTCTGTAATTTTTTTTTTTTGTTCTTTGTCAAAGTTTATTTTCGTGAATAATTGCTTTCATAAAACAGAAATAATAGGGGTTAGTTAAGTGGCTCAGTGGATAGAGCAGCAGTCCTGAAGTCAGAAGGTGCTGAGTTCAAATCTGGCCTCAGACACTTAACACTTCCTGACTGTGTGATCCTGGGCAAGTCACTTAACCCCTAATTGCCTTAGAGAGGAAAAAAAGAAATCATAGGATGAAATCTGCATTTCTTGTATATTAGGAATAATAGTCTACATTTAGAAAGTGAACGGATTATTTATTCTTTAGTGCAGTTAACTTTGGCAGTAGTTAAATGTTACAGGGAATGAGATTAACATATAATCTTAGGATCACAAAATTGACAGCCTTTGTGGAAAGAAGTCAGGATAGAAGAGCTTGTGGATCCTATTGTAGAATTTGTGAGTCATAGTAAATGTACCATAAATGTAAGTTTTATAATAAAATTATAGAATTTCAGAGTTTGAAGAGCCCTCATCAGAGATCTAGGCCAACTCACACCTCTCAAAAGAATACCTACTACAGCATAGCTGACAAAGCAATGCATTCTTTGAATACCTCCATTGAGAAATAATACACCAATGTGGGGCAGCCCTTTGGGGTTAGCTTTAATTTAATTAAGACCCTTTGTTCTTCCCCCAAATCCAGATTTTGCTATAGGTTCTTATGCTACTAAGCATAGATGATTTTAATCCCTCTTCCACAGGGCTGTTCTTCAAATATTTGAAGACAATATGGTGTCCTCCATGAGTTGTTTCCCTAGTCTTTCATTATTTTAAATCTATTTCACTCAGTTCTCATATAATGGCATTTCAAGACCCTTTTACATTCTAGTTTTCCTCCTTTGAATATTTCCTAAATGGTAGTGATAAATACTAAAACCAATATCAAGACAAAGTTCAGTGTCACTAGCACTTGATTTTTTTCTGGAAGCTGTTCCTTTCTATAGTCCAATTTCATATGGGTTCTTTAGCTGCCAAATCATACTGTTGACCTATTATTAGCTTTCTATCCCCTAAAATCCCAGATCTTTTTCATATAAATTGCTAGCTAGCCATATAGTCTTTCTTTTACACCTGTAAAGTTGATTTTTTGAGCCTTTACATTTGTCCTTATTGTAGTTTATTTCATTAGATTCAGTCCAGTTGTTCTAGCCAATGAAGATTTTTTGGGGAGTGGAGGAAGGGAGAGGGTATCCTGATTCATGTGTTAGATAGCCAACTCATATTTGAGTCATCTGGAGATTTGATAATTATACCATTTATATCAAGGGTTGGCAAACTATGGTCTGTGGGTCAAGTCCAATCTGCTGCCAGTTTTTATATGTCTATCATCTAAAAATGGTTTTTACATTTTTTAAAAATTTTATAATAACTTTTTATTGACAGAATCCATGCCAGGGTAATTTTTTTTACAACATTATCCCTTGCACTTGCTTCTGTTCCGATTTTTCCCCTCCCTCCCTTCACCCCCTCCCCTAGATGGCAAGCAGTCCTATATATGTTAAATATGTTGCAGTATATCCTAGATACAATATATGTTTGCAGAACCGAACAGTTCTCTTGTTGCAGAGGGAGAATTGGATTCAGAAGGTAAAAATAACCCGGAAAGAAAAACAAAAATGCAAATAGTTCACATTCATTTCCCAGTGTTCTTTCTTTGGATGTAGCTGCTTCTGTCCATCATTTATCAATTGAAACTGAGTTAGGTCTCTTTGTCAATGAAATCCACTTCCATCAGAATACATCCTCAAACAGTATCGTTGTTGAAGTGTATAATGATTTCCTGGTTCTGCTCATTTCACTTAGCATCAGTTCATGTAAGTCTCTCCAAGCCTCTCTATATTCATCCTGCTGGTCATTTCTTACAGAACAATAATATTCCATAATATTCATATACCACAATTTACCCAGCCATTCTCCAGTTGATGGGCATCCATTCAATTTCCAGGTTTTTACATTTTCAAAGTGTTATTGGAATACAACCATATACATTCATTTATATATTGTCTGTGACTGCTTTCCTGGTGCCATGGCAAAATTGAGTAGTTGTGACAGAGACTACATATGGTATTCCCATCCCTTCAAACTGCTGCTTGGTGCCCTAAAAGTTGCAGTGACTGCACGTAGGACAACAGTGTTTCTGTTGCAAAGCATACACCTGTACTGTATCATTTTATTAATTACTACTACTTACATACCCATCATAACAAGGAAAGAAGAAAATAAAATTAAATATGTAATGTGTATACACTTTTCTTTTTCAAGTTCAGAGCAAAATGTTAAAATTTTTCTGAGGGAAACTGTTCTCATCCACTATTATTGAACCCTGAAAGGCTTTTAGCTTTTGCTGCAACTTATAAGCAAAACTAACATTGTGGTAAAATTAATTTGAGGAAGAGGTTGCTTAAATCCTCTATAACACTTCTTAGCTTATTAGAAATTAAAACAGGAAATGAGGTTTCCATTCCAAATGGATTTGAAGTAGGTTTTAAAAAAAAAACACTACAGTTCTAGCAGTATTTTTTGGATTTAAATACAAAATGCCAAAGAAAAGGCAATGTTTCAAAACTGATTTAACTGTGCAGTTTAGGAACTTTTTCATATAATTTCATTTGGAAGTAATCTGTAATATAATGACATGCTAATACTAAAACATTAAGAAAAGAATCTAATAGAATTCTGCAAATTTTTCCTAAGTGATAAATATTCTCAATTAAAACCATTTTTTCATGAATTGATATCAGTATTGTACAGTACCTATGTGAAAAGAACATTTTCAAAGCTGAAATAAGTAACATCTCCCTAAAGATCAACATTAACAGATTGCAATTAATTTAGGTAATAGAAAATACTAACTTTATTTTTCCCTCACTTAATATTTTGTTTTTCCAATTACATGTAAATGTAGTTTTCAATATTCATTTTTGAAAGATTTTGGATCCAAATTTTTCTCTTTATCACCCATCCCTAAGCAAGCCATCTGATGCAGGTGTACATGTGCAGTCATGTTACACATATTTCGGTAGTCATGTTGTGAAAGAAGAATCAGAATAAAAGGGGAAAAGCATAAGAAGGGGGGAAGAAATGAAATTAGTATGCATTGATTTGCATTCAGACTCTATAGTTCTATCTCTGAATGCAGATAGAATTTTCTATCATTCTTTTAGAATTATCTTAGTTCTTTGTATTGCTGAGAAGAGCTAAGTCTGTTGATCACTCTATAGTATTGCTATTAATTTGAGTAGTATTCTCCTGATTCTGTCTACTTCACTCAAGCATTAATTTATATGTCTTTTCCACGTTTTTCTGAAAGCTCCCTACTCATCAATTTTTTACAGTACATATATGCTTAGTTTTTTTTAATAGAATATTATTATTATATACCCCAGTTACATTGCCAAGAAAAATTTTACCATTAATTTTTACAAGATTTTTCCAAATTTTTCTTTCCCTCTCCTCTACCAAAGATATAGGTTGCTGTGCTATCATGTACAACATTTCTGTATTAGTCACGATTTTGAAAGAAGAATCAGATCAAGAAGAGGGGGAAGGGGGAACAGAAGAAAGATTAAAGCAAATTTTAAAAATATGTTTTGATGTGTATTCAGTCCACTAGTTCTTTATCTGGTCACTGATAGAATTTTATTTCTTGAATCCTTTGTATTTGTCTTCTATCATTGTATTGCTAAAAAGAGCTGAGTCTATCATAGTTGATTATCACATAATGTTGCTGAGACTGGCTATATAGCACTTTCTTGCTTCTGCTCATTTCATTTTTGCATCTGTCTTTATAATTTATAAATTTTTCCAGTTTTTTTGAAATCTCCCCGTTCCTCATTTTTTATTGTACAATAGTAATCTTTTACATTCCTATACTACAACTCGTTCAGTCATTCTCCAATTTTTCTTTTTCTTTCTTTCTTTTTTTTTTTCCCCCTGAGGCAATTGGGGTTAAGTGATTTGCCCAGGATCACACAGCTAGGAAGTGTTAAGTGTGTGAGGCCACATCTTGAACTCAGGTCCTCCTGACTTCAGGGCTGTTGCTCTATCCACTGCACCACCTAACTGCCCCCATTAGGCAGCTGCAATTTTCAATTCTTTGCCACCACAAAAAGAGCTGCTGTAAATATTTTTGTACATGTGCATCCTATCTCCACTTTTATGCTTTCTTTGGGAGACGAACCTAAGAGTAGCATTGTTGAATCAAAGGGTAAACACAGTTTTAAACCCTTTGAACATACTTCCAGGTTCTCCAGAATGGTTAATTCAATTCAGAATTCCACTAATAACTCATTAGTGTTCCATTTGGAAGTACTAACTTTAAACCTGTTAAGCAAACAATAATCATGCCCCATTGCAAAATAAAAAAAAGGTCCATTCTCATTATTAGACCTGTCTTGCAAAAAAACAAAACAAAACAGGTACTCAAATATTATTTTAAATAGTATCAATAAAGAAATTTGTGGAAATTTTTTTCCTGTTATTGTTTATTTGCATAAAAATAGCTTTGATTTTCCTCTTGGCCTATAAAGCCTAAAATACTTACTGTCTGAGTCTTGACAGGAAAAGCTTGTTAACCTCCGATCTATGCCTTTTAAATCACTGTCCAAAAAAAATGTTAAGGAGAAGGGGAACAGCCAAGATAGTGGAGTAGAAAAAAGTAATATAGTTGAACTCTCTCCCACAGTTATTTCCCCCAAACCTAGAAAATTACTCAAACCAAGTCCTGAACAGGAAATTTAGGGGGAAAAAATCATAAGGAATCATTTAAAAAACTTTTTTTTGAAGTTTGTTTCATATGTATATATGTAATCTATGTATACATATTTAAAAAAAAACATTTCCCCAGTTACATGTAAAAACAATTTTTTTTGGTTATACGTGTATAGTTGTTGTGTGTGTGTATTCATTTCTCTATGAGTCATGTTGAAAGAGAAAAATCAGAACAAAAGAGAAAAATCATGAGAGGAAAAAAAGTGAACATTGCATGTGTTAATTTACATTCAGTCTCCATAGTTCTCCCTCTGGATGCATGTGGTGTTTTCCATCCAAAGTTTATGGGAATTGTCTTCAATCACTGAGTTTATCATAGTTGGATCACCAAGTCTGTTAATCATCCCACAATCTTGCTGTTACTATGTATAATGTATTTGCTTCTGCTTCTTTCTCTCAGCATGAGTTCATGTAAATCTTTCCAGGCCTTTCTAAAATTATCCTGTTCATCATTTTTTATAGAAGAATAATATTCCATTACCTTCATATACAATAATTTATTCATCCATTTCCCAATTGATGAGCATCTACTCATTTTCCATTTCTTTGCCACTACAAAAAGAGCTGTTATAAACATTTTTGCACAGTGAGACCTTTTCTTTCTTAAGATTTTTTGAGATACAGATTCAGAAGTGGCACTGCTATATCAAAGGATATGTACAGTTTTAGAGCCCTTTGGGCAGAGTTCCAAATTGCTCTCCAGAATGGTTGGAAGGAATCAGTTTTCCATCTTAAGTCAGCATAGGGAGAAAGACAGATCCCTGGACATTTGGGACACAGACTTAATGAGGACCTACTTCTATGTTTTATATCATAGAAAGTTTTTTGATTTGACACAGAGGGGCTTGACTTTATGCCTAGTAGCAACCCTGTCACTCATTACCCAATTTGGACTAAGTGGGGGAGGGAGGGTTGACATTCATGTGTGGATGGCAGTCCAGGGCAAGGATCATCTCAGGCCACAAGCTGTATTCCAAAAGAAGAGCAAGTATGGAAGCAAGTATAATGAGGTGATCCTGATCACAGGAGTAAAGTCTCCATTTCAGCTTCTAACCTAGACTGAGGTCTATAGCTGAATAACGAGGGCCTGACCTTCAAACCAAAAGAAAGCATGTAGTTGAGTTACTCTGAACCAGCAGAACTTTTGTAGCTGGATGATGATGGCCAAGTTCAGAGCTGTTTTCTAAACTCTAAAAAGGTCAAATGCATGTGTTCATGTTCAGAACTCCCTTAGGAACTTGCATTGCCTAGACTGGGGTTAGGGATAGCAAATGCCATGTGTCAGACTCCTCTGGGTGCACTGAAAACTTGTAGATCTCCAGCTTAACCTGCATCTAAGATCCTGGATTAACATAATACTCAATACCCTGTGAAAGCTGCAGCAGGACTCTAGAGGACACAGAACAAAATCAAAAACAGACCTAAACATTTCCTTCCAGAAGTGCCTTGACTTAACAGAAGTCCAAAGTAGGACTAGAAGAATGAGTAAACAAACAGAACCCCAGTATAAAGGACAGTTAAAGTGACAGAGATGTTCAAGACACACAAACTAGAAAAGAATAATTAAAGCATTTATAAGCAAAGCCTTAAATCAAAACATGGCTCTGGCACAGATTCAAATAGAATTCCTAGATGGGATAAGGCAGAAATTTATTTACCTGTATAAGAGGAAGAAAGAATTCATAAGTGAAATGAATTGAAAAGAAATGAGAACTGTGAAAAAAAAAATTGGGAGAAGAATTAAACAGTTTTGTACAAAACTTAACTGAAGCCACAGGCCCCTTGAAAATTAGAATTGACTAAAAAGAAGATTTTGACTCCATGAGACAACAAGAAATATTAAAGTCCAAAAGAACACAGAACCAAAAAAAAAAAGAAGAACTTTGAAAGATATCTATTATTTTATTTTTTAAAAAGGAAAAAAACCTTTCCTGGGATACTGATTACTGAGAGAGAATTTAAGAATCATTAGACTACATGAGTGTTATCAGTCATTTTAATTGTGTCTTAACTTCTTCTGAAATCCTTGTAAAGTTTTCTTGACAAAGATACTGGAGTGGTTTGCTATTTCTGTATGAAAACCCTGACTAAAAAAGACTTCAAGAAAAGAGAACACATCTCTTCTTAGAAGTGTAAATAGAAAGAACCCACTTGTCACTTTCTGGAAAAAAAAAAAAAAGTCTTATGCTAACAATTTCCAGGAACACCACAAATAAAATTAAGAACTTTCAGGCCTACAAGTAAACTGAAAGAAAGAATTCAGGTACTGAGGAGCTACATATAAGATTTCACAGCCGCCACCTTTAAAGATCAGAGATCTTGGAATGTAATATTTTGGAAGGCTAAAGGTTGGTGTATAACCAAAAATATCTTAGCCAGCAAAACTGAATATGATTCTAAAAAGGATATTTTTTTTTGTATCTTTAATTAAAACTACAGAGTTTCCAAGCATGAAACGACCAGCGCTGCATAGAAACTTTGAAATACAAACACAATTTAAATGAGTGAGTAGCCATAAGGGACTAAACAAAGATGAATTTTTTACATTCTAATAAGACGAGATGATATATTAGTCAGGAACCATATAAGGAATATAATAAAAAGTGTTGGGTAAGGGACAGGGAGAGGGGGAGAGAGAGGGAGAATTTTGATTGTCTTAGAAAGTAAGGTGGAAAAGAAAATACAGACACAAGAGAAATGGGAAAAATTATCTCAACTAATTTGAGTGTGCAGATTATGTGAACAAGGAAATAAGAGCAGACAACACTTAACAGTACTGTCATTCAGATTGGTGCAAGGAAGGAAGAATATCTCTTTGGGATACAGACCCAGTAGAAACACTGCTGCATCAAAGAATATGCACAATTTGATAACCTTTTGGGCATAGTTTCAAATTGTTCTCTAGAATGGTTAGATCAATTCATAACTCAACAATGTGTTAATGTTCTAGTTTTCCCACATCCCCTCTAACATCATTTTCTTTTCCTGTCATTTTAGCAAAAGGTGTGAAATAACTCAGAATTGTCTTAATGCATTTCTACTAGCGATTTAGAGAGCACTTTTTTCATTAAATGGTTTTAATTTCTTCATCTGAAAATTGCCTGTTTATATTTGACCATTTATCAGTTGGGGAATGCCTTGTATTATAAAATTGAGTCAGTTCTCTGTTTTAGAAATGAAATCTTTATCAGAAACACTGTAAAAAAAATTTTTTTTTCTATTTTCCTGCTTTCCTTCTAATTTTGGCTGCATTGGTTTTGTTTGTACAAAACCTTTTAAATTTAATTTATTTTTTTCTGAGACAGTTGGGATTAAGTGACTTCCCCAGGGTCACACAACTGGGAAGTGTTAAGTGTTTGAGCCAAATTTGAACTCAAGTCCTTCTGACTTCAAGGCTGGTGTTCTATCCAATGCGCCACTTAATTGACCCTACCTTTTTAATTTTATATAATAAAAATGATCCATTTTGCATTTTATAATGTTCTCTAGTTCCTTCTCCACAGATCTGAGAGGTAGACTCTGTCTTGTTCTCCTAATTTCCTTATATTATTATCACCCTTTATGTCTAAATCATGAACCCATTACTTTATCTTGGTATAGGATATTAGATGTCAGTCAGTACCTAGTTTCTGCCTTCCTATTTTCCAGTTTTCCCATTGATTTTTGTGAAATAGTGAGTTCTTACCTGAGAAATTGGAATCTTTGTTTGAGTTTATCAAATACTAGGATGCTGTAATCATTGACTATTGTCTTGTGAACCTAACTTATTCCACTGGTCCATTTGAGTAGGCAGTTTTTGAAGGAAAAAATATCCAAACTGTAACTAGCTGAATGAAAAACATACTCCAAATCACAAGTAGAGAATTGCAAATGAAAATAATTCTGAAATTCTGCCTCTCACCTCTCACATTGAATATATTAATGCACTATTATGAGAAATGTGAATTGGTCCAGTCATTCTGAAAAGCAGAACTGTCCATATCCTTTGACATTGTTTTCATACCTTCACAAATCAAAGAGGGGAGGAAACACCTCTATATGCAAAAATGTTTATACCATTGATTTTGTAGTAGCAAAGAACTGCAAACTAAAGGGAGGATATTTATCAACTGGGAAATGGCTGAACAAATTATTTGAATGTAATGGAACTTCAGTGGGCAGTAAGAAATGACAAAAGATATGAGTTCAGAAAAACCTGGCTGATACGAAATAAAGTGAATAGAACTACAAAAGCACTGTACAATAATAAAAATTCTAACAATAAAGACACTACACATAATAGAGACTAACAACTTTGATGTTCAGTGATTGACTACTGATAAAGCATGTTACCTATCTCCTACTAGAGGTGAAGAATTCATATTCAAATAAGATATATCTTTTTTACTGTCAGTGATACTATTTGAATTGTATGCTTATGATTATTTCCTTCACTGTTGTTTTTTCCCCAGTGAGGAACTGGTTTAAAAAAAAAAAAAAGGAAAGCAAATAATTTCTAGAAATTATTATTAAATTGGAAAAAATCTTAAAACAGTCCAGGACCAAGCATAAGCCTATGGAATACTGTTCTAGACACTTTCTTCCAAGTTAAGATAAAATACTTAATGACTACTTTTTGGAATACAATCATTCAACTGATTCAAAATCCATCTAATTGTATTAACATCTAGCCTATTTCTCTAAATCTAGGTAAACTGTATCAGCAACACTGGTTAATATAAACCGCTACAAGCTTAGTAACCCTGTGGATAAAGATTAACCAATCTATTATGATATGTTCTTGATACAACTATACTGTTTTTATTTTGCGTTCTCCACTTCCTTTTGTTGTTTAGAGACAATCTTTTTAGTATCCTCTAGAAATTTGCCAGTTTTCAGATTGTTCCTTAACTTTTTAATTGAGGAGACATGTCTTTTTCTAGGTTTGTGGTAACACTTCTGTTTTCCACAGTCTTTACAATATCATGTACAGTGATGCTGTAATTACATCTGCCAGTCATTCTGCTATTTTAGAGTGTAATTCATCTTGATAGGGGAAGGACCTTATTTATCATACAATACATTGAAATTCCTTTAGTATAGTTCTGGCTACCTAGTTAAAATTTTCAGTAACCTAGTTGCTTTTCCCTTTTTTGCAAAGAAAAGCAGTAAAGCTTTTATTAGCAGTACTCTTGGAAATGATTATAATTTGTTCTCAGTTTATTCTTTTGGACAAATCAGTTTTAATATGAGGCATCTATGTCTTCCACCAATGGAGTGCAAGAAAAGTGCCCTTGGAATTAAGTTGTTTGTGTTGTTTATTGGTGTTTAGGACTTTTAGGAATATCTTCCATACCTGAACCCTGTGTGGTTACTGTGGGTAAGCTTAGCCTGAAGAAAAGATAGGAAAATATCTGCTCTCTTTGCACAGGTGAGGAGCTGTATTGTGATCACTACTTATATTGTTGAACTTAATTGATATGTTGGTTACTTTTTGCTGAATTTTTAAAATAGCTTTTTATTTTTCCAAATACATGCAAAGATATTTTTCAACATTAACCTTTGCAAAACCTTGTTTTTCAAATTTTTCTCCCTTCCTAACCCTACTCCCTCCCATAGACAGCAAGCAATCCAACATAGGTTAAACATGGATAATTCTTCTAAAAATATTTCCATATTCATCATCTGCACAAGAAAAGTCACATCAAAAGGTGAAAAGAAAAAAACAAAAACAAAAGAAAACAACAAAATGAAAATACTATGTTTTGATTCACATTCAGTCTCTATAATTCTTTGTCTGGATGCAGGTGGTTCTTTCCATCCCAAGTCTTTTTTAATCGCCTTGAATCACCTTATTGTTGAGAAGAGCCAAGTCCATCACAGTTGATTATCACATAATCTTGTTATTGCTGATGGCAGTGTTCCCTTGGTTCTGTTCATTTCACTTAGCATCAATTCACATAAATTTTTCCAGGCTTTTCTGAAATTAGCCTGCTCATTTTTTCTTATAGAACAATAATATTCCATTATCTTCATATACCATAACTTATTCAACCATTCCCCAATTAATAGGTATTTACTCATTTTCCAACTCTTTGCCAAAAAAAGAGGTACTACAAATATTTTTGCACATGCGGGACCTTTATGATATCTTTGGGATACAGACTCAGTAGTGGCACCCTAGATCAGAGGGTATACACAGTTTGAAGCCTTTTGGGCTTAGTTCAAAATTGTTGGATCAGTTTACAACTCTACCAACAATGCATTAGTGTCCCAATTTCCCCACATCTCTTCCAGCATTTATCATTATCTTTTCCTGTAATCTTAGTCAATCTGAGAGGTATGTAGCTGTATCTCAGAGTTGTTTTAATGAGCATTTCTCCATTAATAATGACTTAAAGCATTTTTTTCTTATGACTCTGAATGGTTTTAATTTCTTCATCTGAAAATTGTCTGTTCTTATTTTTGACTTATTTATCTTTGGGGAATTATTTGTATTCTTATACATTTGACTCAGCTTTTTGTTTTTTAGAAATAAGTTCTATTAGAAACACTGATTGTAAAAAGAATTTCCCCAGCTTTCAAGCTTTCCTTTTAATCTTGATTATGTTCCAATATCATAAACACTGATATAAAAAGACAGAAGAAGAAGCAATTAAACAAATCCAAGCAATACATTAAAAAAAAATCTGAGGTTATATGCTATGTTCTATACTTAGGAACCATTAGTTCTTGGAAGAGATGTTTTCTCATCAAATTTTATATTTGCCCTTTTGGGGATTAGATTGGTTACTATAGTTTATTACAGCATTCAATATTGATTGTTGTCGTTCTTTCCATTTAGTTGTTCAACTTAGTCTTATTCGACATGCTCTACCATGATTCAATTTATAAGTATGTTTTCCCATACTTTGAATTCTTTACATATATCATTTCTTATAATTCCTTTACACTTATGTACTATGATTTGTTTAGTTATCCCTCAATTTGATAGGCATCTCTGGTTCTTTGCTATTACAAGAAAGTATTGCCTATTAATATTTTGGCTTATATGGGGCCTTTTTTTTTTGTCATTCATCTCTTTGGGGTTTATATTTAGTGGAATCTCTGGGCTAAAGTATATGGACATTTCCTGGTTAAAATTTCAAGTTGTTTGTCTTGTCTTCAGATCTGATTGAATTTACAAATTTTCTAGAGGTTAAAAAAGAAAGGATTTTTCTATATAGTCTGAGAAATAGTTTCTCATAATGTGCCTTCTAGTCCTCTTATTAGTTCTTCTCACAAGCCACAATTTTAGAAGTGATTATATGCTTTATTTTCCAATTTAAAAAACTAAGTTGGCTTAAATGTCTGTGTTCCAGGCACTGTGCTGTGCTGAAAGACAGCCCCAGTCTTCCAGAAGCTCACAATGTAATGGATAACTGTTTACAAACAGTCTATTTAGAGGATAAACTGGAAATAAATTACAGGGGGGGAAGGTACCAGAATTAAGAAGATTCAGGAAAGATTCCCTGTAGAAGGTGACTTGGGACTTGAAGGAAAAAGGGAAACTATGAAGTAAAATGATGAGATGAGAGAATATTCCAGATATGGGGGACAGCCAGTGAAAAGATATGGAATTGGAAGATGAATGTCTTGCTTAAGGTATATCAAGCAGGTACTGTGTCAACTGAATTGACTGAGTGGGCTGAGAAAGAAGAGACCAATAGCTTTATTGTTTGCTGTGACAGTTGGGGATAAATGACTTGCCCAGGATCATACAGCTAAGAGATGTTAAGTATCTGAGGTCAAATTTGAACTCAGGTCCGCCTGACTTCAAGGCTGATGCTCTATTTATTGCGCCACCTACCTGCCCCAAGAATTGAATAGTTGTAGCTGGGTATCTAGCAGGTGATAGGTAACTAAGGCAGTATTTTTGGCCACCTGGTACTAAAAATAAAAATGAATATTATATATAGTTGATTGGGGCATTTTGCTTTTTTCTTTTTATTCCTGGAGTCTGACACATGAAAGGAATTTAGGAAATTTATTTATCAATTGATTGATCTGATAATCAGCTAGCTATGGCTAGCTGTAATCTTCCTTGCTATTAAATTACATTGGCAGAAAAGATAGTTGTGTTCTTCCACAGAGGGGATTCACTTTCATTCTAATTCCATGCATATATCTTGTAAATAAAAAGTTATAATAAAAAAAAAAATAAAAAAGAGTGAGTTGAGAAGTCTTCAAAGATTAATAAATAAGAGGAGGGATTGAATGGGATAAACTTAGTGAAGTCCTCATAAGAATATGGCCTTGACCTATGCCCTAATTGTGACTTGAGATTTTGCAATAACAAATTAAGCTATAGCTAAAAGCTGCAGGTGTTCAATTATCTTAGATAAATATTTCTCTCCAGTCTACCCATCTACCCACCCATACTATCTTCTCATTAATATTCAAGTACCTAATATGGTAAAGTGTGTTTTGGGTTTGATATTTTGTCTCTGAGTAAATTAGAACTCACACACCAATGGGAGGAAATGTCATAAGGTAGGATGGGGGCTTCTGCCTTAGTATCTAAGTTTGCAACTTGTGTTTTACACTTCTCTACTGACACCTTGTCTGTTGGGGAATTGCCCTTTCTCTGGAGATTGTAATAAATCCTTTTTTGATTTTTACCTAGAGTGTCTCTGATTTTAATTCAGGTTAGAGTTGCTGTCACACACACTCTATCCAACAAAAACACAAAGATTCTAAGTAGATGAATATGGTTTTGGATTTCTTCAGGGATTTAAGTCACAGTTTGCTTCAATCATAAATGGAGGTATCTGAAAAAACTCAATCTCCATAAAAGACAAAGACAAATGCATAATTATTTATTAGAATCCCAAGAAGCAGACCCCATTCTGGTCTGCGAGCCAAATTTCACAGCAGGATAGGTTTGAAAATGCTTACAGCTTTTATACATTTCAGACAAAGAACTTCTAAAATCCCGCCCTCTATATGTTGTGATTGGTCACATAAGTCTACTGTTCTCCTAGTTGGTCAGTGGAATGTAGTAGACAAGGTGATATACAGCTTCTTTGACCACGTTGGACAATGGAATGTAGTCCAGGCCTTATCTAAAATCACGTGACTTGGGAGAAGCCGAAACTGAGGCCTATAGGCTTGATCTACTTTAGCTAACAGTCTCTGATCAATATGTGCTATAAGTTCTTCACCTTTTCTCACACAGACCCATACATGTTAAATATGTTAAAGTATATGTTAAATACAATATATGTATACATAACCATACAATTACTTTGCTGCACAAGAAAATCGGACTTAGACAAAATAACCTGAGAAGGAAATCAAAAATGCAAGCAGACAAAAACAGAGGGAGTGGAAATACTATGTTGTTCACCTCATTCTTGATACATTTCTTCAACCATCTTCAACCAACCTCAGTCTCCAATCCCTCTGGGTCTGGTTTGTCTTTTTTCTCTATTGCGGTCCATCATCATCCTTTTAATACTCCCAAGTCTAACTGGACCTCCACAGGTGGTTCAGTCTTTACCATCCTGACCACTGATGTGTGTACTACTACCCTTGTGATAAGTTGTATTACACAGGGGAGAAAGACAGGGAGTAACTCCATTTAAAGCTATCAGCAGGAACCAAAGAACCTGTTTCCACCAACTACCTCTAGATCAAGACCACCAAGAGGAATTAAATGGTGAGGACCAGATCTGGAATGGGACATGGGCTAATTTTCTGATGTCTTTGGCAATTTTTTTCACTATCTGTCCATTATCAATTTTCACATAGCAAGTAGATAGGTTTAATTTCCCACAAACTGCACATTCTTCAGCCAACAAATAGTCTTAATGCCAGTCTATGCTGAATACTGCTTCTCTAGTCCTGAGTGGGCTGGTCTGCTAACAAATCCAATGCTTTTATCATCTGGTTAGTAATTATTATGGCCTGGTGTTTAATACGGCTATTCAGCATAAAAATTGAGGTTTTATACCCCCACCTCCCACTAGAGCCATCTATCATTGCCATCCATTTTTGTCCCCAATAATTAGAGGAGATAAGCCTTCCTATCACAAAAGTTAGGATCAACAGAATTGCTAAATGAAACAAACATAAGCATCTAGCAACAGATAGATGACTAGGTCAAATACTCACCTACTTATTTAGGATATAATGACCACATATTTTCATATAGGAAATGGCAAGATCTTATAAACTTGAATTGTGTTCATAGCTTCTACTGATTACTATGATTATAGAAATTTGCTGTAAGGGGAAAAAACAGGGACATGATTATAATCAAAAATTGGTCCTTCAGGCCTCAGCCTGATAGCACATGACAGGATAAAGCATTCTTAGCTTAGTTTGATTTTTAGGTAATTGTTTACAATAACAATTCCATCTTATAACATACTCAGGAATAATCAAATAGATTTTTATCCAAGGGAATACCATTGGTAAACTGAGTTAGAAAGATTCTACTTTCAGGGGAGGCCAAGGTTGTCCTCCCAACTCTTACCCAGATACTAATTCCCATCTATAACAAGTCAGAATCATATTTCTCTGAATAGTTTAGGGCATATTCCTTTCAGATGGTAGATTACTGGTTTGATGATTCATCAATCATACCTGAATTCAAAACTCCAAATAATATCAGCTACAGTCCCAAGAGATTTTATCTCAGATAGCAAGTCTTATTAATCAAAGCTTCAGATGAAAATTAGCTTTCAAGGATCACATGAGTACAATCTTGATAACAGTAAGAGATTCATCCTAGAAAGTTCACATCCTATCTTCATATCTAAGTAGATGGGTTTTAAATTCAGCATTAGAAATCATTTTATTTCAATATACTCAGTAACTAATCTGTAACAAAACATATTCAGGTATTAACCATGTTCAGAGGGACAAAGACATAGACCATTGTTCTCAGAATCTCCTTCAACAATGGAAACAGCTTTAATAAAAATGACTGAAAAAACCAATTAAAACTCACGTAGAATATAGCATATACTGCCCTAATTTTGCCTTAGAGAACCCTATCAGAATTAACATTAATAATTTCTTCATCCTAAAAAATGTTAATTCAACTTCTTCTAAACAATAAGTACTTCTAAACATTTCTGAAAATATAAATAATAGATAGGACACCAATACTGTTAAAATTCCTCTAAGCACAATTAATCTTCCCTCCCACCAAAGCATTCCTAATTGCCCTAGTGCAAAATCAATTTTATAAATTGTCCTTAATTGTCCATTCTTGAGTTTTCTCCCAGGTCCTTTAAATCTGGTATTCTCAGCCTCCCGACTGAAGTGTCGTTCATCTGTAATTTCTAATAAGTCCTTCTCACTCTGCTCCTTGTAGGACTTAGTAAGCACTCAGTCTCCTGGAACCATAAACTCTAAAAGTGTTTTCTGGGCCAGTAATCCTTGCATCCCAAAGGCTGAAAAAGAATGAGAACACAGCCAGTATATAATTCCTCAGAAAGTTATCCTTTGTTTCAAAAAGTTGGCATTTCCCTTTCTTCTCCCAAATAAAAGTAAACCAAACAGCATCTCATATGGGGAAAGTTCTAAGTCATTTCTGGGGAGAGATCTAATTCTTTAACAAAACAATAGACAAACATTTTGTTCCAAGGCAATTTAGTCCCTACCATCAATTTAGTGATCAGTTTCTTAAGAATCTGACTCATTGTTTCTACTTTCCTTGATGGGGGCAGATGCTGGGATGCATGGAATTGTCACTCAATTTGCAATCTCTCCCCATTACTTCCTATAAAACCTTAGAAGTAAAGTAATTTCTGTTAACAGAATCATAGGTCTCTACCAATCCATACATAGTTACAATTTGTTTCAATATTATTCCACTAAGCCCTCTTAAGGCAGCAGAGCTCAGAGGAAAGTTTCTACCTATCCTATCAAATTTCAGTAAACCTAACATGAATCTTATTTATCTTTATACATACTATATACCTTTCAGATACAATTTATTTTGCTATTATACATATACCCCTCTACATCAAATTTTCTTATTTCCTTGCTAAAAGGAAAAAGTAAAATCAACCTTAAAATACAGAATATAGGTAATATCTAAATAATTTTGGACCAGATTTCACAAAATTTATACCCCCTATCTAGCTGGATTGAGAAAATTTTAAAGCTCAATTCATATAATTTTTACAAATTATCCAGTGTGCAATTTAGCTAGCAACATGGTGGCTTAAATATATTTCTTCTAATTAGGAGAAACATGTAACCTTTTTAGGTAAGTTACCAGAGAATAAAATTTTTTTTAAACTTAAAAGCAAATCAAAAACAGATTTAAATGTCTAGTAACAATACTTCAGTATCAATGCATATATATTTCTAAAATCTTAGAATAAACAAGTTCACAGTTTTGGCACTTATTACTTTATAGTAATTATCTCATACAATTTCAGAATCAGAATTCCAATTTAAACACACAGTCCCAACATTTAAGGTGACAGAAAACTTCTTTTTCAAGTGCTTTTTAAAAAATTAGAGGACTTTAGGACCCTCTAGTTTTTAACTTACGTCAAAAAGAAAAAAAAAAAACTGACATGTTTCTGTGGACCTACAACTCCCCCTCTAGGGGGAGAGGGTTGAAGAAATTTGGATCCAAATGTCCAGCTGCAGGTCTATGGCCCAGTGACTAGCCCCCCTTTCATGCCAGAAATGGGAAATATATGTTGAAGATGTTGGAGCACCAGTCTCAGAAGAATCCAGACCATCAAGTATCTCCAGCCTAGCCAGGACTGATTCTACAAGCCTTTCCAAGGGAAAGAAGCATGGAAAATCCCAGAGAGAGAAGTTTTTTATTCATTTTGTAGTTTTTCTGTAAGCTCCAGGTTTAGGCCCTCAGAACGCTTTTGGTTGGGTAAATTAGACCTACTTAAAAATAGAGTAGACTAACTCAATAGGTCAACTATTTCTGCAGACCCAAATTGGCCAGTTGTAGGTCCACAGAAACATGTCAGTTTTTTTTTTTTCTTTTTGACGTAACAGTTAAAAACTATAACCTGTCTCAGAACTAGTTCTTTCTTTCTCTAGCTAAAGCTATTTGCACAGATCTAATTATGTACAAAAGAAACACTTTCTGCATTTACTAGCAATTCTATTCATCTAAACATGTGAAATAGATCCCACACATTAGTGAATGGTTATTTTACATTTCTATACTATATGTTCTAAGAAAAAACATTGTGTAGCATTCTATATGTGGATTGTTAAAGAATGTGGAAGAAATTAAACAGCAGAAGAGTAAGACTTGGCAGATTAAAGTTTGGGTACATATATAGTATCTGCATAATTAATATTAATCTTCTTGAATAGATACGTCCTTTTCATTCAGCCAGTTATTTCATCTTTAAGTATAATTTTTGATTCTTCTTCAACCCTATAATTAGTATCTTTTTTAGGTTTCATCAACAGCATCTCCCTTGAGTCTTTCTGCCACCTCCTTTGAAAGCAACATTAGATTTTTCTTGTGTCTGGTCAGCAACAATCAGACTGCTTTTGATTATGCAGTTCTGTGGTTCATTGGTTTATCCTTTAGAGTAGTTTTTTTAAAAAGCCATTTAAAACATGTAACTGGCTTGTAGATTATTTAAATGTTTTGTTTCTTCATCCTTATCTCATGTCATTGTCATTAACATATTTACATTATCAGCTGCCTATCACTGATGTCCCATAAACATCTCAAATTCATTCTGCCCAAAAGAAATTCAATAATTTTTCCCAAAAATCTTCCTCTCTTTCCATCTTCTTTGTTACTGGCAAAAAATATTACCATCCTGTCATACCCAGACTTGGAGTGCGTGTGTGTGTTAGTTTTCAACATTTACATATGCATGGGTAATTTTTCAATATTGACCTTGCCAAACCTTGTGTTCCAAATCCTCTCCCTTTCTCTCCCTCCCCTCTCCTAAATGGCAAGTTTTCCAATATATCAGCATTCGGTTTTTTTTTTTGTGTGTGTGTGTGTGTGTGTGTGTGTGTGTGTGTGTGTGTGTCTGTCTGTCGAGCTCTTTTATTTTTTTTTAAATTTTTTTTATTTTAATTTTTTAATTTTTATTTAATAATTACTTTATATTGACAGAATCCACAGCATTCGTTTTTATAAGATTTTGAGTTACAAATTTTTCTCCCCCCAAGCAATATGATATAGATTATACATATACAATCATGTTAAACATTTCCACATTACTCATGTGAAAGAAGAATCAGAAGGGAAAAGCTAAGAGAAAGAAAGAAAAAAAACAAACAAATTAGTGAAAATAGTGTGCTTTGATGTATATTCATAGACTTCATAGTTCTTTCTCTGGATGTGGATAGCATTTTCCATGAGTTTTTTGGATTTATCTGAGATCATTGTATTGTTGAGAAGAGCAAAATCTATAATATTGGATCATTGCACATGGTTGCCGTTATTGTGTACAGTGTTCTCTTGGTTCTGCTAATTTCATTCAATATCAGTTCATGTAAGTCTTGCCAGTTCTTTTAAAACAGCTTGCTCATCATATCTTAATAGAGCAATAATATTCCATTACTTTCATATACTATAACTTATTCAGCCAATCCCCAGCTGATGGGCATCCACTCAATTTCCAGTGTTTTGCCATTACAAAAAGAGCTGCTACAACCCTTTTTGCACATGTGGATCTGACAGGGGAACCCTGAAATTGTCCTCCCTGACTTTGGGGGGGAACTCATGGGGGTGAATTCTTAAGAAACTCTCTGGGAGAGGCTGTCTCAGGCTGACCTACTCCATCTCAGAGTTTTGGAGAAAACGTCACCTGTTCTCATTCAGTTTTATTATGCAAAACCTTTTTAATTTAATGTAGTCAAAATTATCCATTTTATAATGTTCTTTATCTCTTATTTGGTTGTAAATTCTTCCCTTCTCCATAGATTTGACCTGTAAATTTTATTGTTTTCCTAATTTGCTTATGGTATCAGTCTTAATGTCTAAAACACATACCTATTTTGACCTTATCTTGGGCTTGGCCGTAAGATGTTGATCTGTGTCTAGGTTCTGCCATACTATAGTCATTTACTATTTGTCTTTGGTACCTAACCTATTCAACTGATCCACCAATCTGTTTCTTAACAGCACCAAATAGTTTTGATGATTGCTGCTTTATAGTAGTTTTAGATCTGGTATAGCTAGACTAACTTCCATTGCATTTTTTTCATTAGTTGATATTCTTGACCCTTTGTTCGTCAAGATGAATTCATTATTTTTTCTAGATCTATAATATAATTTTTTACAGTTAGATCATATTCAACTCTTCCCCACTCTTTCTTAACTAACTAATGTTAATCTTATACATGGTTTATATTTCCACATGTAAAACATAAGCAGTTTGTCCTTATTGAGTCTTTTGAAATGTCAAATTTTATATTGAATTCAGGCTTATTTCAGACAAAATCCTGAAAAGCTGAGGATCTTTTTTTGGAGTTTAATATTATACTTAATTTTGCGGAACATAATCTTTTCTCCTGCAGTCCTGGTTCTTTTGATTGTTGATACATAGTATTCCTGAACCTGTGGTCTTTTTATTGTAGCTGCTGATTAAGTCCTGTACAATTCTAATTGTAGCTCCAGTATATTTAAATTTTTGTTTGTTCCTCAATCACTCTCATTTGATTTTTAAAGTCTCTTTTGAGTTCTGTAAATTTTTTCTGAGCAGGTAGCCATTTAATGTTACTCTTTGGCTTTTATTAAATCTACTAAAATATATAGAAATGCTGATGGATTTATATGAGTTTATTTTCAGAAGTCCCAAGTGTGAGTGTAGCAAAAAGTTTGTTTCTCATGAGAAAGGCTGTGAAATCTCTGACACATGAAAGTTGGTGTATCCGAAGGCAAAGAGCATTCCCTTTTTTTATTCCCCAACTGGAGCTCCCCTCCTCAATCTCCCTGGCTCCTTTCCCCTTTGGCTGGAATTTCAGAAGTATAGTTTCTAAAGATGAGGTAAAAAAGCCTAAGACTATCAAAGATTTAACAGAGTAGGGTGTTTCCCACTAAATCTAGTTCCTGCCCCAGGGAGCATCCAGTCTAGGAGATTACTGTGGAAAACTAGGAGCAAAAAATAAAAGAATTCTTTTTCAAATCTCAGTTCACCATCCCATATAACAAAACCCAGTCCCTGCCCCTAAGGAGTTTATTACTCTTACATTCTTTTGGGACCAGTAACCTCTAAACCTTCCCTCCCTCTCCCATTTCTGTGGGTTTCAGTTTTCAGACTTAGCTTTAGCAATAAGAGAATAAACTTTACAATTCTAGTATTAGTTTTAGCACTGTGATTGTGTTATAAAAGGAATTTGGTAAGATGCTTTCTTTGCTTATTTTTCCATATATTTTATATATGGAAATTATTTGTTCTCTTAAGTGTTTGGTAGAATTCACTTGTAAATTCATCTGGCCCTGAAGATTTTTTCTAAGAGATGGCATTGATGACTTGTTCAATTTATTTTTTCAAATGGAGTTAAGTACTTTACTTTCTTTTAATCTAATCAATGTATATTGATTACACCAATATTTATATATTATTAATATTCATCCATTTCACTGAGATTGTCAGATTTATTGGCATATAGTTGGGTAAAATAGCACCTAATTATTGCTTTAATTTCCTTGTCATTGGTGATGAATCCACCCTTTTTATTTTTGATACTGGTGGTTTGAGTCTCTTTGCTTTTTAAACTCATATTGACCAAAGGTTTATCTATTTTATTGGATTTTTTTTTCATAAAACCAGATCTTAATTTTATTAGTAGTTCAATAGTTTTTTACTTTCCATTTTATTAGTTTCTCCTTTGATTTTCAGAATTTCTAATTTGGTATTATAAGAACAAAATATCTTAACCAAGAACTTTCCTGACTCACTGAATGCAGGAAAGAATTACTTTACATTCTTGCAAGAATGGGTACCTAGGTTAGTAGACACATTTTTGGAACTGCAAAGGCACGGTTTTATTTCCTGTCCTGAAGAGTAAGTCCCTTTCTACTATCCTTTCCCCTTTCTCCTATTTTTACTCTCTCTTTTATCAACCCCTCTTCTCTTTCTTTATACAGTAAGATAAATTTCAATACCCAACTGAGTTATTCACTTTTTGAACCAAATTTGAGAGTAAGATTCAGAGAATGCTCAACCCCTCCTTTCTTCCCCTCTTCTGTAATAGTTTTTATGCCTCTTCATGAGATATAATTTACCCTATTCTGCCTCCCCCTTTACTCTTCTCCCATTAGAATCCCTTTTTTAATTCCTTAATTTTTTTTTTATCACATCGAAGTCATCATTCTATATATATGTATATTCTAACTTCTTAGCAGATATAGTTCTCAAGAGTATCAACTCCCTATGTAAGGACAGAAGCAGTATAGCCTTATTAAATAATGTGTTTACTGTTTACCTCTTTGTGCTTCTTTTGACTCTTGTATTTGAAGGTAGAATTTTCAATTCATCTCTGGTCTTTTCATCAGGAAAGTTTGAAAGTTGCTTGATTTCATTTCAACTCTCATCCCTGAATCTTCCCTGAAAGATTATGCCCAGTTTTGCTGCATAATTGTTTCTTGGCTTTAATCCAAGTTCCTTTGCCATCTAAAATATCATATCCCAAGATGTAGAAACTGCAAAATTTTGTGTAATCCTGGATGTAGCTCATTGATATTTGAATTTTCTTTCTGGTTCCTTCTATATTTTTGTTCTTGACCTGATAATTCTGGAGTGAAGCTGCAATATTTCTTGGAGTTTTCATTTTGAGATCTTTTTCACTAGGTGATTGGTGGATTCTTGTAATAAATATTTACCCTCTGATTTTAGGATACCAGGACAATTTTCCTTCACAATTTCTTGAAAGATGCTGTAAGAAACAAAATAGCTTACGAAGAAAGCTTATTTTTTATTTTTCAAAATTCATGTAAAGATAGTTTTCAACATCCACCCTTGCAAAACCTTGTGTTCCTATTTTTCTCCCTCCTCTACCTCTCCCTCCACCCCCAGAGTGCAAGTACTCTGATATAGGTTAAACATGTTCAGTTCTCTTTATTTCCACATTTATCATGCTGCACAAGAAAAATTAGATCAAAAAGGAGAAAAAAGTGAGAGAAAAACAACAAAAAATTTTTTAAAAGATGAAAATTCTAGATTGTGATCCACATTTAGACCCCATAGTCCTGTCTCTGGATGCAGATTGCTCTCTCCATCACAACTCTATTAGAATTGGCACAAAATTTTGCAGTTTCTACATCTTGGAATATGATATTTTAGATGGCAAAGGAACTTGGATTAAAACCAAGAAACAACTATGCAGCAAAATTGGGCATAATCTTTCAGGGAAGATTCAGGGATGAAAGTTGAAATGAAATCGAGCAACATTCAAACTTTCCTGATGAAAAGACCAGAGATGAATTGAAAATTCTACCTTTAAATACAAGAGTCAAAAGAAGCACAAAGAGGTAAACAGTAATCCCCTCATTGTTGAGAAATGTCAAGTAAATCACATTTGATCAGCACTTAATCTTGTTGTTGCTCTGAACAGTGTTCTCTTGGTTCTGCTCATTTCACTTAGCATTAGTTCATGTAAGCCTTTCTAAAATCATCCTGCTGATCACTTCTTATAGAACAATAATATTCCGTAATATACCATGACTTATTCAGTCATTCCCTGACTAATGGGCATCCCAGTCAGTTTTCAATTCTTTGTGCAGGCCTAATTCTTTTGATTGCCAGTATAGATAATTCCAGGACCTGCCATCTTTTACTATGATTGCTGAGAAATCCCGTACAATTCTAATTGTAGTTCTAGGGCATTTGAATGGTATTTTTTCTTGTTTCTTACAAAATTTTCTCTTTGATTTGTGGATTTTGAAATTTGGTAGTAATATTCCTATGTGTTTTCCCACAAAAGATCTCTTTGAGGTGTTGATCAGTGAGTTTTTCCTTTTTCTTCTTTCCTCTCATGATTTATCACTCCAGGGTAATTTTCTTGGATTATATTCTTGCATTATTGTGTCAGTGTCATCTTCTGGTCACAACTTTCAGGTAATCCAATTTTTATATTTTCTCTTCTTGATCTATTCTTACTAAATTTGTTGTTTTTATTCTGTTTCATCTTTTCATTCTTTGTAATCTATTTTGCTATCTTTTGGTATCTTAATAGTTTTACTGGCTACCCCTTGCCCAATTCTAATTTTCAAAGAGTTATGTTTTATCTTTCTTGATTCTGTATCTCCTTTTCTATTTATTTATTTTATGTTTTTCCTCAGTGTCTCTACTTGATTTAAATTCTTTTTTGACTTCTAAAAAATTCTCTGAACAGGTAGCCATTTCATATTTTTCTTTAGGGTAAAAGACTTTTTTACTTCAGTATCTTCCTCTGAAGATGAACCCTGGTCTTTCCTATTACCATAATAAGTTTCTATGGCCGGATTCTTTTTTGCTGGTTCATTTTTTTAAAATGAGAAGTATTTGTATAAGCACCTCTAATCTTGGGATGAAGGAATGGCTTCACTTTCAATCCTTTGACTAGGAACCAAAAACTCCACTCTTCTGCAAGTGTCCAAAGCCAATAGTGTCTCTGCCCCACTGCCCTTTTGCTCACAAGTTATACTGGGTCTTTGTCACCCAGGGACTGTCTTTGTAGCAAGCTGGGGTTCACTCAGTGTTCCTGAACTCTTAACAGGACTTCTTACACTGTCAGGGAGGTGAAAGTTTCTGTAATTCCTTCTGAGGCTCTAGCCAAACTCAGCTACCCCAGGGATCCCTATTTGGCATTTCCATGTTAGCCTGGAGCTGTTTGCCTTTACAATGATTAGTCCGCAGCCTGGAATTTTTCTTCCGGTGTTATCATATTGAGGAGGAGCCCTCTTCTGCCCCAAGTTGTCTTTTGATTTTTCACCAATCTAGTTTGCTTCCGAGGCTCAAATTTGTTCTGGTTGGGGAGAGGGGGGATTTGGAGAGCTTGAAATTTGCTAACCTACCACCATCTACAAAATCCTCTTTCCTTCCTTTCCCTCCCCATTTTAATTTTTAAGGAATTATTTTCTTCAGTTAACTTTTGTACTTCCTTTTCTATTTGGCCAATTCTATTTTTAAGGGGTTGGTTTTTTTCAGTGGATTTCCCCCCCCACCCCAATTTATCCAATTGTATTTTTTAAGGAATTTTTTCTCAAACTATAGATTCTCTATTGCAAAACTCTAATTTCTTTTCCCAATTTTTCTTGCTTGATTTTTAAAATCCTTTTTCAGTTTTTGCAGAAAGGCTTTTTGATTTTAAAACTGATTTGTCTTCTTCTTTGAGGCTTTCACTATAGTCATTTTGACATTTTTGTGCTCTTCTGATTTTGTGTTTTAATCCAGTCTGTTGCAGTAGTAGCTTTCTCTGGTCACTGCTCTTTTTTTTTTTTTTTTTTTTTTAATCTTTTTTTTTTTTTTAGCGTATTTTGTAACCTTTAAAATGACTTCTGCTCCTATAGTACAAGGGAATCCATCTCAAGCTTCTTGTATTTGGTACTAGGAGCCTGCCTAATCACTGGCTTTTCTGTACTAAGCCTGTGGGTTCTTTCCCCCCTGCATCAATGTAACCTACATGGCCTCATTCTGCCTATTGTGCTAGGGATTCCTGGCTGGGATTTTTCCTTCTGTGCTAGGTTTAGAGGTCTCACATCTGGCCTGCTGAGCCTTGCTTGCTGATTTGTGCTATGGCTAAGAACCTCCTGAGTTAGTTGGACAGCTCTCCTGTTGGTTGTGTCCCCTTTTATGAAGTGAATGAGACAGAACTTTCCTGAAGTCCTTTTAAGTGAGGTTGTTGTTGGTTTTTTGGGGTTTTTTGTTGTTGAGGCAATTGGGGTTAAGTGACTTGCTCAGGGTCACACAGCTAGGAAGTGTTAAGTGTCTGAGGTCAAATTGAACTAGGGTTCTCCTGATTTCGGGCTGGTGTTCTATCCACTGCACCACCTGGCTGATGGAAAATTATTTCACTCCATCTTTTTGTAGGTTCTGTCACTCCAGAAACTGTTTAGAGGTTGGATTTACCATTGTTTCTGAGGGAAATTGGGACAAACTTGGGCAACTTTCTGATTTTTGTCTGCCATCTTGGCTCCTATTAGTGTCATTCCTGACATTAATTCATTTTCTATATCCAGTCAGTTACCAAGTATTTTAATTTCTACCTTTATGTGTTTCTCTACTCATATAGTCACCACTCTGGTGCAGGCCCTCATTTTATCCCAGAGAGATGCATTTTATTATTGCAGTAATGATGTAACACAGCTGTTATTGCAGTAGTCTTCTGATTAATTTTTATGCCTTAAATTCCTCTTCCCCAATCCCAATAATTCTTCACTCAGCTGCAAAATTCATATTCCTAAAGTGCATGTGTAAACTAACCATGTTACATCCCTACTCAAACTTTGTGGCTTCTCATCACCTCCAGGATTAAATATAAAATCTCCTGTTTGATTTTTAAAGCCCTTGCTTTCCGTTTTCTATTTTTCCAGTCTTTTATACTTTATTTTCCTCCATATACTCTATCATCTATTAATACTGTTCTTTTTATTAGTCCTTACTCATGATGTTCCAACTCCTAAAAGCTATGATTTGGCATAGACTTTTTCCTATGTTTGGGATGTTCTTTTACCTCTGCCCAATGACTTCCTTACTTTCTATCAAAACTCAGCTCACATTTCCTTTTCTGTAAGAGACCTTTCCTGGTTTACCTTCATAGGTACTCTATTCTGGAATTACCTCTCACTTAAGCTATATGTATCTTTTATGTACATAGTTATTTGAATGGTATCTCTTCTATTTGATATGAGCTCCTTTAGGGTATAAACTGTTTTTTATTTTTTTTATTTTCATGATATCCCCCAGCATTTAGTTAAGTGCCTGCACATAGTAAATGCTTATTGATTGACCCTTAATAGGGTATTGAAATAACTTCATTCAACACATTAACACAGTTAACATGTCTGCTTGGGAAGAGGGAATCCTGAGAATTACTTATTAAGGTTAATTATTCAAGGGTTCTGATAAAGGCCTCATTTCTAAAATATATAGAGAATTTTGACTTAAATTTATAAGAATTCAAGTCACTCTGCAATTGGTAAATGGTCAAAGGATATGAAGACAATTTTCAGATGAAGAAATTGAAACCATTTCTAATCCTATGAAAAGGTGTTCTAAATCACTGTTGATCAGAGAAATGCAAATTAGACAACTTTGTGGCACCACTACACATCTCTCAGGTTGATTAAGATGACAGGAAAAGATAATGGCAAATGTTGGAAGGAATGTCGGAAGACTAGGACATAATACATGGTTGGTGGAATTGTGAACTGATCCAGTCATTCTGGAGAGCAATTTGGAACTATGCCCTAAAAGACTATCAAACTGTGTATATCCTTTGATCCAGCAGTGTCTCTCCTGAGTCTGTATTCCAAAGAGATCTTAAAGGAGGGAAAGGAACCCACATGTGCAAAAATGTTTTTAGCAGCCCTTTTTGTAATGGCAAGAAACTGGAAACTGAGTGCCTGCCCATCTGAGTTGGAGAATGGCTAAGTAAGTTATGGTATATGAATGTTATGGAATATTATTCTATAAGAAACAATCAGCAGGATGATTTCAGAGAGGCCTGGAGACACTTACTGAACTGATGCTATGTGAAATGAGTAGAACCAGAAGATCTTTGTACATAGCAACAACAAGATGATCAATTCTGATGGAGTTATCTCTTCTCAACAATGAGATGATTAAGGCCAGTTCTAATGATCTTGTGATGATGAGAGCCATTCACACCTAGAGAGAGGACTTTGGGAATTGAGTGTGGTTCACAACATAACATTTTTTGTTTGATTGTATTTTGTTTTCTTATTTTCTTTCTTTTTTGATCTGATTTTTCTTGTGCAGCAAGATGATTGTATAAATATATATATATATACATATATTGTATACATATACTTGCCGTCTAGGGGAAGGGGGAACACAAGGTCAGTGTTGAAAAGTTATCCATACATATGTTTTGAAAATAAAAAGCTTTAATAAAAAATTTTTTTTACATATTCTTTTCCCCATTACCCCTAAATTGAGACTAGGCAGTTACTACTTTAATCCTGATTAATATGATTCCCTTCATAATACTTTTCTCACTTCTCTGATCTTCTCTCTCTTTACCTTCCCTCCTCTCATCCCACCAACACAGATATTTCTAGAAACCACCATTTTATTCACTCCCATTGAAAAAAGGAAAAAGAAAATAAAATTCCTTGTAACAGATACACATTTTTGAGTAAAATAAATTCCCTCATTGGCCATGGCCACAAATCCATCTTATCATCTATCAGAGTACTGTTAGCATGCTTTATTACAAGTTTTCAGGAGCCAAGGTTGTCCTTTGGTTTATTGCATTGATCAGGGTTCTTAAGTCTCTCAAAGTTTTTTGTCTTCAAAAATGTTGTTATTGTATAAATTATTCTGGTTCTTTTCATTGTGTATTAATTCAAGTCTCCTCAACTGTGTCTGAATTCATTCCTTTCATCATTTTTTGTAGCAAAATAATATTCCATTATATTTATGTTGTACTTTACTGAACTGTTTCCCAATCGTGGGCATTCCCTTACTTTTCAGTTCTTTGCCAGTACAAAAGATGCTGCTATAAATATTTTTGTATTTATGGGTCTGTTCACTTTTTCTTTGATCTTCTTACAGATTAGACTTAATGTTGGGTCAAAAGGTATGCTCACTTTGGAAAACTTTTTGGAAAGGGAGGAGAAATGGGGTATATAGTTCCAAATTGTTGGGAAAGTCTGTCTTCACTATCAGTTAGCCTTCCTAATTAGTGATAACATATATTTACATAGTACTTTAATGTTGTTTTGACTTCTTTGATTTATTTTTGATAACCTCTGAATGCCCATGATTGATTAGACTATTAGTGCTCAAAGAAATAAAGAGGATTGAACTATTAGTTTGGTTGGCAGAATTAAACGAATTGGACTAGGAAATTTCAATTTTCTAGTAGTATGGAGAATTAAATGAATTGGACCAGGAAATTTCAATTTTCTAATAGTGTGGATTTGATTTTATATAACCGCTCTTTTGAACTACTCCTCAGAAAGCTTTTTTGTATTTTTTTTTTTCATCTTCTTTTTCAGTTCTTTGAAAAATCAGTTGTGTTAACATCCATTTGAAAAATACTCCAAATCACTTATAATAAGAGAAATGCAGGTCAAAACCACCCTGAGGTTTTAACTTATACTCTGAAAAGTACGATGATAAAAAATGGTAATAGTCAACATTGAAGACATTGTGGGTGGAAAAGGTATACTAGTGCATTGCTGATAGATCTGTAAATCAGTAAAGTCATTTTGGAAAAGAATTTGGAATTGGGCAAATAAAATGACTAAAATATCTTGTACCCTTTGACTTGAAATTCCAGTATTAGATTTATACTTGAATAAATAATTGATGACAAAGTCCTCATATGCACTAAGATATTTAAAAGCAACATTTTGTTTCGTTTTGTGATGCAAAGAATTGGAAACAAAGTGGATGTTCATTGATTAGAGAATTATGAAACAAATGGTGGTACATGATGAATACAGAGAAGTATGAAAAGATTTAAATGAACTGATAGAATAAAGAAAGCAAAATGAAGAAAACAGTATATCAAGTGACAGCAACATAGATGAAAAGAACCACTATAAAACAATCAAAATGAATCTTGCAAAATTACAAGAAATTTAACAGATGAGACACATATCCCCACTGTAACCCTTTGGTTGGTCCATGTTGAGCTCTTGGATGTGGTGTAGAGACTGTACGTATTTTCAGATTTTTTCTGTGTTGATTTATTGACTTTTCTTTCTCTTTTTCTTAGAATTTAGGCAAATTCTGGTTAATTGTAATAGAATTAAAATTTGAATAGAAGAGGACAATTTATATTCATAAATAGTTAAGAGGGAGAGATAATGGTATTCATAAATTTTTTGTTACCTTGAGAAGTTCTATAATTTGTCTTTGGATTTAAACATGACCTAAATCTACAGAATTTACAAAGATATTTTTAAAGGGATACTGGTTAAGTAACTTTGGGCAAATCACTTACCTTCTCAATATTCTAGGCAGCTTTCTAAGACTATTAATTTTCAGAAAAAATGTCTTCCTCAGTAGAAATTTCCTCACTGAGGAGTTCTGAAATTATAGGTGCAATATCTGTCTTTATCCCTAAAAGTACCAATAGTATTGTGGGAAGAACCCTGGACTTAGAGTCGGGAACTCTTTTTTTTTGTTGTTTTTGTTCTTTTAAATTTAATTTATTTTTAAATAATTTTTAATGGCTTTTTTATTTACAAGTTATATGCATGGGTAATTTTACAGCATTGATAATTGCCAAACCTTTTGTTCCAATTTTTCCCCTACTTCTCCCCATCCCCTCCCCTAGATGGCAGGATGACCAATACATGTTAAATATGTTAGGGTATAAATTAAATACAAAATAAGTATACATGTCCAAACCATTATTTTGCTGTACAAAAAAAATCAGACTCTGAAATAGTGTAAAATTAGCCTGTGAAGGAAATCAAAAATGCAGGCGGGCAAAAATATAGGAATTGGGAATTCTATGTAATGGTTCTTAGTCATCCCCAGAGTTCTTTCCCTGGGTGTAGCTGATTCAGTTCATTACTGCTCCATTGGAACTGATTTGGTTCCTCTTATTGCTGAAGATGGCCAGGTTCGTCAGAATTGATCATCATATAGTATTGTTGTTGAAGTATATAATAATCTCCTGGTCCTGCTCATTTCACTCAGCATCAGTCCATGTAAGTCTCTCCAGGCCTTTCTGAAATTATCCTGTTGGTCATTTCTTACTGAACAATAATATTCCATAATATTCATATACCACAATTTATTCAGCCATTCTCCAATTGATGGGCATCTATTCATTTTCCAGTTTCTGGCCACTACAAAGAGGACTGCCACAAACTTTGTTGCACCTACAGGTCCCTTTCCCTTCTTTAAGATCTCTTTGGGATATAAGCCCAGTAGTAACGCTGCTGGGTTAAAGGGTATGCACAGTTTGATAACTTTTTGGGCATAATTCCAGATTGCTCTCCAGAACAGCTGGATGTATTCACAGTTCCACCAACAATGTATTAGTGTCCCTATTTTCCCAATCCCCTCCAACATTCCGCATTATCTTTCCCTGTCATTCTAGCCAGTCTGACAGGTGTGTAGTGGTGTCTCAGAGTTGTCTTAATTTGCATTTCTCTGATTAATAATGGGAGTCGGGGAATCTTAAGTCACAGTCTCATCTTTGTGACCATAGGCAAATCACTTTTGCTTCTGCCTCTATGGGTTTTGGTCTCCTTTGTCACAAATGGAGAATGGATAGGATAGAGGAAAGGTTTAGACAAAATGGTTTGTTTGTATAGGAAAATTTGGACAGAGCAAATTTCCATCTGGAGGAATTTGAGGAAGAGAAAGCATCTGAGCTGAACCTTAAAGGAAGAAAAGTAGATTAGGACATTCCAGTCATGGCAGGTTGGCCTGTGAATTGAAAAGAGGGGGGAAATAACAAAATGAGGTTTCTGGTCTTTTAAGAAAATAATATTTTCTACCTGTCTCATACTAGTTCTTAGGATTGAATGGTTGGGATAATACAAATGAAATATTAGTAGCCATAGTGATGCTATTATTTGTTAGGTTAAACAGAGTTATGTGAAGTCAGGTTTTGAACTTAAGTGAAAAGCTTGCTTTTAAAAGATTGGATGTTTTTAAAAGATGGAATGTAAAAGCTATATCATTGCTTTCTCCATGTTCTTGACTTACAAATGAGACAAGTTTCCACTATATTCAAAAGAACACAGGACTTTGTGAATGTCAATGAAATGACTGGAAGTATTCTAAGGAATGGTGCTTAAGCACAAATGTACATAGGAATTATAAGAAGATTGTTTTTGACCAAGGAAACCATTTCCTAGTCCACAAACTTAATTACTTTGAAATTTTTATAACCATATTTACACCTTTATCCCTTCCTTTGTTTTAACTCTTTCATGGTTTTGAGAAGACCCAGAAAATGTTTTACCATTTAATTTCCTCTTGAATTCCTTTTTGGAAATAGCAGTCACTACAAAGATTTGGTACAATCTGTGAATTGTATATAGAAAAATTACCTTAGAAGGAGATTTTATGAGTTCTAGATTCGAGTTAGCTGTCATTTTTTCACAAATGAGAGTAAAAATTTAAAAAGATACAGGTGATGATTCCAAAGTCAGAGAATATCAGGTCTCAGGATTCTTATCCTTTATTCTTTATTAAGAGTGAATCTCCCAGAAGAAGGGATAAATATGTATAAAGGTAATATTGGGCTTTTAAAATATGTAATAGATTAA
>MU174308.1:10048684-10068229 GCA_016696395.1 Antechinus stuartii
ATATGTATAAAGGTAATATTGGGCTTTTAAAATATGTAATAGATTAAGTGTGCTTGATGAATCAAGTTTTAAGGAAAGAAAAACTGTAGGAGAAGCTGTTTTTTAAGATCAAGGGAAGTGAAGTTTTTTGTATAAGAAATCTGTAAGAACAAATTTGTCAGGGACAGTTAGATGGTGCAATGGATAGAGCACCAGCCTGGGAGTCAGGAGGACCTGAATTCAAATCTGTCCTTAGACACTCCACTATCTGAGTAACCTTGGGTAAGTCATTTCACCCCTATTGTCTCTCCCTCCCCCCCAAAAAAAGTTGGAGCCAGAAACATTTATTTTTGCAGTAGATGTGCACTTTGGTCACATACTATACAGCACCAAGTCAAACATGTTAGATTTATAATAGAAAAATCTAGATTATTGCTTTAATGTTACTATGAAGTGTACATAATTTAAATAGATAAACTTCATTTCTTTTTAAGTTCAAGACTAGCTAGGTCTCTAGCTGGAAAAATGTGTGTGTGTGTGTGTGTGTGTGTGTGTGTGTGTAAAATGAGGTAGTTAGACCAAGATCCCTTATAATTCTCCATCTTCTATAAGTTCAGGATGATGACCTCTGAGGTCCCTTTTAGCAATATAACAATGACCTCATTAATCCTATGAGATAACAAGAAGACTCACAGAATCACACAAATAGCTAATAGCACCTAGTGTGGATTCATTATATTAAGGGAATTTTTATCCCTTTGTGGCCTGGGAAATCTGTATTTGGGGTAAAATAAAGACTTAATTCTTTGTCTCATAGAAATTGTCTTTTTTTTTTTTTTTTTTTAATTGAAGCTTTAGTGCTTAGTCTGCTGTGTTGGAGAGCTCCTGAACAAAGGTTTGCATTTAGTAACCTTCTTACTAGTATTTTAAAAACACACACACATGCAATTCTTTGCACATTTCTTGCTAGCTTGTACATGCCACTGGAGATTTTACTGTTTAAAATAAACATGTTTGTACTAGTCCTGCATCATGCAGGGTTGATGCTACAAGGTAGAAGGTTGATGCTAACCATTTAGAAATGTCTTATTTCTTCAGATAATTCCATTGGTACTAAGTTTTAGCCTGGGCAAGTGTGTTAAATTTTGTTCCCTACTACACTGTTTTCTTGTCATACTCAAGATAAAATGAAGATTATTTTGATGAAAAAATTTTAGTTTAGGTTTTTGCTCTTTTCCTTGCCCCTTCCTTGTTTTCTCTAATATTGATTCACTGATTAGCAATATCTACATGTACAGAAGTCCCAGTGGAGTAGCAAGAAACGGGATCTAAATCAATGATCTCCATATTTTTTTCTTCATATACCCATTCAATAAAAATTTTAAAACACATGACACCAATACCATATATTGCTGAACTAATTATGTACATTATAATGCTTACTTCAAAATAGAAATTAGTAAAGAATGAAATAATTGATCTTAGGATCAATAGGAAGCCATCATAACTTCTTTTTAGTAAAATTGCTTTGACAACTATGTGAAGGAGAGATTAAGAGGAGAAAGTAAGAATTAAATGGTCATTGCAGCAGTCTAGGCAAAAAATAGTGAAGAAGTTAACTAGAGTAATGGGTGTGTGAGGAGAGGAGATATGCAAAACAAAAACAAGATTTGGCAAGTAGTCGGATGTGTGAGATGGAGAATCAAATGTGACAAAGATGGTGCCAAGATTGTGAACCTTAGTGACTCAAATGTGGTGGTACCTTCAATAATAATGGGAAATTTTGGAAATGGGGTGTGTTTAGAGAAAATGATAATTTTTTTCAACAAGAATTTTTCGGTCTTAATTTTTTACAACAAAAGGGGAAGAAAAAAGTTCAATGAAACATGTCAAAGAAATCTGCTAGTATAACCAGTATTCTGCATCTTAATGCCTTTACCTCTCCAAAGATGATCAGGAATAAGATGCTGTAGTACTGGGAGATATGACGCATTGGAGAAGGAAGAAGTTTCTCCTATGTTTTTTGGGGGCATTATGATTTTTTTTTTTTTTTTTTGCTGAGGTAATTGGAGTTAAGTGACTTGCCCAGGATCACACAGCTAGGAAGTATTAAACATCTGAGGCCAGATTTGAATTCAGGTCCTCCTGACTTCAGGGCTGGTGATCTATCCACTGCACCACCTGGCTACGCCCCAAGCATTATGATTTTAAAGAAGTTTGACAATTGACCAAGCTGATTTGCAGATAAAATCTTATTGAAAAAGAACCTTTGCAATAAAAAATAACCGAAACTCCCATGTTTCAAAATCTTTAATAATATTAAAATTTCAACACAACAAATATATTTTAACTGTTCACAGGATACCTGTAAAGCTTTTTTTTGTTTTTGTTTTATGATACTGGAGATGAGTATGGCTTCAATTTATTAGTTAGCTCTTATCAAATGAGATGCAATATTCATCTATAACACTTGCAAAGTGATAGTACTTGCATAGTAAGTAAAGCATAATATGCTTGTCACTTTCTCTAGGGAGTAGATAGACTATGGGTTTTGTTTTCTTTTCTAGGCTTCTTTTAACTTTGGCTTCTGGTCTCCTTTTTCCTGTTTCCTTCCATTTCCCTTTGAAACAAAGTTATGATTACAATATAGTTTTGCAGATAGCAAATGAGTTACCACACCTTGGGTCTGTTTAGTTCAAACCAAACTTAGACTGATTAATAACAATACTTTCCATTTATTTTTAAGTAATTTATTTTTACTTCATAGTATTGTGAGAAACACTAGCTAAACAAGAACAGATACAAGTTGGTTTCAGCATAGAAGTAATGGAGTTTAAGAAAAATGTGTTACTATATAAATGTGTATGAAAAAATCACTGCCCTAGATTCCTGGTATATCTAGCTGCTTTACAAAAAAGTCTTTTCCATTGTGAAGATTGTTAATGGTTCTGCTCTTATCAGGAGTTTAAAAAAAAAAGAAAAAGAAAAAGAAATGATCCTTGCCTTCTCTTTCATTCTTATTTTTAGGGATTCTAAAGATTTTGCAATATGAATAATTCTTTGGAAAACACCATTTCCTTTGAAGAATACATCCGAGTAAAAGCACGATCAATCCCACAACACAGGATGAAGGAGTTCCTGGACTCCTTAGCATCCAAGGGACCTGAAGCACTTCAGGAGTTCCAACAGACAGCTACTACTACTATGGTGTATCAACAGGGTGGAAACTGCATTTACACAGATAGCACTGAAGTGGCAGGATCCTTACTTGAACTTGCCTGTCCTGTAACCACCAGTGTTCAGCAGCAGACCCAGCAAGAACAACAGATTCAGGTCCAGCAGCCACAGCAGGTTCAGGTAACGAGGATATGCTAGATTATTTCTTATGATAAATTAATGTTCTATGTTATATGAAATTTATTTTGCTCATCTGTTACAATTTGGTCATCTGCTTATGATTTTGACTTTGTGACTTATTTTATTTTATTTTTATTTTATAGAGTATTAACACTGTACTCAGAATTTGGTTTATTAAGCTTCCATTGCATAGAATTAGTACCATGGCGGAGAGCCATTATGTGGTTTGAGAAATACAGCTACAGTGGCTATCAACTGAAAGAATCCCATAAATCACACTGGCTCTTTCAGAGCTTGAAGGAATCTCTGTGACATTATCTAGTTGAACTTATTATACCTTATCAGGAAGTCATTAAACAATATTCTGGACATGGGTTCAAATGATATGTGATGGAGATGCCTGCATTCTCTGTCCCATCCTCTTTTTATCTCCATCCTTCCTTCCCCCTATTCCCTTTCCCCCTTCACTACCTAGGATAGGATCATCAGCACTTGCTTTGCAACATTGGAACTATGTCCTGAGTTTTGAGACTGCTTTTTGTAGAGATTACATTGGTGCAACTTCAATGTACATGTAGATAGGACTTTGGATATTGAATTTTACATGACTATAATTGCTGTGTCACAGTGGATAGAGTGCTAGGCGTAGAGTCATCTTCTTAAGTTTAAATCTTCTCAGATACTTACTAGCTGTGTGACCCCAGCCAAAGCACTTAAAACTGTTTATCTCAGTTTCTTCATCTGTAAAATGAGCTGAAGGAAGAAAGTGGCCAACCACTCCTTCTTTGCCAACAAGACCTCCACAGTAAGCCATGAGGAGGGGGGACCTGACAAAATAACAATAGTTGGAGCTTCCCAGGCATATATCAGATGATAAATTCCCAGCTCCTTTTTTTTTTTTTTCCATCCTTGTTCTCAGTTTGTCCCATCTTTACCACTATTAAACTATAGATAGCGAAAATATTCCCAGAATGTTTTGAAGCACAGCACCCCTTTCCTCTGTTACCATCCTTATTTCTAATGATTAAGAATTTTCTAAAAAGCCAGCCCATTCTATCTTTGTACAGTTGGAATTATTAAGAAGAAACTGCATATCCTGTCTGTATGATAGAATATTCTAATATAGAACTAAGACTTTGAGTTTCAGTTTATATGTGAAATGTGTAAACATTTTAAGAGCTTTAGTATGCTTACCTCTTAATCTTTCATATGCTGAACAAATATTATGGGAGAATTTGTAACTCAACACTAAAATTTAGAGTTTAAATATGGAAATTGTTTTGATATAGGAAGACTGGACGATTTTGAAGGTCTTGATTGTATAATTCTAAAAATGGTCATCTTTCCCGTCCTTTTACATTTGTACTTTTGAGGCTTCCTGTGTATGTCCTAGTCATCTTTTGGAAAAATGTGAAGTGGCAATAGAATTATATATAAATAAAGAAGATAGAATCTCATTATCTCTTCTAACTTTAGATCAAGATCCATCTTAGGATCCTTGAGGTTCTTTGGCTTTGAACCAAGGTTTTGAACAGTATTTTATGTAAAGGTTCAAAGAGGAAGGATAATAATAAATCTGACTAAACTACTTCCTGGCTTATATATTAACTTCAGAGCCTGTAGTACCTTCTTTGAAAATCACTTAGAGTGTAATTGTCATTTCAAAATCATTTTGGGTTTTTGGAAATAACTAGAAGTAAGTTGGAGCCAAGTCTAATAAATTAAATGCATAGTCGACCTGGGAAATATTTTTTATTTTAATTTTTTTATTTTTTGCTGAGGCAATTGGGTTAAGTGAATTGGTCAAGGTCACATAGCTAGGAAGTGTTGAGTGTCTTGAGGTCAGATTTGAACTCAGGTCTTCCTGACTTCAGGGTGCTCTATCTACTGTGACACCTAGATGCCTGACCCATAGTTTTTAATTTAAAAAAAAAAATGAGTTTGCAGCATTGATAGTGCAAATATCCTCATTTTATAGTTCTGAAAAATGAGTTGCAGAGAGGGGAAATAACTTGCTCATGTTTCAAGGATTTCAGGCAAAATTTAAATAAATGACTTTCAACTCTATCCAAGTTTAGTCTTCTTTCTTCTGTTGCCATTGTTTTCCCTAGACTTTTGGAGGAGAATCTGGAAACTTAACCACATCATATAACATTAAACAAGTAAACTGTTTTAGTTTCCAAATAGCTAATTTAAAATATACTTTGAAACACAGCCTATTTACAAGTTAAGTACCCTACATGTTAAATACTTGTAGCTATTGGAGCAATTACCAGTAGGCTAGATTTTTTATTTCTCTTCCTTAACCTTTCCATAATCGCTAAGAGAACAACTCCCTAGGCTTATTCTTTGTAATTTCTATATTTAGTCCAAATTTTGAAATTTGCACAGTGTCATTTCCCTGATAGAGATTTGGTAATTGTTAAAAGTAGCAGTTTGATAAGTACATTTTAGAATGTCTGGTATACTACAATTTCTATAGTTTTATGAGCCATTTGTAAATAGTGCCTTGAATTCAATTCCTGTTCTAAATTCCTAGTGTTCTCTAGTGACCCCTTCTGGCAAAGAGAGCAGCCTTCATCTTCTTTCTCATAAGAACCAGAGCCTTTGGACAAGTTCCAGCTCCAAGAATCTTGTCTGATTCCTTTGCCTATACAAATAAGAAGATAACCCAGAGGAAGTATTGCTGTACAAGGAGTGATTTGGGAATCTTGAGAAAGCAAGTCCATATATCTACACAAAAGTCTCCTTTATTTAAGGTTTGGATATTTATCCTTAAAGTGGCAGAAACTAATCAGGAATCTTTTGTTTGGTAGCTGCTTTTATACAGTTTCCATTATTCTTTGCCAAATTGGATCCTAATAGAAATCCCTCATATTATGGACTGCTTGAAATTCATTTCCCTGAGTGGGTGGACTTAGTAAATGGTAGGAAATGTAGGTTATATATCACCTAATCTTTCTGTTAGAAGTTTTTGTTTGTACTTAGAATTTTGTGTTTTAGCAGCAATGTGTTTCATTAATTTTCCTATGAAAAAGTAGTTACTATGATCCAGAAAAAAATTGAGACTAAAAGAAATGTAATGTAATCTTATTTTTAAAATCGTCCTGTTTCACACTCATAGAATATTTTAATATTTACAAAGTGAGGTGACTAGCACATATTATAATATCTGACTTCAAAGTTGAGGGCAGTGCGCCCTGGCGAAGGCTTGTTCAGAGTTATTCAGACTTAGACATTATAATGTGGTAAAATGGCAAAATAAAAGCTGGGTAAAAGTTTTCAAGGGAACAGGATGAAGAGTTGAAAGAGTTTATCTAATTCAGTCTTTAATTTTACAGAGGAGACTGAAGATACTCAAGAGTAGGAAGGAGACTTGACCAATCAAAAGACAAGAGTCTTGATTCACACCCTTTGTCTTCTGATCTTAAATTTCATGTTCTTTCTACTACCTCTGACTGTGTTCTACAAAAGGATGAGTTCATAGATATAGTATGTGAGATCCTGATTTTGCTGCTACATTCCTTATTGCTTGCTGCTTGTTTTTACTCTGCTAGACCTAGAACAGGAAAAGTTGATTTTTTTTTTTTTAGCTCTCTACAAGGAATGAGAACTTAATTCCATCTTTGTTAGACTTTCTCTTTCAGAAATTTTTGAGAATATTGACAATAACCTGCTTAATGTCGGTAATTGGTTTCTTGAATAAATGAATTTTTGTTTAAGCCAAATAATTTTATAGAAAGCAGTTAGCTTCAAAGGTTTCATAAAGACTGAGTGATATTATGATGGTGAGTTTTTATTATAATTTTTGTTGTGTCTGACTATTTGGTAGTGTCTGACTATTTGTGATCCCATTTGTCCTCCTTTTGGCAGAGATATTGGAGTGGCTTCCCTTTCCTCCAGTTCATTTTACAAATGAGGAAACTGAGGCAAACAAGTTTAAGTGAATTGCCCAGGGTCATACAACTATTAAGTTTAAGAGTGAATTTGAACTCAGGTATTCCTGGCTCAAGACCTGACACTCTTTACCTGCCACACCAACTAGCTACCCTTAGTTATGATGCTTTCATGCTATTGCAGCAAATTTAGATTTTGTGTCAGAAATAACTTCCCAAAAATCACAATGTAATTTCACATTAGTGGAATAGATTGTCTTGGGAGTTAACAATGGGTTTCTTCTTACTGAGGTATTTAAGAACAGACTACATGACTACTTCTATTTGGGGCAATCTTTTCAAGTACAGAGAGAACTTGGTACCTTGAATTCTATACTATTTTATGATTCTTTGTGAAATTTTCTAGTCCTCATTATACTACTAAGTGTCTAGGTGACATTTAGCAGCAGCAGCATTCTGCAGTTAAAACAAATTGGATAAATGTCTATAGAGATAGCAGAATAGTACTGTCAGATAGATGCTTTGTAAAAATGGTCAACCATATAGCATCATGGGTATTTTCAGCTTTAATGCTTTGTTAAAAGTTAAATACTTTTTATATGATTGTTAATGATGTGCAAATCTTTTGAATATTATTAATATTCTTTTGAATGGCTTTTGAACTTAATATTGGGAACTTATAATTCTCTGCATATGAAAAATTTGATACAAATTTTTTTTTAATTAAGGGACATCAGAAAGGAAGATTTATTCAATGATTTTTATTGTTTCCTTTGGCACTTGTTAAATGAATTTCCTAATTACAAAATGTCTTTTGGAATTGAGACATAATCTTTTAAAAATTCTGTTGACTTTGATAGCAGATAATACTCTAAATTCTCTTCTTTTGATTCACCACTTTAGGGATAATCATTGTATTGTTTGTGGATTTGCTTTTCTCTCTTGTGAGCTTCAGATTTTTCGCAGTTGAGAATTTGTCTTAGTAATTTTACTGATCAGTTTTTACTTTTCTCAACATGATGTTCATATTTTATTGTTGGCTCTGAAGGTCTTCACAAATCACTCCTCAGAATGAGTCAGTGAAGCCACATAGCCTGTGATATAGGATTTAAAAAACATAGCTGGCTGGTAAGAGAGTAACAAAAGGAATTGATTAATTATTGTTTAACTCTTTTAATTTTTGCTGATTATTGTCTTTGACAATCTCTGCATGCTTTATTTCCATAGCATAAAAAGTGAAGCAATATATTTTATACTTCAATGTCTCCCATTACCAAATACATGTACACTTTCCAAATCCTACCTATCCCTTTGGCTAATTTTTTTGCAGTGTCACCCTTAAAGATCTTCATTCAGGTTATTTCAGTATGTACCATCTATTTTCCAGGCAAAGTTTATTATGTGATGTATAGACTTATAGCATTTTCAGGAGCTGATGCCCAGAATTCAATGACCTAATGTAAAATGTTAGATTTTTGTTTTTTCTTCATTATATAATTTAGAAGTTTATTTTTTTTATTCTCCTTTTAATTAGTAATCACTAATAAATTGTTACTCTAAGCAAATTCTGTAGTCCTAAACCAGGTATTGTAGCAATTAAGCAAGATTCTTATCCGAGAAAAAATTTCAGTATAATTTCAGCAGTGTTTTCTGGTACAGGACTTGCTTTGTTCCCCCATTTGATAATTGGAAGTTTGTGAAGTTTCTTGCTTTCATTATGTATAAGAAACTTTTTTTCCTCTTTACTTTGATAATGATGATGATGATGATGATAGCTAATATTTATATAGCACCTTCTGTGAATGAGCATTTGATCCTTGAAACAGTCCTGGAAGTAGTGTTATTTTCCTTCTTTCCTTTCTCCCTCCTCTTCCTCCCTTCCTCCCTCCCTCCCTCCCCCTTCCTTCCTTCTTTCCTTCCTTCCTTCCTTCCTAACTTCCTTTCCTTCCTTCCTTCCTTCTTCCTTCTTCCATTTCTTCTTTCTCTTCCTTGCTTTTTATTTTTCAAAATACATGCAAAGGTTGTTTTCAACATTTATCCCTACAAAACCATGTGTTCCAAATTTTTCTCACTCTCTTTTTACCTGTCCCTCCTCTAAACAGCAAGCAACCCAATATAGATTAAATATGTGCAATTTTAAACCTATTTTCATATTTATCATGCTGCACAAGAAAATCAGATGAGAAAGAAAAAGATAACCAAGCAAGCAACAATAAAAAAAGAAAATGAAATGATATGTCGTGATCCATATTCAATTCCCAAAATCTTCCCTCTGGGTGGAAATGGCTCTCTTCATCACAAGTCTATTGGAATTGATCTGAATCACCTTGTTGTTGAAAAAAGCCATGTCCATCACAGTTGATCACCACATAATCTTGTTACTGTGTACAATGATTTCCTGGTTCTACTCACTTCACTTAGCATCCATTCATGTCTCTCCAGGCCTCTCTAAAATCATCCTGTTGGTCGGTTCTTATAGGACAATAATATTCCATAATATTCACATACCATAACTTAGTCACCCATTCTCCAACTGATGGGCATCCACTCACTTTCCAGTTTCTTGCCACTATAAAAAAAGCTGCTACAAACATTTTTGCACATATGGGTCCCTTTCCCTCCTTTATGATGTCTTTGGAATACCGGCCCAATAGAGACACTGCTGGGTCAAAGGGTATGCCCAGTTGGATATCCCTTTGGGAATAGTTACAAATTACTCTCCAGAATGATTGGATTAGTTCACAGCTTAACCAATAATCTACTAATGCTCCAGTTTTCCCACATTGCTTCCAACATTTATCATGATCTTTTCCTATCCTCTTAGCCAATCTGAGGAATGCTGTTTTCATCAATTTCATCAATTCCTCCTGATTCTAACCTGCGTAACTATTATATCACTTAGCTATTTCCCTGTGAAATGGACTTTTTGTGACTGATTCTCTTTCTGCCCTTTCTTATCTCTATGTGTTTTCTGCATACTCTTTCCTCTTTTCTCCACGTCCATTCCTTATACTTGGAATGTATTGCTCCTTATCCTACCCTAAATTCTTCCTATTGAAGTTTTCCCTTTTTTCCAGACCCCATTCAGGTACTGCTTTCTTGTTATTTGGTTTTTGCACTCTCCTCCTAATCCCACAAAAGGGATATTTTCCTCACATTTCTAATTTAGACTTTCTGGAACTCTTAATTTTCACTTAATGCATTTTACCTTGTTTCTTGTGGTATTTTTGCTGCATGTCTAAACCAAAAAAGAACATGAGTTTCCTAGCTAGAAAGCATTTGAGAAATTATCTACTCAGAGCCTCTCATTCTACAAATGAAGAAATTGAAACCAGGAGTGGTATGATACAGGTATTAAGTGAGAAAACCTGGATGTTATAGCCTTTCCATTACTTTACAAACTTCTTTAGGACTGGGGTGGTTCTGTGTCTTTGTATATTTCTTGGCACTCATTACGATGCCTTAAAGGTAGTAGCTGTAAATACTGAACTAAATTAACTGCATGAATTATCATTACTTCAGGTCCAGGTCCAAGTGCAGCAGTCTCCTCAGCAGGTCTCAGCCCAGCAGCTTTCTCCTCAGCTCACTGTCCATCAAGCCTCAGAGCAGCCCATCCAGGTCCAGGTGCAAATCCAAGGGCAAGCCCAGCAACAAGCATCACAGGCAATACAAAGTCAGACTCTGCAAAGCCCAAGTCCCTCTCAGCTTCAGGCTGCCCAGATCCAGGTGCAGCATATGCAGACTGCCCAGCAAATCCAGGCCACAGAGATCCAGGAAGAGCACATACAACACCAGCAGATTCAAGCCCAGTTAGTTGCGGGACAAGCTATTGCTGGTGGCCAGCAGATTCAGATCCAGACGGTTGGTGCACTTTCCCCACCACCTTCCCAACAGGGTTCACCTCGGGAAGGAGAACGGCGGATCAGCACTGCTAGTGTCCTTCAGCCTGTGAAGAAACGTAAAGTAGATATGCCTATAACTGTGTCGTATGCTATTTCTGGGCAACCAGTTGCTACTGTGCTGGCCATTCCACAGGGCCAGCAACAAAGTTATGTGTCCTTGCGGCCAGACTTGTTGACAGTGGATAGTGCTCACCTGTATAGTGCCACTGGGACCATTACCAGCCCAACTGGAGAGACTTGGACCATCCCTGTTTACTCAGCTCAACCTCGGGGTGACCTTCAGCAACAGAACATTACCCATATTGCTATTCCTCAGGAGGCCTATAATGCTGTCCATGTCAGTGGCTCTCCAACAGCCCTGACAACTGTAAAACTGGAGGATGATAAAGATAAAATGGTGGGCACCACATCAGTAGTGAAAAACTCCCATGAGGAAGTTGTGCAGACCCTTGCAAACTCTCTCTTTCCAGCACAGTTCATGAATGGCAACATCCACATTCCGGTGGCCGTGCAGGCTGTAGCAGGAGCTTATCAGAACGCAGCGCAGACTGTTCACATTTGGGACCCTCAGCAACAGCAGCAGACGACACCAGAGCAGACACAGCAGCAGCAACAGCAGCAGCAGCAGCAGTTGCAAGTCACCTGCTCAGTAAGTCCCACTTGTCAGATTTACCCTACACTTAGTATCATAGTTATATTCATTATTCTTTTTGAAGCCATATAGTAATGACAAAAGTTCCTTGAGAATAGGGATTGTTTAATTCTTTGAATTAGTATCTTATTAACTCAAAGTGAAGGTTAAACTGGGACAGAATTTAAAACTTGACTTTTAGGTATGAGGAAACCTACTCAAAGAGTAAGACGATTCTCTTCAAGTTATCTCTGCCTAACATGCAAATAGATGGCCTTTAGGGTGTCTTTGAAGTAATTAGAAACTCTTTTAATGAAGAAGATTTTTAGTGCTTCAGCAGGGGGGAAGGGTGGGTAATTAGGTTGCACACATTTTCTAAATGCTTGTTAAGTGCTAGGTACTGTGCTAATTGTTTGAGTATACAATATAATCAAAAAGAAATTCCTTGAATCAAGGATCTTAAGATCTATTGGGTCATGGCAACACATAAAAGGAGCCTGAAAAGTAGTGGCAGGGGTACAAGAAGGTTCACCTTCTAAGCCTTGGAGGTAAAATCCAGAGAGTTGGAAACATTACCAGGAGAGGAATGAAGCTTGGTTGAGGCTATCTGTCTGTAAACTGTAAAGTGGCAAAAAGAATTTGGCAGTGGGAGAAGGGTGCCAGCTTAGGTAAGGGATATTGCAGGGTAAGAAAACTCCAGACACTGATAGGGCCTTATGGGTACTGATTTGGAAACCTTTCTTTGGTAATGCTGTTGTCTCATACCTGAAATAAACCATAGAATTCTTAAAGGTCATCTATTATAAAGGTTTTCACCAAAAAGTCTTGGTGAAAATTTTAGCTTTAATAAGGACACATTATATGCAACAAATAGAACCCAGAGAAATAAGGTGACAGGCTCTGGATTATACAAATAGAATAGAGATTTCAGCCTCAGATAGGAAAGTTTGCAGAGATGCAGGAAAAAGCAAGGAGTTCACTGTGTAGAAGAGAGGAATGGAAATCTCAGTGTAAAAGGTTTGAGCAGCCACATTTTCACTCTTTGAGACATCAGATCTTCATTTGCTATATATTATATGCTAGTTCTTACTGTATACAAAGGTGAAACTTCTGAGTTGATTCCAAATAGTTCCAGCATTCAAAAACAATGACACAACAGAGAACCCAGTTTCTCCATTTGTTTGGAAAAATGAGATTATTTTTCTCTTCCATCTTATATTCTCTCTAGGCAGTTTTTTTGACATTCATATGTGGAAGGCGGTTTAAATGTTTCTGAGTAGGAGCTGTTGACTTGCTCTAGCATATCTTTGTGGTTTGAGGCCTTCATGATCTATGTAATCTTTTAGTAGGAAACACTGTCCAAAAATTACAATTATATTTTTATTATTTACAAATAATAATTTGTGTTGGCCTACATAAAATTGCAGTCATCTATCAAGATAATGATAAAATTGCTTGAATAAAGACATTTTTCTCTCTTCCATTTGTATTATCTACATAAGATTTATGATCAGTATTAGTTCATAGAACTCACATTTGAGAATTCTCAGATAATGGTTATTAACTTTTTATCTTTGTATTTGCAGCATTGTACTGGGAAGAAATTTATTGTTTAGTTGTTTTTTCAGTCGTATCAGATTCTTCATGACTCCTTCTGGGGTTTTCTTAACAAAGATAGTAGAGTGTTTTGCCATTTGCTTCTCTGGTTCATTTTACAGAAGAGGGGACTGAGGCAAATAGGGTTCATTGATTTGCTCAGGATTATATAGCTACTAAATCCAGATTTTCAATTTAGGAAGATGATCCTGACTCTAGGATCAGGATGGATAAACATTATATCACCTCACTGCCTTTAGGAAGAAAAGAATCTTAGAATTTATTTATGAGACAAATTATACATGTTAACTTAGTAATTTAAGATTCTCAAGTAGTATATTGTATGGTGCAAAATTCAAAGGAATTGTAGATTGGGAGCAATTAAATGTTTTGTGGAAGAAGGGGGAGATATGTATGTATAAAATTTTAAAATATATATACATACATGCACACACACATTCATTTTTTACTTATTTCTATATGAGTCATGTTGGGAGAGAAAAATCAAACCAAAAGAGGAGGGGGGAGGGGAAATATGAGATAGAAAAAACAAGCAAACAAAAAAAGATGAAAGTAGCACACTTATATCCATATTCAGTCTGTATAGTTCCCTCTCTGAATGTAAATGGCATTTTCTATCCCAAGTTTATCAGAATTGTCTTGGATCACTGTATTGCCGAAAAGAGCTAAGTCCATCAGTTGATCATTGTATAATCTTGCTGTTAATATTTACAATGTTCCATTGATTCTGTTTATTTCACTCAGCATCAGTTCCTGTAAGTCTCTCTAGGCCTTTCTGAAGTCAGCCTGTTCATCGTTTCTTACAGAATAATAATATCCCATAACATTATATACCATAATTTATTCAGCCATTTCCTAAATGATGAACATCCACTCACTTTTCAGTTCCTTGACACCACCACCACCACCAACAAAAAAGGTGCCACAAACATTTTTGCACATGGGGGTTCTTTTGCCTCATTTATAATCTCTTTAGGATATAGATCCAATAGAGACACTGCTGGATCAAAAGTATGCACAATTTAATAGCCCTTTGAGCATAGTTCCAAATTGTTCTCCATAATGGTTGGATCAGTTCACAACTCCATCGATACTTACTCAATCTCTTCTGTTTCATCCATCTTCCATTCTCCAGGTTACTCTCCCTCTTTTTTCAAGTTCAATATCTTGCTCACAGTATTCCTTGACATCACAAACCCTGTCCTCACACTTTAAAAAAAAAAAATTAACATAATTTTATTTATACTTTGGTAAGAGAAATAGATCATTCAGTAAAAATATGTATGCCTCCTTTGCCCTCATGCTATAATATTCACATTGATGTACCTCAAACATCCTAGCCTTCTATTTTATTAATTTCTGTAACACTCATAATGGACTATATCTCTCTTGCAGCACTTGCAAGGATGATTACATCTTGGACTTCACTGCCAGTCAAAGTTTTATAATTATGATTAAAACTTTGAAATTTTGTCATTAATCAAAATTATCTGTATTTCCATCTCAGTCTCACTTCTTTTAAATCTGTTTGTTCTAACATAAATCTCCAGTCCTTTTATCTCTTCTTCTCCCAATCTATCATCTTTCCTCAGTCTCATTTTTTTTTTTTCTTTCATAGTCGTGACTCCTATGTTTAACAGGTTCATCAATTTAGTTTGCTCTATCCTAGTCTCGTAAACCCTAGGTCATCCCCAACACCTGCCTTCTCCACTGTTACTCCAGATAGACAATCTTAGACATTGCTAAACGTGGGTCTAGAAATACTTTCTAATATCACCTGGGCCCTAAAAACTGAAGAGCTATCCTTGTAGTAAATCTTTACCAAACTATTGCTTCCCTCACTCCCATTCCCAGTTTGTTGAAAAAATCAGTTATCTGTTATATTCCTTAATCCACACTTCATAGCCCTTCTATATTTTCTTTTTTTTCCCCTCTTCTTTTTTTTTTTTTTTAAATTATGATAGTTTTTTATTTACAAGATATATGCATGGGTAATTTTTCAGCATTGACAATTACAAATCCTTTTGTTCCAAGTTTTTCCTTCCTTCCTCCCACTCCTTCCCCCAGGTGGCAAGTTCACCAATATATGTTAAATATATTAAAGTATAAGTTAATACAATATATGTATACATGTCCAAAGAGTTATTTTGCCGTATAAAAAGAGTTGGACTTTGGAATAGTGTACAATTAGCCTGTGAAGGAAATCAAAAATGCAGGCAGACAAAAAGAGAGGGATTGGGAATTCTATGTAGTGGTTCATAGTCATCTCCCAGAGTTCTTTCGCTGGGTGTAGCTGGGGTTCAGTTCATTACTGCTCCATTGGAACTGATTTGGTTCATCTCATTGCTGAAGATGGCCAGGTCCATCAGAATTGATCATCATATAGTATTGTTGTTGAAGTATATAATGATCTCCTGGTCCTGCTCATTTCACTCAGCATCAGTTCATGTAAGTCTCTCCAGGCTTTTCTGAAATCATCCTGTTCGTCATTTCTTACCGAACAATAATATTCCATAATATTCATATACCACAGTTTATTCAGCCATTCTCCAATTGATGGGCATCCACTCATTTTCCAGTTTTTGGCCACTACAAAGAGGGCTGCCACAAACATTCTCACACAAACAGGTCCCTTTCCCTTCTTTAAAATTCTTTGGGATATAAGCCCAGTAGTAACACTGCTAGGTCAAAGGGTATATATACAGTTTGATAGCATTTTGAACATAGTTCCAAATTGCTCTCCAGAATGGCTAACCCTTTTATATTTTCAACACTTTCTTTTGCTTTAATATCTGAAGATGAGATGGCCCTTCTCATAGCTATTCTTTTATTTCTACTACTCTGCTAAAACTGTTTTCATAGTGTACAATTAATCTTAACTGCTAAATTTTATGATCTTTTCTGTCTTATCAGGTTTGAATGTTCAAGAAAGCTCTGTTTTGAGTTCTCACCTCTGACTTGTAGTCTCTCTTGGTGATCTTATCTTTCTCAGGTTCATTTATCTTCTATCTACAGATAATTGGAATCTACATATGCCATTTTCTCTTAAATTTTGGACCTACACCATCAAATTATCTCTAAACTTCTCCAGCTGAATAATATCCTGTCAGCATTTAATTTTCACTTTTAAATTCTTTGTCATCTACTCTTCCCCTCTCCTCGTGAGAAATCAGTAAAAACGAAATCTCTTACAAATATGTATAATCAAGCAAAACAAATTTCATCAGCTTTATCAATCAAAAATATGCTTTAATCTGCCATCTGAGCTCATTACCTCTCTGGAGGTGAAAAGCATGTTTCATCACAACATTGTAATTTCATTGTCTAGAACATAATCTCTTCTGCCCCTATTTAGGTCTCTCTTTCAAACACTCATTAATATTAAAGACAACTTCCTCCCAAGTAACCAAGTTAACAAACTTAAAAGTCAGCTTCAATTTTTTAATTCCTACCTAAGACTCCATATTCAGTCCATTGCTAAACTTTCTTTATGCTGGGCCCAAAACATCTTTAGTACCTGTTGTTGTTCTTTGTTCTTAAAGAAAACCATGGCATCAGGGAGGTGATAATATGATGTGCAAATGAATTATATTTAAGTTAGTGAGGACTAATGCAAGGCTGGCTGCCTCACTTTTTCCTTCAGAACCATCTGGGTCCAGTGACCAGATATAGATCAGGGCTGGAGATAGCTCAGAATGCAGTAGGAGACCTGGCCTAGTTCAGCCAAAGTCTTTAAAAGGTCTCAATTTGATTGAGGGCACACCCATTCAGGGATTAACTTTGGTCTCTTAAGTGAAACTTACTATAGGCCCTCATCAAAACTCACCTGAACTGTGATATTTTGGTCTATCTACTTTTTGCATTTCCTTTTTCTAAGTAATCCTTTGCAAAACTGCCAAAATAATCTTTCTAATGTGCAGACCCCATATTCCTATTCAAAAACCTTCAGCGGCTTCTGATTATTTGTAGGACAAAATACATACTTGTGAGCCTGGAACTTTAGGCTTTCCTTATTCTTATTCCAGCTTTCCTTTTTAGCTTTATTGCATAATAACCCCATCTCTGTATTATTTTTATTCAGGCCAAACTAGATCATTATTGGTTCCCCTGATATGTACTTGTGTTCATCTACTACTTCATTCTCTTTCCACAAACTGTCTACCATTTGGAAGTGCCCTCTCTTCCAACCACCTTTACCTTCCACAAGGCTCAGCTTAGTCAAGGAAAACAAATTTCTTTAACTTTATCAGTCAAATATATGTGATAATCTGCAGTCTGAGTCAGTTTAGGGCCAGTTCCTCCATGAAACATTCTCTGATCTTTTCATCTAATACTTTTGTCCCTCTTAAGATTTCCTTAGATTTTTATTTCTTTAGTCACTTATATTACCATAATAAGCAGGGATTATTTTAATCATTTCTTTCTAGCTTCTGCCCTGGTGCCTGAAGTCCTAATACAGTGTATCAGTACAAAAAAAGGGTAAATTAAATTAAACTACTTGGTCTGTTTCTACAAGTGGGCAAAATGACTGTATTCTCTTTGATTCTTATTTTGACAATGGGAAGGAGATACATTGCTCACCTGACTAATCATGATATAGGGATTGGCTTCAGCCCTCTGTTATCATTGGTATAATGGATCCCAAATGAGGATGTTTCGTCTACCAGTATAGACAGGTATCTTAGACAGTTGCCTGAAACATTGAATGGAGGAAATGGCTTGTTCGATATAGCTCTCACTCTTTCATGCTGCTTCTCTAATCACTTCATATTTAATTTGATCTCAATAAATTTGATGTAGGCAGTCAGGAAAGTATTCGTAATGGAAGAAAGGGAAAGGGGTGAAGAGATCAAGTATAAGTTTTGAGTGCCACCTTTTTCCCCCTCCTTGAGACAGAAAGCAAACAGATATAAGTTATGTATATGCAATTATGTGAAACATTTTCATATTAGTCATTTTGTATAAGAACTCAAAAGAAAGAAAAAAACATGAAGGTAAAAAACAGCATGCCTCATTCATTTTTTGTTCAAACAAAATTGCCTCTGGAGGCAGATAGTATCCTTCATCATTAGTCCTTTGGGATTGTCTTGGATCATTGTATTACTGAGAACAGCTACGTCATTTACAGTTCTTCATTGAACAATATTATTGTTATCATGTGCAATATTATCTTAGTTCTGTTTACTTCATTATGCATTAATTCATCAGTGTATCTTTTTCCAGGTTTTTAAAAAATCATTATGCTTGTCATTGTTCATAGCCCAAATCCACAATTATATACCACAGCATTTATTAAGTGCCTATTACATGCCAGGCCCCGTATTAAATGCTTTATAAATGTGATCTCATTTAATCTTCACAACAACTATGTGAGGAAGATGCTATTATTATCCCCATTTTATAGTTTGAAAAATTAAGTGATTTTCCCAGGATCATATAGCAAGTAAGTTCCTAAGATCAAATTTGAATTCAGATCTTTCTGTCATTCCTTGTTCTATTCCTTTTAACACCTAGATGCCTAAGATCAAATAAGATGTATTAAGTTTCTCATTTACCAGGCAGATGCTGGAAATTTCATCATATGACCAAAGTATCATCTAGAATTTTCTTAGACTGATAAAATATAAAATATTCCCTCCTGTTTTGTTTTGTTATCTTCACCCAGAATTTGCCATACTTGTTGGGAAGCAGGATATAAAAGCAGTGATTTAAATATTAAAGAAAAAGGAGTTTTTCCTGTAGGGACAGAAATGTTTGTTAGTCTAAGAATTAGGTCTGTTTCTGACAGTGGCAAAAAAATTTACACAGTAATTTGAGTTGTTTACCAATCCCAAATGTTTCTGTGTTACTTTCTCTTTAAAAAACAAAACAACAACAACAAAACCCCCATTAACTTTGTTTATTAGACTTCCTAGATATATTAAAGGAACTTTTTTCCTTGTTACAAAGAAAATCATTTAAAACTTATTGAGGCATTGATTGCCTGATGCCAGGCAATATACACAAAAACATTTTAAGGCCATGGTCTCACCTTTTTTTTTTTTTAATTTTAATTTTATTTTATTTAATAATAGCTTTGTATTGACAGAATCCATGCCAGGGTAATTTTTTACAACATTATCCCTTGCACTCGCTTATGTTTCATTTTTTCCCCTCCCTCCCT
>MU174308.1:10073739-10187889 GCA_016696395.1 Antechinus stuartii
TTAGAGGAACATAGGATAGTTTATCTCTCAGACTTGTGGAGGAGAAAAAAATTTGTGACCAAAGATGAACTAGAGACCATTACTGATCACAAAATAGAAAATTTTGATTATATCAAATTAAAAAGCCTTTGTACAAACAAAACTAATGCAAACAAGATTAGAAGGGAAGCAACAAACTGGGAAAACATCTTTACAGTTAAAGGTTCTGATAAAGGCCTCATTTCCAAAGGAGACTTAGATAAAGGAAATCATCAAGGAGAATACTCATATAAAACAAACAGAAGGACTATAGGACAATATCATTGATGATTATCAGTTCAAAAATTTAATAAAATCTTGTCTGAACTATAGTGTTTATTCACAAAATCATCTATTATTATCTAGTTGAATTTCTTGGGAGGTGGTCACAAGGATCTTTGGTTCTAATATAGAAAATAACATAATTAATCATATTTTAAAAAAACTCCAACTGAATGTGGGGCACAACATAGCATTTTTACTCTTTTTGTTGTTATTTGCTTGCATTTTATTTTCTTATTTTTTTCCTGATTGACTTGATTTTTCTTGGGCAGGAAGATAATTGTATAAAATGTATGTGCATATATTGGATTTAACATATGATTCTCACTCTGTTTATTTGCTTGCATTTTGTTTTCTTTCTCAGTTTTTCTTTTCCTTCCTTCTTGATCTTGTGCAGCAAGATAATTGTATAAATATGTAAACATATATTGGATTTAACATGTATTTCAAACATCAGTAACATATTGGACTGCCTACCAGCTAGAAGAGTGTGTGGGTGGGTAGGTGAATTTGGAACAAAAGGTTTTGCAAGAGTCAATGTTGGAAAAATTAGCCATGTATATTCTTTGTAAATAAATAAATAAAAATTTTTACAGTCTTTTTTTTTTTAATTTTTATTTTATAATAACTTTTTATTGACAGAACCAATGTCAGGGTAATTTTTTTTACAACATTATCCCTTGCACTCGCTTCTGTTCCGATTTTTCCCCTCCCTCCCTCCACCCCTTCCCCTAGATGGCAAGCAGTCCTATCTATATATGTTAAATATGTCACAGTATATCCTAGATACAATATATGTTTGCAGAACCGAACAGTTCTCTTGTTGCAGAGGGAGAATTGGATTCAGAAGGTAAAAATAACCCGGGAAGAAAAACAAAAATGCAAATAGTTCACATTCGTTTCCCGGTGTTCTTTCTTTGGGTGTAGCTGTTTCTGTCCATCATTTATCCATTGAAATTGAGTTAGGTCTCTTTGTCAATGAAATCCACTTCCATCAGAATACATCCTCAAGCAGTATCGTTGTTGAAGTGTATAATGATTTCCTGGTTCTTGCTCATTTCACTTAGCATCAGTTCATGTAAGTCTCTCCAAGCCTCTCTGTATTCGTCCTGCTGGTCATTTCTTACAGAACAATAATATTCCATAACATTCATATACCACAATTTACCCAGCGATTCTCCAGTTGATGGTCATCCATTCAATTTCCAGTTTCTAGCCACTACAAACAGGGCTGCCACAAACATTTTCGCACATACAGATTCCTTTCCCTTCTTTAGTATTTCTTTGGGATATAAGCCCAGAAGTAACTGCTGGATCAAAGGATACGCACAGTTTGATAACTTTTTGGGCATAATTCCAGATTGTTCTCCAGAATGGTTGGATTTGTTCACAACTCCACCAACAATGCATCAGTGTCCCAGTTTTTCCGCGTCAATAAATAAATTAATTAAAAAAAACAACAACAACCTATTTCTCCCATGTTTAACATAAACTGGACTACTTACTATCTAGGGGATAAGATGGGAAATTGGAACACAAGGTTTTGCAAGGGTTAATGTTGAAAAATTATCCATGCATATGTTTTGAAAATAAAAAAATTTAATAACAACAACAAAAAATCCCAAAGCACATAAAAGTCTTAATAGATGTAGGACAAACTTTTAGAGAAAAAAATAGCATTAATTAGGCAGAAAACTACAAAATATAGGCATTGAGGGAATTTTAATATCTTAAAAGGCATCAGTCTAAGCCCCAAAACAAGCATCATATGCAGTTAGTTATAGTAAAACCTTTTCCTTCGAATATAAAGGTAAAGAAAGAATGCTTTGAGATGGTTAAAGAAATGCTAACAACAATAAGCAATAAAACGAGAAAAATTAAAAGTCTATATGATGATAGGATGGTATATTTGGAAAATTCTACAGAATCGACAGCAATATTAATCTAGACAAGTAAATAGCTTCAGCAAAGAGAAACTTCAGCAAAGCAAAACACAACTGCATTTCTATATAACAATAACAAAATTCAGGAGACAGTAATAGAAAGAGAAATCCTATTTCACATTAGTATAAAATGCTTAAAATACTTGAGTTTCATCCTATTAGAACACACAAGTTTGTTGTATAGATTATTTGCAAGATTCCACAATACACTCTAAGGGGATACATGACCTTAATATTAAATATCATAATGTCTAAAAAATTAGAAGAAAAGCAGATTATATGCCTCTTAATGGGTATGGCTAGAAGTTGTATTCTCAGATAAGTAAGAGATAGACAACTAAAAAAGAGAAAATAGATAATTGCCTGAAACTGAAAAATTCCTGTATAGTTAAGATTAATGTCTCTCAAAAAAATGAAGTAAGTAGTCTAATAGGAAAAAAAATCTTTATTTGATTTCTTCGATGGGGCAGCTGGGTAATACAATATAGAGAGCAGGAGTACCTGAAGTCAAAACCAGCTTCAGACACTTAACACTACACACACACACACACACACACACACACACACACACACACACAGAGTGTATAACCTTGGGCAAATCACTTAATCCCATTCATCTTGCCAAAAAAAAAATTTCTTTAATGACAATTTAGTAGTCAAGATATACAAACAGTTTACATACACAGACACTCTATATGTACATAAAACCAATTGTCATTCCCCAGAGAATAAGTCCTAAGCTCGGTGTTACAACAGTTAAATAAGAATTTTGTCAGAGGAAAAATTTCAGTGTATTCTCTACAGTGTTTTCTGGTACAATACTTGCTTTGGTCCCCCAGTTGATAAGTGCAAGTTTGTTCTCTTCCTTATGTATAAGAAACTTTTTTTTCCTCTTTACTTTGATGATGATGATACCTAATCATAGATGATAGATCTGCTGTGTATGAAGCAATATGCTGAGCACTTTTTTATTTGGTCCTTGAAACAATACTAGAAGTAGTGCTATTTTTTTCTTCTTCTTTTTTTAATAATAGCTTTTTATTTTTCAAAATACATGCAAAGATAGTTTTCAACATTTGCAAAATCTCGTGTTCCTTTCTCCCTTCATCCCCCCTCACCTAGACAGCAAGTAATCCAATATAGGTTGAACATGTGCAGTTCTTCTAAACATATTTCTACATTCATCATACTGCACAAGAAAATCAGATCAAAAAGAAAAAAATGAAAAAGAAAAAAAGCAAACAACAACAAAAAAATGAAAATAATATGTTGTGATCCATATTCAGTTCCCAGAATCCCCTTTCTGGATGGATCGCTCTCTCCACCTGAGAATTGATCTGAATCACCTCATTGTTGAAAAGAGCCAAGTTCATCACATAATCTTGTTGTTGCTACCATCCTACTAATTGTTTCTTACAGAACAACAATATTCCATTATCTTCATATATCATAACTTATTCAGCCATTTCTCAGTTAATGGGTATTCATTCAAATTCTCATTTCTATTTACCACAAAAAGTTGCTACAAACATTCTTGTATATGTGGATCCCTTTCCCTTCTTTAAGATCTCTTTGGGATACAGACCCAATAGAAACACTGTTGGGTCAAAGTGTATGCACAGTTTTACAGCCCTTTAGTTATAGTTCCAAATTGTTCTCCAGAATAGTTGGATCATTTCACAACACCACCAGTTAATGTTTCTTGTTGTCTTTATGCAGTCATTGATTTCCTTTTAATCCTAATTTTCAGGAAACTTTATTTATACTTTTTAATGCTGAGTTTTCCTTTCAGTTCTTTTTTTCTAGTGCATTTGTTTCATATTTTAAACTTTTGCTTTATTTCTTCTAGGTATTCCTGTATATTATAAGAAATCCATTTTTTCCCCATGGTTCCACTTATAATTCCACTTATTTTAGGTTGCGTTTTTAAATCTGTGTATCTGCCTGTCTGTATATCTCTTATGTCTTTAGATTTAAAATGATTTTTTTTTTTAAATAGTGATTAGTATCTTCTTTGCTTTACTCTTTTCACCAATCTTTTATTTTCTTAACTGGGGCTTTATGCCAGGTCCATGCTCCATCATTCCCTGTTTTGCTTTTGGGACTGGTTGTTGGCGCCACTTGGTATCTGACCCCTATATCCCTGAGTTAGGCCTCCTAACTCTTTAAGGTTTAGGATTCATAGATCTTTACAGCTCTCTAATCGCATCTCATGACTGGGTGCTGTGATATTCAGAGTATAGGCATATCACTCTGCTTTCTAGTTCTTCTAGTGGTTTTGATGATTTTCAACCACCCTGAAGCTGTCTCAGGGGAAGCTTCCATTCACTATTTCTATTGCAGTCTATATGTCTTACCCATCACCCTTCAGAAAGACTCTTAGCTTATTTGCTGGAGCAAGAGTACTGGTTTTTCTGATACTAGACCTTTTCTATTGCCCGTGAGCTTTTGGTTAACTTGTTTAATTCTGCAGTAGAAGAAGTTACTTGCTATAACTCCTTATTGGGTTTCTTAATCCTTCTCTTCTCCCTCCCCCGTTTCCCCCCTCCCCCCTCCTGTGCTATTTTTAGGTTTTTGCTAGAGTAAGGATAGTGGAACCTCTATTCTGGCAACTATCTTTTACAGAAAACCTTTTCATTTCTTTTGTTGTGCATTGTAGCTAAAATAAAGAAGAAAATTTTAGTTTGGGAAATTTTTTGTGTCATATATCTCTGATATTCAGAAGTCTTTTGGCAGTCTGGAATAACTTATGGACTGCTCAGAACAATATTTTTAAATTCACAAAATAAAATATATAAGATTACAAAGGAAACCAATTATTGAAATATTTTTTTCAACCCTCTCCCACCAGTTTTCAGAGGTCAGTTTAAAAACCTCTGATTTATCTAGTCAAACCCCTTCTTCATATAAGATGAGGAAACCAGTATCTGAATGGAAAAATAACTTAGCCAAGTAGCTCATTAACAGAACTCATTTGATTTGAGAGAACCCAGGATTGTGATGCTTTGTGAATTTTCTGTCATAGGCTCAAACTGTCCAAGTTGCTGAAGTTGAGCCACAAGCCCAACCACAGCCTTCACCAGAACTCCTACTCCCCAATTCTCTGAAGCCAGAAGAAGGCCTTGAAGTTTGGAAAAGTTGGGCTCAGACTAAGAATGCCGAATTGGAGAAGGATGCCCAAAACCGACTTGCACCCATTGGCCGTAAGTGTCTGAGGCTTAATAGTTTGAGTATCAGCTCACCTTTCACTCCTAGCATTTAAGACAGTAGAGAATGGGGGAAGAAAGACAACAAAAGCAAATCTTTTAAGGTATTTCCATTATTTTATATTTTATTGGTGTTTAGTTTCATTTTTAAAAGTAAGTTCTATTAAATGACGAGTAGTTTAGACCTGGACTTCCTCCATTCTGCTTTTATTTTCTCCTTTTTTCCCCTTAGTATTTTATTTTTTCCAATTACATGTAAAGATAGTTTTATAAGATTTTGAATTCTAATCCCTTCCTCTCCCCCCAAAAGAGAAGGCAGTCTGATAGAGGTTATACACATACAGTTATAGTAAGCATATTTCCACATTATTCATGTTTTGAAAGAAGAATGAAAACAAAAGGGAAATTGTATAAGAAAGAAAGAAGTGAAAATAGTATGTGCTTCGATCTACATTCAGACTCTGTAGTTCTTTTTATGGATATAAATAAAGTTTTCCATTGTATTTCTGAGAATAGTGAGGACTTAGACTCTTAAAGCTCTTTGATCACTAGGTAAGACACGTAACTACCTTGAACCAAAGTTACTACCTTGAACCAAAGTTACCACCTCTTCAAGGTGAAGATAATCACATATATAGTATTTTTCCTACAGGGTACCTGTAAAGTTTTAATTAAATACTATTTTATAAAGTGCTTTGTACATTTTAAAGCACTCTGTTGTTGTAATTTATTATTCTTCTCCAAGCTTATTATAATGCTCATGTATGTTCCTTTGAACTTTATGAAATTGTCTTGTCTCTATGCATATATCTTTTAGTTTTGAATGGAAAATCCATTAGTAAAATTGAACATTTGGGGCTTACTTGCAAGTATTTTGGCATTCTTTGATAGAGGGAATAAAAAGAAGATACAAGGATTTGTTAAGAACCTATTATGAGTCAGGCTCTATGCTAAGCATTTTATAAATATTATTCAATCTTAATGAGAAGGCAGTGCTATTATTAATCCCCATTTTATAGTTTAAGAAACAGAGGTTAAATGACTATCTGGGTCACACAGCTAGTTGAGTATTTAAGGCTGGCTCAGGTCTTCCTGATTTCAGACCCAACAATATATCCACTGTGCTACCTACCTGCCTCTGATAGCAATAGTAATTTTTCTTCTGCAGCTGTAATAAGCAACTGGTAATGAAGTGGAATTGAATAGGAAGAGGAAACACCATGGTCAAAGTTAATTACAATTAATCTGCTGGAAACTCTAAATTTGCATGTCTTGTCTGTGACTCATTGATAGGAATTTTTAATGCCACAGTCACAGCTGATCCACTTGCTAATCTTTGTAACTTTCTTTTAGGTCGACAGCTACTTCGATTTCAGGAAGATCTTATCTCCTCAGCTGTGGCAGAGTTGAATTATGGTTTATGCTTAATGACACGGGAGGCTCGAAATGGAGAAGGTGAACCATATGACCCAGATGTGCTGTATTATATCTTCCTGTGTATTCAGAAGGTAGGAACCAGAAATCACAGAGGTGTATTTTATCTCTTAATTCCAGCTAGGACTTGAGGGTACAGTAATTTTTTTTTCAATGAAAGTAAAAATAATGTGATGCTAATCAATCAGATAATTATTTCTCAATCAAGATTCTTTTGATTTTTATTTAATACTGTTTATTTAATAGTAATTGATGAAATACTTTACAGATATTCTTTATTTTATTCTAATCCAAGGTAATTAAACTACTTAACTTGCCTTTTTCTTAACTGCCCAATGAAAAGGCTTAACATTTTGCTTGATGGGCTTACTATCATATACACTATAAAAACATGTTTTAACTTGGGTGCATCTTTGACATTTTGTCATAAAACATAGTGGGTGAACTAAATTTTAACCCTGAGTTTCAGAAAACAGATATGGATTTTAAGTATACTACCCCTTAGGGTAAGCAGCTCAATACAGTAAAAATATTCCTGATTGAGGCAGGAAATCTGAGGTCTACTTCTATATAATCAATGAAATAATTCATATAAATCATAGAATTAGAGCCAAAAAGGATCTCAGGTGTCATCTAGTTGAAATTCCCTCATCTTTTTATTTATTTTAACAGGACCTTTGATTTCATTGGTCTAGGGCACTTATAGATTTGATTTGTCTGAGGTTCTGAGGATAAATGACGTGCTCAGCCTCCCACTGCCACATTGTGTTTTAGAGGCAAGATTTGAATGTAGGTCTTTATCATTCTGAGAGGTAAGTACAGAGAGGGAAGCTGAGTTCCAGTGATTATGTGACTTACCTAAAATCGCATAGGTAGCACTTGCCAGATAGGATTTGAACCTAGGCTTTCTACAAACCTACCCAATACTACTTAATTTATTCATGTTGCCTCTGGTAAATCACTTAAATCTTTTTGAGCCTTTACAGAGATGCCCTTTCTGGGAAATGGGCATGATAATAATTACCATATGCACTTAATTGTGGTGATTGTGAAAAATCAGAGGAAATAATAAAGAAGATATAATGATCCTGGAAGAGTACAATGGTAGAAGCATAGGATTTAGAATTGTGAAAGTCTATTGAAAAATTGAGTAGTACAAGAAAATTTGAGAGGAGAAAGAGTTAGCTAAGCATAGACAAGGGAGTAAGCAGTCTGGCTGGAATATAGAAATTGAATTCCCACAAGCCCCTTGTTTAGTCTGTTGTACAGTTTAGCGTATGTGTTTTATGGGCACAGACTGTTATTGTCTTCCTGAGAGGTTTTATTAAACCTCTTAATTTTTTTTTAATAAGGAAAAATAAATGTTTATGAATATGTTTATTTAATGAGAAAATCCAGAGAAAGTACAGAAAAGATAGGAGAGAATTGTATGATGGAGGTAACATCAGGAGGACGCAGGGTTGGACTACCAACCCTTCAGCTTCCTGCAGACAGTGAACAAGAAGGTCACAAAAGGAAGAAGCCCTCTTCTCCTTAGAACATACCTTACTTCAAGAATCATGTCAGGGGCAGCTAGGTGGTGCAGTGGATAGAGCACCAACCCTGAAGTCAGAAGGACCTGAATTCAGATCTGGTCTCAGACACTTAACACTTCCTAGATGTGTGACCCTGGGCAAGTCACTTAATCCCAATTGTCTCAGCATAAAAAAAAAAGAAGAAGAAGAAAAGAAAAAAGAATCATGTGGATACTTGAAATTCATGGATAGGAAGGGGCATGGAAGTTGTACAGAAAATATTGCTAAGACACAAAGATGCTGCTTTCCATCAGCAGTGATTCCCACAGTAAGGAAATCTCTTCCTTCCCCTCTGCCCTTTCTCTCACCCTTCTCTCTCCCCCTAATTCTCTGCTTTATCAGCTTCCAATGGCATCCAAGGATGTCTGTAGGTGAGGAGGAAGCCTAAAGTCTGGCATGTTTCTCTTACTGTATTTTTTGGGAGATAAACACACCTTTTTTGGACAGAACCAATTTAGAAAATTGCTCGTTTCTACTGTGACTTTGTTTCTTTTGTAGTATCTTTTTGAAAATGGCCGAGTAGATGACATATTTTCAGATCTCTATTATGTTCGGTTCACGGAATGGCTTCATGAAGTTCTGAAGGACGTTCAGCCTCGAGTCACATCTCTTGGTAAGTCACCCTCCTTGTCCAAAGTGACATGTTTCCTGCCACTATCTTGAGTTTCTGAATGTGAATTATTGACAGTCTTTTCCCTTTCCCTATTGGGTTATTTTGCTTTGACACCTCTACCACCCTTTTGGGAAGAGAACTTGGAAGTTAGCAAAATGTTCTCAGCTTTGTCCTGCTGAAAATGAGTAAATAACACAAAATGTTTGGGGATGTCAGATAAAACAAACTTCAAAACATTTTAAACTTCAACATTTTTATGTGGTCTACATGTTTCAGAGAATGATGGAATATTTTTAGACAAGAATCGTGGTATTGTAATTTCATGTAAGATGAACATATATGTTTTGCCTATTTTTTTTTTTTTTAATATCACTTGTTTTTTATTCATTTTGGCATCACTGGTTTTTGGATTCAAAACGTTGCTTTCCTACTGACTTAAGCAGTAGGTAAGTAGTAAGACTGATCTTAGGCAAATCAAGTTCCCCTGTGTGACTTAACAATTTTCTTCATTTTGTAAATGGAAGCATTGAGTGTATTGGCTCTCTAAGGTCCCCTCAGATATGAGTCCTGTCAAACTGATAAATTCTGGTTTAGTTTATGGTAAGGAATCAGCAAGCATGGTGATAAAATTTACTGACAAAATTACTTAAGGAATGAATTTGATCAAGGCATGTTACTGGTACCAGAAAGCTTATGATAAGAAATGTGCTCAGAAATGCCTTCAGGCACATCCTGCCTCTGTTTGCCAACTCCATATGTGTTTTCTAGTCCTCTCTGGAAATTATGAAGATAATTCCATTCTGTAGGCCATTTTCTACTCCCCGTGCCCCCCCCCCCCCCCCCCCAAAAAAAAAAAAAAAAAAAAAAAAGCAGATTCAAAGAAAAGCCAAAGTATGTAGCTAAAACCTGTATCTTCACCTGCTATTGTGAGCGTGCCCCATCTGTGTACTAGTTAGGTGAGAGTGTACCTCCAATTCCCAGCTAGGACACAAGCCTAAGTAATGTCTTGGCCCTGAGCTAAATTTTTAATTGCTCGCTATCCACTGGGCATGCCAGGAATAGCAACTGGTCAATAGTCTTGGCTTCTACAAGATTTTCTAGAGACCAGCATATTGAAAAAATGAGAGTACTTGGAAGTCTTAAGTATGCTGTGTTAGGTGAAGGAGGCACTTAAACCAGACTAGAACTACTGCAGTAGGAATATAGTTCCAAATACCTCTGACAGCTTAAGGAACTACATGTACCTCTTTGGGCTCAGCACTGTTACACAGGTTAGTTCAGCTGAGTAGGTTATCTTTGCCTTGGCCTAGAAAGAGGAGAGTTAGTAGTCCTAACTACTGTTAATCAACCCCCCTTTTATCACCTATGTTCACTGCCTGATGCACAGAGGAGATTTTTTTTTAAGGGCTGTAGATGTAAGACTTGAAGACAGATTAAAGGAAATAGAAAATCTTGAGCTGAAGTTGGGAGTGCTATCATCACTCTCTGATTTTTAATACTACGCATTCCATTTTTCACTTTGTTCTCTAATGTCAACATATATTGTTCCATGTGTCTCCTTGACACACTTCCCATATCCATATTATGAAAGTACTCTCTTATTGTAGGTTATGTCCTGCCCAGCCGTGTGACAGAGGAGATGCTGTGGGAGTGTAAGCAACTGGGGGCTCACTCCCCTTCCACGCTCCTCACTACGCTTATGTTTTTTAACACAAAGTAAGTGTTTCTGGAGAATGGGAACTTAAAATTTTGGGTAGTAGTTGTATTTAGGGAGACACAGAAGAATGGGCTGTTATGTTTATGAGGCAAGGTTTCCTTCCTGCCTATCCCTCAACATGTAACAAAAAGGCCCAAGAAACTGATCAGCCTAGAATCTGAGAGGAACTCAATTTGTTTCTGAAATTGTTTATTTTTTTAGAACCCAAGTTTTTCTGTGTCCCAGGGTGGTAAGCCAGAATCTACTATGTAGTTATTTAGGTTCCCCGATACCCTTTTAAATTCTTTTGTCTGATCTCAGATATTTCTCTGAGCTACTTTTGGTCAGTGAGTGAGTAAAGTTGTCTTTCCTGCATCCTTTTCAAGGGTTATCACATCATTTTAATATTTCCTTATTTTATGATTTAGGTACTTTCTATTGAAAACAGTAGATCAGCACATGAAACTGGCCTTTTCCAAAGTTTTACGGCAGACAAAGAAGAACCCTTCAAATCCCAAGGATAAGAGCACAAGTATCCGATATCTGAAGGCACTTGGCATACACCAGACTGGCCAAAAAGGTAGGAAGTTTGAGCCTTTGTTGTGACGAGACAGGACTTACTTGGGATAACTGTAGGCAGAAAGTAACCAACCTGTTCTGGTTGTCCACTACCCTCAACCCCATATTCCCCATTTTGCTGATCTACTGCAGGTAGCAACTGAAAATGGTCCTTGTCAAATTCTATAATCCTTAAATCCACTTCTGCCCAGCCAGGTGACATCTAACTTTATCCTTGCAAAAAGCAAGAGTTCCAGAGAAGGCAGTGTGAGCTCCATGTTTCTTCCTAAAATGGTGAAAGGAGATGCCTTCTGGCTCACTTATCCGAGGTGTGGGTGTGCATGGGCTCTGGAGTTGTCTGAGTTCCTCTTGAGCTGTGTTCTAGCCAGACCTATAGAGGAACAATCTGACACAATATATATGGTGGGGGTGGGTTCTGTAGTTACAGATGATATGTATGCCGAGCAGACTGAGAATCCAGAGAATCCACTGAGGTGCCCCATAAAACTCTATGATTTCTACCTCTTCAAATGGTGAGGCTTCTTTCTCTGTATTTGTTGGGAGGGGAGAATTTGATACCTAGGGAAAGGAATTTTCATGGCTGAGGTATTAAGGGAAGTTTCAGATCCTCTCCAATATTGTAAAGTTAAACATTAAATAATACAATGGTAGCACAGTTTCATTTTTAAAGTAGATTTTTATTATTTTATATTACCTACTTTTTTTTCTTTTATAACCCCCTCCCTCCTGGAAAGCCATTCTGTATGAGAAAATATCTTTAAAAGAGAGGAAAAAAATAAAACCTGAGGGATATATAATAAAAACAACTTGCTCCAATATCATTTTTTCTTATGCACTTTAGTAGTGTGTGTATGTATGTTATTCCTGCCATTTTGTCATTATTTTTGCTCTCCTTTTTACCAGTCAGTGAGGAATCCCATGGATTTTAGAGTTTGAAGCTTGTTGAAGGGAATTCAAGGAAAAAAACAGTGCAGGGATAGTCCCTTGTCAGATTTAGGAGTAAAAGCACGATTTATCCTAAATATTTCCTCCCTCCCCCCCCTTTTTTTTTTTCAGTCCCCAGAGTGTGAAAGGCCGAAATGACACATTTTACCTGACACCTGAGCCAGTAGTGGCACCCAACAGCCCAATCTGGTATTCAGTACAACCGATCAACAGAGAGCAAATGGAACAGATGCTTACCCGAATCCTGGTGATACGAGAAATTCAGGAAGCTATTGCTGTGGCAAATGCCAGTAACATGCACTGAGCATCTCCTTTCAACCAAGATGGGGAAAAAACGAGGAAAAACTGTACAGACTTTCACACTAAAGAAGAGGCCTCAGTTTTTTTCTTTTTTCTTTTTTCTTTTTTTTTTTTTTTTTTTTTTATTGGTGTAGTTATGAAGCCCTTTTAGGCTGCTTCTGTTGAAAAGAAAATATTAAAGTAAAATCTACCCACCATGCATCATCATAAACCCGTGACAGACTCTTGTGCCTGCCGGAGCAATATATTTCTAAAAGAATTGGACACCCTGGAAAGTTGCTGGCTAACTTTATTTTTTTTTTTAACTGGGGCCTGGGGAAGGGGCCTGGACCGCAGAGGAGAAAATGTGACCCCTTCCTCACCTCCAGAGAGAAGAGAAATTATGATGGATCTCCCTTCCTGTCCCGGGGTGCCTGCTATGCCTGCCTTCCCCGGGGCCTGGCCGGCCTTGCCTGTCGCTGGTGTAGCCATGTTCTTTTTCTTTGTGCTCAGACATTAACTTGGCATCTTAATGGAAGAAAAATAAGGGGAGAGAACTTCAATTATGATTTATTAAAGACAATTTCTATTCAGCCCCGTTAAGACAAATGACATTTTAGATGTTAAAGTAAAAACTTTACCATGCCTTTTTTTTTTTTTTTTTTTTTTTTTTTTTTTTTTTTGGGCCGAACATTGAGGCCTTAAAAATTGAGGCACATGTGCCTGATGGAATTCTTGTAACATACACTTGTGTATCATATAAAGATACAACACTGTTTCTCTTATGTATTCTTACTCTAGTTGTTTATTAAGAATGACAAGCACGTCTTTTCAACATGCTATTGAACAATGCGTCTTTATTTGGGAAGGGAGAGCAAAACATGGGAGACAGGATTAGGGTTGTTTTAACTTCTCCAAGGTTTGCCACTTACTAGAGAGAATGCCATTCCTCTCCAGTGGTTATTTCTGGAGGAAAGGACACAGAATTTTGGAGCTGAGGGATCATCTATTCCTACCTCATTATTTTATTGAGTCTTGAAGAGTTGAAGTTAATTTAACCAAGATTACCCAGGGCAGAGCTAGAGTTCAAATCCAAGCCTCTTGACATTAGTCAAGTCCAAAGTTCTTTTCAAGTTAGAGAATATCAGGGCTGGAGGGTTACCTATGTTCAGGATTAAATACTGTTGTTGGGAAAGTGCCTCTTTTGGTGCTACTAAGCATTGTGTGACTATCTAAAAAGTAATCAGATTGTTTTAGGATTATTTCTGACTCTTCTAAGGTATACGAATTTAAGTTTCCTTACTAGTACTCTTCTTAAAAAAAAAGCCCATTCTCCTATATCCAATTCAACAGCTTGCTCCCCTTCTCCCATTGTTGTAAATGAGCCCAAACGTACAATGAGAAATCTGGCAGAAAGAAGAGCTTTCTCTTGTTTAACATCCATGATAGAACTGGCAAGAAAGGAACTTTGCTTGGTCACTGGAGATTGAAGCCTCAGCTGCCTGCTCCCAGCTGATCCACAGGAATAGGACGTCTCCCTGGCATCACAGGAGACCAGGAGAGGAACATTAGCACCTTTCGTTTTTGACGATGACTTTTTTTTGACTCCTATAAACATCTTTCTGACACTTATGTTCTTAAATGACTACAATTTCATTTAGCCTTTAACAGCGCCAATTTTTGACAATGAATAAACAGTATTGCTTCAGGAATAGAACTCTCTATAGGGATACAGTCACATCCTGACTGTAGGTTGAATTTGTAAATATAATGGACACCCTGGAAGTTGGCCAGTCATGCAGAATTGGGTTTTTATGTCGGTTTTCGGTTTAAGTGATGGGAAACCTTTCCGGCTACTAATGATGACAGCATTTATATAGCACTTTTGAGGTTTGCATTTTATCCTCACTACAACTCCAAGTAGTCGGTGCTATTATCTTCATTGTAAAGAGTAGGCAGACAGTTTACCTTGTCCTGGTCACAGCTGGGGGCAGGGGTTGGGTGTGAACTCGGATTTGGGCCCAACCCTTTATTCCCTCCCGCCTCTGGGAGAAACTTCTTTACACACGCCAATGGTGGCCCTCCCTCAAACCCACATAAGGATACGCATTCTAACACAGCTGACCCAATGCCACGTTCTCCCTCCTAGTGCTGGCCACGTTAGGGAACGTGGGGGGTGGAGGGAAACGGAGAACTGTGAGGTCGGAAGCGGAGCTGAGCGGCGCAGCCCTCTTGGGCTTCGGTTTACACCGGGAACGGGACAAAAATGGTTTAAGACCCTAAGACAGTGAACGGGATCCCCGTTGAGCCTCCCGCTGCCCCTGACGCGTTTCAGCGGGCTTTTAGTGCAGCCTCTTTAAACAGCCGAGCGCGCAGAAGCGTAGAAAGCCGGTGGCAGATCGGGGCTGAAACTAGTGTCCTCGGGGCATCCCGGTCTGAGCCTCATTCTGCGGACGGAACAACTGAAGCAAAGGGTTAGGGCGCGACTTGACCTTCCTAACTTCTAGCCCTCGAGAGTCGGGCCCGGGAAACCTGACACTGACCTCAAATTGGACAATCCCACTTTCCTCCCCAAAGCTGGGAGCGAGTGTCTTTTGCGCACGCGCTCACTCGACCCTTGCGGGCCTTTCACAAGTCCCGCCCCCCGTGGCGTAGCAGGACAACGCCGTTCTCGCTCTTGGCCCGGCCCTAAGTGTGCGTGTGCGTGCGCGTGCGCGATGTGTGACGCCGCGGGCACGCCTCCCGCGCTCCTGCGCCGTGACGCAGCGGGCGGGTTTATATTGGCGCCGCCGAGCTTCCTTCGGCCTCTGCGGGAGAAGCATCGACCCCACGCGGCTCTAGTCGGCTCTCCCGCCAGCCCGGCCCACTTCCTCTCCCCATCCCCGTCCCGTCCCGCCATGGCAGACTATCTTATCAGTGGCGGCACTTGTTACGTCCCAGACGATGGACTCACGGCGCAGCAACTCTTCAACTGCGGAGATGGGCTCACTTACAAGTGAGGGAGGGGTTCGGGCACGACCCAAGTCCTGGGGTGGGGGTGAGGAGAGGCCGAGCCCAGGGCCAGGAGAGGAGGAGGGGCGCCAGCGGGCGGGCAGGAGGGAGGTGGCCAGCCTTTGGCTTGATGCCCCTGGTGGGTGTCAGTAGGGTGATGTCAGAGTCCGGAAAGTGGACCCCGATGAGGGGTGGGGGGAAGGTTCCCTCCCGTGCTGGACTGCGAGGGAAGGAGATGGTGGCTGGAATTTCAGGCCCAAAATATCTCTTCCCTGGGGCACATGGAGCTGTCAGTCGCCAGCCCTGGGCCAGGTCTGATGACCTCAGAGGAAAGGGACAGCTCAGCCCTGTGGGTACAGGAGGGGGCGGCGGGAGGGGGGTCAGGCTGAAGTCCTTCCCCTGCCATCTCCTTACAGTGACTTCCTCATCCTCCCGGGCTACATAGACTTCACGGCAGACCAAGTAGTAAGTGGGACCCTAAACCCCGACGCTGAAGGGGGCGGGATAGAGCCACTATCAGAGGGGACTCCTGCGGGGAGGGCCCTGGTTTCTTCCCCCAGGCTGGCCTGGCTCACTCTGTTCTGACCAGAGCCTCCTCTGTCCCCAGGACCTCACTTCCGCACTTACCAAGAGAATCACCCTGAAGACCCCCCTCGTTTCATCTCCAATGGACACAGTCACCGAGGCTGGAATGGCTATTGCCATGGCGGTAAGTCTCGTCAAGGCAAAGTAGGAAAGGCCGTGGGTCTGCAGGATCCAGGCTGACTGCTCTTTGTGTTTATCCACAGCTCACAGGGGGTATTGGCTTTATCCATCACAACTGCACCCCAGAATTCCAGGCCAATGAAGTCCGCAAAGTGAAGGTGAGTTGGGCAGGACTCTTGTTCACAGATGGACCTGGAAGTCTTTGTTTTGTTTGGTTTTAATGCACTGATACTGCCTGGGTGCTCAAGAGAATTAATAAAGCTCGCTGGCAGAGGCTCAGGGGAGTTTGTACCTTTGGTCATTCCAACCATGGATGGGGGCGGGGGTGGAATAGACTGAGACTGGATATTGGGGCATTTCTCATTTTCACCATCTGGTGTTCTGCCTTCTAGAAATATGAGCAGGGCTTCATCACTGACCCCGTGGTCCTGAGCCCCAAAGATCGAGTCCGAGATGTGTTTGAAGCCAAGGCAAGGCATGGCTTCTGTGGAATTCCCATCACAGACAATGGCAAGATGGGCAGTCGCCTGGTGGGCATCATCTCCTCTCGAGACATCGACTTTCTCAAGGAGGAGGAGCATGACCGTCTCCTGGGCGAGGTTGGTTGCTGCCCCTTGGGCTCCAAAATTTTGTAGGTTTTTGGCTTGTGCAGCCAGGGGCAGACTAGGTATAGTCACACCCTTTGTAAGGCCCCAGCATAGAATCTGGAACAACTTAGGTTGAAATCCTAATATTTGTTACTTTTTAGTTACACAACTCAAGAACAAGTCATCTTATTTCTGAAGCTGGGCTTCTGTGTAAAATAGAGATAACATTTTCTACTAGACAGAATTGTAAATTTCACAGGCCTGTAGAAATGGGATCTCTTTGTTATTCTGAGGATTTGGGTATATGGTGAGCATTATTGACAAGAGGATCTGAACTGGGGGAGGAACTCAAGGAGAAGAATGGTCAGGAGCCTCTTTCCTGTCTGCTGGGCAGCTGAGAGCAATGTCTCTGTTTCATCAGATCATGACTAGGCGGGAGGATCTCGTGGTAGCTCCTGCAGGAGTCACACTAAAGGAAGCCAATGAAATCTTGCAGCGGAGCAAGAAAGGTGAGGATGGGGTAAACCAGTGACAGAACTGTCAGTGAGACCCCATTTGTTCCTTACCAGTGTTGCTTCCACTGTTCCCCAGGTAAGCTACCCATTGTGAATGAGGATGATGAGCTAGTAGCCATCATTGCCCGCACGGACTTGAAGAAGAATCGGGACTACCCCCTGGCATCCAAGGACACCAAGAAGCAGCTTTTGTGCGGGGCAGCCATCGGCACTCACGAGGACGACAAGTATCGGCTTGACTTGCTGGCTCAGGCTGGTGTTGATGTGGTTGTGCTGGTGAGCAGGGAAGAGGGAGGGAAGAGCTGGGACCAGCCACATAGTGCCTTGATAGCTGCAGTTGCCAGGAGTAACTGTGCCAATTCTCCTTCCACATCTCAGGACTCTTCCCAAGGAAATTCCATTTTCCAAATTAACATGATCAAGTACATCAAGGAGAAATACAACAATCTCCAGGTTATCGGTGGCAATGGTGAGGCTGGGTGGGGCAGCAGTCAAACCTTCTAGGGGAGAGTCCTTTCTCCCTGGAGCCAGTGCTGGGAGCCCCAGTGATTTGAACTTGGTCAGGGGGTTCAGATTTTTTCCGTGGGTCTCTGGGTGAATTGGGAACTTGGTAGGGTATTCCTAGTCAGAAGGATCCTGAGCTGCTTGCCTCTGTGGGACCTCAGGGAAGCCCCGCTCTGAGGTACTTTATCTCTCCTCTGCAGTGGTGACAGCTGCACAGGCCAAAAACCTTATTGATGCGGGAGTGGACGCCCTGAGAGTTGGCATGGGCAGCGGCTCCATCTGCATTACACAGGAAGGTGAGCGGAGCTCTTCTTGTGGTGCCCCTGATATCCCCAGGGTAGCAGGGGGATTTCTCCAGGAGTGTTCCCTCAAGGAGTGGTGCCCACACCAGTCAGCTAATCAGGTGGCTAAGGTCTCCCATGCCCAGGTTCTGCGTGGCCACGGCCCAGATGTCAGGAGCCTGAAGTCCCACTTAACGCAAGGGGATTTTAGAGAGGGATGGGCACCAGGCCGTACCCCTGGGTGTATGTAGTGTATAGCAGCTTCCTCCGCCCAGTAACAGTCGCCCTTCTGACCCTGCTCCCTGCCAGGCCTGGCCTCGCTCCTGCTCGCCTTTGCCCAGCTCTGCTCTTCTCTTTCTAAACTATGGTCTGTTTGTTTTGTTTAGCGGCTCCCAAGATCCCTCCAGACATAAAGTCCCACAGCCCTAAATGCCCTTCTACTGTCACGGGCACCTATAGTAAGTCCGGCCTGGCCGGCCCAGGCCCCCTGGCTGATCACTGCCCGGCTGCTTGGTTGACTTTGTAGCTGTAGCTCCCTGGGTTTGTGGCGCTGACAATGTGTGTTGGGGGGAGGGGTACTCATTGATAAGCAGGAAATCTGCCTAGGGCTCCCCTTAGATGGAGGCCCTAGGCCCCTTCCCCCTCTCCTGTGCGCCCTTATGTAAAAGGAAGGAACTCACTGGCAACTTCTCCACAACCACCATTGTCTGAAGTCTGACCTAGAGCCCCATTCTGCTTATTCCCATTGATTAGGTAGGAACAAGATCCCTTCCTCCCTCCCTCCTTCTCTCCTCTCCCCCCCTCCCTCCTTCCCTTCCTTCCTTCTTTCCAACCCTGGCTAAGCTGCCATCTTGCCTAAGCTCCTACAGAGGGAAAGCCCCAGGTGTGGGTAGAGCTGGCATCAGGGGGAGGGTTCTGTAGCTGAGGCTTTTGCCTGCTGTGTGACCACTAACCTGCACAGTCTCCGTCCCGTCCCATGGTCACTGACAGAGCTTGCCTCCTGGTGGAAGGACTGCATGTGCCTATGGCCGCCCTGTAACCAGAGCCTGGTGGGAGCTGAGGTTGGGGATCTGATAGGAGGGGCAATAGTGGGACTTCACTCGTTGCCTGTTTGATTATTCTGTTTCTGCATAAGAGGGTACAGTAAGAACCTACTCCTTAGTGAGGAAGTCCACCCCATTTCCTAGCCCCAGTCTTAATGAAGGCAGAGCCAAGGGCACTTGGAACTTAAGTCTGGCTGTGGGGTTGCTGTTCCCAAACATCTCTACTGAACTGACCCTGTTTTCTCTGTCTCCCCATTTAGTGCTGGCATGCGGGCGGCCTCAGGCAACAGCTGTATACAAGGTCTCGGAATATGCCCGGCGCTTCGGTGTCCCCGTCATTGCTGACGGTGGCATCCAGAACGTGGGTCACATTGCCAAAGCTCTGGCTCTGGGAGCTTCCACAGGTAGGCATCCTGGGTCTGAAGTGAAAAGGGCATTGGCTTAAAAGCCAAACTCGGACTTCTCTTCTACAAATTTCGATTTCTCTGTTTCTCTCATAAATTCGAAGCTTTTGAGTACATTATCTCTGAGGTCTTTCCTGCTTTAAATGATCTATGGATCAGGCAGGCAGAGGGATACCCAGAGAAGGCTTGGATCAGGCCTGAAGACACATAGCCCTTAGAACACTCACTCCTGTCCTGGGGACAGGAAGTCCATGCTAAGCAGAGCCTCTCTCCCCACAGTGATGATGGGCTCTCTGTTGGCGGCCACCACGGAGGCCCCAGGCGAGTACTTCTTCTCTGATGGAATCAGGCTAAAGAAATATCGGGGGATGGGCTCCCTTGACGCCATGGACAAGAACCTGGGCAGCCAGAACCGTTACTTCAGGTGAGGGAAGCAAAGAGCCAGCTCCCCCCCAGGACTGAGGGCTTTCTCAGGATGCAAGTGTCCCTTTAGGGTTTCAGTGGAGAGAAGTTGGTGTGAAAGGAATGAGCAGTTTCTGAGTTTGCTTCTCCGATGGCTTTTGGCCAACCTCAGTTTGTGTGTTTAGGAGATGGGAAGACAAGGAAGAATCCTGGGTCCATTCTAGGTCCACCTGTGTTGTGGGGTGGATGGCTGAACCCTCCCAGCTCTGCCTCTTTCACCCACAGTGAAGCAGACAAGATCAAGGTGGCTCAAGGGGTGTCCGGGGCCGTGCAGGACAAAGGGTCCATCCACAAGTTTGTCCCCTACTTGATTGCTGGCATCCAGCACTCCTGCCAAGATATTGGTGCCAAGAGTCTAACTCAAGTCAGGTAAGAAGGGTGGGGCTTGGGCCCTCCCTGGCAACCTCCTTTCCTTCTCCCCCTTCTCCTCCTCCCCCTCCCCCCCACTTGGGTGGGGAAGAGGTATGGAGGCTGCTCTGACACAATCCCCTCATTCCTCAGAGCCATGATGTATTCAGGGGAGCTGAAATTTGAGAAGAGGACGTCATCTGCTCAGGTGGAAGGTGGTGTCCACGGCCTCCATTCGTAAGTGTCCCATGTCCCATCCACCCACATTGGGCTGCTACTTACATCCTCCTGTCTCCTTCACTGTCTGTTTCTTCTTGCCCACAGGTATGAAAAGCGGCTCTTCTGAGAAGTGGCCTTGTTTGCTTTTACTGCCTCTCACCTCTCTCCCTCTCTAGGTTTTTCAATAAAAAAGCTGGATATAGTGGTCTGTGGCCTTTGTTGTGTGGAGTGAAGGGAAAGGAAGGGAGCAGGAGCCAGGCTAGCAAACACTGGGCAGTCGCCACCGACTCATCTCTGGGATTTCACTGTGTGTCTGCCAGCCCCCAGCAGTCCAGAAAGAAGAAGGCCGCTGTGTGTAAACCCAATGTCCATTAAACATCTATTAGGCACATAAAAAGACAGGCCCTGCCTTCCGGGAGCCTCAGTCTAAAGGGGGAAACAAGAGAATACGGTGTGGGGGTGGGGCACAAGGGGGGCTACCTTGTTCCATGCAGCTGAAACCAGGTGGAGAAGCAGGTACAAAATGGAGACACAAGAATTGGCTGTGTTTAGCCTGAAGGAGAAAAGGGTGATTGTTTTCCTGTAGGGTGGTAGGGATGATGCTTGTGCTGTCTGGTTGAGGGCGGGACAAGGAACAGTGGGGAATGTTACAGATTTCAGCTGCGTGTGTAGAAGAAGGGCCAAACCGTGAGGAACCGAAGTGAGGTGTACCGAGAGGCAGTGGCTCCCCCCTCCATCCTGCACAGCTTCACACAGGCTGAACAGCTTCCTGCTGACAAGGAACTGACAAGCAGTCCCACCAAGAAGTGTCTGCTTTAAGTGCCCGTCATGAGGCGCTGACAGCAAATCGGGGGCACGAGGAGGATGGTGGGATAGAACCAACCTTTCTTCTGCGGGAGGGGTATCCCTCCATGTGATCCCACGGGAGAAGCAGCAGGGAGGAGGACACAGAGCTAGGCTATGGAGAGGTTCAGTGGGATTTAAAGAATCCCAAGAATTGCGTGGTGGGTGTGCTGGATTTGGGGAACAGCAGAGGCCACAAAGGGGGGGGGTGGGGACACCAAGCTTGGCATGCAAAAACTCAAAGGAATAGGGCTGCCTAAGAAGGACACCAGCTGTGCCACTGAGACTGAAGGCCCTGGGCTGGGCCTTTGAAGAAGAAAGGCCAACTGATGGCCAGGCAGGACTTGAGCATCCTCATCAGTCTGTCTTGTGCTTCCATCTGTGCCTTGGGCAGGGCAGTCCCCACAAACTACCTCATGTTCATTTGACCCTCTTACACTTCTAGGAAGGTTGTCTGACCCTGAGCCTGCGGTTTCATAAGCTAGCCTAGCTCATAGAGGGTCTTCAACTTGCTTCCTATTGCTTTTCCATATGTAAAATCTGACTTCAGAAGCAGTTTTGCTTCAGGGATAAAAGAAAACCTAATTTTAAATCTTGCCCATAGCATACTGCCTGTTGGACCCTAGACAGTGTTGGAGGCAAAGCTGGCATAAAAGCGTTCAGCTCCTTATCCATTCTGAGCCAAGGCCTTCTAGCTTGATCTCTCCTGTGCCGATTCCTTCTCTGCTCCCTGCCCGCCTTCCCAGGCCTCCTATTAGATGGGGAGTTCCTCGCCTTTTGATATGTGGGATCCCCTTCACAGCTTCATGAAGTGTGTGGACCCCTACTCAGACACAGTTCTTGTTGCCTGGAAAATGCTTGATTTCAATTAGATACTTGATTTTCCTATCCAAATTAACATCGAATCCCTGAAAGTTATAGATCCCATTAACCTAGATTAAGAATTGCCAATATGGATCCTGCCCCATACATTTATACCTAGAAAAAGCTGCTGGACACATGCCCTCTGGCTTGAGTTTTCAGTGAAAACTCTTAAAAATAGTGATTCCTTATCATCTAGACTCAGACTCTTGTTTGGCATTCAGACTCTTACCACAGCCCCCCCATTTTATCTTTGTAGACAAATTGGCCCCAGGGTTTCCATCACCTGGCTCTTCTCCCAACTATCTTTGGTTTGACTGAACACGTGCTTTATTTCCATCTCTTACTACCTGTGCACATGAAGCCTTCTTAAGCCTTTTTATTAACCCCCAACCAACTACTTGTCTTTATCCCAAAAACCTATTTAAATCTATGCAACATCCTGTGTCTCCTCCCTCTTGGGGATGACCTTGACAGTGAGAACCTCCACTTCTTTGTATCACTGAGGACTTAGACAGTACCCGGCATATTTGGAGGTATTTAATGAATTCCTGTTGACTGAGTGCTTGTAATTGGCCTATGGGCTTAATAGTTCCTGGTGCTCTGGTCCGGCTCCAGTTGGAGGACATCCCAGTAGATGAAGTTACTTGGAGTCAGTATGAGAACATGATGCTGATCTGGGTTCCCAAACTAGACTTTCAGCAATTGCCTCCAGAACAGTAATTCTCAAAATCTCAGAGGTGTCTGTGGTCAAAACTGGAAGGGCCTGCTTTGATGGGAGGCCTGGAGGAGATGGGGGGAGGGGGCAAATAATTTTTCTCTTGGGCACCAAGCAATGATTGGATGAGGACAGAGTTAACAGGATTTATTCATAAGAACTCATTTCTCTAAAACTTTCTTGATGGTAACGGGTGGCATTTGAGGCAGATCTCTTCTATGGAGTACCCTATGGAGTACTCTCCAGATTGTATCAAGGAGGTTCTTTGAGGGTTGGGGAAGTGATCATACACTCTGAAATTGCTGCCAATTCTGAGCTTTCAAACACAGGTCAGACAGGGAAATAGACTTCTGTTTTCCTTGCCTCAGTTTACCCGTTATATAAAATTGATATTATTTTTACAACAGCAAACAGGTTAAGTGACTTGACCAGGATCATCTTGGTGTACCACTCTGTTCCTCTCTATTTCTACTTAATCTCTCTGTAGTTTTCCAAAGCAGAATTCTCCACCCTGGCTACCACTTTGCAGTAAATTTTTGTTCTCGATTAAAATATAAACTCCTTGAGGGCTCTTTTTAAATAGATGCATGGATAATTTTTCCAATATTGACCCTTGCAAAAACTTCTGTTCCAAATTTTTCCCTACTCCCTCCCTCTCCTAGATGGCAGGTAGTCCAATACATGTTAAATCCAATAGATATATACATATTTATACAGTTATCTTATTATGCAAGAAAAATCAGATCAAGAAGGAAGAAAAAGAAAAGCTGAGAAAGGGAAAAAAATGCAAGCAAACAACAACAGAAAGTGAGAAGGCCATAGCCTTCTTGTGATTAATGGATTATGTGATTAACTCTCTTCCCCTTCCATTACAGTTGTGATACACACTCAGTTCCCATGGTCCTCTCTCTGGGTGTAGATGGCTCGCTCTCTCACTGCACAAGTGGAACTGGTTTAAATCATCATAGGATTGAAGAGAGGAGGGTTCTGTTTTTCAAATCGGTATCCCCAAAGCTTCTCGTGTAATCTAGGCTATTTGTTACAAGAGAAGGAAAAGAACAGCCTCCGGGAGACACCCGAACAACCAACAAGTGAGGTTAGGAGCAGTTTATTCTACATGTGAGGATGGGGCTGCAGCAGGTGAGCCTCCAGGGGGGGGAATGAGGGCAGCACCAGCTATCCGACCCTCGTTGCACAGGAAGTTGAAGGTGGCGCAGGCGTTGGGCTGCAAGAGAGAAACCAAGAATGAATTCCAAGGAGCCCAGATTTTAGCTTCCAGGGGAAGCTGGCGGTCTGGTCTGGGTGAAGAGGCTGGCAGAGACCGCCCAAATTGCTCACCGTGTCCTGGACCTCAACAGCAATTCCACGCTTCCTCATAGCCTTCAAAATCTCGGGCTGCAGCTTTTCCATGTGATCGCCAGTGCCCACCACCACAATTTCTGCCAGGAAGGACAAGTCATTAGGAGGGGGGAGGGGACTAATGTTCCATTTCTGAGGTGACTTCTCTGGCCTCATGACATAAAGTTCAGCCCCTCAATTTCCTAAAGGAAGATGATGGTCACAGATGACAAAAGAGTTAGATCTGGTTTCAGGAAGACTCAAGTTCAAATATAACCTCAGCCTTGGCAGCTGTGTGACATTGGGGTAGTCACTTAACCCTGTCTCCCACAGTTTCTTTTGTAAAATGGGGGTGCTAATGGTACTTACCTCTCAGGTTGTGAGGATACAATGTGACAATTATCTTTTAAGCATTTTTCAAATCTCAAAGTACTATATTAGTGTTTACTAGAGTTGTTCAATTGTAATCCTAAACCTTTAAAATGGACATGTTTAGGGGAAAGGTTATCTATCTTTAAAATGAGGTAGCTGACAGATTGCCACCCAGAAGCATCATCCTCAGAGGGGGGCTGAGCCCCCACTCTGTGAGGTAGGATGGGGTTGGCTCACTGTGAAGGCTCTGCTAGCCCTTACCAATTCGAGGCTCCAACATCCAGAAAAGGGAGAAGCTCTCTTCTGTGATGTCCCGATAGCTCCCCACCTACCCGAGAAGGGAAAGAAGTTGGATTAATAATGCCCCTGGGTAGTCAACTCCCTCCTCATCCTCGGACTCCTACAGTGTTGCCTGTATCTGTGCCCAGGTCGTTCCTACCCTACAAAACCCAATACGGACCCTGCTGTGTCGTTAAGCTCCATTTCTTCCCTCAATCTAGAAAGGGCCATCTAGCCTATGCTTGCTGCCTTCGCTTCTTTGCCGTTTCAGCCGGCACCCAGGCTCCTGTTTCTGACACTTGGCTGATGCTAGCTACCCAAGATGTGGGCTATATAAATACTGCAAAGTCCAATGACTTTTTCTCAGCTGTCATTCTGTTGACTCCAATACTTTCTTCCCCTTCCATTACAGTGACTTGGTATCATTCCTCAGTCTCCTTAATGTGATTACCCATCCCCTGACCATTAAATCAGTCTCCTAAGACTCTGTTCTAGGCTCTCCTCTCTTTCTATGGTCTCTTGGTAATCTCATCAGCTCCCAGGGGTTCAATTATTATTTCTATATAAATGGATCCTCTCTGCTGAACATTTTGGGGGAAAGCCCTTACGTATTTCAAATTAAGCATATTCAGAATTCACCAAAAAATTTTATGGCAGTTCTTTTGTGACATCAATAAACTAAGTGAAGGAGTGCTCATCAACTGAGAAATGGATTAGCAAATGATGGCATATGATTGTAATGTAACATTAGTGTGCTCAAAGAATTTAGGAAGGGGATAGGTTCAGAGAAATCTGGAAGACTTAAGTACAGTAAGGAGAACCTGAATAACAATTTAGATAGTAACCACACTTTGAAAGATCTGCTCCATACAATAACCAATCACGATCACAGAGGACTCATGATAAAACATCTTGCCCACCTTCTGACACAGAGATGGACTCAGGGTGCAGAATGAGACACTTATCTTTTTGGACTTGACAGATGCAAGGATTTGTTTTCCTTGCCTATATTTATTACAAACCATGTTTTCTTTCTTCTTCTTCTTCTTCTTCTTCTTTTTTTTTTTTTTTTTTTTTGCTGAGGCAATTGGGGTTAAGTGACTTGCCCAGGGTCACACAGCTAGGAAGTGTTAAGTATCTGAGGCCGGATTTGAAATCAGGTCCTCCTGACTTCAGGGCTGGTGCTCTATCCATTGCACCACCCAGCTGCTGCATGTTTCCTTTTTCAATGGAAGAGGGAGAGATCCCTCTGGGATAACATATAGATTCTTCAGTTTAGCATTTAAGGCCAGGCCACTTTCTGGCTTACCTAATGGTACTCCCCTTCACACACAAATTGATTTTCTTGTTACCTCCTGAACTTCACATGACATCTTCCACCTAGTTGCCATCATATAGGCTGTTCTCATTCTTGAATTACTCTCCCTTCTTGCCTCCATCTCTTAGCATCCATAGCTTTCTTTTAAGGCTCAGTTCAGGTACTTTTGCCTAACTTATCCCTTTTCTAATCACCCTAATTGTTAATGTTTTTTTCCTCCTTGAAATTTGGAATTATCTCTGTGCATGTTATATCTTCCTTCTCCTCAACAGAAAGGAAAAGCATTAACTGCAGGAACTGTTTTATTTTTAGTTCTGTATTTACAGTGGCTTGCACACTGTAGGCCCTGATGTAATAGTTCAGGAGCCTCACGGGAAGAGAGAACTATGACCTGGGTTTTGGGTGTTGGGAACAGGAGAACAGACCCCCATTTTGTGTGTTGTTTTAGGCAGGGAGAAAGATAAAGGACTCACATTCCACTGCATGACAGAGTTGGGGACCAAGGCACAGGGCCCCACAATGCGATTGCCATTGACAGTAAAGCCCCGGGGGCTGTAGGTGTCTATGTACATAATGTGGGGTGAATCTTTCTCCAGTAAGGTGATAGTAGTCTTCTGGAACAGCTCATCATCCACAGGGGTCAAGTGCTGGCTCCTTTGTGACAGCCTACATGGAGAGATAACATAGAAGTAGTCCAGAGAGGAGAAACAAGGAGGCACATGGTGGGAAAGTACAGTTGGAAATGTCAGGGGAAGGTGTAAGTAGGATGGGAAGGGCACAATGTGGAGGGGGGGACTCTGAGAGCAGCAAAGTTTGAGGCTCACAGAGGCACACTCGGAAGATGAAGGGATTATGAAGGTCAGTCAATAAAAACATTACTGTGGCAGAGAGAAACTGGAGTTATGAAGATTGTCACATGTGGAAAACAAGTGCTTACAGCTTTTATGAGAAAAAGATCCAATCTTATAAGAAAGGAATGTGAAGGAATTTGGGAGTTTCAAAAATTGGAAGGGGTGAGACTGAATTTAAAAAAGTAAAATTTGGGAAAAACTTGGGAGTTAAGGGAGCTAAAAGAAAAGAAGAGTTAGAACTGAAAGATATGGAACCAAAGTTAAGTAAAAAAAGGATTTTCCTAATAAAAGAAAAAACTGTTTGAAGAGAACGAGGTTGCAGGGTCAGGAGGCCCCAAGAATGAAATCGGCAAGGCAGTCAGTTTAGTAAAACAAACAGCACAAAGGAGGCAGGGTTATTATAGTAGAGGTTCTCTCTAACAAAGTAGAAAGGAATACCAACACTAGAGCTACAAGGAATGACAGTCTGAAAAATTTCACTCTCAAAGTATGACAGATTTATCAGAATTTGCTTAGAAACTGCCACTGCCCTAAATTGTGAAATCTTAGACAAGAAACTGAAGACCATAAAAGCAGAGGCTGAATTCTCCTCACTATTACCTACTGAAGGTAAGGGATGCGAAACAACAATTATTGTACATGGTGTCGAAGAATGGATTTGGAATTCTAAATGGCAGCTTAAAATACAGACATGACAACAAAACTTGAATTAGATGGCAGAGTAGGAATACAGCCTTGCCCTGTACAATTACTTCACAAAGATAGAGGAAACAGAGTAAACAAAGTCTGAATCAGGAAATCCAATAAAAAGATGATTTTCTCAGCCTGGGTTGGCACTGAGAAGTCTCTGCACACTGAAGATGGGGTCTGGCAAGGAGAGGTCCTAGATCTGGCACAGAAGGTCTTGGTCTTTTGTTGGTGGCAGGAATAGCAACTGAATAGCAGCTCACTGCTTATTGCTCATTCCCAGATCACAGATTCAGGGAGGATGATGAAGGGACATGTGTGAAGTGGTGGCCAGTCCAGGGCAAAAACCATCACAGGTTCTGGATGTATAATGAGTACGGAGCAAGTACAGCAGCAAGCTGTATGGTCTGCGCTGGACCCTGGTTCTTGGCTTATCACAAAATCCAAAGTTAGGAATTAAGTCTGAAAGAATGAGCAAACAAAAGGAATCGCATTATAAAGAATTATTGCGGTGACAGGGACGCAGAAGACAAACTCAGGAGAATGGAATAACTCCAAAATATCTCTAAGCAAAGCCTCAAAGAAAAACAGTTCAGGGATAAATTCAGCTAGAATTCCTGGAAGAAATTGATAAATGGTCAAAGGATATGAACAGACAATTCTCAGATGAAGAAATTGAAACTATAGACATATGAAAATATGCTCCAAATCATTATTAATCAGAGAAATGCAAATTAAGACAGCTCTGAGATACCATTACACACCTGTCAGATTGGCTAGAATGACAGGGAAAGATAATGGGGAATGTTGGAGGGGATGTGGGAAAACTGGGACACTGATGCATTGTTGGTGGAATTGTGCACACATCCAGCCATTCTGGAGAGCAATCTGGAATTATGCCCAAAAAGTTATCAAACTGTGCATACCCTTTGATCCAGCAGTGTTTCTACTGGGCTTATACCCCAAAGAGATACTAAAGAAGGGAAAGGGACCTCTATGTGCCAAAATGTTTGTGGCAGCCCTGTTTGTAGTGGCTAGAAGCTGAAAAATGAATGGATGCCCATCAATTGGAGAATGGTTGAGTAAATTGTGGTATATGAATGTTATGGAATATTATTGTTTTGTAAGGAATGACCAGCAGGATGAATACAAAGAGGACTGGCGAGACTTACATGAACTGATGCTAAGTGAAATGAGCAGAACCAGGAGATCATTATATACCTCAACAACAATACTGTTTGAGGATGTATTCTGATGGAAGTGGTTCTGTTTGATAAAGAGAGCTAATTCAGTTTCAATTGATCAAAGATGGACAGAAGCAGCTACACCCAAAGAAAGAACACTGGGAAATGAATATAAACTGCTTGCATTTTTGTTTTTCTTTCCGGGTTATTTATACCTTCTGAATTCAATTCTCCCTGTGCAACAAAAGAACTGTTCGGTTGTGCACACATATATTGTATCTAGGATATACTGTAACCTATTCAACATGTAAAGGACTGCTTGCCATCTGGGGGAGGGGATGGAGGGAGGGAGGGGAAAAATCGGAACAGAAGTGAATGCGAGGGATAATGCTGTAAAAAATTATCCTGGCACGGGTTCTATCAATAAAAACTTATTTAAAAAAAAAAAAAAAAGAAAGAAAAAAAAACAGAATTCCTGGAAGAGATGAAGCAGAAGTTAAAAAAAAAAAAAAAAAAAGCTAAAAGATTTTTATCAATGAAATAAGAGCAATTAGGAGAAAAGGAGAAAACTAGAAAAGAAATGAGAGGATTAGGGAGGAAATAGAAAAGAAATGAGAGAAGGAAGAACTGGAAAGAAAATTAACAACCTGGCACAAAAAAATATATGTACCTTTTGAAAATAAGGATGATCCAAATAGAAGTTAATTTTTATACTAGATTACAAAAAATATTGAAGTTAAAAAACTGGAAAAATAGAATACATGTAAAGTATCTCATACCTAAAAACATTAACCTGGAAAATGGATTAGAGAGAAATAATTTAAGAATCATTGAAAACCAAAACAAAATACCTTAAACTTCATACTTAGAGAAAGAAAATAGGATTTTTTTTTAAGGAGCCTAGACTTCAGGAAATCATAAAAGAAAAATACCCAGTTAATTTAGAACCAAAAAGAAATATGAAAATAGAAAAGATTACACTAATCAATTCCAGAAGAAAATATCAAAAGAAAAATTTCCAGAATCCAGAGCTTGCAGGTTAAAGAAAAATACTGCAAAGTAAAAAGGAAAAAATTTAGTTACCAAGGAGTCACAGATAGGATTTTAAAAGATTTTGCAGTACCATGGTAAAAGAGCATAGAGCTTGGCAAATGATATTCTGGAAGACAAAAGATGTAAGTTTACAACCAAAAATAACTTGGCCAGCAAAATTGGGTATAATTCTACCAGGAGCAAAATGAATCTTTAAAGAAGTAGAGGACTTTCAAGCACTCTTGATAAGAAGACCAGAATTGAATATAAATTTTGAAATACAAACACAGGAAGCAATATAACTATAAGTGAGCTAGCATAAAGGATTTTTTTTTAATTTTTATTTAATAATTACTTTATATTGACAGAATCCATGTCAGGGTAATTTTTTTACAACATTATCCCTTGCACTCATTTCTGTTCCGATTTTTCCCCTCCCTCCCTCCACCCCCTCCCCTAGATGGCAAGCAGTCCTATATATGTTGGATATGTTGCAGTATATCCTAGATACAATATATGTTTGCAGAACTGAACAGTTCTCTTGTTGCACAGGGGGAATTGGATTCAGAAGGTATAAATAACCCGGGAAGAAAAACAAAAATGCAGATAGTTCACATTCGTTTCCCAGTGTTCTTTCTTTGGGTGTAGCTGCTTCTGTCCGTCATTTCTCAATTGAAACTCAGGTCTCTTTGTCAAAGAAATCCACTTCCATCAAAATATAGCATAAGGGATTAAACGAAGATGAACTGGTTACATTTCACATACAGAGTGATGAAATTCTTTTAGAACTATAGTATTATCAGGGGTAATAGTCAATGATCATGGGGACCTGAGAGTGGCCCAGTTCTCTCTGGATCGTATTAAGAAAAGACTTTTAAGGAAGGGGGAGAGGAATTTACTAGTTTGGAGAGGAGGAACATAGGAGAGAAAGGAAATTCTCCTCTATAATTGAGGTATATAAGCAAAAGTCTATTTAAAGAAGAAGGAAGGTGGTCCACAAATCAAATAAAACTGGAATCTCATCTAAAAATAATCAAAGATGAGGACAAACACACAGTTGGATGCAGAAATATCACCCAACAGGTTGCTAACCTTGAGTAATTTCAGATGTGTCCAACTCTTTGTGATCTTATTTGGATTTTCTTGGCAAAGATATTGGAATGGTTCACCAGTTCCCGTTCCAGCTCATTTTATAAATGAACTGAGGCAAACAAGGTTTAGGGGACTTGCTCAGAGTCATATTAACTGGTAAGTGTCTATATGAGGCAAGATTTGAACTCAGGAAGATAAAAATTCCTATCTTTAGACCAGGTTTTCTAACCACTGAGTTGCCCTATTGAAAAAATTAACAGACAGAAAAGAGAGAAATAAAAAGGGGCAATAAGAGAGAACTGATTAGGATTAATCTTAAAATAAATTTTCAAAAAGGGCAAGTAACAGAAAAAGAAGTATAAAACAATGAGGAGTAAAATGCAAAATAAGCATAATGGACAATGAATGGGATGAACTGATCAATGAAAGGGAAGAAGTTAATAGAATAAAAAGACGGAAGGGGAAGATTCTGCAAAGACAGTGGAGTAGGGTGGTAAATTTCAAGCATTCCAGATTTCCATCACAAATAGAACAAATTTGCATCTCAGGGTGAACATAATGTGGTGAAAAATCAGGAAGACTTGGGGCAGAACAGGATTCTCCTGATAAAAACAGAAGTCTGAAGAAAGACCCTTTACTGGAATTACTCTCTCTGGAGTACGGGATACCTCCAGAGTAGCTCTGCAGAAACATTTAATGGGGGCCCCTGGTGAGGGCAGAGACAGCGGGCAGGGGCACCACTGGCTGTGGGCACTTGCAGAAGGCTGGAGTTCTTGGTTTGGGGAACTTGCTCAGAGTGGAGAGCTGAAGGGAAGCTTGAAATACCATTCCCCCCACTCCACAATTACAAAAACAAAAACCCATCCAAGAAAAACAAGCTTATGAAAAAATGGTTAACCAACTAGAAAAAGACATATAGAGCCTCAAAGATGAAAATAATTCTTTGAGCATTAGAGTTGGGCAAGACAAAGCCAGTGAAGCTATGAGAGACCAAGAAATAACAAAACAAATTATAAAGAATGAGAAAATAGAACAGAATGTAGAAAATTACAGATCTGGAGAGCAGATTAATAAGAGAAAACATAAGAATAATTGGACTGTCAGAAAGTTGTGACCAATAAGAGAACCTTGATACAATAATGCAGGAAATAATCTAAGAAAATTGTCCTGGAGTTATAGAATATGAAGGGAAAGTAGAAATAGAAAAAATCCACGAGTTACCACCTCAAAGAGATCCTTTGTGGGAAACACACAGGAATATTATTGCTGAATTTCGAAACCCCCAGATCAAAGAAAATTTTGCAAGAAACAAGAAAAAACAATTCAAATACGTTGGAGCTACAAGTAGAAGTATCAGCAGCTACAATAAAAGATTGCAGCTCCTGAAATCGTATGTACCAACAATCAAAAGAACTAGGCCTGTGGCTAAAAATACCATCTCTAACAAAATTATAGGGCTCACAGTTCTGAAAACCTATTCACATTGGGAATGGGTTAAATAGGCAACACTACATATGAAGGATATAGTACCTTCCAAAATCTATAAGGAATTAAGGAGGGATGGGTGGATGGGGAGCAAAGGGAAGGAAGAAAAGAGAGGGATCCTTGGGCAGGGGAAGGTTAAGTAATAGCAAGGTAAGTTTTTAATTAGAGTCAGTAGGGATAGGAAAGACATGTATTATGCAAAAATGTTTGTGGCAGCTCTTTTTGTAGTGGCAAGGAACTGGAAACTGAGTGGATGCCCATCAGTTGGAGAATGGCTGAATAAGTTATGGCGTATGAATGTTATGGAATGTTATTGTTCTGTAAGAAATGACCAGCAGGATGAATACAGAGAGGCTTGGGGAGACTTACATGAACTGATGCTAAGTGAATTGTACACAGCAACAAGATTATATTATGATTACTTCTGATGGAAGTGGATCTTTTCAACAAGGAGGTGATTCAGGCCACTTTTAATGGTTTTGAGATGGAGAAAGCCATCTGCACTCAGAGAGAGGCTGAGTGTGGATCACAATATATTTTCACCTTTTTTTTGTTATTTACTTGCATTTTGTTTTCTTTCTCATTTATTTTTCTTTTTGTCTTGATTTTTCTTATGCAGTATACTAATTGTGGAAATATGTTTAGAAGAATTGCACATGTTTAACAAACACTGGACTGCTTACTGTCTAGGGGAGAGGATAGAGGGAAGAGATAGAGAGAAAAAAAACTGGACACAAGTTTTTCCAAGGATAAATACTGAAGACTATGCATGTGTTTTGAAAATAAAAAGCTTCATTAAAAAAAAGGAAAGATGTCTATGTATGTTTATATCTACATATTTAGACATAAATATATTTTTTCTTAACTGTAGCTCACTTGGGGATGGTAGTCGGGAATGAAAGGGTAGAAAAAGAATAAAGTAAATAAAGTGCACAGAATTTACAAGTAAGAAAAATGGACATTCATGAAAATAATTTCCTCTACTAATATATATACTTTCTTGATCTAGTAATTTGTTATTATATATTTTGAATTCTCCTTAATGTTCTTCTGGGAACATAACAATGTTATCTTTTGTATTTTCTGTTTTTTTCTGTTTTACTTACTCTGTTTTTTCAAATAAAATAGATCTTTTAAGAAGCAGAAGGTAACAATGTGTTGCTTATAAGATAAACAATGAAACAGAAAAATGCACACAGTTTTTAAAAAGGCTCAAGCAAAATCTATTCTACTTCAAATGAAATAAAAAAGGCAGTAGAAAGAATCATGTTGTGAGACAAATCAATAGCAAAAACAAACTCGTTTAAATAAACGGAGAAACTACATTTTTCTGAATGGTAAAAAATAAGTTAATATTAAAATTAGTCACACATGCAGAAAATGGCACTGCATCTAAATACTTAAAGAAGTTTATCATCTTTATAGTTAAAGGTTCTGATAAAGGCCTCATTTCCAAAATATAGAGAGAATTGACTCAAATTTATAAGAAATCAAGCCATTCTCCAATTGATAAATGGTCAAAGGATACAAACAATTTTCAGATGATGAAATTGAAACTATTTCTACTCATATGAAAGGGTGTTCCAAATCATTATTGATTAGAGAAATGCAAATTAAAACAATTCTGAGATACCACTACACACCTGTCAGATTGGCTAAGATGACAAGAAAAGATAATGATAAATGTTGGAGGGTGTGACGACCGCCCTAGCACCCAGGACACCCCAGAATCAGCTGGAATCAGAATAAGCAAAAGTCCTCAGTCTTTATTCTTGGTCTTAGATGCAGGATTGAACAGGATGGAAGCAGAATCTCCTCGATTGCCTTCTCCCTTGTCTACTGCCAAGAAGTGTGACCCTGGCTAGTCTTACTCCACCCCCTTGTCCCTTCTACAATCCTTTTGTATACACCAATCATTGAGCCAGTACGGATAGTGGAAAGGACCATTTTCCAAGCATATGCCCATAGTTTTGTCCAATCAGTAATTAGCCTCAAGTGCTTGGCAGTCCTGACCTCAGTGCATCGACTCAATAGTATCAGCATCAGTTCATCATACCTATTTCTTGTAAAAAAAAAAAAAAAAAACACTAGAAGGCATAGGAATAAAAGGAACTTTTCTTAATATAACAAATAATATTTATCTAAGACCAAGAGCTAGCATTATTTTTAATGGGGATAAACTAGAGTTCTTTCCATTAAGATCAGAGATGAAGCAAGAATGTTTCTTTTTACCACTGATATTTAATAGAATGCTTAGAAATGTTAGCTTTATCAACAAGGGAAAAAAAAGATATTGAAGAATAAATATATGTAAGGAGAAAACAAAATGATCACTTTTTAATTGAATTAGAGAATGCTGGAGAATCTACTAAAAAACTAATTTAAACAACAACTTCAGCAAATTTGCAGGATATAAACTCACATTAGCATTAAAATCTAATAAGAAGAGTTAGAAATTTCATTTGAAATAGCTGCAGAAAGTATAAAATAATTGGGAATCTATTTGCAAAGACCCAGACAACAACCGCATGAACACAGCTATAAAAAAACTTTTTACACAAAGACATCTAAATAATTTGAGCAATATTAACAGCTAATGTTAAGCTGTGCTGAAATAATAAAAACAACAATATTATCCAATGTATTTACTTATTCAGTGCTATGCCAGTCAAACTACTAAAGGATTACTTTGTACAGCAAAGGAAAATAATAACGTGTTAGTTGGAGGAATAAAACTTGGTCAAGAAATCTCAGTGGAATTAATGAGAAAAAGCAGGAAGAGGCTAAGAAATAGACTAGTTGATCAATGGAATAGATTAGGTTCAAAGGACAAAACAGCCAATAACTTTAATAATATAGTGTTTGACAAACCTAAAGACTCCAGTTTCTGGGATAAGAATGCACTATTTGACAAAAATTGCTGGGAAAATTGGAAATTAATATGGCAGAAACTAGGCATTGACCCACACTTAACACCGTACACCAAGATAAGGTCAAAATGGGATCATGACTTAGGCATAAAGAATGAGATTATAAATAAATTGAAAGAGCATAGAATAGTTTACCTCTCAAACCTGTGAAAGAGGGAAGAATTTATGACCAAAGAAGAACTAGAGATCATTATTGATCACAAAACAGAAAATTTTGATTATATCAAATTGAAAAGTTTTTGTACAAACAAAACAAATGCAGACAAAATTAGAAGGGAAACAATTAACTGGGAAAACATTTTTACAATCAAAGGTTCTGATAAAGGCCTCATTTCCAAAATATATGGAGAATTGACTCTAATTTATAAGAAATCAAACCATTCTCCAATTGATAAATGGTCAAAGGATATGAACAGACAATTCTCAGATGAAGAAATTGAAACTATTTATAGACATATGAAAATATGTTCCAAGTCATTATTAATCAGAGAAATGCAAATTAAGACAACTCTGAGATACCACTACACACCTGTCAGATTGGCTAGAGTGACAGGGAAAGATAATGGGGAATGTTGGAGGGGATGTGGGAAAACAGGGACACTGATACATTGTTGGTGGAATTGTGAACACATCCAGCCATTCTGGAGAGCAATTTGGAACTATGCTCAAAAAGTTATCAAACTGTGCATACTCTTTGATCCAGCAGTGTTTCTACTGGGTTTATACCCCAAAGAGATACTAAAGAAGGGAAAGGGCCCTGTATGTGCCAAAATGTTTGTGGCAGCCCTGTTTGGAGTGGCTAGAAGCTGGAAAATGAATGGATGCCCATCAATTGGAGAATGGTTGAGTAAATTGTGGTATATGAATGTTATGGAATATTATTGTTTTGTAAGGAATGACCAGCAGGATGAATACAAAGAGGACTGGAGAGACTTACATGAACTAATACTGAGTGAAACGAGCAGAACCAGGAGATCATTATATACCTCAACAACGATACTGTTTGAGGATGTATTCTGATGGAAGTGGTTCTGTTTGATAAAGAGAGCTAATTCAGTTTCAATTAATCAAAGATGGACAGAAGCAGCTACACCCAAAGAAAGAACACTGGGAAATGAATATAAACTGCTTGCATTTTTGTTTTTCTTCCCAGGTTATTTATACCTTCTGAATTCAATTCTCCCTGTGCAACAAGAAAACTGTTTGGTTCTGCACACGTATATTGTAAGTGGATATACTGTAATCTATTCAATATGTAAAGGACTGCTTGCCATCTGGGGGAGGGGGTGGAGGGAGGGAGGGGAAAAATTGGAACAGAAGTGAGTGCAAGAGATAATGTTGTAAAAAATTACCCTGGCATGGGTTCTGTCAATAAAAAGTTATTTAAAAAAAAAAAAAAAGCAGGAAGAAATGAGGCTTAAGAGTACCAGATCTCAAATTATATTACAAAGCAGTAACCATTTGATATTTGTTGTGTAAGAAACACACAAATTTCTGTGTTGGAAATGCAACAGATTACGCATACCTTATAACTAAACAAAAAAATATAATAGCCTAATGTTTTATAAACCAAAAATTTCCAGCTATTGAGCTAAAAACTTTTCAATAAAAACTGTTGAGAAAACAAGAAAGAGTTTGGCCAGAAGTAGGTGGAAATCAACACCTCACAGGGCATACAAAGATAAATTCCAAATTGATACATGGTGTAGTCATAAAGAGCAACATCATAAATTAGAGAAGGAAGAAAAGAATTACTTGTTAAGACTCATGGAGAGAAGATGGTGATCAAATAAGTTACTTTGGAGGGGGGGGAACTAAACCTTCTTACAAGCAACTGCTTGTCCTCCAAGGCAGAATTATCTGGATCTACAGATGAAGAAACTGTTAGTATAAAAGCTGCTAAAAAACAGTTGATGATTCCCTGAAAAAGGAAAAGAAGCAATATGTCATCTTGATAACAGTGCTATGTGTTAAAGGCTTGGCAAAGCAAGCTCAAAACTTGTCAGATAGGAATTTCTAATGGTTAATGGAGGTACTAAGTACTAAAAGGAGAAATTGGAAAATTATTGCTAAAGGCAAAGTTTTAGTCAACAAGACCTCAGAGCACAGGTGGTGCTTTCATAACAGCTACTCAGCGGCCATAAGGCAAATTTGGAAACTGAACAGCTGGGTAAGAAGCTGCTTGTGAGATGAGAATCTGACTTTTTAAGACCCTGTCTTAAAAATACTGTTATGGCAGGTCGCGGCCAGGAATAGAACGTGCGGTAAGCAGTGCCTCCTAGGAATATATTTGTCTTGTAGACCAAGTAAAACAAGCTTTATGAAACATAATACCTACCTCCTGTTAGACAGGTGATGGACTCAGAATACAGAGTGGGACATTATTTTTGGATAAGACCAATGAAGGAATTTGTTCTTCTTGATCATACATATTTTAACAAAGACTTTATTTTTCTTGCTTTCTCAATAATAGAGGGATAAGAGTTGAGATGGAGAAAATGTTCATCTGATTATAAATTTTAATTTTGAAAAAAAGGGCTTTAAACGGAAAAGGAAGGTGAGGGGGAAAACTGCTGAGGTACAGAGTACTACAGGCACTGGGTACAATGTAGAAGGAACAGCATTAGATATACTCAGAAATTAACAGAACAGATCCAGGAAAGGAGCAAGCAATGAAATGCACATCGCCAGATATCTACACCTAATATACCAGCCCAGAGGGGCTTGGGAAGAGTCGGGGGTCCGAAGTGTCGGCAAGGCTGCACGGGTCTTCAGGATAGAGTACACGAGGTCAGGGGGATCAAATGACGTCAGGGCCACTATATTTGGGGATCAGCAGTGCCACAGCCGAAGACATCTGCGACTAGGGAGGATTCAGGGTCACTTGAGGGCACGTGTGGTTTCAAGGTTGGGGATTCATGACGTCAGAGGCAACACAAGGTGTGTTGGAAACGTGCAGGATTCTTTGAGGGAAAAATAGTGAGAGCCACGGGACACACACTGCTGGGGTCATGGGCCACACGTAGTGTTAGGACAGGGAGCATACCCAGTGTCGGGGTCAAAGGGGCACGTAAAGTCAGGATCACCACGGGGCCACGCCCAACGTCGGGGTCACGTGGGCTCGCGGGAGGCTCGGGGTGGGGTTCACCCAGGGTTCCCGAAATGTGGGATCAGTTAGAAGGTCACTACGTGAGGGACAAAAAAGAGGATTTCCTCACCACCAAGAAGTCGTTCTCAGCAAGGGCACGGAGCGCGTCAGTCCCCGGAGCGCAGCGGTTGCGAAGACAGCCATTGGCGCGTGGACAGGTCCCAGATCGGGACTCGCCGGCACCGGCGGTAGGAAGGGCCGCAGATCCTGGGCCGAGGCGGAGCAGAAAGACCTGCGCCCCCTGTCCGTTGGGCGGATTGCCGCGAGCCACGGAGGGAGGGCCGGGCCTCACGGCCTCGGCTCCGCCCTCTCCCTAGGCTCCGCCCAATTCGGTCCTCCCCTCTGCCTGGGTCTCTAACCCTCGGATCCCGCCCCATCTGTTCTCCCCGCCCCTTACTCCCTGCTGGGTTCTGCTGCTAGAGGTTTCTGGCGTCTCTGGAAAGCCCCCAAACTCCCCAGGGGTTAGTACCGTTCCCACTCCTGCTGTCAGGGCCCCCGGCGCCTCAGGGACGTGGGCGTTGGGAGACCCTGTGGTCTGTGCTCCTGCTCGGGTTTCTCGCTGGGGAAGGTGGGCACCTGCCTGCTCGGCCCCATCAGGCCCCAGGGCATTGTGCAGCCAGCCGGGCGCCACCCGAACCCCTCCCCTGCTCAGGTGTCACTGCAACACCGCTTCCCCGGGAGCTCCCCCAGGCCTTCGGCCGGACATCTGGATCCCTTCTCCCGTGCTGGATGGAAAAGAGGAGAGACGCAGCGGAGGGTGAAGGCAGTCCGCAGGCTGCAGTGTCTGCCAGCCTTGAGAGAAACTCCAGCAAGGCCCGGTACCTCGGTTTCCAAAGCTGTAAAAATGCTTTTCAGCTCAGAATCGTAGAGAAGGGAGAGAAACGCATACACACCCCTCCGTAATTTACAAAGGTCTGCCAATCACTTGGAAAAAAGATTAGGTTAGCTCTGCTTGGCACCAGAGGGGAAAAAAGGAATATCAGTGGAAGTTGCTGAAAGGCTATTTTAGGCTTGATTTGAGGAAAACTCTAGAAAAACAATTAAAATTATCCCAAAGTGGAATGGGTTACCTTGGAAGAAAGGCCAAGAATCCTCTTCTCTCCCCGAGGACCTTTAGATCAAGGCTGAATAGCCATTTGTCAGATTTGTTATAAAGGCACTTTTTTTCTGCTTTGGATTAATCTTTCAGGTTACTAAGGCCAGGAAGAAACCTTCCAACTTGAAATTTGGTGATTCAAAGAAACCCAGGTAGAGTTGATACTGAGGGAGAGGTGACTTTCTTAGTTAGCAGTCTGGAAAAAATGAGGGCTTCATGAAGGAGCTGGATCCTGTTGGGCCTTGAAGGATTTAAGTAGATGGAAACAGGATAAAGGCGTCTGTTCTGGATGTGGGAATATCTATGAAAAAAGGCACAAAGACTGAAGAGAGGAGAAAGCAGTATAACATAGTAGAACTAGAAAGCTGGCTTTGGAGTCAGAAGATCCAAATTGAAATCTTGCCTCACTTAAATCTGTGTGACCTTTGTCAAACATTGTTTCCACAAATGAAGTGAGAATTGGCCTAGACTGCTGTAATGTCAAGTTCCATTATGGACAGCTTAGGTTTGGTTTTTTAAAATATTTAATAAATTCAGCGATGTGGTGGTAGAAAAAATGAAATAACTGAGGAAACATGGGTCTGTGCTTCCAAACATATTGATTTATTAGGCAATGCATGCCAATTGTATAACATATAGGGATCAGGCTTCCTCAGTTTGGCACTGGGGAGATGGATTTTTATGCTTTAAAAGAAAGCAACAGGATGTAAACCTATTATAAGATTAGGTGATCTGATTTCTAATTGGGAGAAAGATTAGGGGTTTTCTGCACAAATGGGTACAATTCTCTGAAATTAGAAAAGGTGCCCTACTCCACCCTCTCTATCTTCCTCCTGCTCCCCCCATGTCTATATTCAACCAAAGGAACAGGAAACAGTAACTGATTAACAAGTACTGGGCATGTTTTCAAAGATGTGAGAGTTACTTGAGATGTGTAATTGTGAAAAAAACATATCAATCTTGGGATCTCATGGGTTTCTGGTCAGTATAACCTATGTCCTTAAAGATCTCTAAGCAACAGTCTAGATAGCCTACCTTTCTAGCCATAAGGGCTAGGTTCAAACAATACAATAAACTTTTCTGACACATTGTACATGATGACAAGGTTATGGACAAGTGTGATAGACGTGACTCTTCAACAATGAGGTAATTTGAAGCAGTTCCAATAGATATGATAGAAAGTGCCATCCACATCCAGAGAAAAGCATAGTATTTTCACCTTTTGTTTGCTTGGGTTTTTTCCTTTTTTTTTTTTTTTTTTTCCTTTTTGATCTAAATTTTTCTGGCAGCATTTTGAATATGGAAATATTTTTAGAATTGTACATGTTTAACTTATATCAGATTGTTGTCTTGGGTAGGGGAGAAAGGGGAGTAGAGGGAGAAAAATTTGGAACACAAGGTTTTGCAAAGGTGAATGGTGAAAACTACCTTTGCATGTATTTGGAAAAATAAAATAGCTATTATTAAAATAAAGTATACCCACAAGACAGAAATTGGACTAGACCTATAATTTAAAAGGGAACTGAACTAGCTCCAGAATTGAGTCACAAGGCTGAATCAGTATGGATCACTCAATTCCCACAATTCCTCCTCACATTAGTTGTAAAACTATCCACTACTTCCCTGTGAATCAGCTTAACTAATGAAGAAGTATACTTAGATAAATACAAAATGTATATGTACAGAGTAGATTGGAAAGGCTGGAGAGAATAGCATGAAGCTAGGATGATGAATCAATGCATCCTACACTTTCTCCTCCAGAGTCCTCTGGGTCCAGTGGCCAGATGTACATCAGGACAATTGGAGATGGCCCTGGATGCAGTGGGAGACCTTGGCCTTTTTAAAAATAAAGTTAATTGCCCAAAATTTTAGAGTAAATCCATATAGAGTGAAGGAAATAAGTACAGCTATAAAACACAAACTCAAGTCTTCTGATTTCAAATCCAGTGGTATTCCTAGTGTATTAACACTAACAGAGCTACCAAAGGTGAAATTTTCTGAATGGAGTGGTGCATTGTCTTTCTCTTCACTATACTTCACCAGCACTTACTGTCCCTCCGTTCAGGAATAAAGACTTAAGATCATGACAAGGGGTTTAGCTTTGGAAGATCAACTTTGGTCCAGTCAGGAACTAGCAGTTACAAGGACAGCTGAGAGTCTCAAAGGCACCAGTCGATGCTGATGGTCAACATTGGTTCTGAGGCCACAAGAGTGCCTGCCCATCAAGGCAGGTCCCATCAAAATACTGTTGGCCCGGCTATTTCAACAGTAAGCACAGAAATTGAGGGACTCGGGAGAAGTTGAGTGGGTTGGGACTGTGGGAAAGGAGCCGGGAACAAGAGTACAGAAGAGGGAAGAGGGGACCTGAACACCTGTAACCTGGCTCTGTGCCATGGCAGAAAGAGGACCTGGATAATCCGATCAGTTTTCAGGTATCAAGTTCCCCAAGAAGCACCAGCTGTGGGAGGAGGGAAGGGGAGGGGTCCTGGGGAGGGGCCCTGGGCCAGGGCCAAAGTCCTTTTTTGTTTCTAGCACCTGAATGTTTCTCTGGGAGCAAATTTTTATTTTTGCCTCCAAACTCCATCTAAAGACCCCTTGTTCTGTGCCTTTCTCCTGGTGAGATATGATATGCTCCTACCACTGGAGTCGTTACTGTACTAGTAATTGTTAATGGAGTTATACTGTAACAGCAGTGTTCATATCCACTTGCATTTCTAGAGTGATAATTAAAATATTTCCTACAACAGTTCAGAAAGATAAGTGGTGCAAGTTTTATCTCTTGAAAAGGAGAAAACTTAGGGCTGGAAAGGTAAAGTTAGAAGAGCCACAGAGCTAAGTGGATTCAAGAGTAGAGTCAAGCTCTAAGCTTTTCCTACTCTCACCATTGCTTCTTATCCTAAGGTGTCCCTTTCCCACCTCCCCGATCCCTAGTTTATATGTGTACTACCACTCCCACCTCCCACAATTTTCCACTCCCTTTTAAATACTTTTGAATCTTCCCCTGTCACACTTTGCCTTCCTTTGATGTAATCTCTGTTTTTTCACTCCTATAGCCTCTCAATTTGGGAAAGGGTTAAATCCAAAGCAGTGACCCACCCTCCCCTCCATTTGGGCTGAAAGCTCAGGGGAAAAATACAATTACTTGGGGGCAGTTTCTCACAATGAAGACTTTCCATCTGCTAACTCTTCTCTGAATTTGAAATCGGCACAATGGATGAAAGGCTGCAGAATGGCAAGGTGGCCCCGGGGTTTAAGGGAGTAGGACTTTGCACCGGAGTTTGTGAACCGAGGGCTGAGGTCATAAAAACAGAATGGGGGTCTGTGGCAAGGAGATTTGAGGATAAAGGGCTAGGGGTAAGTGAGTACTGTGGTGGGAGAATTAGGGGAAGTAATTGGGATGTGAAGGAAAGAGGAATTGGGCAAATGACTAGGGGGCAGGATTGGGGCTGTAGGAACAGGACTGGGGGCATAGAGGCTGGGACAGGACTTCAGGAACAGAACTAATGATCTGTGGGACAGAATTGGGAGTAGGGACAGCAGTGGGGTTCTGGGAGGCAGGACTTCAGGGACAAGATTAGGGATCTTGGGGCAGGATTAGCGCTACAGGGTCAAGACTGCAGACAGAACTGGGGGTCTTGTACAGTTCTACAGTACAGAACTAAGGCTTGAGGGACAGGACTAGGGGACTGGGGACTTCCTTCCCTGGGACCGTGCAAGGGGCCCCCGGGGCTGCTCCGCTCCCAGCCCTTGGATCCTCAGAACTGGGGACAACGGCGGCACTCCCCGGCGGGGCGCCCCACCCAGTCCAGTCCGCCGCCTGGAACTTTCCCAACCGTCGGGTACTCGGCCGTTAGGGGGCGGCCCCGCACCCGGGGAAGGAGGGGGGAAGAGGAGGGAGGGACGGGGTGGAACAGGAGGGAGCTCTCCCTCCCTCTCTCCCTTCATTTCTTGCCTCCGCCCAGCCCCGCGGCCCAGCAGCCCCAACTCGGCCACCCCGGCCGTGGGAGGCGGGGCGGGGTCCAGAGGGAGGGAGGGCGGGCGCGCGAGGATTGGCTGCGGCGGCAACTCGCGGCGGAGGGGCGGGGGCGGCGCCGCTATAAAGGGCCCTGAGACTTGGGGCGGCCAAGACGGAGGAGTGCGCAGAGTGGCCCGCGCACGGAGGGGGTCCGGCTCGTGACGTATCCGGGGCGGGGCGCGGCGCATCTTCATAGCTTCCCCCTCCCCCCCTCCGGCCCCAGCTGGCTGCCCAGTCTCATCAAAGGGGAAAGTTCTCCTGCTGCTCCGCTCGGAGCCTCGGCAGGTAAGAGGGGCCCGACCTACCCCACCCGGACCCTAGACTGTCCCAGAGCTTGAATGTCCTATATAGTCTGCCTATTCGAGAAGTCGGTCGCCGCAAACCGGAGACACCGCCCCGCACCGAAGCGCGCCCTGCTCCGGAGCCCCTTCCGTGTCAGCCCATTTATGGGACAGGTCCCAAGCCTAGCTCCTCTGCCGTACCCTGCCTAGAATGTGAGCTCGTGATTGCGCAGCCCCCTCCCCTCTTCAGGACAAGCTGACCCTTGTCCCCCGAACCTGCCCCACCCCTTGAGAGGCTGCTTGGAAGAAAGTCCCAGCGGACAGCCCGCAGCTGGCCCCCGCGGACTGGGCGGAGGGTTTCCCGGCCAAGCGCAGGGGGGGGGGGGGAGGGCCCCTGAGCCCAGGTCCGAACCTCCGGGCACTGCCATGTGGCCATGGCCAAGAGGAACCTGGCGGCTCTGAGCCGCAGGCTGCAGATGCCAGAGCAGACGGCGAGGAGCTCCCGGTGCCTCGGCTGTTCCGGCGAAAGGCGGCCCCGCCACCCGCAGCGGTAGGAAGTGAGGGGAGAAGGAGGCTGAAGCCGTAACGGGAGGGAGTCTGTCGTGTTGGAAGGGCCGAGGCTGGAGATGGACGGTGGAGAGAACTGCGGTACACAAATCACCTCAGTGGGGGGTTCTAGGGTCTTTGTGGACCCTTTCCAGCGCCAACATCCTGTAATTCTGGATAGCCTCATTTTCCGCTGAAATGCAAGTCTTGTGAAAGTTTCCTTTCCTTCTAAGTAGCCCTACCAAAGTACTGTGCGCCCAGCCCGAGCTAATAGTTTAGCTAGAGACCGGGGCCAACTCAGGACAAGGATCTCCCCCAGGCAGGTCTTGCCAGTGCCCTGGGAGAAGAAGCAGAGTGTGCTCTGGGGAACGGAGGCTAGTGCTTGTTGGGAGCCGGTAGTAAGTTCAGATTTCCTCTAGGCCTTGAATTCCACTCTCTCTGATTTCTGTTTCTTGGCTCCTGCTTTTCCCACAAGCATTTCCTCTTCTTCTGTTCTTGGTCTCATATCCTGCTGGGAGCCTGCAGCCCCAAGAGAATGGGGACCTGAATCTAGGCAATCATGGATAGACCTTTAGGGTTAGGTTCGCCAGGACACAAGCTGGCCAAGGCCATCCCCTGATCCTATTAGCCCTTGGGCTTGCCTATGTGCCTGGATCTTTCTAAGCGTGGGCAGGGAAGAGTTACCAGAAACACTGTCTGGGAAGCTAGAGGTGACAGTCACATAACAATTGGGAATCTGTAATTAGACCCTCTTTAAAACATCTGATCTAGTCATTCATCTTCTCTCCTGCTCTTCAGGCTGTTTCTCTTCCCTCACTCCCCACTCCAGAGTCTTGATTCTGTGAGTTTCCTCCAGACCCCAATAAAATAGGACCCAGTTGAGTCAGAAGACTGTTCCCTTTTCTAGGCTACCCTGGTATCCTGAAGCATGATAGAGATTAAAGGATTAGAACTGGAAGAAATCTTGATGCTTACTTTCAACTCATTCACTATACAAATGAGGAAAGTGAAGGCTCAAAGAGATAGATGTGCTTTTAGAACTCAAATCTCCCGACCCCAAAAGTAGCTGTAGAATGCTGCCATCCAATGGACACTCTGGCTTGTATTGGCATAGAGATTTGAGACTCTCCTTTATAGCCAGTTCTGAAGAGGGGAGGAGAGAATGACCATCTGATCCCAGCATAGCTGACATTTTGTGAAATGCTTTTCTCACAACAGCCCCCCAAATATAAGTTGTAATAAGGATTATGATCCCTTTTTTACAGATTAAATATTTTGGCTGGAATTCACCTAGTCCTTAAGCTGCCATGTAAGTCTAGCATTGTTTTTTACTACATAACTGCTATATGTCTTGATAGGAAAGGAGTGAAGCACAAATAAGACTTTTTCAATGGAATTTGGGAGAACTTAAAGAAAATTTGAATGTACTATGTGTTTTCTGCCTTGCTCCAGGTCTACCCTAGGCTAAAAAGGAGACGCCTCACTAGGTTCTCAGCTCTGGTGCTGCCAGTGCTACACGGGGGAGTCTTTAGCTTCATGGTTGGACATAGAGTCCAAAAACAAGTCTTCCAAGCTTCTGTCACCCTTTCCCCTAGAATCCTGGGCTCCTGGCTCTGACCTCAAGCTCCAGAATGCCCAGAGGAGCTGGGGAGGCCTCGCTTTCCTCCCCTCCTCCTGCTTCTGACCTCAGTGGATTCACTTCCTCTCTTTGCAGCCCCAGTGTCTAGTTCCTTTCAGACTGCTAAGTCTCCAACATGCTGGTGGGTTCATTTCCTTCTTGATTGCCTCTCTTAGGTTCTCCTTCAAGACAAGCAGTGACCAGAACCTGGGATTCAGTGGTTGGTGTCACAGTATGGAAATAAGCCACTGATGTCTGGTACTGAGTCTGATTCTGGCTCCTTGCCCAGTGCCCCATCCTGAGCCTGTCTGCAAATGAAGATCCTTTCTTATCAGTTCCTCACAAGATCGGGGTGAGGAAAACCTATTTGTGAAGACCACAAGTGTTGGGCTGGATTCCCCGAACCAGCCTTCTTTCTGGCCAGGGGAGTGCCCCAGTCCAGCATCAAGACCTGTTTGAAATCCTCCTCAGAGGAGGTTCCCTGGCCTTGTTTGGGATACTGGGTGAAGGGGGCTTTGTGGGAAGGGCCTCTGAAGCAGCAGCAGCAGCAGCAGCAGCTTCCTTGTGCTGGTAATAATCCCCAGGGGGAGAGCTTCTCTTGGCCTAATCCGGATTAAGGTTTGAGGCAGCTCAGATTTCCTGGCTCCCCCGGAGCTGTTCTCACTCTTTGAGGCCCCAGGCCCCAGAGGCAGCCTCCATCTTCCTTCCCCCTCCTCTCCCTCCCATCCATTTCCCCCCCTTCCCCCCCCCCATTGTTTCTGTAGCCACAGGTGACTGCTTTGTTTTCCCCTTGCTTTGGCTCAGTTTCACCAGGTGCCTCTTTATCTTCCCGGAGTTGGCTCAGCTGGAATGGGAGCCTGGGGTGTGTGTGACAGCTGAGAACGACTGAAGCCCGTTCCCTCCCAGGCAGAATTGGTGCCATTGCTGCAGGGGCAGCATCTAGAGGGAGACTTGTTCCAGCCAGGGGCTGGAAGAGGGCAGGGGCCTTTGGCATTTGGGGCTAGTCTTCTCATACTTCTTCTGCTCAGAGTCAGTCCTCATTGCCAGGCAGGAAGAGGGAGGCAGGGGCCAGGCCCATCTGTGCTATGGTAAGTGCCAGATCATAATGCCTCCCTTTGGGGTCCTGGCCTCCCTGTCCTGGGAGGCCCCCAGGGGCTGAAATGTCTCCAACAGCTTGACAGCGGGCAACGGAATCCCAAAAGCAGCTGTTGTCTTCAGAGCATTCCAGCTGCAATTGGATTTCGTTCCCTGCTCTCCTGCCTGGGCACCTGTGGGATCTTCAACCCTCTTGCTCCCCATGCCCTTTGTCCTCCCACTCTAGGGGGCTAAAGGCAGCCAGTGCTGGCGGAGACTTGACCTTCTGGCTGCTGCACCCAAATCACTTTGATTCTCTAGGATGGGAGATCCTTGTCTCTGCCAGCTGTGATAGGGCCTGAAGCACCTCTGCTGGAAGCCAAGCTATGGGCCATGCTTGCTCTCTTATTGGATTCCTAACAATATAGACTCTGTTACAACTTGAAGTTGTCTGCCACAGGTGCACCTGGCCACCTGCATTGGACTACCAAGTAAGGATTAATTATGTGGGCAGAGGAAGATAGTGGGCCAGAGAGAGAAAAGAGCATCTACAAATTACAAAGAAATTCATGAACCCTCAACCGTGTGTTTTTCCCATCTCCTTACCTGCTAGGGATGGTTTGTGCCCCCAGCCCTATCCCCTTCCACTTAGATCAGAACAGGTGAGTGTCTCCCTTTGCAATGATAAGGACAAGCTAGTCTTCTCTCCTTCCCTGAAGGAGTTTTCCAAGGCAAGAAATGGGAAGAAGACCCAGAACTGTCCCAACGGAGGGAAGGGATGGGAAAAAGTTGCCACATTGAAGAGTGGGGGACCACTGTTTTGGTGTGGGGTTAACTTCCTTTTTCTTTAGCTATCCCCAGTCTGGGGCCCCCAGCAGCTTCAGCTGCAAACCTCCTCCCTCCAACTGGGCCCCTGGACCAGCCCTAGCACTTGGCTAGAGTGGAAGAAGGTAGTTGCTATTATGTCTTCTGTGGGCTATCTTAGGCTTCGGAGTGGAGTCTGGGGTGGAAGAGAGCCAGTTGCTGAGCCTGGCCTACTGTCCTGTTGTGCGCTTGCCTTGGCAAGGAAATACCCAGCTCCCTCATTCCCCTGAAGATGGGCCATTTGCTTCCCCTCCTCTTCCCCTCCCCCCCCCCCCAATTTGGGCCCCAAGGCTTCTCTGCTCATTACAGATAGTGTCTCATTTCCTGGGGAAAAACCACTCCAACTGTCTCAGGGTTCAGCAGCAGCAGTCCCCAGCTGCTGGCCTTGAAGTGGCTGTGTCTGGCTGCCCAGCAGGCAGTGGGGCTGATGTGGGTGAACTTCCTGCATGGCCCTTCCCCCATGAGGGCTGGGGTGGGAGGGAGGAAGAAAGAACCCTTACAGCTGGAAGGGGTCTCGCTAATAATAACTCAGAATGGGATTGCCCTTTATGGTTGACAAAGTGCATTCCTCACCACAAACAACCTGAAAGTATTAGTACCTCTATCTTAGACTTCTGCTTAACTTGACATTTTCACATCATACCAGTTGAGATTCAAATTCAGTCTTCCTGCCTAATAATCCATATGATCTTCCTGCCCATGTGGAGGCCAATTCTTGGGTCTAAAGTCTATGAAGCTGCTCTCCTCCCATCGTCCCCCATTTGCTAAATGAATGCAATTTCTTAGCATAATTTGTGGAGCTCAGAACAGTAAGTAGTTTAGGGAAAGAGACCAGGATGTATAACATAACTTTCCCAGAGTCACTGTGTTTTATGTTAAAACACATAGGCTGAGAGTATGAGTTAGCAGGGAAGGAGAGAGCCACCCCAACAGAAATAGTTAAGCAGTATCCCTGGGCTTGAGAATGCAAGCAACCAATCCTAGGCTAACCCCAGGTGGGGTATTACAGATAGGAATATACTGAGATCCTAAGAGCTCCTCTTTTGTCTTGTCTTGGAAGAAAAGTTGCTGGTTCTCTATTTGTGACAATTTTGGGGGGAGAGAACTTCCTTCCAAATAAAGGTCTTTTGCAGTCTTTGGAAGCCAGGAACTCCTGGGCAGGATGAAACAAAAGGAGAGGGAAACTTGTGGCAAAAAAGCTGGAAGCAGCAAATGGAAGTGAGGGCATGTGTGGCACTGCCATGGCCTGTGCCCCTGGTTCTTCTGAAGGTTGGAAGCACAGGACTCTGGAACAGAAAGCGCTTTGGAATGACACGATCACTCCCGTTGAGCGGACAGCCAAGAAGCCATCGGGCATATCGTGTCTGTCCAATGCTCTTTCGGAGCCTCCTGCAGGGATCTCCAAAGTAGGTATTGAGTGAGGGGCTGTTGTAAGGCAGGTCTCTGCCTCCCTGGGCTCCCCTCCAGGAGGTGCATTGAGTACTCATCTGCCTGCAGTAGGTTTATCTTTCACTGTACCTCAGGTCTTTGAGCAATCCTTCCTACCTTTCGTTCTTTCCCAGATTTCTTCCCCTTCCCCCAGAAATGAATAATTCCAGAGCTAGATGCTGTCTTTGCTTCTCCTTCTAAATTTAGCAAACTCCTGTTCTCTTTCTTGAGAGTCCTATAGAGGCCTCTCACAGACAGCAGGGAATGGCTGGCAGGGAGGAAGGCAAGGTGGCTTAAGCCACCAGGCAGGATCTGAGCTAGCGGGTCTCTTCCTGTCACTGCAGACAGTCAGTAGTTGGTCTGGCGTGAGGAGGAATTCTCAGATCACCTCTTGGCTGTGAGTGGTGGAGAGAGCACTGGCCCGGTACAATGGGCTCAGGAAATGAAAAGAGAAGTGAGATTGGAGGCTGGTCTCTGGAAAACTGAACCTTCAGAAAGAAAATAAAACCACTTGAATACCCCCATTCCCAACCCTCAAGGGAGGACTCCAGTGAAGGAGCATGCAGTCCTACCTTAGCACATCTCATTGTTAGTTGTCAGGAAGCCTGCTTACATTGAGCTCGAGCTCGGAGAATATTCTCTGTGGCCTCCCTATGTGCAAGCTTTACTAATACTTACCCTAAGTGGGCCCCACCAAAGTCTCATCTTCAGGCTAAAGTAATCCCCAGTTCTTCCCCTTCCCAGTCATTGTTCTTGTTACCCCAGCTCTCTCAGCCCTGAAGACAATACAAGGATGTACATCCTTGTATGTACATTCTGACAAACGGGACAGCAGGCTTAAAATGGTGAACTCCCATTCTAGAGATTGGTTTGCAGCGTAACTTAAAAAGTTCCCCCTGGGTGTTGGAAAGGTTCATGGACTAAAACTAAGTCTTGAGCAGGCAAAGAAGTCAGGGGCCTGTTCTGCTTGGTGAAAGTGTCCCTGAGAAGGAGCTCCGGGAGAAGTGCCAACGGCCAACTCCTGTCCTCAGGGCTTAAAGATCACCTGCCACTTGGATATTTGAATTTCTCAAGGCCAGAGGGATTTTCTCTGATTGATATTTGCTTGAAGAAGGAAGAAAAGGGTGAGGAGCAAGCACCGAGTTCATATCCTATGTTGCTTAAAACCTGTGATGCTCCTTAGTAAGATCCCTTTCCCCTTCTAAACCTTGCTTTCTCTGTGAGGAACTTGGAATATTAAGTATCATTTATGCCATCATCATGATCGCGTTTTCTCACTTTTTTTTCTTGTTTAAAAATCTAACAAAGGTGGCTTGGCTTATTGGATAGGAGAGGTTGCTTAGTTAGTGTCCGAGTTCAAATCTGGCCTCTGACATTAGCTCTGTGATCCTGAACAAGTTACTTAATCCTATTTGCCTGTTTCTTCATCTGCAAAATGAACTGGAGAAGAAATATCCCTCCAGTATCTGTCAAGAACATCCTACATGGAGTGTGAAGAATTGGACAACTGTAACAATAAGAAAAACCTGCAGAGTTCAGGCCTAGTTCTTTATTATCCAGTATGCCATCTTCTGATCCAATGTTAAAATAAAAAGCATCAATAAAAACGATTTCTTTTTTTAAGTGAGGACATTAGATGAAATTCTCCCTTAAGACCTCTTCTAGCTTCAAATCAAAGGATCACAGACACAGCTAGTAAAGCCCTTTCATTGTTATCTGTCCAAGGTTCACAAAAGCCAGTAGGGACAATTCAAATTCAGACTCTAAATCAAATTTAATAACCCAATATTAGAGACCTAAACTGGGGATCTGATACAGGCCTTGGGGAATCTGAAAAGTTATAAAGCTAGGAACCAACACCAGGGACCAGTGAAGAGGCAAAAAACTGGGAAGTTGGGCTTAAATTAGGAGGAACAAAGAGGAAAGCTGAGAGGTGGACAGTAACCTGGGCCTATCTAATTACTTTGTTTCAAATTTTAAAAATGTTTCTTTCCTCTATACTAAATGATGCTTGAAAATAAAGTATTGTCACTATTTTCTCAAGGATGTATGTCTTTAAGGTGGTGCATATTTACAAGACTTGATTTTTTTTTTTTTTTTTGGCTTATAGGCTAGCCCAAATTCCTCAATTATAAGTTAGTTGAAGAAGGAAAAATACTAATTTTTGAAGAATATAGAAAAGTTCTATCTGACATTAAAGTTTTCAGGGCTTAACAGTAAATAGAGCTCATATTAAAGAGGCTTCTCTTCCCCCAACTATGCCCACGATGGAAAATTAAAACCACTGATTACTTACACATCTTTAGGTCAGCCATTGTCTGGACCTGAGGCGGAGACAGCATCTCTTTTTCCATCACCTTTACCGAGCTCATGGGTTCTACGAGGCCCCCCTAGAAATCTCATTGGGCCCTTGGAGGACTTGTAAGTCACTGCAGTCCTGGCTCTGTCCTAATGATGTCTCTAAGCTTCAGCACTGTCTAGATGCTGGATGGTTTGGTTTTTAGAAGGTGGAAAGAGGTACTAATAAATGCTTGCACATTGACTGGAATGTACCCCCAGGAATCACCAGAAGCATTTGGAAGTCACCTCGACCAATACCCCTTCTACAGAGGAAAGGGCAGGGAACTTGGCCGAAGTCACTTTGGGGAAGACAGCCTCGTATTCTTTCCTACTCGACTTCCCTTTCACTGTTAAACGGGGGAAAAAGCCCCTATTTTTGGGTCAAATGCAAATCTCTGGGAAAGTCAGAGCTGGATTTGAGCAACCTTTCCCAGGCCCCATGACCCCCACCTGCAGGGGATTTCTTCCCACACTCTCATAAGGGGACCTACTTTGATGTTCCATATTCTTGGCAAAGGGGAGAGGGATCTTGGAACGAGCCGCAGGTTTCCCCCACCTCAGGACGACTGGGATTTTCCGGGTCTCTTGACGCCCCCGGAGGACCAACAGCTTGATCCTTACTTTACAGATTAATAAATTCATAAGGAGGGAATGAAGCGGGGTCTGTGCCCAGGCCCTGGGGCTGCAGAAGCAGTTCTCGGATAGGTTAACGCACTCTCCGCGCAGGCTCCCGAGCTATCGGCACCCTCTTGCCACGTGCTCGGCAGCCAGGCCTGGCTTAAGGAACCTGGCGGCCACGTGGCTATCCCCGCGCTCGCTCCGTTTCCGGCCATGCCCAAGACTCCGGCTTCCGCTTCCGCCCTTTACTTTCCGGTCTCCATGGCGACCGGGCGCTTCGGGGTCGGAGAAACTTTGGGGGCCCTTAACGCGGCCCTGAAGCCCCAGCCACTCTCTGCCAGCTCCGGCGGTTCCGTGTGGTTCAAGGAGAACAGCGCCCGGAACCTGCGCAGCCGTGACTTCCTAGCGCCCCGCGGCGCTCTGCGGGCCCTGTTCGGGGACGGGCAGGTAGGGCCCAGCGAGCGGAAAATGGCTCCACCCCAGGCCTAGGGCCTTCCTCCATCCCCAGGGTTCGAATTCCTAGCTTGGGGCATACGCACGTGATGTTGTCCCTTTGCCTAGGGCTGGAGGGACGCTGAGCGGTAAGCCTCTGTATGAAGTGTAGCAGAAGGTTGCGCCAGGAAGGAGCGGGATTAGGAAAAGGGAGGAGAATGGACCCCAGAGCGGCGGAGGGGGGAGGGGGGATGCCCCTGCGCGGGAGCGGGTCATGGGATCTTCCCGGGTAGCTTGCTCTGCTCCTCATCCCTCCCCTTTATCTTATCAGGTGCCAAAAGACATCCTCGAAGGGGTCGCAGCTCTAGAGGGCCCGGGTGTCCCTCCCATTCAGAAATGCACCCAGACCCAGGCCGGCTTGGCCCTCCAGCTGGAGAGGCCCACCGTCTTTGAACAGGTGCTGAGCTCCCTCCAGGGCTACGTGGCGCCCCAGCCTACCTCCTCCGCCTCTGAGCGCAGCATCATCCTGGACTGCGTGTCCCTGCATGGCGCTAAGGGGCCAGATGCCTTAAGCCTGAGCCAGCTGAGAGCCGTCCTGGTGGCCGATCACCTGGCCCAGGCTCTGCGGACACAAGGGTGAGTCAGATCCAGCGCAGGCTAGCAGGGTTTGGCTGCGAATGAAATGAAATTTTTTTAAAGCAAAAAGGATGACAGTTTGCAGGCATTTCGCAGTGGGAAGCCTTGCTCTCTATGCATCTCCTACCTTAATTTGTATTAGGAAACTGAATGGAAGGAAGACGGTGGACATGCATCATTGTTGTGTATAGTCACTGTTACCATCCCTTCATGTAAGTCCTCCAAAGCTTCACGGGGTGGAGAGGAGACCCTCTATTTTCAAGGACGATTCAGGCTGGTCCTACTGAATTAGAGAGAGCCAGAAGAATGACTGACTCTGCTAGCTCAGAACTATTCTAGCAAAAGTATGGAGAGGCTCATCACCAGGAGAGTGGCCACTTGCTACTGAATCGTTCTTTATTTTGCTAAAGCAACTCAAGAAACTTTACTGGGGTACAAAGAGGATGTGATTTATGATGGTGGAGTGAGAACTTCTGCAAATGAAGTTATGAAAACCCTTGTGGATGAATATAATTGTCAATGCATAAGCTGTTATACAATTTATGAATGAGATGGTTATTCTTTAGCTAGGAGAAAAAAGAAAAGACTTAAATAAAATACTAGAAAATAACTTTGCTCTTCAAGACTGAGGGAAGATTCAACTCTTGTTCACTGTGTGTCAGTTTGGGTAGATCATATGATCCCACTGAGCTCCATTTTTCTTATTTTCCTAACTGGGATGCTATCTATCCCCTAAAGTTGTGGTGCTGTGTAAACTGCAAAACCACAAGGAATTATGAACCATTGTTAATATAGACTTTTTAAAAAAAAGGCACATCTTCATATACATGTAATTCACTTAAACTGTGGGCTTATCCAATTTTTGTAATTTGGAAAAAGCTTTTTGGATGTAGGAATGAAAGGAAAGCAGGAGGCCATTCTGAGGGTTCAAACTCCAGTGACTGGGTGATTAGTGGAGTCAATAGAGAAGTCTGCAAGAAGGACAGGTTTCAGTATTTGTAGTGCAAGATACTTCATGTTGAATGACATGTTGAATGTAAAGGCCCCAAGAACATGGGTCCTTGAAGTTTAAGAAGGTCAGACCATTGGCTGTTTTTGGTGTTGATGCAGTAGGTTTAGGGTCCCTGTTTGCTCTGCAGGGTGACTGTTTACCAGGTTCCAGCTGTACAGGACCCTGGGCTTAGGGATTTCCTGAAGCAGCTAAAAGTCAACTGGCCATCAGCTTCCAAGACATCCTCAGCTCCAGGATCCACTGTAGCATTGAAGGAAGTTCTTAGAGATCATGCTGCTGCCCCAACTGAAGACTTACCCCCCGGAGTGGTATGCAAAGTATCCTTGAAAGAGTTTTTGGAACAGCAGCCAGACCTGGAAGGCTTTGACCCCAACTTGGACATCTGTTTAGGTAAAAGCTAAGAAGTCACCTTTGGGGGAGGGATGGCCCTCAGCTCTCCTTCTTTGCTTCAGACTCTGCCAAGGGAGAATGCCAAGGACATAGCTAAAGAGAAATGCCAGTCTTGGGCTAGTCTCAACTCTCCTTTCTTCTTTCTCCTGTAGTAACTGAGGATCAACTGGGAGCCTTGATGGAGCTCCAAGAGGCTGCCCAGCACTGCCCTAGTAATCTCCCTTTGAGTCACAGCAAGGTATGTAAAGTCTCTCTTTCTCCTCATCTCTCTTTTTGTCATCCCCTGAATTGATCTGGATTAAGCCAGCCAGTCAAGAGACACTTTTTTCCTTTCATTTTATTAAATAGAAGCTTTATAGATTTTTTTTTTTGTTTTTACAACAGTATTTTTTTTCTTCAATAGTATTTTTCCAAAAATATGTAAAAACAGTTTTCAGCATTCATTTTTGTAAGATTTTGTGTTCTAAATTTTTCTCTCTCCTCTTGTCTCCTTCCTTCCCAAGATAATAAATTCTCTGATATGGGTTAAATATGTGCAGTCCCTTTAAACATATTTCCATAAACATTAAATATATTTCCATATTTGTTATGCTGCACCCCCCAAAAAATAGATGAAAATGGAAAAAAACCATGAGAAAGAAAAAGGTGAAAATACTATGCTTCAATCCATATTCATTCTCCATAGTTCTTTCTCTGGACGCAGATGGCACTTTCCATCCCAAGTCTATTGGAATTGCCTTGAATTACTGATTTGTTGAGAAGAGCCATGTCCATCACAGCTGATCATCACCTAATCTTGTTGTTACTATGTATGATATTTTCTTGGTTCTGTTCACTTTACTCAACATCAGTTCATATAGGTCTTTCCAGGCCTTTCTGAAATCGGCTTGCTTGTCATTTCTTTTAGAGTACTAATGTTCTATTACATTAATCTACCATAACTTATTTAGCTGTTTTCCAGTTGATGAGTATCCACTTGTTTTCCAATTCTTTGAAATTACAAAAAGAGCTTCTGTGATTATTTTTGCACATGTGGGTCCCTTTCCCTCCTTTAAGATCCCTTTGGTATGATGGTATACCTAGAGAACCCCAGAGATTCTACTAAAAAGCTATTAGAAATAATTCATAATTTTAGCAAAGTAGCAGGATACAAAACAAATCCCCATAAATCCTCAGCATTTTTATACACCACCAACAAAATCCAACAGCAAGAGATACAAAGAAAAATTCCATTCAAAATAACTGTTGATAGCATAAAATATTTGGGAATCTATCTACCAAAAGAAAGTCAGGAATTATATGAGCAAAATTACAAAAAACTTTCCACACAAATAAAGTCAGACTTAAATAATTGGAAAAATATTAAGTGCTCTTGGATAGGCCGAGCGAATATAATAAAGATGACAATACTCCCTAAACTAATCTATTTATTTAGTGCTATACCAATTAGACTTCCAAGAAAATATTTTAATGATCTAGAAAAAATAACAACAAAATTCACATGGAAGAATAAAAAGTCGAGAATCTCAAGGGAATTAATGAAAAAAAATCAAATGAAGGTGGTCTAGTTGTACCTGATCTAAAATTATATTATAAAGCAGCAGTCACCAAAACCATTTGGTATTGGCTAAGAAATAGATTAGTTGATCAGTGGAAAAGGTTAGGTTCACAAGACACTATAGTCAACTATAGCAATCCTAATTTTTGGGATAAGAATTCATTATTTGATAAAAACTGCTGGGATAACTGGAAATTAGTATGGCAGAAATTAGGCAAGGACCCACACTTAATACCATATACCAAGATAAGATCAAAATGGGTCCATGACCTAGGCATAAAGAACGAGATTATAAATAAATTAGAGGAACATAGAATAGTTTATCTCTCAGAAGGAGATAAAGAAATTTGTGGAGGAGAAAGAAATTTGTGACCAAAGATGAACTAGAGACCATTACTGATCACAAAATAGAAAATTTTGATTATATCAAATTAAAAGGCCTTTGTACATATAAAACTAATGCAAACAAGATTAGAAGGGAAGCAACAAACTGGGAAAACATCTTCACAGTTAAAGGTTCTGATAAAGGCCTCATTTCCAAAATATATAGAGAACTGACTCAAATTTATAAGAAATCAAGCCATTCTCCAATTGATAAATGGTCGAAGGATATGAACAGACAATTTTCAGGTGATGAAATTGAAACTATTACCACTCATATGAAAGAGTGTTCCAAATCACTATTGATCAGAGAAATGCAAATTAAGACAACTCTGAGATACCACTACACACCTGTCAGATTGGCTAAGATGACAGGAAAAAATAATGATGAATGTTGGAGGGGATGCGGGAAAACTGGGACACTGATGCATTGTTGGTGGAGTTGTGAACAAATCCAACCATTCTGGAGAGCAATCTGGAATTATGCCCAAAAAGTTATCAAACTGTGCATACCCTTTGATCCAGCAGTGTTACTTCTGGGCTTATATCCCAAAGAAATACTAAAGAAGGGAAAGGGATCTGTATGTGCCAAAATGTTTGTGGCAGCCCTGTTTGTAGTGGCTAGAAGCTGGAAAAAGAATGGATGCCCATCAATTGGAGAATGTTGGGTAAATTGTGGTATATGAATGTTATGGAATATTATTGTTCTGTAAGAAATGACCAGCAGGATGAATATAGAGAGGCTTGGAGAGACCTACATGAACTGATGCTAAGTGAGATGAGCAGAACCAGGAGATCATTATATACCTCAACAATGATAATGTATGAGGATGTATTCTGATGGAAGTGGATTTCTTTGACAAAGAGACCTAACTCAGTTTCAATTGATAAATGATGGACAGAAGCAGCTACACCCAAAGAAAGAACACTGGGAAATGAATATAAACTGCTTGCATTTTTGTTTTTCTTTCCGGGTTATTTCTACCTTCTGAATCCAATTCTCCCTGTGCAACAAGAGAACTGTTCGGTTCTGCAAACATATATTGTATCCAGGATATACTGTAACCTATTCAACATGTAAAGAACTGCTTGCCATCTAGGGGAGGAGGTGGAGGGAGAGAGGGGAAAAATCGGAACAGAAGCGAGTGCAAAGGATAATGTTGTAAAAAAATTACCCTGGCATAGATTCTGTCAATATAAAGTTATTATAAAATAAAATAAAATATATATTTAAAAAAAAAAAGATCCCTTTGGGATACAGGCCCAGTAGAAACACTGCTGGGTAAAAGGATATGCAGTTTGATAGCCCTTTGGGCATAGTAACAAATTGCTCTCCAGAATGGTTGGATCCATTCACAGTTCCACCAACAATGCATCAGTGTCCCCATTTTCCCACAATCCCCTCCAACAATGGTCATTACCTTTTCTTGTCATCTTAGCCATTCTGAGAGGTGTGAGGTGGTACCTCAGAGTTGTCTTAATTTGCATTTCTACAAGAGACATTTATTAAGCACTTGCTGTATGGCAAGAATTATGCTAAGCAGACAAGGCCAGCAGTGATGCTACTGCTCTGAAATAGGGACTGGCAAACTAGAAAGAGCTTGGACTCTGTCAAGCTCTATCACTTTTTAGCTCTGTGACCATGAATAAACCATTGCATCTGGTGGCCCTTGGTTTCTCCTTCTACAAAATGGGGGTTCCAATACTTGCGCTGCCTCCTGCAGGCTGAGTCTTCGGTGGGAGGCCCGGCCTGTTCCGTGGTGCATGTGGGGAGCTGTGAGGAAGCATTCCAGCAGCAGAAGGTGGACCTGCTCTGGAGACTGGTGGATGTCAATGCCCCTTCCAGGCAGGTTAGTAACAGACCAGCGCAAGCTCATCATTTCCTTGACCTGGAGAAGTCATAGGCTTCCCTTTCCACCCTTTGCCAGCTAGCACACACTAATCTTTGTGTGGAGGGATGTGTTTTGCTGCCTCCTCCTTCCTGTGGCTCTGTCACAACCATGTGTCCCTTCTTAAACCCCAAGGGGGCCAGGCCTGAGGAAGAGTAATTGCCTTTTTGTATAGAACCTTGAGTGGGCCACAAGTGGCCCATATCTCACTAGTGATGCACACAGTTATTAGCCATTGCTGGGATCTCTTGTGTCATGGAGGACTCAGAAATGTCCCAGTTTCTGTCTCTTTGATATTCCATCACAATCCACCAAAAGTAGACAAGAGAATTATAAACGTCGGTGTTAGGTACTGATGTAACCAAGTCTTAAATTTGATGAGGCAGAGAACAGGGCAGATGTGATGAGATGTTAATTATTTTGGTTTGTGAGCTGGGGTCATCACTGTCTCAACTGAAGGTCCAGGCCTAGGAGGCGGAGCAGGGGTGAAGGCATTCTGGGAAGGGGATGTCCGGAGTACTGGACAGAGCCTGGAGAAGCTAGTCTGGTTGACAAGTGGCAAGTGTGTTTGGAGAGGGAACATGCAAGCAGATTGGTGAGGGTTTGGAAGGCCAAGTCTCGTATCTGTGTGAAATATGGGGAGTTCCAGAGGCTGTGCAAAGCCGTACTGTCGGAGCCCGCCTGGTGCCTGCCCAGATCTTGTCTGCAGCATCTCCTTGCTTGGGGCTCGAGCCCGGGAAGCAGGAGCTATCTGGCTTTGTTGGCTTCCATGCCTTTCCCTTAGCACAGTGCATGGCACTTAGGGGGCTCTTCTTAAGTGTTGTCATTTGTTACTCACAGATAAATTGTGGTGATCATCAGACCCATGGCAGGGGCAGGAGGGGGAGAGCGGCAGCCGGGTTGGGGCTGTGATGGAGGAAGCAGGCGGCCGCTGGGACTGTGGGGCCTGTGACCACCTGGAGGTTCGTGGCCTCGGCCTGCAAACCCAGCAGTCAGGGTGGGGGAAGAGCTCTCTCCAGGCCAGTCTAGAGACTCTGCCATATGCCTCCCCTTCTTTCAGAAGCACCTTGTCTGTGGACCAGTGAAAGTCATGGGCTCCTCTACTCCACTGAATGCTCCCCAGTACTATAGGTGAGGAGGCTGCTCTGGATCCCTTTCTGGAGGTGACATCTTGGGATGGGACGGATGGAGTGGGGCTGGAAAGCCAGCCGGCTCATCCCCTGGGGGAAGGAGGCATCTCATTTTCGCCTGGGCTGTTTTTGGCAGGCTCCGACAGGCCCAGATGCGGGAGGCCTCTGTGCTGAAGTATGGAGTTGACTTTGTTCAGGGTAATGCTTTGTGGGTTTGGGAGCCAGAGGCCCCGAGGGATCACCCTCCTTCCTGAGGCTCCTGGCTCTGCCCCTGCCAGAAGATGGGAGGGTGGGGACTGGCTGGGCCTCTCCTGTTTATTAGCAGTGTCTCAACTAGTGATCTGGGAATTACAGGAGGGATGCCCAGTTCAAAATATCTTCTCTGTTGGGCTGTAGAATGCATTGTCCTTTCCCCCCCCAAAATTTGTTTTGTTATGTTTTGTTTGCTGTGTCCCTTGCTGAGCCGGGAAAGGGAAACAGGATTAGAGATAACAGAGAGCACTGGTAGGAGGGAGGAAGTTGATCATTTTTCTTAGACTGATGTGCCTGTCTTGGATTTTGCCCCATACATAGATGAGACCTGGAATGAAATAATTGGGGCTCTCACTTCTGCTGCAGTCAAGTTTGAAATGTTAAGTACAGCCCATCGAAGTCAGGTGAGACCTGGTGGCCTGTAGCTGTGGGCAAGGGATGAGACCCTGGGAGGCCACAATGGAGATAGGGGACCTGGGATGCTCTGGGCCAGGCTTTCCCCCTTACAGACCGAAATGGAGAGCAGGACCTAAGAGTGGATCAGCATTATGCCGTTCCTTCATGATAGGGAAATAATGCCTTTGAAAGGTTCTTGGGGGATGGGGGGAAGGAAGAACTGCCTGTGCTTAGTGTTCTTGGCTGAATGGGGAAGAAGCTGTGATGTAGGAGAAATAAGAATCTGAAATAAGTCTGAGAATCAAAGGGGAGACTCGAGCTATGCCAGCCAGTTCTGTCACTGGACAAGTCACTTCTCTAGGTCTGAATTTTCTCCTTTGTAAAATAAGGGCATTGGACTAGGTAATCTCTTTTTCAGCTTGAAACAACTGATTCTAAACATGGCTTCTGCCACAGAGGGGAGGTGGGGCTGACTCCAGATACAAGAGCTCTTGGGGTTCAGGGACTGTCATGTTGCTGACAGATGGCCTTGGACCTGGAGGACACCAGCATCTCTACCAAAGGCACCAAGAGTGGAGCTTTTGTCATGTACAACTGTGCCCGCCTTGCCACGCTCTTTGATGGCTACCAGCGGGGTGTGGAGCAAGGTAAGCTACAGAGACAGGGACGTTGGTCAGATGCCCGCAAGGGCAGGAGCAATCAGGAGTCTTGTTCTTCTGTACTTGAACTTGTTGGTTTTGGAGCTGCTCCAAGCATCCTGCTTCTCTGGATGGCCACTTTCTGAGAACGTTCTCATTTTTAGGTTTGTATCCTGCTTTTCCTGATGTATCTGAATTGGACTTTTCCTTGCTACGTGAAGAGGTAAGTGACCAGGATAAGGAGGGGATTGGGAATAGCTGGGAAAGTCCCTGTTTGCAGAGACTGGTTTTGGGCCCTGTTTCCTATTCTCCAGGTCTAGCTTGTGGCTAGAACATAAGGCCTAAGTATATGCTTATGAAAAACAAAGACATGGAACTCTTTGAGTAAACCTGCCTGAAGCCTCTTTTATTAACTCTTAAAAGGCTCTTCACGCTGTCCCCCACACTAGTGACCTAGTTACCCTGACTAAACTTTCATCCATTAAATCAAACTAATAGGGGACCTGGGATGCTCTGGGCCAGGCTTTCTGCTTCACTCTCTGCCAGTCCTGGAACCCAAGGGTGAGCAAGGCTGATCAGAGGAACAAGGCCAGACCAGTTGAAGGTGTCTCCAATAAGTGAATTTCTCTGTACAGGGGGAATGGCTTCTGCTTTTCAATGGCATCATCCCCTTTCCTGAGGTGCTCAGCCAGTCAGCCCAGCTCCAAGTCAAGAGCCCCGGAATCCGGATAACAGCCAACACCGAGGCGGTAAGGCTCCATGCCCGTCGTGGGGCAGGGAGGAGTGTGTCAGGGTGGGGCAAGTCCTCTCCGAGCCAGCTTGGTCAGGAGGCACAGATGCACAGACTGCCCCCCTCTCTGCCAGAAAACAGGCCTTCTGGAAGATTAATAAAAACATTCCTCTACCTCTCCACCCAGACCGGCACAAGAGGTGGTTTGGTTCTCAGGAGCAGTTTCTGTAAGTTTTGCTTGGTACCTAAAGAGGCCATGAATGGAGGATCAAAGGGCAACTTTCTGATGTGGAAGTGATACCTGCTAACCCATTTGGTGTGGTTCTGAATAATCAAGTCTGTTTTTGCCAGAAAGAAAGGGCAGCTGAGGATGGGGCGCTCAGAAAGGGCACTGGGGCTTGAGAGTGAAGGTGGAATGTGGATTTAGGTTACCTTAGAAGCATAAAGGTCTTGACAAAGAAGTTGACAAAAAAATTGATTTTCTCTTACTCTTGGCTCCCCTTGGGAAAATCCTGCATCCAAGGATTTCCTTTGCAGGGAGGTGCAAAGTGAGCCTCCTGCTTTCAGGCCTTACTCTTACCCTCTGTGTCCTGGTGAACCTGACAGATATTCTCTTCCTAGGTGTGCAAGTTCCTGGTGCATCTGAGCATGGACTTTAGCTCCTACTATAACCGAGTACACATCCTTGGGGTGAGTTCTCTTCTGACCACCTCTGGGGCCAGGACAGCTGGAGAGGTTCTTTAGGGGGAGTGCTGTCTGGGGGTAGCGAGAAGGGAGAGAGCCATGGTGAGCTGCCCTGATGAGTGTGGAATGGCTTCCTTTCCCTGCAGGAACCACAACCTCACCTGTTTGGCCAGATGTTTGCTCGGCTACAACTGATGCATGCCGTCCGGGAGGTTTTTCACAGCGCCCTGGCCACCCTGCATCTTCCCCCACTGAGCCAGATCTGAGGGAACCGTTCTCTCCTCTTCCAAGGGCCTTCCTGATGTGCCATTCACTGCTCACCTCTAGGGCACTGGACTCTCCACACCCTGCTTCCATGGTCTCAGGGCATTTTTGTAAAGGGGGGTAAGGCGGGTGCTTGGTTGTGGTGACTTGCTGCCTACCTTTCCTTGGTTAAAATAGTGTATTTTGGCCAAAATTATCTCCCACCAATATAGCCTCCAGCAGTCTCTGGGTGACCCACTCCATCTGCTGGGCCACACTCGGCAGTCACTACTGTTCCCTAAGATAATTTATCATTTCTCTGACTTAGTAAGCAAGGAGAAACTCTTCTAGTACTATCAGGGCCCAGAAAGCCCCTGGACTGTTGGCACAAGTTGGCAGCAAACATCTCTATCTAAAATAAAGTACTCTTTTGTTGGTTATCAGGTGGCGGGCACCTTGGGTTTCTGCTCAGGAGGAACAATAGCCAAGTTGGAATTTTTAAACAACTTCTAAATTCCATTCTTTCGCCTCCTGCCCCAATTTCATCAAGCAAAGGCATGAGCATTGCAGGGGGGGGGAGGGGGGTGGAGGGGGGGGGGCGAGGGTTCGTCGTTGCTGTCGTACAGCACCCACATTGTTGCCCTTCTGCTGCTCGCTGGCAAAGCACACGCCATCAGTCAGGCAGTAGCTCAGACCACAAAAATGCAATGAGACACAAGTAGTAATCCAGTTTAATAAGCATTTATTAAAACGTGCTTAAGCCAACCTACTGGGTCCTGGGAGTACAGAGTTTGGAGAGACTGGCCAAAGCCGATCCTGCCTTCGTGATTTGCTTATCTAATAATTCAGATGCGATTTTCACCAAAGAGCCCAGAGCCCATCAATCACTGCTGCCAATGGCCGCCCCTAGTGACCTTTGTCATTTCCCAACTCCACTGTGCCATCGATCAATGCCAACTAAATGGACACTGCTTGGGGGAAGTGGGGAGGTAGACGCTTACATCTCCTCCACACTGGCTCTTCTGGAACAGCAGCAAGCTGAGGCTCTTCAAAAACATCCAGGAGCAGTTTTCTAAGCAGGAGCCAATGAATCGACATCACTTCTGTCCCTTGTGACCCCTCAACTTGCTGCAGGTCTGACCTTCGGCCCCTAGCCCCAGGGCTCCCTAGTCTGAATATCTTGAGAGCAGAGTGATCTCCCGGGATTCATCCACAGCATTATGAGTGTGACAGCAGGCCGTTACAGACACCCCCCTCAGAGGAGAAAGAGGGCAATGAATGGAGGATCAAAGGACTACTTTCTGATGTGGAAGTGACACCATAACCCATGTGGCATGGTTCTGAGTAATCAAGTCTGCTTTTGCCAAAAAGGACAACTGAGGATGGGGGGGGGGGGGGGGGGGGGGTCAGGCTGGGCACCAAGTGAAGGTGGGATATGATTATCTTGTAATAAGTCAGTCGGCACATCTCTATCATTGATCCCTTCCCTCTGTTCACGTAGCTGTCCCTTTCACTGAGGCCCAGAGGACCACTGCAAGTGACTTCTCATTGGTCTCCCTGCTTCAGGGCTTTTGCCACCCTGGTACATACACCAAAGGCAAAGTCATTTTCCTTAAGTACAGAACTGACCAGGTGATTTCTCCATTCTGCCAGCACTGGTACCTTCCTGTTTTCTCTGTGGTGAGTTCTGTGGAAGAAACAAATTCAAAGAAACCTTTCAGAAGAAAACTCATTTAGCCTAAGCAGGCCTCCCTGCTCTGAGAACACTTCTGTACCAGACACCAGCACAGACCTCAGGCAACTAAATTCATTTGCCAACTGCCCTTGGAATTTTGCAGCTGTTGGGCCAAAATGGAACAGCGCATTTAGGTTTCCTGCTTTCCAGTCTCTATGGGACCTGCCTTGCTTCCAATACCACCCTGCCCCCTCTATACTAGAGCCAGAGTAATCTTTTTTTAAATATACTATGATTACTTCTCTGCTTAGGAACTTCTGTGGCTCCCCAATGCTTCTCAAATCAATTACCCACTGATTCTGCTATTCAAGGCTGGAACCCTGTTCCAACATACCTGTCCAGACTAAACTCCTACTAGCCTCTTTCAGAATTCCACTTAAAATGGACTAGAGCCAGTACCTTCAAATGATCTGCCATCACCACCATCACCTTCAAGTAAAATTTCTCAGACACTAAGGACACTGTACATCGACAGACAAGCCCTGCTCCCACACCCACACTTCTTAAAGCACTTTGCCCACATCTCTGTCCTTCACTTTCTCCTGTGTATCTGAATAGATTTCCCCCTGAATAGATCAGAAGCTCTCAGAGCAGAGCCTGTATATACAAGTGTACCAACCTCCGGGTATAAATGAACAAAATGAAACTGGGCTGAAACTGTTAAGCTGCATGAACCATAAAGAATTCCTTATTAACCTCTGCCCCTAAAGAGGATACCAGTTCTTTCCTCTTCCCTCTCCCTCCCCCCCCCCAAAAAAAAAAAGTAGAGAATGGAGCTGAGATCATTAGTGAAGAAGCATGCTAGGGGTTTTGGACACACTCAGGTTGGCTTGCTGCTTCCACATGCGGGGATGTCCTTCGGACCATCAATTAACAAATAAGCCCTTACTACATGTAGGGTGCTGGAGGTCTAAGTACAAAAAGAGAATGAAGCAATAACTGCTTTAAATAGGATTTGTTGAATATGGGGAAGACGAGTATATATAAAAACATACTGTGTAACAATACAAACATATGAACATGCGGAGCAATTAAGTACACAATAATTGAGTGGTGTTGGGGAATGGATGTGAAATCAAAGGGTTCCAAGAAAAAGAGGGAGTCTAAAAGGCAATGTAAGGAGGTGGGGTACAGTCAGGGCAGAGAGTATAGCCACTGCAAAGATTGATGGGAAGTGAAATGTTGTGAATGAGTAAAAGAAAGCCGGTTTGTCAGGATCAGGTACGAGAGAGGAGTAATACTCAATGAGGGTGGGAAGACAAGTTGGGTCAGGCTACTGTATAGGATTTAAAAGCAAAAAAGAATTTTAATTTTATTCTTAAGAATAGATCTGTGAATGTGTTTAAAATTTTGACAACCATTTCGGTATAACTGGTTTCTTTTGTAATCCTATGCATTATATTTTATGACTTTAGCAACATTCCAAGAAGGGGTCCATGACATAACAAGAGGTTTAAAACTATTGATTTCAGAGAAAACAGGAAGGTACCAGTGCTGGCAGAATGGAGAAATCACCTGGTCAGTTCTGTACTTAAGGAAAATGACTTTGCCTTTGGTGTATGTACCAGGGTGGCAAAAGCCCTGAAGCAGGGAGACCAATGAGAAGTCACTCGCAGTGGTCCTCTGGGCCTCAGTGAAAGGGACAGCTACGTGAACAGAGGGAAGGGATCAATGATAGAGATGTGCCGACTGACTGGATATGAGGAGGGACACGATACCAACTGTGGACCTGGGAGATCAGAAAGAAGGCAGTTCCTTGGACTGAAATCTAGAATCTTGGATGAGGGGAATGCTGGGAGTTGAGTGTGAGGCGTCTCTGGGACATGCAGTTTGCAATTTCAACAGGCTATTAGTGATGATGGACTGGGAAGAGACTGGGGCTGCAGATGATAAGAGATTGGGAGGTCATGGGCACTGAGATGAGAGTTAAACTCATGGGAGCTTTTGAAGGTCCCCAGAGACAGAGACAGAGCAGAGCGAGAGCAGGGCCCCGGACAGATCCCCACAGTTAGTTAGGGATGTGATGTGGACCACGAGTCAGCAAAGAAGCCTGGGGAGAGATCGTCACTCAGGAGGTGACTCGCGAGAGCCCAGGCAACAGTCAAATTACATAGCCAAGTTAAGAAGAATAAAGACCAAGAAAATGGTAGTGATGCAGGTCCAGTGGTAGAGAATTGATGTGAGAATCCCCTCTGGTCACAGACAGGTCCAGCGTGAAAGAATTCACGCACCTAAAAAGTCTGAATGGCAAAAGGAATTTTTTATTGGCACCGAGAAGCCAGCTTTGCTAGGAAGACAATTTTAACAACCAATTAAGAACTCTCTCTCTTCAGAGAGAACAGTGTGAGATGCTGAAAGTCAGAACACAAAGGGCTAAAGACAGAACCAAGAGACTCAAAAGCACAGAAAGCTCAGAGGCTACAAGAATTGACCTACAGAAGATGGAACCCCATGGTTCAAGCTACCCACACAAAGGGCAAAGAAAAGGCTGCATTAAAGCAAGAAAAGTGGGAAAGCAATAGGGGAGAGGGATCCTGCCTGCAAGGCAAACTGAAGGTCACAGGAATGGCAAGTAATCTTGTGCCCAAGGGGATGGAAGGGGACAGGACAGTGACAGGACTGATGCCAAATAAATGCTAACCTTGCTCCCTCTGCTATAAAATGAGAGCCGTGCTCCTTGGATGCCCCAGTTCACCAGTTGCTTGGGGAAAATCCTTAGACACAAAGTGTTACAGAAACACTAACCTCTTTTCTGGAGTATAGTTCTGTGATTCAGAAAACTTTTTCACTGGGTAAAACACCTTCACTCCTCCTTCCTCAGTACCCTGTATCCCTGTACCCCAGGGCTGCCCAACCTGTGCTGGGAGAGGCTGGAACACTGCAGAGCATCTCCCAGATCCTCCATGTTAATGTTTCCTGGCTCAGCTGCCCAGAAGCCTCAGGACCAGAGAAAGATACTGTTTACTACCCTGGCAGCCATGGAGGATATGTCCTCTCAGAACCACTCTTCCTTACCTCAGGTTCCAACATCCTCAAAATCCTTTGTTCTCTCTGTGAAATAGGTTTCTCAGGTGTCTGGGTCACTTATAGCTTCTTTATTTCTTCATTGAACGGGATCAAGTGTTTGATTCATGGTCCGGGATAGGGACAGAACCAGGGCTGGGATCACCAGGGACAAAGCTTTCTTCATGAAGCTCAGCCCTAGACTGGGTTTCTTGGTCGTTCTCAGGGCACCGTTCACCCTGTCCACTGGATGATCTCCAAGCCCTGTCCAGAGAGGACGCAGCGATAGCTCTGGCACGGTCCGTTGGTCCAGCAGTCCATTTCAGCCACATCAGCCACGTGGCAGACTCTGCTGCTCACAAAAGCCAGGCCAGTAGGACCCAGGCTCCAGAATGTCAGGCGCTGGTCAACAGAGGCAGAGACCAGGAGGTCCGGTCTCAGGACCCTCAGTCCAGTCACATGGGCGGCGTGAGCCGAAACCACGGAAAACTTCTGCACCACATGTACACGGGACTCTGGGGTGAACTTCCCGTCCTCTTGTGATGGGCCCTGTGGAATCAGGGGCATTTTAACAGCAACTAGGCAGACGTGGATGGAGCCGTCGTCACTGCCGCTGGCCACAAGATACTGTCCCACACGCGTCTCCCTGATGTGAAGACTGTTCACTCCACAGCTGTGTGCCTGGACGGTCAGGCAAGGGCGTCCCAGATCTAGAAAGCAAAAGCCCGTCAAAGATGAAGCCCTCACATCAGGAAAGGAGAGCGAGCTCGAGGCAAGACGCTCCCAGGGAGGTCAATGGGGCTAGACTCACCGCAAGGGGGCTGCATTCTCCCTGGTGATTCTAGGACCTGAGGGGCACGGTCTAAGATGGCAGTGATGTCCCAGAAAGCAATACTCCCGTCCGTGGCAGCGCTACACAGGACCACGCCTCTACGAAGGGGAAAGTTTCAGAAGCTGCTGGTTAAAAGTTGCCCAGCCACCCCCTCTGAGGCCTGTCAGGGCGTCAGGAAGGGAACCGGTCCTTTCACCCACCATTTCTAGCCCAAGCTTTTCTGGCTGAGTTTCATGAGCCAAGGCAAGAAAGCCCACTAGGGTTTCCTAGAGCTACTATTGTTCTTGCCTGGCCCAAATCCTGTCCAATCAGAAACAGAACTTTCAGACCCAGCTCAGTGCACTGATGACTCCCATACAGGTACATGTCTGCAGACCTCCAAGTCCGGGGCGACCTTCCTCACCTTCTCTCCCTCTCAGTTCTGTATCTGTCTTTGTTGGATAATGATGCTTCCAGCGGGCCAAGGGACTCTGGCTGGTTGAGCCAAACGTTCAGGATGTTGTATGGCACAGGGTGCTGAAGCAGTTTCCTACAAGGCCCAGGCCCGACTCACCTTGTTCCAGTTCCTGCCTCGTATGTCAATGTCTGGATCTTCAGGACACAGCGCTGATGGTAAAAGGACTCTGCGAAAAGCTGTGCTTTTCGAGCGAGTTCATCCACCAGAAAGAGCCTTGCAGAAAAGAACAAGAGGAAAACAAGCTCATACAGTCACCTCCCAGGGGAGTGGCAACTTCCCTGTGCATCTAGGCGTCAGGCACTTCACTTGGCTGGGTGACACAGGCAGGCCACTGAATCTTGCCACCCCTACGACATCACTTGCCAGGGTTTTACTCTTTCCTTCTCGTGTTTTGCCAAGTATGATGTGACGCTGTTATGAACTATCCCCACTGGGCAGTATGGAAAAACTAGTCTCATATTTCACATCTGCCTAAATCATGACTACATGCAGAGAATTGAAAACGAACTGTGACTGGACTATGGTCTCATCCAAGAGCGTGCAGGACCAGACTGTGAAAGGCCTGTCATTTATATGGCCTGCTCTTTCTTTCCCTGTCCTTGTTTCCACCTCTGTCTCCATCTTCCCTCAGGCTTCCCTTCATGTTCCCACAAAGAACCAGCAACGCCAAAGGAAGCTGTCACAAAAACCGAACGTGCTACTCACCTGACAGACCCATCACTGCAGGCTGCAGCCAGAACAAGGCCAGAACTCTGCCATGGACTGGTCACCACCACAATGGACATGTACCTGAGATCAGAGATAGAGCTTACTAATCTTGGTGAAGGAATAATCACCACTCAAAAGGCTCTGAAGGGACTCGGGCTATGTTAAATTCCTCTCTAGTTAGTAAGGTACAGCGGTAGCTTTAGCGTGACTCAACAGGGCAGTGATCCAGCTCAGACACATAGGGTTGCTGCTCAAAAATAACTATGTTAAATGTTAGGTCTGTTTCCCCTCTATCCAAATTTATCTCCTAAAGTTAGCGACTCTCCTCATAAGATTAAGGATTCCCAGGGAGGGATCCCTGTGGATATACTTCTCTCATTCTCCGGCCTACTTTCTGTTTCCTGTCAATTGTCAAACCCTGTTGACTGAATAATTTTATTTCTTCAATCTCTCATTCATCCCTCCTCTTTTCCCTTTCCCTCCCACTGCCACCTTCCTAGCTAATATCCTTACTACCTCAGGCGTATACCTTTAGATATCGGTGATTCTTTTTACATTATCTTCCTTTTCAAACACAGTTCCTTACACCCTCCCATAAGCAAAAAAAACACCCTTGTTTCATAGGGAAAAAAAGTCTCTGGCCCTCCATTTAGAATTTATCACCTCCTCCATGAAGCTTTCCCCACCCTTTCCCTCCTCAGAGCACTGTGATCAACACCAATGGCAATTACAACATTTTACTTTTTACTAGTATTAACCATCCATATCTTTTCTCCTCTTCCCCATCTCCACCCAGACCCGAGGCCAGGGCCATACATGCAGTAGGAGTTGAACAAATAGAGACCTCATTAGGGCTTTTCCCAAATGACCAAGGGCCAGCTTTCCGCCATCCCACTGGGGAAGGAGAGCCCAGGCCATTTTCTTACTGCTAGTAACCCTGCTTCCTATCAAGCTTCCCATGCATGAGTCAACATAGTTTATAAAGGTCACCTGGTTTCAGGGTCCATCTTGATAACCTTGTGCTTGTTCTTCTGGCGGTCCCAGTGCTCATCTAAGCGGTGAGAGACCAGATGGGTAAGCTGGCAGGTGAGCCCTGCCTGGGTGCTGGGGTCTGGCGTGACCAGGAGTTGGTAGCACTGCATCTCAGCCCTACTACCAGCAGAGAAAAGGAGGGTTTGGAGTCTTGCCTGAGGCTCTCCCACATCAGGATGCGGCCCACCCAGCGCCAGGGTCCGCACACTGGAGATGTGGTTATTGATGGTGGCAAGCAAAAAGGCGCTGGAGGAAGCGGCTCCAAAAGCCAAGATGTTCACGGTTGTGTCTTCACTACTTGTGGCCAAGATGTCGATCGTGTGGCCCCCTTCCTGCGTCCGCACGGCCCCAACGTGCCTGACACAGGTGAGCTCCCGGCCATGCAGGGACTCCTTCAGGACCGCTGGGCAGCAGCTGCGCTCCTCGTGGACCTCATACACCAGGACGTCCCCAGCCTTGATGTAGGCGAAGACCATGGTGGTGGGAGAGTGGGCATAGCCCCAGGAGCGGTGGCCTCCGCCGCAGGGCACCACATGCAGCTTCTCGTGAGTGCCTGGACTCCAGACCACAAAGTCAGTGGAATGGAACCCAAGGACCAGGAGGTTGCCATCAGGAGCGAAGCTGAGCCCGGCCAGCCAGTCCAGGCCTTTGCAAGGTTTGCGTTTCCACAGCGGCCGCAGCCGCCGGCCCTGCACACACAGCTGCTGGAAGGAGCCGTCCCTGCCCGTGCTGTAGATATAACCCCTGTGGAAGGTCACCGAGGTGACTCCCTGCTTCCCGTGAATCCCAAACAGAAGGTCGATCGGGGCGCCTTCCCCGGACGCCCTCCGATCCTCGTCGCTGTCGGTACTACTGCCGCTCTCCCGGCCTCCTTGCTCTTCCCCACTTGGCTCAGCGGCGGCCACTCCACAAGGAAATAAGAGCAAAGAGCCCCGGCGGTCACCACACACGAGCAAGTCCCCCTGGGGTAAGAAGGTGAGGCAGGTGTGCCACCTGTGCTTGCAGAGGGGCAGGACATAGCGCCGTCGCTCCTCCACCTTGTCCAGCCTCCCCGAAGGACCCAGCGAGACGTCCAGCCATAAGATTACACCCTCCGGGCCAGAAGCAAAAAGGGCACAGCACAGAGGGTTCCTTCCTGCATCCTGGGGCTGGCGTGGGACCCAGCTCAGACTATGAACTTTTCCCTTATACAACTTCAGGTCCCTCGCCTCTTGAGGGTAGGCGAGGGAGAATATTTTAACGTGACCCTCCAGGTTTCCCAGGGCACACGCCACACCGCCACCAGGGAGCTCAGCAGCTGTCAGCAAACTATAGGACTGGTAATTGATATCGTCCAAGATGAACTTCCACTGTTTAACTGTCAAGTCATAAAGATAAACGGCTCCAAGATCAGTCATCACAAGAAGCCAGGAAGGACTGACTAAAGTCACGGCTTTGGGAGATCCCTTCTTTGTGAACGAGCTAAAGTCCAGCGGTAAGAGACTGTTGTCCAGAAGCCTCTTCCCTTTAAGGGGCCAAAGACGAATGCCTGAATCAGCTCCGCCTGTGACCACCCAAGCCTGTGTCTTATGGATAGCCACAGCCCTGATGCTCCGACCTTTGTGTCCTTTAAAGTTCTGAACGATTTCACCCACATAGTTCCATACGATGCAAGCTGAATCCTCTCCAATGCTAATGATACAGTTGTCCAGGAGCTTGACAGACCACACCCTGGACTGGTGACCATAACATACCAGGACGCACTGGACTAAGCTGTGAGGGCTCCTCAGGTCTCCTACCCTCCAGACCCGGACGCTCCGGTCATCAGAGGCTGAAGCTAGAAGGCCTTTGTTCTCCAGGTAGCAGATGCTGAAGATGACCCCCGCGTGCCCACTTATTCTTCTTTCTACTCCGACTCTTCTTTTCTCACTGGTGCTATCAGCTGGGTGCCAAATCACCAGCTGATTAAAAACAGTACCAGCGACCAGCACCAGCTCTTGCCAGTCCTTTCCTACCAAGCAAGCAGAATAGATCATACACACCTCATCACAGTGTACCTCCTGCAAGGCCTGCTGCTGGAGGTGGTCATAAAGGACCACTGAGTTGTGTCCCAGGGCCAGGGCCAGGACAGGAGAGGCTTTTCCAGGAACCTGGATCCAGTGAAGATCCCAGATCCAGTCATGAAGCTCACAAAGCTGGGACAGCCATGTCAGCTTCACTGCCTCCTCTCCCCAGCTCAACGTCAGCACACGGAGGCCTTTGCTTCCAAAGACAGCCAAGGTCGTCTCTGACGCCTGCGCAGATGCTGGGCTCTGAAGTTCCCTGATACCATGGATGTAATAATGATGGAGGACAGTTGGCACAAATTGGGTTACCACAAGCTGCCCACAAGTTTTCAAACAATAGATTAGCAGGTTGGGCCCTTCACCTGGATAGCAAAATAACAAAATAAAGTCAAGATTATCAACACATACATTCTGAAGACGAAGTCCCTACAATGTGACTTGAGAAGAAATATGGGGCTCATCGAGCCCTCCTACAGAATAATAGATTAAGAGTCAGAAAGGATGTCAGAGGTCATCCAGTGCCATCTCCTCATTTTATAGAAACCCAGAGTCAGACTGCTTTGCCCAGGGTCACAAAGGTAAGTAAAGCAGCGAGTGACCGAGAGTTTGAAAGCTGCTCCTGTGTCTCCAAACCCACCATGCCACACTGCTGCCTCGTGCCTGGATGACTTCCACCACCTGCCTCCTTCAAGCCTATTCATGTGCTTTTGAACAGAGCTGAAAGAAAATCACAAAACTGTGCTGATGAGGCCCACTACAAAGTCACAAAGTTCTCTAATCTTAATGGGCTCCTTCTCACCAAGTAAGACAATCCATTGCTATTCCAAGAAACCTTCTCCCCTCCCCTCAAAAAACAGACATTCATATAAATGCATTTCCCTTCTCCCTTCCTCATCATCTTCTTATCCCTCCGCTATAAACGAAGACATCTCCATTTATTCCGGCCTCAGGTGAAGAGGTGGTCCATCCCTCCCTGTGAATGGTCCCCACCATCTTTCTCAGTCATCCTCACTTCCCATATGTACTGGTGTGGCTACATCTCCTTCATCTTTAAAAGAATACTTGATCCAGTTATCCCCTCTATCATTTTACATGCTTTCTTATCATGGATAAACTTGGGAAAGGAGCTTACAATCAGTGCTCCTATTCTCTCGAATGACTTCTGGCCTCAGCAACTACCTTCTCTATAGTTACTAATGATCTCTTGAATACCAAATTTAATTTTCTCAGCTGCCAAAATGATTCATCTAACTACATCACCTCACAATCAATAAAGCATTTTTAAGCATCTACTGTGTGCCAGGCAGGACATAAAAAAAAGTCAAAAGACAGCCTTAAGGAACTCACAATTTAATGGCCTCTTTGCTCAATGAACCTCAATTCATCCTTATTACCACCAGGATCAAAAATAAACTCCAAATGTCATTTAAATCTCTTTAAAATTTGGACCCTATTTTGATATTCAGCTACATTGGTCTACTTGTAGTTCCTAGATTATGGCACTCTGGACCTTTGTGCCTTTACATTCACTGGTTTTCTCCCACACTTCGAAGATTCTAACTCTCACCTTTCTACTCTTCCTAGATGCTTGTGGGAGATTGCTTATCTTATATATACCTAGTAAGTTATGCACAATCTTCTTTAAAATGTAAACTCCTTTAAGACAGTGACTGGTTTTTTGTTTTTTTTGTTGTTTTTTTTTTGGCCTTTCTTTGCATCCCAAGAATTTGACAAGATACAGAAATGCATGGAGATTAACGATTTGGTTGCTCTATCTCTAATTTGTTCTACTAAACTATTTATTTCTGTAGGTGTGTGGAATCAATTTAAATAATCTTTATAAATAACTAAAATCAATCATGTGCAAGAAGATGGGAAATTATTAAAATTAAATTGGAGAAATGAAAATCAAAAAGACGAAAACCACAAGGATATCAAAGGATTATCAGTGATGGATAGATTAGATGTGAACAGGAGCCTTATAGACATTGCCCCTCTCTTAGGATTATCTTCCCCCCCAAAAGAATATAAGAAGTAAGCACCTTGGGGACAGGGATTGGCTATGTGAGTTTGCCTCTTGGACAAGAAAGGATTGGGAGAGCTGAGAAGTGACTCACAGCCTCACAGGACAGCTCAAAGAACCAAAGGAAGAAATGCTCTGGTCACATTATGCTTAAAATTGGGTGTAATTTCCTGCATTCATCATTAAGTCAGTAGTTCTTGGTAAGATATTTTATTTCTTATATTCAGCAACTTTTTTTTTTCTTCCAGTTGAAGTCTGAAGCTACAGATAACCAAATAGTTGCTAAAGGCCACAGATATCCACGTCTCTGGCAGCTACAATGCAATATTTTCGGAACCAAGGATATTAGAGATGCAAGGTTATGCCCTGCTGATTTCGAGGAGTATAAAGCATTTTGTAATGATAAGTTGGCCCTGGGACAGCTGGATTCTGGGGTTCTGGTAGTCAGTCAGATGGCCAAAGAACTCTGAAGGTGGGAGCACAGGGAGCTGGCCTAGGGGCTACTGAAAGCCGGAAAGGGCATGAGGTAAATGGGTCAGTTCAAACTTTGGGGGTCCAACACGGTTCAAGAGCAGCTAGCACTATGAGCATCCGGATTTCTGGCTCACCCCTTCAAGTTATTTTGGTAAGGTTGGAGTGGGCAGCATTTACATTTTATTCAGGAAATCTACCCAGGTAGAGTTGCTTCTATTTCAGCACCTTAAAGAAGCCAACCTACTTGGTTGGTGGGAGATTGCTTATCTTATATATATATAAGTAAACCAACCGTTTACCTCAAGTGTATCTGCTTTACCACTTACACGGTCCCAAATACTATTCCCTCCAGGAAGTGGCTGTCAGGTTCAAGGTACAACGGAAAAAGCACCCGATTTGTGGCTCACAACCACCGGCTCTGCTGCTAACTGAGTGTGACTCCCAGCAAGTCACGCTGGATCTCCTCTAGCCTCCTCCAGCAAAAGTACAAAGACCCCCAAGATCCTAAACGCTCCGACCGCTGGGCGTGCCTCCTCACATCCGGGACCACCCCACTGCTGGGGATCCCATTCGATTCCACCCTACCGCCAGAAGCCGACCCAGCCCGAGTATCAGAAGAGGGGCTTGACTTGTGCAAGGTCACACTCAGGTCAGCCTACCTCTGTCTCTGACTCCCGGTAAAAGCTGCCTCAGTTTCCCGTCCTGCAGATACGCTCCCGAGCCCGTTCCTAGCCTGACTCCAGAGAGCCTGGCCAAGCTCCGCTCCAACCTTCTGCTCTGGCCCCAGGCCCATCTACAATCGGCTGCTACAGCCTCGTGGGACAAAAGGTCCGGACTAGCGGGGAAACGACTCGGCCGAGGACACTAAAACCGGGATCCACAGCCCGGCAAATAAGGAGTCGTGCTCCGATTCTCCCGGGTCCGCGTGCCCACAGGCCCCCCCCGACACAGGCCGGGGGTAGAGGGGCCTCACACGTCTCCGTCTCCGGAGCCCCGGCCCGAGCCCCCTTACCTGCCACGACTCGGTCCCCTAAACACTCCAGGGCGGTGATCGGCGCCAGTAGCAGCAGGGAGTCTGCTTTCCCTCTGGGAGATTCCATGATCGGCACACAGAAGGTCCGAGGCGCACGCACGCAGGGTCCTGACAGGCGTCCGACTCGCGCGCAGAAGCCCAAGGCGGCACCGTAGCCAATGAGCGGTCTATTGCGGACCGGCGTCCCGACCTACACCTTCCTCCCAAGTCGGCAGTCATTGGCCAGTTTCATTTCAAGACAACGCCTTCGTCCTACCAAGAAGCCAATGGACTGTTCCCTACAACCCACGTGACTCGAAACCTTTGCTCGTCTGCTCTAAGCCCCTTCCGCAACTAAGCCGCACCACGGCGCGCCGTGACCTTTGCCCTGAGAGTCCCACAGAGTCCGAGCCACTTGTTTAGATTTTTTATTTGGCATTTTTAGAAGGGCTTCGGGTCCGCACGCAAAGCACACACATACACACAAAGTGAAGGGGCTGTCTCTGCCCAGCCAGGGAAGAGGGAGGCCGAGCATCCTCCGCCGGCTGCCCGGCCAGCTCCTTGGGGGCCTGCCCAGATTTCCGGGCCGGAAACTCAGAGAGGCCTATAACTATCACCGGTCACGTCTCCTCCGCGTGGCGCGAACAGACTTCCCGAGACTCCTTAAGAGCTTCCAGCAGTCCTTCCCTTACGGCGAGCGTGGAGTCTAGTCAGGGGGAAGGACCGTAGCCGACCTTAACTTTTGACACTTTGGCCCCGAACCGCGCCCAGTGGAGGCGGGGCCCCTTTGGCTCGAGCCGTAACGCGCGCGTGCGTGTGTGTGGAGAGGAGAGAAGCAAAGGGAAAGCTGCCCCCAGTTACCGCAGGACTGTTTGCATGTCTCAGTGCTGGGGGTGCAGCGAGGGGCCCCAAGTCGGGAGGGAGCCGGGCAAAGTGAATTATTCCTCTAGGACGCAGCAAGCACCCTGAGATTGCAAACAGCCCCCAGGGCCTGGCCTTTCAGTGAGCCTCTGCTCATCAAGAACACTTGACTTTAAATGAGAAAATAACAGCTCCCAAACCACCACTTCATTCCATAAAATTGTTACTATTGCACTTTAAAAGTTTCCCTTTTTTCCTAATAACGTGTACTTCAGCATGATTAAAGCCTATTTTCCCCTGAGAAGAAACCATTGCTACTGCCGGCCTCTGTTGCCATGCTTCACGTTGCTGCAGCTAAGGCTCCTGGTCCGGGCTCATCAGAACACCGACCTGGGACAAGTCACTGCTTCCGAAGTCTGAGGGTCCTCTGTAAAATGAGAGGGCCAGACGAACTGCTCTCCAAGGCCCCGTTCCGCTCGGGCGGGGCTGTTTCTCTTTGCCCAAGTTGAGCCCTGGGCACCAGCAAGTCTGGCCTGTAGAGCAGAGGCATGAAGCTCTGAGGGCTGCAGTAGTCCTTACAGTATTAGTGAGCTGAACAGCCACCTTGGCCACTTCAGGATAGTGCAACAATAAAAACAAAAAGGAGCATTTCACTCAGGGATCCAGGTTCTCGGAGAAACCTAACAATTAGCCAGAATCCTACCACCCTAGCCTGCTCCTCCCCCATTCTCCTGGAACTCTGAAAAGCACCAAATCGGCATTTCCCCCCCAGGTGACAGTGACACTTCTACAAATAACTCAAGGGCTGAAATTCTCAACTATAGGGTGTAAAGGTGAGAATCAAGACTGGCCAATTTCCCTCCTTACAGACACACAAAACTTTGAAAAGCCTGCTTTCCTCCTTTCCTCCTAGCAGGCTGCTGCCCTCAAAACAAACCTTTCTCTTCTCCAGCCATAGCCTGGACCTGTACCTGGAAGCTAATGACTAATGGAGGATTTCTATGGAAATATGGGAAGAGCCACACCTCCAGCGGAATCAAGGGAAGCCCAGGTACAACTCTGTAGTACCCAGGTGAACTCCCTTAGGCTCCAAGTAAATTCCTTTTTAAAAATCCTTTCAGGCCTTTTTTTAACTCAGGACAAATTTGATGGACACAGAGAGGGCTCCTCTGAGAGTGCATGGTTGCCTGATGCCATCACGCCACACTTCTCACTAATTCAGCCTTCTGACCATCCCAAGCCTGATACCTCAGCTCTTATCTTAGAGCCTGGAAAATGAGGGGAAGGTTGGACACCCCAGGCTAGGGAGCCGTCCTGGTAGAAAAGGCAAAACTATCAGTTTCCAGCCAAAGCCAACTGTCCCAAGGCTCCCCCGGCTGTCCCAGAAGAAGCTGCTCCAGGATGGCTGGCTGGCTCTGACCCCCCCCACACCGTCAGAGCTCTACATGCACATTCTTGTAAGACTTGTCCACTGTCCACTCAGTCTGGGCCTCAAGCTCCTCCTGGGCATAACGAGCCATCTCCTGATGGAACTGGATCTGGCGACTCTTGCTGGGGTCTACATTAATCCAGTTGTTAGCTATCCATTTGGTTCCCTGGGTGACCAGACAGCCACCATGCAGTGAATATTCATCCAATTCTCCTACCCAACCTGGAGGAAGAGGAAGAAAGAAGCATAAGCCACGCAGCAGAAAACAGTATGGCTAGGGAAGAGCTCACTTACCTGTCTGAAAGGACTAGGATTCACAAATTATTGGGGGGGGGGGGGAGAGGGGTGTCATAGTTTTCTGTCTTTCCAAATATAATCTCAAAATTTTTTCCCCCCCTAGTCTCTCTTCTGAGCTCCAAATCCACATCCCCAACTTCCTCATAGGACAGCCTTACCTGGGTATGTTCTACATCTTTTCCCTTAAAACATCACTTTAAACTACCTAAGAAACCTCTCATATTCATAACTTCTTTCCTTTCCCCTGCTTTCTCCATATTTAGTCAGTTAATCTATTCCGTTCTATAACATTCCTTAACTCCATTCTATTGCATTTTTTATGACTTGTCTTTCCCCATCTGTAAACTACTTGAAAGTAAGAATTGCCTTTTTTTTCTTTTGTCTTTTCACCTCCAGTACTTAACAAAGTGCCTGTGGAGTGCTAAGTTCTTTAATGCTTGTTGATTAGTTAGTCGCCTATATGAGCACAGGGCCTTGCTGTTGTTCGGTGATGGTTCTATGGGACTCCATGGATCCCATCACACCAACACTGTTCATGTGGTTTTCTTGGCAAAGGGAGTGCAGTGGTTTGTTATTTCCTTCTCCAAGGGATTAAGGCAAACAGAATTTTAAGCGACTTGAGCAGGTTACACAGCTGGTGTCTGAGGCTACCACCTCCATAAAGCTTGCCCTGATCTTTAGTATTTCTTGAACTGTGCCGAAAAGGACCCTAAAACATTCCAAGCTTTTTCCTTAAGCAAATATATCTTTTGTTAAAAGGCATTAAAAACAATCATTTTAGAGGATTTTACTCCAAGGCACCAAAGTTTTGTTTCAGTTAAAAACTAAAGAATCCTAACTCCAGGAAAACATTTGAGAAACACTTTTCAATAGTGTGCATTACAAGAATTTGTTTCTCTATCATGTTACATAGGCAAAGGGCCATCTCTCCCTATCTTGTCCAGACAAAATACAACAGCCACTCATGGGCTCAACGCCCAGACTGATACAGAAGCTGTTAGCCCCACTGTGTCTCAAAAGCCCTGAACTTAAGGAATCCACTGGTTTTAGCCCCCTCAAAGAACAGGGATTATAGGCTTGCCAAGTCTACCACTTCTGGCATTATCATTCTAAATTTTCTCTCAGTTCCAGGAATAGTGTCCTATACATGATAGGCATTTAAGATGATGTTCAGTGAAGTGAAGATATTTATTCTTTTTCAGATGCCTTCACTACCACCCTTCTCCCTGTCCAAACTTTGCCAACCCTTCAAGGCCCACCTCCCATCCTATCTTTTTCAAGAAACCTCCTGGGATTACATCAACCCAAACTAATCTCTCCTTCCTTGAAGATCTGCTTGCACTCAACTCTATCACTCATGATGTATAAAGCTAGTACAGATTTAGATCATCTAATTCAACTAACTCATGATACTGGGGAAAGAGGAGCCTCAGAGAAAGGAACTTTTTTCAAAGTCCCACAGGTAGAAGGGATTTTCCAATTCATTTTTGTTCTTCTTATTCACTGTACCATCACCTACTATTTCCATGAATGTGTGTATCCTGTGTGGCCGTCTATACCACAAGCTTTCTTTTTTTTGTCGTCATTGAGTTGGAGTTCAGTGATTTGCCCAGGATCATCCCCGCTAGTCTTTGTTAAGAGTCTGATTGGTTTGGAACTGAGGTCCTCCTGACTCCTGGGCCAGCGCTCTGGGGCACAACCAGCTGCCTCAATAAGCTTTTTGAAAATAGAGACTGACTTCCCTTTCATAGCACAAGGGTCAGAACAGAATTGGGGTGCTTTTATTCACCACAGTTAATGTTGCCTCAGCCCCTCTTGTGTCAATCCCCAGGCCACACAACTGTAAGGTGAAAAAGGACACTTTGGAAAGTGTCCAATGGATCTTTCATGGAAATGGAAAAGTTCAAAAAGAAGGATGTTAGTGAAGAAGAAAAGAGGGTAAGGAGAGAGAATGTCAGAAAGAGATTGTACAATTCAGACCCATTTCTGTTAAGGTGAGGAGACACTGATGCTTTGAACCCAGAATGTCAGGGGATCGTTTTGTCCAACCCCTCAAATCCAGGTCAGGGGATGAAATGACCAACAATGAGGTCAGACAGAGCCGGTGAAAGCGACTCTCAGGAATTCTGGGGCCCTGACAAGAAGGGAAACCTGCCTGCTCCATTATGGAGGGCAGAGGGTTGAATGCTGTACCTTGTCCATCAGACAGGTAGTTGTACCAGAAGACAGCAGTCCCTTGCCGGGGCTTCACTCTCAGGTTTCCCTTGTCACAGTGTTTGCGGGTATCTCGGAGATCGACATCATTCTGGATCAGAGACTGCAAGTGGCACAGCAAGTAGTAAGTGTTTGTGCTGCCAACACAGGAAGAGCCTAAGAGACAGGCGAGGGGTGGGTAGGTATCTCTGACTCCCACCTCTTGTCAAATTGCCCATCCCTGGGGCTACCAGAAAGCCAGGTGGGATAAAGCCCCCAACCACCTGCTTTAGTCACCAAGGCAGGCTGTAAGCTGTTTCCACCTAATGTTAGATAGAGCCTGAAGAATTAGGACAGGAAAAAATTTTCACTAAAAGCAAAGGGACTCTTTCTTCTCCCCAAGTCATCAGAAAAAGCCAGTTCTTGTCATCTCAGGAAGCTACAGGAAGAAAAAGCAGATTTCTCAGCTGAAGCCCTGACCCAGGTCACACTGTAAAATGGCTTCTACTTGGGTCAATCTTCATTCCTCTTCTTCAGATCCCGCAGGTCAAGTTAACCTCAATCTTTCACTTTTCTCTGGAGATCATCTAGTCACTTTCAGAAAGGGCCATGGTGGCAGAAGTGTGTACAAGGTAAGCCAATAAGGCTACAATACTTGTTCTCTTACCAGCTCATCATAGGTTCTGTTATCTGCCACTGGAAAGGTTGTCTCCCCACCACCAGTGACATTGTTCAGGTAAAACAGCACAGTTACATAGCTGTTAAGGCAGAAAGAGAAAAGATAACAATTAGGATCTCAGAATCAAAATTGAAAGTCTTTTCATTTCTAAAATATATAAAGAACTGAGTCAAATTTATAAGAATACAAATCATTCTCCAAATGATAAATGGCCAAAGGATATGAACAGACAATTTTCAGATATAGAAATGGAAACCATATATGGTCATATGAAAAAATGCTCTAAATCACTATTGATTAGAGAAAAGCAAATTACAACAATTCTGAGGTACCACTTCACACCTTTCAGATTAGCTAAGATGACAGAAAAAGATAATGACAAATGTTGGAAGGTATATGGGAAAACTGGGGCACTGGTACATCGTTGGTGGAACTAACCATTCTGGAGAGCAGTTTGGAGCTATGGCCAAAGAGCTGTAAAACTGTGCATACCCTTTGATTCAGTAGTCTCACTACTGGATCTATATCCCAAAGAGATTATAAAAGAGGGAAAAGGGCACATAGGTACCAAAATGTTTACAGCAGCTCTTTTTATGGTGAAAAGGAATTAGAAACTGAATGTTCATCAATTGGGGAAATGGCCAAATTAGTTATAATATATGAAGGTAATGGAATATTTTTGTTGTATAAAAATATTAAGGGGTTGACTTCAAAAAGCCTGAAAAAGACTTACATAAATTTATGCTAAGTGAAGTGAGCAGATCCAGAAGAATCTTGTACACAGTAACAACAAAATTATGTGACGATCAACTATGATAGACTCAGTTCTCAGTGATGCAATGATCCAAGTTCCACTTGGATCCAATTTCCAAAACATTTTGAATGGAAAAAAGAGAGAGAACTATGGAGATTGAACTTTTTTCCTTTTTCTTCTGTTTTTTTTTCCTCTCTCAATTTTATTTTTCTCTCCCAACATGACACATAAGGAAATATTTTTTAAAAATGAATGTATAACCAAAAAAAATGTTGTTTCTATATGTAACTGGAGAAAACAAAAATCAAATACAAAAAAAACCAAAAATTGAAGCCTCATGATATGCAAAAGAAAGGGAGAAAAGTGAAGGTGGAAAATTGTTAGTCCCCTTCTCAAACTATGTCTTCTGTCTGCTTAATTTATTAATCATAGAGACAGGATGTCTTGTCTTTTGGCAAGAGAGATTCAAGTCCTGCTGATTCAGGAAAAATCACATCCCGAGTTTGATAATCAGTTCCAGGTGCTACATGTTAAGAGGACATTAACCACCTGGAGGGTGAATCCAAACAAGGGCAACCGGGATGGTGAAGGATACAGAAGCCATGTTACATGAAGAACTGGAGAGGCTGAACCTCATAAAGGGGGGGGGAAAGCTATGGACAATGGGGCAGAGGAACACAATTCCTATCTTTCATTTTCTAAAAGGCAATCATGTGGGAAAAAAAGATTAGATTTGTTTTGCTTGGCCTGGAAGAGCAAAAGGTAGGTAGAAATTGCAAAGGGTCAGATCTCATCTTGGTAAGAACTTCGTAACAATTCAAAGCAATCCAAAGGTAAATATTCCCTTTAACCAGTGTATGTTGAGGGCTCAATCTATCCAAAGCCTAGCAAGACATAGTGGGCACGTTGGATAGAGAACTGGCCAGAGTGTAAAGATCATTCAGGTTCAAGTTCCACCACAAGTCAGAAGGATGATTCTGGACTAAGTCACATCATTTTGCAATATCTGAAATAAATTGCTTAATAATTATTGATTGGCATTAGATAGAATCCCCTCTCCTGGAATTCTAGCTGAGGCCAGATGTCCTTTTTTCAGGGACTTCTACTCTGGGAGTAAAGTAAGTGAGTGAACTTTTAACTTTAAAGACTCTTCTCAGGGAAGCAATAAACTGGGAATAACATCTTTACAGTTAAAAGTTCTGATAAAGGTCTCGTTTCCAAAATATAGAGAGAATTGATTCAAATTTATAAGAAATCAAGCCTTTCTCCAGCTGATAAGTGGTCAAAGGATAGGAACAGACAATTTTCAGATGATGAAATCGAAACTATTTCTACCCATATGAAAGAGTGTTCCAAATCATTATTGATCAGAGAAATGCAAATTTCTGAGATATCTGAGATATTACTACATACCTGTCAGATTGGCTAGAATGACAGAGAAAGATAATGTGGAATGGTGAAGAGGATGTGGGAAAACTGGGACACTGATGCATTATTGGTGCAACTGTGAACGAATCCAACCATTCTGCAGAGCAATTTGGAACTATGCTCAAAAAGTTACCAAACTGTGCATTCCTTTGATCCAGCACTGTTACTACTGGGCTTGTATCCTAAAGAGATCTTAAAGAAGGGAAAGGGACTGTATGTGCCAAAATGTTTGTGGCAGCCCTGTTTGTAGTGGCCAGAAACTGGAAATTGAGTGGATGCCCATCAATTGGAGAATAACTGAGTAAATTATGGTATATGAATGTTATGGAATATTATGGTTCTGTAAGAAATGACCAACAGGATGATTTCAGACTTACATGAACTGATGCTGAGTGAAATGAGCAGAACCAGGAGATCATTATACACTTCAACAAGAAGACTATATGAGGATCAACTTTAATGAACGTGGCCCTCTTCAACAATGAGAGAATCCAACCCAGTTCCAATTGATCAGTAATGAACACAACCAGCTATACCCAGCGAAAGAAAACTGGGAAATGACTGGGGACCACAACATAGCATTGCACTCTTTCTGTTATCATTTGCTTACATCTTTGTTTTTCTTCCCAGGTTATTTTTACCTTTTTTCTAAATCCAATTTTTGTGTAGCAAGACAACTGTATAAATATGTATACATATATTGTATTTAACATATACTTTAAAATATTTAATATGTATGGGACTACCTGCCATGTAGGGAAGGGGGTGGCGGGAAGGAGGGGGAAAAGTTGGAACAGAAATTTTTGTAAGAGTCAATGTTGAAAAATTACCCATGTGTATGTCTGGTAAATAAAACGCTATAACCAAAAAAACCTTATTATTATTATTTTTTTTAAAAGACCTTTCTCTGCATTCTACAAATACATCATTAACTTCTACAGGAATAAGGCTATGCCCAATCAGCTATCAGGGATCCTCAAACTTTTTAAATAGAGGGCCAGTTTACTGTCCCTCAAGATTGTTGGAGGGCCGGACTATAGTAAAAACAAAAACTTTGTTTTGTGGGCCTTTAAATAAAGAAACTTCATAGCCCTGGGTGAGGGGGATAAACGTCCTCAACTGCCAAATCTGGCCCGCGGGCCATAGTTTGAGGACCCCTGGGCTACATGAACAATGCATGACCAAATATTACCCTAGTCTGCTCTGTACTGGACATAAAAAAGATATTACTCTAAAGAGTAAAGAGGGGCAGCTAGGTGGCACAATAAATGGAGAGAGCAACAGGCATCGAGCTGGGAAGAGCTGAGTTCAAATCTGGCCTCAGACATATATTAACTGTGTGACCTTGGGCAAATCACTTAATTCTGCTGCCTCAGTTTCCTCATCATAGTAAAATGAACTAGAAAAGGAAATGGCAACCCATTCAAGTATCTTTGCAAAAAATAAACAAAACTACAACAAAAAAAAATACCCAAATCTGGGTTACAAAGAATCAGACAGACATGACTGGAAAATGACTGAAAAACAATCACAAAAGCTAAAGGGATCTGAAAGTAAAACAACAACCCAAAGGCCACTTCCAAAGGTTCAGTTCTGAAGGTCCATAGACAAATGCTCAGGGTTATTCCTGCCACTATTACATAAGTCAATCTTGTAGAAGGAGTGAAGCAGCTGGAAATATGAGACTGGAGAATGTCAGATTTGAGAGATTAAGATGGAAGATACAGATTTGTGAATCATTCACTTAGAAGGGATATTTGTAGCTATGGGACTAGATGAGTTCAATAGCAAAGAAAACCAAGTTCAGGGCTTTAGATATCTTGTCTTCTAGTCAGGCACACACCTACGAATATAACTATAAGAAATGCTTAGAGAATAGGAAGATGGGTAGAAGTCTTGAGTTGCTATATGTCAGTTTTCAGTTAAATTTATCCAAATTCCTCCAGCTTCAGCCTCAACTCCACCCCCACCCCCCATTTTTAACTTGAGGGAAGGAAAAGTAAGATTTTGAGAATCAGATATTATAGAAATTCTAATTTTTCTGTTGATAGTCATCATTTACATTTCCCACTGTATTTTCCCCTTCATTCCCTCCCAGAAAGCCATACCTTATAATAAAGTAAAAGCAGTTCAGCAAAACTAATCTCAGTCTATGGAAAGAATCTGTTACATATATTTTATACCCCTGGTCTTCTTCAAAGAAAAAAGAGAGGTGTCTCATTTTTTTCTTTACAAACACTAACTTTTTAAACTAAGAAAGCTGTTTAAAATTGGAACCATGGTGGGGAAAAAGTATAAACAAATGAATGAGAGAAAACTTTAGAAAATTAGAAGAACCAAGGAAGTAGAAATGTGGTAGTATCAGATACTGCAGAAAGGTCTCTGAAAATGAAGACTGAGAAAAGGATTTTGCACGAAGGAAGTGATCTTTGAGACCAGTTACAGTAGAAGAATAGGGATGAGAAATCGATGGCAAGGGGTTAAAAAAGGAATAAATGAATAGCATATAAAAACTATACATTTGAATTTCAAAGGAAAGGAAAGCTAGACTAATAGCTATCTGGGTTATCAAAGCCAAGTGAGAGAGAGAGGATGTGTGTATGTGTGTGATATATTGGTCCTTTTGAAATAAAGAATATTGATATATTTGGAGGCAGAAGAAAAGGATGCACAACAAAAATTCAGAAGAAAAGGATCCACAAAGAAGAAAGAGAAAAAGCTAACTGTGGGGAGGAAGAATACAGGAATACAGAGGAGATGGAGAAAAGGAAGCTGAAAGGAATGAAAAATTATAAACTGAGAAGAAGATGTGTATATCATGAGGGAGCTTATTTCAGATGAGCTAAACTCATTTGATAGGGGTGAAAAGGGAAGGGAGAAGTTAAAAGATAAATGTTGGGCAACATATGCAAGAGAAGGTGATTCAGGAACAACAACAAAAAAAGGATTGTCAAGAATCAGTCAGGACCAGAATGGAAAGCAGACAGCTGGACTCTATAACAGAACACATCTGAATTCCTCCTCTGACAAGCTCACTAGCTTTATTCTCTAACAGTCACAGAGATTCCAAGAGTTTGAAACTAGATGGAATCTTAGGCGGTCCACAAGTCCAGTCCCCCCATTTTGCAGAGGAGGACACTGAAACCCAGATGGGGTGATTTATTTAAAATCACCAACTAGTTAGTGCCACAGACACAGGCAGAAAGGCTGCTTTTTCCTCCCTCTTAGCACCCCATCTTTCCATTACATTGCAGGGTTAAGGGGAGACCCTTACCGACAGGAAGTTTCAAAGGGGGACGTTTCATTAGCGATGAGTTTTGTGTGGCTGCAAGCTGTTTCTGGGAACACTGGCCCACTGTCCATGTGGGCATGGTAATGGCCACCCTGGTCATAGCGGACCACCTGCATGGGCTCACTGTGTTCCACAATCTCTCTGGGCAGACGAGTGAGACGGAGCACCCTGGCAGAGAAAGCACAGCAGAGAAGAGGTCCTGAGGGTTCCTGCTGCTTCCGAATGTGGAATCCTGACCTCCTTCAATAGCAACACTTCTAGAAGAACTTCTTGTCCTCCTCAGCTATGCCTTTCCAAAGTGATGCCCTCTGAGGAACCATGGAAATGGCACTGAGGTGACTCTGGAGAGTCTCCTCACCTCTCACGGGTGAAATGAGTTAGTCCTGGGAGGATCCTTCCAGCTCTAAATCTAGGGCAACTTTTGAGCCAAGTCAGCCATCCTTGGGAGCCAGGCAAATTACTCTGACATATATATTCTAGGGACCCCAAGATCTGGATATCATGTCCCTGCCATGCTCCTCAGGGAAATATCCAGCAGAAGAGAATTATTCATATGACTGAGAAGCCACTCCCAATGTATCTGATGGGACTGAAGCCCCGGGAAGTCTCCAATCCTGGGTCATTCTTGCCCCCAGGAGGAAATATATTGTGAGATGGAAGATCCTCAAACTGATCCGAACTCCAGGAGTTAGGAAATCTCTTTGGGCTTATACCCTCTCCCACCCCAACAATTCCAAAATGAAATGAACTTGAGTTTACGGCAGTTCCCTCAGTGAATTACATTCCAAATCCCATCTAAACAGAGAAGACAGCTCAGTGGGAAGGAGTGAGATTAGATTTCCATTAAGATTGGTCTGAGAGCTGGAGCTAATCAGTTCATCTGGAGAACTCCACAGAGCTAAGGAAGCAAGCTTGAACATCCTTCCATTCCTAAACTATACAATCACACCAGGAAAGGACCTAGGGAGAAGGGCTGACTGAAGGTGGGGACAATTCACCAGAAGAGATCCTTACTGATAATTAACTGAAAACAAACAGCCAAATCTTTTTAAATTCTAATTGTATCTAGTTAACCCCTAATTAGAGGATATTTGTTTTAATTAAACACCACCTGCCTTTCAATTCATTACAACCCAATTTTTAACAAATGTCCCATTTAATGCCTCATTAACTAGAGTTTGCTAAATCAATTTAATACATTCCACACTTTCCCCCAGACTTCCTAGTCTGCCTCCACTTTATACAATACAAAGTGAGGTCCCCAGCCCCACCCCTACCCCACCATGTACTGAAGGGGCACATGATGGGACTCAGCTGCTCCAAGTAATTGGACTGATCTGGTCTTGTGCTTGGGTTTACCTACAGTCCACATTTATACCCATATTGACCATTTTCAGTGCCAGAGCTGTGAAAAACAGGACCAATTGTCCAACTCCAGCTTCCTAGCCCATTTCATAGTCTAGATGTGGATGGTACTTCTTTCCAGGCTGCTAAAGAAGGAATTCCTTCTGGGAGGCAGCTCTGAATGCTCTGTCACCCACCCTGGACCCTATTCTGAGAAACCTCTGGCCCAGGGTTTGAGAGGGCAGCTTGGCAGTTTCCCCTTTTAAATGGATAGTCCCTGGGTTTCTAATTTGTCTCTCCACAAAAGGCCTCATTCAGAAAGCTTAGGAACCAAGAGTTCTAGCCTACCTAGGTGACCATTCACCCTCCCTGAGACTCAGTTTCCTCACTTATAAAAGAGGAATATCAATATTTACCTCATAAAGTTAAAATTCTTTGCTCAACCAAGATATTTTGCAAAGTATTTTTGCAAACCTTAAAGTAGTGTATAAAAAAATCTGTTTTTATAGTTTTCAAAGCCAGGCATCTTTCCATTAAACATTCACATTGTATCCTAGAACTACATTCCTAAGTGTGTCTCTGGGGGAAGAGTCACCACAGAACTTTAGAGAGCAACAACCTTTTTCTTTTGAAGGACCTATGCTAGCAGATAGCCTCTCTGATTCCCTTCTGCTGTAGCAGTAAAAGCCACGCCACATCATTCACAATTTTATCCTTGTCCGAAGCAGACGGTGGCTAGCAGCTCAGGGATACCACACCCAGGACAGCCACCATGCGTGACTTTGCTCCTAGCCCCACTTTGGGCACTGGGAAAGCCAGCCATCTGGAGCAGCAAAAAGCTAAGCCAAGTCCTATAGCCTACACTGGTATCTTTCTTCTCTCTGCTATGTACAATGCTTCCTCTCCCCCTCTGCTTGCTAGGTGGACATCAGTGTGCCAGGAGCACGCGGCTGTCCTAAGGCCTCACCTCTGCCGGATGGATCTCATGACCTGATGGGCGCCCTCGCCCTGGTACAGCCAAGTGTGCTGGCTATTGCGCACCAGGTCGCTCACCTTCACCTTCTGACTCCCCATGTACTTGTGGAAGTCCCTGAGGTTTAACTGCTTAAACTCCTCCAAACTGAGCACACCTGTGGAGAGCAAAGAGAAGAGACCTTTGTTGATATCGCTGGATGCTGGGTTTACCCTTACCACACACACTGGTGATCCCTTGGGTCCAAGATGACCTTAGTTCTTTGTAGTCGCTGTAAGTTAATAAGTCCTTTACGGACTTATTACGGTCCTGGTGCCTGACTGAGATTAAACTACAGCTGGAACGTGGTTTTAGGAGTGATAGAGCATCTTCAGGAGAGGATGCCAAACAGGCAATGTCCGGGGACTCATGGTCTCGGTCTTCAAGTGTTGGAAGGGCTGTCCCATGGAGGTGAGAGGAAACATTCTCTGCGACTCTAAAGAGCAGAACCAGGAAAAGGGACAAATGTACATTGAGGAAGATTTTGGTTTAACATAAGGAATGAATAACACATGTCTTCCTGAATATAACAACTTTCCCACAAAGTTGGCCAGTGATGGAGTAGCCTACTCCCCAACAATGAAAGAGTTTAAATAGAAGCTGAATGACCACCTGTCAAAAAAGGAATGAAAAATGCAGGAGGAATTTTTGCATTGAGGATATGACTACCAAATGACCTGTGAGGCTTATTCCAGCTTTAAGATTCTATGATTTGCAAACTTCCCTCTGCTCTAGCGGCATGCAAGTATTGAGTATAACCACCTCTGAATCTATGGCCTAAATCCTATTAAAGAAAAATGATGTCCTAAAAATGATCCCAATGAGAAGAGACGATTACAGCCTTATACTAGTGTATAAGGGCAGGCTGCTGGGTAAAACATCCATTCCTCTCAGAATGACCTTTTCAGGGAAGGAATCTGGGTTTTTAATACCCAGACTGAGCTGAAATAAAAGTCCAACATGCTTTCTAAGAGCAAAATGTGACAGCTGAGCATTCAAACAAAGACCTCCAGATGTCACAAACTATCAGGGCTGCCTACCCCAGGCTTTCACCTCTCTCAGGGGCCAAAAAGGAATCCACAAGTGTTAGTACCTACTAGAAATCCCATCTTGGTACTGCCTGTTCAATGCAGCCCTTCTAATTGTGTTCATATAGTTTCTGACTATCTTGGCAGGCAGATTTCCAAAGATTTTATATTATTTACTGTCATTTTAAATGGAATTTTTCTTTTTATCTCTTGCTGCTGGACTTTGTTGATAACATATAGAAATGCTGATGATTTATGTGGACTTATTTTGTACCCAGCAACTTTGCTAACATGAATTATTTCTAGTGGTTTAGTTGATTCTCTAGAATTCCCTTAGTATTATATCATCTGCAAAGAGTGATAATTTGGTTTCCTCATTACCTACTCTAATTCATTTGATTTATTTTTCTTCTCTTATTGCTAAAGCTAACATTTCTAATACAATATTGAATAATAATGGTGATAGTGGGGCAACCTTATTTCACTCCTGATCTTACTGGGAATGGTTCTAGTTTATCCCATTATTTATGATGCTTGTTGATGATTTTAAATAGATGCTACTGATCATTCTAAGGAAAACTCCATTTATTTCTATACTTTCAAGTACAATGTAGCCCTTCTAAAGAGCAGGTTTTCTTGTGTGTGTGTGTGGGAACCATCTAAATAAGATTTTTTTCCTGAGGTTTCCCAGTTGTTTGCTTTTTTTTTTTTTCATCAGAAATTAAACAGATTGCAAACGCATCTGAGACTAATGTAAATGTCTGAGTTTAGTGTTTCTGCCATAACTTCATCTTCCTTGCCTCAAAGGTAGAGACAAAAAACCCCCAAGAGCCCAAAGAAATAAAACCACTTTTCCATAATTAGATTAGCTTGTGAAAATCTACTGAGACATTTCCCTGAGTTTCTTGGGTCTTGATTAACTGAAGTTATAAAGTGAAAACCTGCAGGCTGAGGGAGATTCTTAGAGGCTCATATCCCAGCTAAGCCTCTGTCTCCCACAGGGACAGGCAGCATTGCTTATCAGCAGGTCATATTAAATCTTCCCATCTTACTTAGGTGTCAGAGCTTATGGACCACTGTCATTTGAGCCCTGCCCAAAGTGTCTCAGTTGTTGAAAATGACCTGTCTTGCTCATACACTGAGAATAGTAGGTGACAAGTTTTATCTAAAATGAAGTAAGACCGAGTCCAGTGATGAAAATGTCACCAAAGCTCCTCTTCTGGTTATTTCTGAGTGCCAGGACCCCATCACAGAAAGCCTGGCTAGTCCTTCAGCAGCCTGGCATGGGCAGACAGGATGGATGCTCAGGAGCTTTCTTGTGCCAGGATGCAGACTTCCATCTCTCCTCCAGTGACTTTTCTCTTGGATCTCTCTGCCCCAGGGCTTTGTCTGGTTCTCCCCCAGAAGTCGGAAGTGATAGCATCTTCATTCCAAAGAACTCAAGGCCCTCTACAATCTGCCATTACTTTACCCTTCCAACCTTCCTCATCCAATTGCCTTTATGACCCCATGCTATTCTCACTTCCCCAAATAGTCCTTGTGCTTCCCCGATCTCTGCACTTAATATATTTTCCCCTTTCTTCTTTACTTGATGAATTACCTACTATTTATCCTTAAAACCCCAGTCATGCCCCTCCTTCAGGGGTGGGTATTCCTTGATCTTCTTTCCTTTTCTCCATTGAGAATAACATTTCCTCTCAGACCTCACTTTACTACTACCAAAAAATATTTATCATAAAACAGTGAATGTTACAGTTATTTATAATTCATTTTGAAAGCTCCAAATACAAACTTAATCTATCAGAAATATTAGGAAATGGACCATTATATATTCAGGCTTTTCCATACATAAGGATAGGAGAAAGTTGAAGAAGAAACAACTCCAGAGGGCTTGGCATATATTGGAATAAATCGGAGCCCCCTGCGGAGAGGATTAAAGGTGACAGCCTCTCCATAGCCCTGACTATGGATTTTTAAGAAACGGTTGCCTGGATTTGTGGTTACTCCCAAAGAGGGAATGGCTGTGAACATGGGGATAACTGAGCAACACAAGCCCCACTGCATGCAGTCTTCAGCCACCTAAAATGACTGCCTAGGACTCAGAAGCCCATTTCTTTCAAGGAACTCTCCAGGGGCAATACTTGGTGATCATGGAGCATAAGGGTGGCCCAGAGAATATCCCTCCGGCGGCCCAGGCCTCATGCCAGTCTCTCCATTTTCTTTTTCATTTGAGTCCTCCCTCTATCTTTTCTGTTGTCTCACACTTCCATATGCCAATCAAACCCCCAACTTTTTATGAATAACCACAATTTGACGAGGAGGCTGAGGCACAAAGCATGGCACAGAGTCAGTGATCAATAAAGGTTTGTCCTCTTACTCGTCTCTAAGCAACCGTACCCTTTATACTTAAAACCTCCTAAAGTTTCCCAACCAAGAAAACAAATTTTGGCCTCCAGTCCTCCCTGTCTGACACTGAAGACCCCAGGCTGGAAGCCTGATGAAGGGGAAAGGCGAGCTAGAAGAGCCCCGTCCCTCTGGAGACCTCCACAGAATATGTCCCAGACAGCTGAGACTGGCACTCTGATGGGGATCCCCCTTGGACAATGGGATTAAGCACAAACTCCTGTGAGAAGCCACGCCTTCCCACCTCCCCGCCTCCCCGCCTCCCCACACTCACCATCACCATCAGGATCGGCCTTGACAGCAGCATACATCTCCCGGATGTTCTCAGGTGTCATCCACCTCCCATTCCCCAAACGGGTGTGGGTCAGCACCTGAAATGACCGACATGGGTTTGTCTCACTGGGGAGGGAGCCCAGCCCCAGCATTGATTTTGTCCCACTTCTCAGTTACAATCTCCCATCACCAGGGCAGAGACCCTTCTTCGCCTCACCAGCTTGGCCCCACTTCCTCCAGGCACTTCTTGCACATGTCCCCTCCATCCCCATCAGCTGAAAGCCTCTTGTCCAGACCTCTTTACAAAGCAGATCAAGCTCTACTTTAGAGCCTACAGTCCCTTACACCAGGACCATCCTCTTTTATTTCCCAGCTGGGGCCTTCTACAGAGTCAGGGCCTAAGAAATATTTATTGAATTGAAATTTGTTAAGTGAAGTGAAAATATGATATCCCTAAGAAAATTTATACTTATGTTCTGATAATAGCTAGCATTTGGGGGTGTGCCTTAAAGTTTGCAAAGTGCTTTGCAGACATTCTCATTGGACCCAAACAACTCAGTGCTACTATTATCCCCACTTTACAGATGAAGAAACTAGGCATGGGGAGAAGCGACTTTCCTGCGGCTACTGTTAGGTGTCTGAAGCAGGATTTGAACACAGGTCTCCTGATTCCAGCCCCTGTCCTCACAACTTGAAGATCTTCCTGTCATGTTACCCCACAAATATGCTCTAAAGGTGGGCCTCCTGCTACACTGTAGATACACTGTTGAAATATATGACTGTTTTGTCATTTGCATTCTAGATAGTCAATGGAAAGCTGACCATTTAAAGGAATCTGAAGGAAATCCTTTGTAGAGGACAGGATCCTATCCGATTTTTCTTGTACAGCATGACAAATGTGGAAATATGTCTGGAAGAACTGCACATGTTTAATCTATACTGGATTGCTTGCTGTCTGCAGAGAGGATGGGGAGGAGGGAAAGGAAGGAGAAAAATTTGGAACACAAAGTTTTGAATTCACAAGAATGAGTGTTGAAAATTATCCTTGCATGTATTTTGAAAATAAAAAGCTATGATTATATATAAAAAAGGATGCTAAAATCTAGTGTTAGGAGCTCAAGGGCTCACCCCAGACCAATCTACTTATTTTACAGCTAAAACACCTGAAATTCTGGAGGTGAAGTGACTGGCTCAAGGTCACCAGGTTATTTAGTAGCAAACCACACTTGGAGCCATTCTCCAAAGCCAGAGCTCTTCTTACACATAAACCAGCCTGGCATTACAATACTATAGTTTAGTTCACAAACAAAAGTGGATAATCTCCGTGCCAGTAATCCAAGAAGAGTATCTAATGGTGGCCGGATCTTCAGCCTGACCCAGTGGGAGCCTCTCATTTCTCTCTACTCCCATTAGTTGTTTCTGGTAGGAGCCTGTGTCCTGGGCCCAGCCTCTTTCTGAGAGGCCAACAGAATCAGCCAGACCAGGGAAAACAAAAGGATTCCTAGGGAAGACATAAAGGAAGACCCTAGGGGGAAACTAGGAGAGGAAAAACCAGGCAGGAAAATCCAGAGCTTAGGTCCTCCAATGCTGAAGGACAAAGGAAGTACTGGAGAGAGGGGGATTCCTACTGGGATCTAGGCCATGAAGAGTTTCTGAGCCTGAGCACAGGGAGAGCATTTTACCCTCTGAAAGGCTTTCCTAAAAAGGGTATGGAGGAAGCAGGGTAGTCTTTGTAGTAAGGCTACTCCCTGACCCTGGGTTGCACAAGAGGGCATACAGGCACCTTGCTCTGAATTCAGGAGAGGAGCAAGGCCCAAACCAAGCTCCTTCCTCTGGGAGAAATGCTCCCCAGTCTGCCACTCTTCCTCTACCTCCTTGAGCTGTAGCTGCCCATCCTGGTTATGGTCCAGCAGATTGAAGATGTCCATCGGGCTGACTTCGATCATTTCCATGGCTTCTTCATAGTCATCTGTGGGTAGGGTCTGGCTCTTCTGCAGCCCTTTCAGCTGGGCCAAATGGATAATCAGCTTGCATTCTTCCTCACTCAGAAAGTTGGGAATTTCTGCAAGGAAGAAGAAAGGACTGATGGTCAAGCTACTAATTAAAAGTAAAGCACCCATCTGTGCCACTTGACAGAAAAACCAAAGCTGACCTATCTGGGAGTGCTGACTGGAGAAAGAGGGAGGAAAGCCTAGAAAGCTGAAGTTTTTTGAAATGTAAGTTATTATTGCAATTATAAATGGATTCGTTTCTAACTCCTCCCTTTCCTCACCAAAAAGTATGACAAAGAAGTTAATATCAAGTGGATCCCAAGGAGATGGGTTTTTTTATTGTAGGGCTGACAGTTTCTCCATAGAAAACCAAGACTATGGGTTTCAGCCACCTCATTGATGACAGATTTATAGTAAATATATTTTATTTATAGTATAGTATTATTAGTATATATAGTGTAGTATATTAGTATAGTATACTAAATTTATAGTAAATACATTAAGAAAAAAAAAAAAGCCTCCCACCTGGGAAAAGGCCAGGGGTGCCTATAACCTCCCCCCTTCTTTAGTGATTGGAGCCCATTAGAATTTTACACTCTACACACCACATCACACCCCCTTAGAAACCACTGGTCTATGGCGATCCCTAAGAGACTTCATCAGACGTGCAGAAGGAGCATCATCACCCCAGTTCAGAGCAGGGCTGTGCCAGCATGACTCCTTCAGCCCTGTCTCAGTCGAGGTACCCCAGGGCCTGGACCTTCACTTAGATCAGGTTACAATAAATCAAGTCTCCTTGTGAAACTAAGAAAAGAGTTCAATAACAGATATTAAGTCCATCTATCTACTCACTTTGAATCTAGGCTGGAATCACCCATTGGGCAACTGGGCTTTTGCCATTGCCAGGAACAGTTTTGCTTAGGACTTTGAACTTGGGACATTGGTGTGGCTGATCACTTAGGTTTCTGACAGTCAGCATCGGTGCCAGTGCCTGGAAATGTTGCCCCTACATTTGTTTTTTTTAATTTAAATACTTAGAAGAAATCTGGTCATGAGCCTATGGGGGAAGTGGTCTCAAAACAAGGATTCCATTGGCTCAGTGCCCAGCTCTATCGCATCTGATGATTTTCTGCCACGACAGTGCGATGAATGTCCTAGTCTTCTAGAGAAGTCCAAGGGGATCCCCCCCGCAAGGGGGATCAACTATGGACACCAGTTCATATTACATTTGTTGCTGTTCAGTTGTGTCCAACTTTGTGGGACTCCATTTGGGCTTTTCTTAGACAAGATACTACGGTGATTTGCCATTTCCTTCTCCAGCTCATTTTATAGATGAGGAAACTGAGGCAAACAGAGCTCAGTAACATGCCCAGGGTCACACAGTGTCTGACACCAGATTTTAACTCAGGAAGACGAGTCTTCCTGGTTCCAGGCTCAGTGTGCTATGCACTCTGACACCCGGCTGCCCTTCCATGTTACGTAAGACACTACAAGTATTTCTGGGAGGTGGAGGCCATGGCCTCGGCCTGTGCCCTGTTCCTGCCTGGCCTGCCCCCTCTCCCCTGTGATGGCTTCCTCTCTCCCTCCCTGGGACTTGAAAGAACCAGAGCAGCAGCAGCTGATGGAAAAGAGGGACCTGGAATTGAAGATGCTTCCAGACAAGGCTTCATCTCTCAACTGCCTGTCCTAGGCCTTGGCATAAAGAGAAGGCTAGATAAAGAGCTCTGAGCCTGAGAAGCAGCGGATCCGAGGTCCTGGAACAGCACAGCCATCTTCATTCAAGGGCCCCCACTGCAGCCTTTAGATCAGCTGCAGGAGGAACTTCTGGTTCAATCAATGCAAGAAGGGCAAGGAGTTACTGGGCGGTTGGGCCAGAGACACAAGAGTCAGGGAGAGATCCCAGACCAGAGCGGCCTTGTTGGTACAGCCAGGGAAGGAGCTCGAGGGTAAGGGCTGCTCCGCCCTGCCCCACCTAGAGAGCCAGATCTTCGTTCCTCCTGGGCCTGCTGAAGCCTCCTAGCCTCCCTCTGTCCTCTGTGACCGCTCTGACTAAGAGTTCCCACAGGGAGCAGACGGAATGAGGGGTTTGAAGAAGCCTCCCTGCTTGGGCAGTCAGCCCTGGATGGTTCCCCTGTGCATCTTTGTCTAACGTCAGATAGGCAGTGGTCAAGACATTCCCAATGGAAGGAGGCCTGGAGGAGACTGCAGATTGAGGGGCTGACCCCATGATTTGTAAGGCAGCTTTTTTCAGGAGCCAGAAAACCAGAGGCCCAAGGCTGGAGCTATGCCTTTGCGGCTACTTCTGTGGCGAGCCACAATGAAATCATCGGGGACCTGTTAGCGTGTGCAGGTGGGATTCAAAGTGCCAGTGGGGTGAGCGTGAGACTCGATTGGTTGGCAATGGAAGAGCTAACTGGCACCAATGGCCAATATGACCGTTTCCGCCAAAGAAGAGGTGGAGCTCCTGCTCCATTTGACTTGCCAGAATTGGGCAGTGGCTCGAACCAAAACAACAGGCATCACAAAGCCACAGTGTGTTCCAGCTGCAGATTTCAGAGACACACGGGGCAGAACTTGTACTATGCAGTCCATCTCAATTCAGCAGACCTGGCTGGGAGTGAAGGACTGGACCTGGCCTGTCCCCTGGCCCTGCAGATAGAGAATGGCTGAAGAAGTCCAGGCTATCAACAAGAGCTTCTCTACTTTGGGCCTTGTGTCCATACCAGAACAACAAGTTCACATGCCTATTACAGAAATCTCTGGGGGGCAATGCCGAAATGCTGATGTTTGTGAATATCTCCCCACTGGAAGAAAAATTCTCAGAGTCCCTCAGCTCACTGTGAATTGTCCCCAAGATAAACCAGGTTATTATTAGCACTGCACAAGCCAAGAAGAAATAGAAGTACCAGTCTGTGTGTCCGTGGTTTTGATGTATATGCAAAAGGTGGTTTCTATAATGAATCAGAGTAGACAACTGAGTTGATGTGACTAGATTAATATAACCATCAATCACAAAATAAAGTTATCTTAACACATGTTGCCAAACTAAATAAACAAATATATTTTTCTGGGTTATGTAGACAACTTCTCCAACTCCTCAAGCCTGTCTCCCACTTACCCTATCTCTCTCTCCACTAAGCAAGCTACTCCTAATTACAGCTATCATTTTTAGCAGGAAAAACTGAAGAAAAAGGATAGAGAAGTTGCATATTGTTTGTACTGTATATGGTTATAATGCAGGGTCAAGAAGAGACAGGATGCATATCCACACCTGGCACAACCCAAAAGAAATAGTCAAATTCTTTGTATAAACAACCTCCCAGGCTGAAAATACATCTCCAATCTAAGTCTATGCAGAATGCCTGAAAGGTTTGTCAGGAGTTACCGGCTGGAAGCCCGTTTAACTAGTAGCAAAGCTAAATCAATAGGAACTAATTGACTTGGTCAAACACTTGATTGCTTTTCCACAAAAAAAGAAAGAAAGAAAAGAAAGAAGAAAACTAACTGGTAGAGTTTATTACCAGATGCCTAATCCAGGGGCCTCCCTAAAGAGGCAGCATTTGAATAATGGCATCCAGTAGTGACCTAATCGAAAGCAAACAAGTCTAGATTTACAGACTATTAGAGCTGGAATAACCAAGCCCTGAGATGCCCTCATTAACATACCTGCTGAGCTGAGCCAAGGGCCCCAATTAGAAATCTAAAGGCTCTAGGAAAACAGTTAATTGTGTTTTGTTTTTGTTACAAATGGCCAGTAAGCCTAGGGAGAGGATCCCGTATAAAAAAGCCTTCCGAAGCACATTCAGCTCCAGGAAGCAGCCCTCTCTGCTCCTCTGGAACATTTGTCCATCTAAGAGGCTAACTTAAAGGTGCAGAATGGAGACCAGAGGGTCCATGGAGAGGCTGCTACTTGCCTTGGTCGGTCTGTGTGTCTTTTTTCTAAGGGCGGGGGCAGCTTTCCCCAGGAGCTCCTCACGGTGCACATTCATTCCGAGGAACATGGCTCTATGCTATGATATTGGCTATTCTGAAATGCGAATCCCCAACTTGCTGGAACATGAAACCATGTCTGAAGTGATTCAGCAGTCCTCCAGCTGGCTGCCACTGCTGGCCAGAGAATGTCATCCTGATGCCCGGATCTTTCTTTGCTCACTCTTTGCACCAATTTGCCTGGACAGGTAAGACTTTAAATTTTCTATTTCCAGGGGAAAGTTCCCCACAGAGCAGCTAATGAATATGTGGCACTATCTCACTCATGTCCTTTGGTTCTCTCTTGAGAGGGATGGAGCAGCTGAGGCTGCTGGCTTTCTGTGTTACTGATACTTATTGAGGCTCTTCTAGAAACACAGCATTTCAGATTCTGAGCCCCCAGCATAGAAATCATGACTGTGGAGAATGCTCCTGTCCCATTTTAGATGAGGAGGAAATCCCTCTAGGAAAAGGACTGAATCTTACCCCCAACCAAGAGAAAAAAGCCTCCTCTTTCCCACTTCTGCTAGCTGGTAACATCCCACTTTGAAATGAGGAACCACTTAACTGATTCAACAGCCAGTTCCCGTTTTGCTATTCACATTTTCCCTTTCCTAAAGTAGATCTCTTTTTGCCCTGCTGTTCATTTTAAGGTCATCCGTTGTTGTAAATGGTTCCTTACATACTGTTCTTTCACCAGAACTGGACAGGAGTCCAAGGTTTGATCTTCTCCCTTTTACTCTCCTGCTATAAGGAATTGCACTCACACTACTCACACGGCAGCCTCCCTTTCAGGAAATAAATGGAATCTATACCCCAAAAGGCTTTTTAAATTACCCCTCTTTCCAGAAAGGGCATAAAAACATAATCTTTGGTGCTAACAAGAACTTCACACTAATTATACAGACTGTGCCATATGGAGATGCCCATTTTCCTCCTTTTCCCATAGCTATGATTTAGGGATAGATATAGAAACACCAAAGAGCTCCTTACAGCTAAAGACATATCAAGTTAAGCCCTAGGTCACCTGGCAGTAGAGGGAGGGGGAAAAGCAACTCCCCAGAGAAGAATGTTTTCCCAATTGATGAACCCTGTATTCACTATAATTTCATTCAGTTTGACAGCAAATCCAAGCTGTGCGAACAGGAAAATTTTCTGAAGTTTAGTTAAGATAATGTCCACACCACCTGGAGCTTAAAGTCCTGTGGGACAATTTAACATACACTAATTCAAAATAAATGAGATAAGGAAAAGAAATCCACTACCCAGAAAGGTGCAAACCAAGTCCTGTGGAAGGCCCAAGGAAGGGGAGGGGGCAGGCATTCTTGATGAAGGTGATAGTAAAACAAGCCTTCATAGCTTCACGGTGATAGCATTTGGCAGTGGAAATCCTAAAGACTGAAATGAAGAGCAGAGCTCTTGCTGCACTTTTCTAGAAGATCTGAAGGGGCAGGAAAGATGCTCCTTGCTTCAGGAATTCCTGAGCGCCTCCGTCCAGAGAAGACCCTGACTCAGTATTTTATATTCCCCATGCTTCCAGGGTAACACCACATGAGCCAGGTTGGAAGGCCATTTGAAACCTGGGGAAAGGTAGTGGCCATACCCAGTGAGAGGCGGCGGGTGACTGAAACTTCAGCACTTAGGAGATGAGTGCTTACTCTATTCCCATGGTTTGGAGGACCTCTCTGACTGACAAACACAAGGCAGCATGATGAACTGAGAGTTGGATGTGGAGTCAGGACCTGAGTTCAAATGTGACCTTAGACAATCAATATAGCTGTGTGACCTGGCAAGTCAGTTAGACTCTGATTGCCTATGCTTCCTCAACTGTAAAAGGGAGATAATAGCAGCACCAACTTTCCAGGAATGTTGTGAGGATTACATGAAATAATCTCTGTGAAGTGCTTAGCACACTGCCTGGCACATAGTAGGTGCTTAAGAAATATTTCCTTCCTTCCTTTCACCAATAATGTACAGAATACTATGCTGGGCTGAGCTGTGAAAGATACTGGCAATCAAGACATTTCCCTTAGCCTCACTGAACTTGCCGACTTTGGAAGACAGAGAACATACACAGAAATAGTATGGGGTGCTAGTCAGAGTACTGGTTCTAAAGTCTGAGATGTGACTTTAGATCCTGGCTCTACCGCTTACTAGCTGTGTGACTGACCCCTGAGAACATCTCTCATTCTATTTCTTCTTCTATAAATTGGAATGATTCTTGTTCTAGGAAATGCTATGAGAACCTGAAAGCATGATAAATATGAGCTACTGTTTCACTACTGCCAAGATCTAAAATTCCATCGATGATGAAGACGGAAAGCCCTCCCTGTCTTAGCTCATTGGTTCATGGGTTGCTGTAGCCAAAAAAATTCCTCATCCCATGGCCCACCTCCTGCTGAAGATAAAGACCTTAGCAGTCTCCTGGCTGTGTTTGCTGCCCCTCATTAAGAAGTATTCTTGATCTCCTTTTTAGGATCATCTACCCTTGCCGAAGTCTCTGTGAAAGTGTTCGGGACAGTTGCGCCCCCATCATGGCTTGTTATGGATACCCCTGGCCCCAGATCCTCCACTGCGATAACTTTCCCATGGATCACAGTCTATGTATCTCTGCAATCACGGATGAGATGAGTACAAGCAGGAGAAGTAAGTCAGCCTCTTCTAGTCTGCTGCTGCTGCTGCTGCTACTACTTAGTCCTACTATATTACTCCTCCCACTCCTGCCCCTAGTCCTGCTCCTCCTACTCCCACTACTCTTACTGCTACTGACACTACTAGGGCTACCACTACACCACACCCACACAGAGCCAGTCATGTTAACAAAGGCTAAACCCGTGTTCAAATGGGTGGGGGATTCAAGCCCATAGACTTGTTTTAATAACTTTTATGATCCCAAGATTTAGAGCTAGGAAGAACCCCAGAGCTTATCTGGTTCATCCTATCCCCTATGAAAAAGAAACTGAGGTTCAAACAGTTCAGTGTTGTGACTAAGGTCACATAGATGAGAAATATTTCAGTCAGGAACTTGATCCAACTCCCCTTGTTTTAGATCCAAAATTCTTAAAAAAAAAAAAAAAAAAACACAAACCCAAAAACCAAACATACAAAAAAGTGTAATACGTGTGTGTGTGTGTATGTGTATATATATATATATATATATATGTATATATATATATATATATATATATATATATACATACAGAGTATCCCATAAGTGATACCTCCCTTTTTGTTGTTGTTTTTTTTGTGTGTGTATTAAAAGATTAGACACTCTTTTTTTCTGTGGCAATCACAACTGCCTTCTACCTCCTTTGTAACTAACAGTCCATTGACTCTGTCTTGGGAAAGCTGGTCTAATTCTGTAACTGATCACTTCGAAGAGATGGAAGCTATTTTTAGCATCAACTGTTAAAAGAGCTCCTTTTTTTTTTTTTTTTTTTTTTTGGCCCTCATGTCAATTGTGCTTCTGCTTCTTTCATTGTGCCAATTCATGCAAATGACGCCGTATTTCTTTGAATACATCACTCCCATCATTTCTTATGACACAATAAAGTTCCATTATATTTACATGCCACAATTTGTTTGGTCGGTCCCTAATTTGTAGCCATTTATTTTGTTTCTAATTCTTCCTATAACAAAAAGTCCTGAATAGAAGTCTTTTCCCTGAATCCTTAACATACTTTGGGAAGCTGCCTAACAGACAATTTCATTGTGGGGCCAAAGGGGATGACCAGGACACTAACTGTCTGGGGGTTCTTTTAAAGTGTTTGCCAGAATGGACGAATCGATTCCCAGTTACTGTTAATGTTACTGTTGTACCTGTCCTTTCAGAGCCCTTCCACCAACTGTCACTTTTCTCTTTTTCCCTATTTGACACTCTGATAGGTATGAAGAGGAATCCCAGACTTGTTTTTATTTTCCTATCTCTTGTGATTTGGAGCATTTATTTTTTTGGCTGGCTGTGGATAACTTGCATTTCTTCATTAGCTAAGTCTGAGATATCCTCCTGGTATCACAAAAAGAAACAAACAGAAGGGGGTTCAATCTTTATCGAGCTCTGGAACATGGGAAGTGAGACCCATGGGTGTGAACTTTGGGTAGCCCCCCCTTCCACAGCCGGGTAGGAGGTAAATGGCTAAGTTGCTGGGCACACAGAGAATGATGGTTCTCAAGATCACCACTTTGGCACACAGCTCCCTTACTGTTGAAAACAATAGCTTACAGTGACATTTTCCCCTTCCCCCATCAGTTCCTCGAGCCAGCTGCCGGGACTGTGAGTTGGAAGAAGCAAGCTCCCCAAAGGAGGTTCTGGATACTTTCTGTACCAATGATTTTGGTAAGTATGACTTAGGACTGCAATAGCATTCCCCAACACTCTCAACTGCCATGACCCTCACTCTGTCCAGCAAACAAAGGTCAACATATGCCTTCTGTGCTCCTAGTGCAGTGCTAAATGCCAGTATAAGGATCAGAGCAATTCATTTGAAGATCTTTAAATGCCAAATGAGAGATCACAAGATAGAACAACAGTCTTTGGGTTAAAGATCAATGATACAAAAAAGTCATGTCCTGCTTAGAAGGACAACGATCCTTCTGCTGTTAAGTAATATCAGAAGTAAAGTTTTCTCATAGGATTTGGGATTTCCAAAGAGCCTGACAGCTTACTCAAAGTGAGTCAGACTGAAAGGTTTTTAGTTCACACTCAAAATCTTGGGAGGGAAAAGTTCTAAGCCAGTAAACATTTATTAATTGCCTACTCTATATAAAATACTGGAAGAAACACTGGGCTGGCAGGCAACAGTAAGTACCAGTCGCATTGTCCTGAGGATATCAATACAAGCAAAAAAAAAATATCCTGGCTCTCAAGAAGTTTACATTCTAAATGAGGAAAGACAACATTTCAAAGGTAGCTGAAAAGAACTGGGGGATTTAGGAGAGTGGAGAAGCAAAGCCTAGAGGGAAATGAACTCATCCCTAAAACAAAAAGTACCTACAAGAGGAACTCACCAATAGAAGAAGGGGGCCAACTGAGTATATGAAAAAAAAGGGAAAAAACATGAGCCCCCAAAATTTACATCCTATTAAAAGTATGCAAACCATAAACAGTTAAGAATTGGGGCAGTTAGGTGGCACAGTGGGTAGAGCACCAGCCCTGAAGTCAGGAGAACCTGAGTTCAAATTCAGTCTCAGACCCTTAACCCTTCCTAGCTGTATGACCCTCGGCAGTCATTTAACCCCAATTGCCTCAAGAAAAAAAAAAACAATAATATTCATATTAACTTGAGGAGCTCTCTCCTAAGAGTTCCTATTACTAAAGGCATCAGGAAAGGCTTCTGGTAGGTAAGAACACAATTGAGCTCTTGTGATGATGTGAGAGAATCTATCCAAGAGACACACATTTCTTATACCTTTGCAATGACTCTACCCAATGCTGCTGGTGCCCTCCAATACTGCGCCAAGGATCCATCATCCATTGCACCCAAATGGGGGGACTCTGGCAGGTACCAATGCAACCCTTTGCCATGTGAGCTGCTCCCTCCTCTTTCAGTCCTCTAGGTCCTTGAAGCCATCCATCTTTCACACCAGTTCTCATAAACAAGCTAATATTGATAAGATGCTGCAGCCTTTTTCCTATCTCACGTTTTAAGTTAGAGGAGGCAGAAAAAAAGGATCTTGGGTCAGTGATTCTAATCCTTTCCCAGTTTTCAGTCTGACTACTGAGATACTTCCATTTGAAAGATAAATGACTTGGAGAGAAGTCCTGGGAATTTGATAAGAATGGGAGGGAGGGCACACAGAAGTGGCTTACAGGGAACATAGGAGAGGAGCCCAAAGCCGCGAAGACTTCACAGACACATGCCTGATGGGCCAGGAGATCAAGGCATCCTGCGACTCTTGTTTTACCTCTCCTAGCCATGAAGATCCAGATCTCCCGGAGGAATCAGACCTCATCCAGCATCTCTGACTATGACATGGACTCGCGGTTGGAGGTGCTGAAGCGTGGGCCCCTGCTGCCAGCAGAGGTCCATCCCAGACTGCAGCAGTGGCTAGAGCGGGATGCTACCTGCGTACACAACCTTATGCGGGGCACTCATGTGGGGACCTACATAATCAGCGGGGAGGTCCAGGGCAGCCGCCTGGTGGTTAACAAGGCTTATGCCTGGAACAAGAGGAACCGGAACCTGCAGCTTGCAGTCAGAAAGTGGAAGCACTACCGGTGCCGACACTAGGGCAGCCTCCCCAGCAGAAGAAAAATGCGAAGTCAGATGCCTCCCTCATCCTGGGAAGAAATCATTCCCTTTCCATCTAAGGACCTTGACTGGAAAGCCAAAACTCTGGCAGGGAGGTTATCTTATTCAGACTTCTAGTAACTGGTTATCCAAGGAAAAAGGGGACTTGTTGATCCAGCTCTTGTCCATAATGTATGCTGAGAGATGTGATAAAAGACACACAGGTGTGATGGAAGGCAGACTCTACCCAGACAGAAATACACAGAGATATTCTAAGTGACTGGTTAAATAGGACAAAGCAGGCTGGTCCTCCAATTGACACAAGACAAACGGACATTTCAGATGAGGTAGAGGGAAATTCAGTAAAAGGCAGATGGGTGTGATCCCTTTGACACTAAGGATGATGCTAAAGGGAATGCGGTCAGCTGGGTATGCATTTCCTTGACATCTGAGAGCATTATGAAGATATCTCCATGTCTGTCCCACTTAATGCTCTGTAATCTGCACATATTATTAACAGTTCAGAAAGGGCCCCAGAGATTCACTTGGTACATCTTTCTGAAGCCAGAATCAATATGCCAGGCTCAACAAATCAAGATAGATTCTTCTTGAACTTTGCTGAGCCTAAAGTTCTTATTGGAAACACTAAAAAAGACCTCTGGGATAGTCAGTGAGACTACCATGTACACTCTAAGATAAGCTGCTTAAAACCTATACTAATATTCACACTTAAAATCTAAGTCCGTTATTGTTAAGTCTCCAGGATTTATCATGAACACATTCTTCTCATGATATTTGTCAAACTGTCTTTGTTTAAAATATAGAGAAAGAGAGACAGACTGACAGAAAGATTTAGCAATCTGATAATAAACCAAATAATGCATTTTAAAATAAATATTTTTGTATATTAGCACAAATTTATTTTTAGGAAAATAAAAAATAAATGCATGACCCAATGAGAAAGGCAATCAACATACCCCAGTAGAAAATTTGGTTAAGGGCTCTTAATATTCACAGGATACTGGAGCAGGAAGAACATGTAAAAAAGTGTGACAAACTATAAGAAACCCAGCCAGAGTATATGAGATAGTATATGTGTACCAGATTGACAAATATTAAGCTGCTTCTCAGAGAAAAAGATCTATATCTTTAAAACAAAAATTTAAGAGGGGCAATCATGATTAATTTTACCTTTATTTCTGAAACATCTAAAAGGAAAAAAACAACTCTTCAACAGTAGGAAATTGTAAATAAAATATTAACCCACTGAGTATTTGTTGAGTGCTTATCAATGCCACAGGGTCTATAAATCATAAGATACAGTCCTTGCTCAAAAGAACTAATCACTTTAAGCAGGAAGAGAGAAGATTTGGCCAGGTATACTGGGGTCCAGGCTCTGATAATTGTGTCACATGGAAAAGGAAGATCTGGGAGCCAAAACAAAATATAGTGAGAGTAATTAGATTATATAATCTCTTCTCAGAGAAGTGGTAGCAGAATTGGGGCACAGTAAAAAGGGTTAGATTTGGAATCACATGTCCTGGTTTAAGTTAAAGTACCAGTTTGAGCCCTTTAGTAGCTCTGTGACCTGGGACAAATCACTTCACTGTTCTGACTCAGTTTCCTTATTTGCAAAACAAGAATACTATTATTTATACTATTACTATTCCAAGGTTGCTGTGGAAAGCAAATAAGATAATGTATGCAAAGCACAGCTGAACCTTTAATGCTATATACTGATTTTTATACCATTCCTTCCAAATGGGAAAGGTGAGGTGCTGGAAACATTCCAAGAGAGCTACTTGAATCTCCATCTTGTCTTCTCTTTGGGATTGCCATAGCTCTCTAATTCACTGGACAATACTTACTGTACATTTACCTCAACATCTATAGAAAGAAGAGTCTAGAAGATTTGAGAGTAACAGGGAGGGGAAAATTTGGCAAGTCCCACCATATCACTGCCACCAAGGGACATTGACTATTTGGTTCTGGTTCAGTCTCTCCTCCAGTCTCTTTTTACTGCTGAAAAAGTATAATAAAAATGGATAATAAAAAATAGAACCAAATGTCTCCTGATACCAGGTTCAGGTTTCTAGAATTTTCCACAAAAATCTCACTTAGCTGCAGACAAGAAATCACCATTTAGACTTTTAAAGGCTGAAGAAGCCCTATTTCCTGATCCTGTGTTTATTCTCAATTCTATGGGTCCCAATGGAATAGAATCTATAGCTGGGTTTCTAGAACAACTACTTTAATAGAAGATGCTCCAAGAAGTCACACTTAAATATCAGAGAGTTAAACCAAAAGATTTTCAACATGGCTAACCTACAGAGACCATGGGTTGGGAGTTCTCATGGTGCTTGTTTATCCTCTTGCTTAGATCCTTTCAAAGGAACTTTTGCAGAGGGTTCTTCTCCCTACCTACATCTTAGACAAAATCTTACGGGACTCAACCCATGACAGGAAGACCAAAAATACTCCAAAAAATGTTTCAACCAAAACATTGACATTATTTCTCAAAACAGAGATTCAGATGACACATGAATCCAAGTAGATCCCCCAAATCACAAACCTCTGATCCAGTGGCATAAAGGATGTGCTCAGACCCATGGGCCCTTGCCAGCTGCAGATCCTAGCCATTGTCTTCAAGTCCCTGGTTGCAAAAGGCTAAGATTCTCTACCAGAATTCGCTTATGGTAGCTGTACCATAGCTGTACATAGCTGTAGGAACAGTGGATCTGAGGATCTCAGGTACAAAGGCAACGGACCTTTCCCCTCACCATTAGATCCACCAAGTATAAGGTTTTGGAAAAGCACCAGGACAGCTAGGATTTGAGTTCCTAATGAGGTCAAGATAGGGAGAAGGAGGGGACAGATATTCATTTAGTTCTTTTTTTAAAAAAATTAATTTTAGTTATTTCTGATAAAACTACAAATGTCGGTTCCTCATCAATTTTTCTCTGTTGGCATTCTATTCTATTTTATTTGAAGTCTAATAATACTCAAGTTATTTGTAGTACACTGCGCCACAATTGCTAAAAATATGTATTTTGAAAGCAGTGTCCTTAAAGAAATTTCTCAGGAACACTGGAAATTAAATGAGACAACCAGCTTCAGTCCTTAACTGGAATTATCCAGTAGTAGCAGTCATTTAGAAGGATCCTAGGATGATAAGCTAACATTCTGGTCCTGGAGTTTATCACTTTACTAGCCTGTTTCTTGTCAGGCACAGACTGTCCAACAGCCACTATCAGTTCACTGGCGTAACATCATCCAAGAAGATAGAAGAAACAAAAGACCACAATCACACTAAAAGGGCAGATTCAATTCAAGGTTTACCCGTTAACTCATTTTAAAAATCCACAGAAATCACTTTTTTTTCTTTCTATTTTATACTTAGGTACTGGGATGAGGAATAGTTTTAATGAAGTTTTTTATTTTAGCTCTTAAGAGCTACAATGTTCCAAGAGTCGCTTTGTAGAAAAGTAATGACTAAAGATGGAAAATTTTTTTGCAAGAATCTAAATGGCTTGAAGAGGGAAATCCAACTAACACCTTCTGCTTCCAAACAGTTGCTTTCATTTTCTTTGCACAAGGAATTTACTTTTGTGATTTTTTTGGTCTATATATATGTAAAGGAGGAAAGGGGAAATCAAGTTGTTTATTATAAACATGAATTTTCAGAACTTTTGGATTAAAGTTTACTCTAGAGGTAATTTCACAAATATAAACCATGACAGTTCTAGTTCTATAGAAAGTTTTGTGGGTATGTCCTTACCAAAGAGAAGAGGCTTCAAGCTGAGGGTCTTCACATTGTGTATTTTGTTGGGGATCAGCTCCACCTTCTGTTTATAACCAACCTGGATAACAGCACATTGGGATCAAATGAATATTTTCGTCACAGTCCTTTGTGCACATATTGGACTTTTAAGGTTTGCAAAACCCTTATGTTATATTTTTAACAAATGTTTGTTGAATTTAATTGAAAATCACAAAATAGGGCTCACTCACAGCCCATAAAGTAAAAGGTCATAGGAAACAATTTAAGTTTCAACTGCAGAAATAGTTTTGCATATAATCTAATTTCTCTAGAACCAGATAATAAGATTAAGATTTCCTGAGAACTGAGTCATTTCACTTACAAGGTAATTCCTCTTTTTGGGGATACATTCCTCCCTTGGAAAGGATCAGAGAATCAGAAGCTTTGAAAAAGCAGAGAATCCAGACACAACCGTCCCAAATAACTAGTCCCCACTTCTTCAGTTTTATGTTAGATGGATAGATACTATTTATCTATGCTGTCACTACAGATGTATATGTTTCCATGTAGTATATCCTTAAGTGTGCTATATATGTGTGTGTGTGTGTGTGTGTGTGTGTGTGTGTGTGTGTGTGTGTGTAATTTGTGTATGGTATATATATGAATGGATACACACGTCCTTTATCTTTCAGGCCTAATACAATTCTAACCTTGCAGTTGAAGGGGAGGGGGAGAAGAGGAGAAAGAGGAGGAGGCCTGCTGTAAATGTTATTCGCTTCCTCCTCCCCAATCTCATCCCCACACCCAGAGGAGACCAAAGTGCCCATCACTGCATCCCGAGTCGAAGGACCCGAATTTAAATTCTAGCGGTGACCTTGAACAGGTCGCTCTGGCTCGTTTGGCTTTAGTTTCTCTTAAGAGATGAGGGAGGGGCTGAGCTCGGGGCCCTTTCTCTAAGTCCCTAGAGGGGTTCCGGGCGCTTACCTTGATGCCCTCCAGACGGAGGAGGGGTGCTTCAAAGAGGCCGGGGGCTGGAGGGGCGACCGGGGCTCGCGCGGCTGGGGCGGCTGCGGGGGCGACGGCGGCCGCGGGGCTCGGGTCTGGAGACGCCGCTTGGCCGGCCCCCGGCCCGGGCCCGGACGAGTCGCCGTTGCTGTAGTGCACGAAGAAGAGCAGCGCCAGCACGTTGCCCAGGTACAGGTGCACGAACACCATTAGCACCAGGAAGTAGGAGCGCGAGCAGATGCCGCGGGGCTTGCCCCCGGCCAGGCCCGGAGGGGCCAGCGGGGCCTTGGCCGTGACCTCCCCGTCCGTCCGCGGGCCCAGCAGCGCCCAGGGGGGCTCTGCGGCCTCCTCAGTCTCGGGCCGCGGAGCTGCCACTGCCGCCATCACACTTACTCCAGCCCCGAACGGATGAGGATGCACCGCTAAGCCGAGGAGGCCGGCGGGGGCGCCCGGGGGCACCAAGCCCCGGCCCCGGCCCCGGCCTCCGTCTCGGTCTCGGTCGCCCCTAGTAACCTACTTGAGTAGAGAAGCGGAAGTGGCGCTGAGCTGCGGGCACGCGCCGGCCTCCCTTGCCCTCTCCCCCCTCGCGATGGTTGCTAAGAGACGGGACAAGACTGAGGATGCTGCATTGGCCTTCCCCCGCCCATGGTTGCTAGGAGATAGAGCAGCCCCGAGGTTGCTACAATGGACACCCGCCCCGCCCCCCCTTCATGCCCTTCGCCCCCCTTCGCAATAATTGCTAGGAGATAACGATGGGGCCTAGGATGCGCAGGCAGAAGCACGCTTGGAGAAGGCTGTGGGGCGGAGACAGGCTTGTTTCTATTTGCATCCCCAATACTTAGTACATAGTACGGAATAGGGACTGGACCTATGATTTCATTGGCTTAGGGAACAAATAATAGGGAAGGAGATAATATTTACAAAGTGTCTAGCACATAGTGAGTGCCTAATAAATGGATATTGTCTCCTCAAGCCTTCCGGAACCTCCTGGCTGAGAAAATTCCCTCTACTAATCCAGCTCAGCATTGTTCAGGATCTATATAGTATTTAAAAAGTTGCTCGGGATCAAACGGCAAAATTTTCTGGCTTTGAGGAAGATTCATTAAGTTTTTATCCATTGTAAACTCTTAACACTTTTTCCATTTATTCCTAGTGCGTCACATACATTTGGAATAGACTCTTTGCCGATGTCCTACTCTTCCTTTCTTCTTCCAACACCCAATTGTGCTATTTTACATTAAAAGCCTGAAATACTCTTTGCTGATGTCCTACTTTTCTTCTCACACCCAGTTCTGCTATTTTCTTCATTAAAAGCCTTCTCTCAATCTTCCAGGCAAATTGCCTGTCCTTTTTTGTACTTAATCATGCTTCTTAGTATCTTATTTTTATAAATGTCCTATCAGCCCAATAGACTATGTTTTCGATGTTTACCTTTGCATGGCTAACACTGCTTATAGGATCTTGGACACAATAAATGTTTAATCATGGTTTAAATTGAATTGTACTCCCTGAAACTGGTCCTTTATTCTATAGTTTCAGCTCCTAGGCTTTGGTGAGCCACACACAAGCATTGCACTCTTTGCAAAACTCTAATCACCATTCGTAGACTATGTGTGTGTGTGTGTGTGTGTGTGTGTGTGTGTGTGTATAAAATATAAATATTCTTTGTGGCAGTGGTTAAGTAGCTTGTCCAGAGTCACACAGCTAGAGTCAGCAATTATATTTGAACTCAGATCTTTCTGACGTCAGGCTTAGTGCTGGACCTACTGTGCCACCTACCTGTAAGATGCAAAGCTACCTGCTAAGAGAATACAAAATGAGTGTGGCAAAGCTGTAAGGAAGAAAAGGTTCATAACAGACAATGGAGTGTGATAAAGTCAAATCAAGAAAAAAAACTTGTGCAGCACTCAATGCTCATTTGACAATGGCTAACATGAAACTGTAGTGGACCCAGTCAGTCACATGACTATTCAATGACATTCAGAATCCTGGGAATAAGAATGAAGAAAGGTGAACTATGGGGTCATTGATAGGGTATCAACATCCAAGCAAGAAGCAGTGGAGTTATTTATTAAGGACAGTAAATATTTAAACTATCAAGAGAGCTGTGAGGACAAAGTGGAAATAGTGGATTGGGAGAACAGGAATTGTGTGAGGGACTGAAAATTACAGTAAAAATAAAGGATAAATTTCAGAGAGTTGAAGCAGATGGGAAGATTTAGTGAAAGCTAATTATGACTGGGAAGTGGAATTTCAAAGTTAAGATCATGAATGTGGCACACAGCCATAGGAGTCAAGGGAGTTGAAGAACAAAGGAAATAAAAATGTATTAAAACATTCACTATGGACCAGTGCTAAGCACTTTACAAATATTCTCTCATTTGAGCTACACAACAATCCTGAAATAGGTATGATTATCCCCATTTTACAGTTTAAGAAACTGACTACAACATGATTTATAAAGAAATGCGTATTAAATTAATGTGTATATTTATAATCACATTAACCCAAATTGCCTCAGCAAAAATGAAATACAAAGTAAAAAAATTAATAATCACATATAACCAGAAAAAATAAAACAATTAGCTAGTGTCTAAGGCTGAATTTGAACTCGGGTTTTCCTAACTCTAGTCCCAGAACTCTCATTTAATTTTCTTCAGAAGACTATCATGTCTAACTCTTCTAAAATTCTATCCATCTTGGGGTAGCTATAATGGTGAAGTGGATTGCGCATCAGCCATGGAGTCAGGAGCTCAGTTCAAATTTGGCCTCAGAAGCACAATATTAGCTATATGACCTCGGGAAAATCACTTAATAACAATTGCCAAAACAAAACAAAGATTCTATTCATCATCTTGACATTTTGTATTTGTTTAAATTTATCTGGCTCTGAAAAGGAAAAGTTGAGGTCCCTCCTAAGTATACTTTTACTGTCTATTTCCTGGTGGAGGGAATGTACACAAGTGGTCAATGAAGATCTTGTTGTACAGTGGTTTCAATCATATCTGGCTTCACAATTGCATTTGGAGTTTTCTTGGCAAAGATATTTATGTGGTTTGCCATTTCCTTCTCCAGCTCATTTTACTGATGAAGAACTGAGACAAACAAGTTTAAGTGATTTGCTCAGGGTCACATGGTTAGTATCAGAAGCTGATTTGAACTCAACTCTTCCTGACTTTAGGCCCAGTGCTCTATGTGCTACCTAGCTGCCCTAAGTTTAGATCTAAGAATATGCCAATTTCTCCTGTTTTGTGTGTGAAGGACATGAGGAAATATACAACCAGCATTGGTGTGAACAAGAATGGGGTACTTGAAGATCCAGGTTTCTGAGAATGTAAAATGGAAAGATTGTGGAAAAAAACACTAAGATAAAAGTGCTTGTTAAAAATAGATGAGAGGTTCCAGAAGGGACAATGGAAGGGGAAAGGTCAAACTGGGTGAAAGACTATTAAAAAAAAAAGACTATAGCAGGCAGTTACTTGGCTGGAACACAATGTTAAGATAGCAAGAGAAGTGACTGCTAGCCAAAAGCATTTGAGATTTGAGAGCACTTTCTAAAACCTGAAATGAGGGTTATGGGGATACTAAGGAAATGTACTGGTGCTCATAGCTGAGGGGATCAGAGGTCAGGATAGACATAAAGGTAAGGAAATGTGGGATGATTTGGTTCAGGAGTGATTCTATTGATAATACTATTACAAGATGGCAAGGACTGATATATATCCAGTGGAGAGGGAAACATTGCTCTGGGGCAAGGGCAGAGCAGTTCTAGCCAGGGTGCTACTCTTGGGATCAGGAACATTTAAATTTAAATAGTGTCTGGTATTGTCTTGGAACTGTGTGACTCTGCCTTGAGTCACACAG
>MU174308.1:10188289-10311473 GCA_016696395.1 Antechinus stuartii
CTGTGTGACTCAAGGCAGAGTCACACAGTTCCAAGACAATACCAGACACTATTTAAATTAAATTATTATATATATGTACATATATATATGTAATATAAATTAAATTAAATAAAAGCCTTGGGCAATGCCTTAAAACTAGTTTTGATTTGCATTGGTGTAGTTTCTGTATTGATGAAATCACAGATCCTTCATGCATTGGTTAGACTGTACAGTATCTTAATTTCAGGCCTAGATCTTACAGCTTTTCTGGCAACTAGCAGTCTTCTGCAAACATGAATTATCAAATGCAGCTTTCTGTAGCACAATTACGATATCAATTAAGTCTCCCATGGCATTTAAAAGTCCACTAGACTGACACAAAGTAAATATATGCATGACAGAGCTTCATCCACTTTTAAATTATATTCTTAGAAAATGTTTTCAGGATACACCATCATGTCTCATATCCTTACTTACCCAACTTAAGAAAATCCAGAAAACAAGCCATGAGTTGTTTACATAGCACAACAATTTCTCCCAAAATTGTGGGATTCATACCTGATGATCCACTGGATTTTAAAAATGGGAATCACAATATAAGCTCGAGTTTCCAAAATAATTTGGTACATTGAAATACAGACTTTCATAAGAATCTTTACTGTCATGGCAAAGGATAAACAAATCTTTTTTTGACTCGTATACAGTTTGGTGAAGCAGAATATTGGATTCGGGAGTCAGGAAACCTGGATTCCAAGGCTCAATTGCTTAAATAGTTGTGTAAAAAGAGTCAAGGCATTTAACCTAAGCTCCAACTTCCTTATAAAATGGAGATAATAGAGGAGTAAATATCACATTTACACAATGTTCTTATTACAGTTCTAGTTCACAGTATATGTCTTAGATGTATTTCACTTGTTTCTAATTATTTGCTTAGCAACTTGCACCATCTTCATTGCCCTATATCTAAATGCTTTATTTAGCACAATTCTTGGCATATAGTAGGGGGCTTCTTAAATGCTGAATGATAAACTGACCTCTAATGTTTTATCAAGCACAGACATTGATCTTGGGATGTCAGTGGAGTATAGAATTTGGCATGTTCTCTCATTTAAAAAAAATTTTTAATAATAGTTTTTTATTTTCAAAATACATGCAAAGATAGTTTTCTACATTCGCCCTTGCAAAACCTTATGTTCTAAATTTTGCTCTCTCTTCCCCCAACTCCTGGTCCCCTAGACAGCAAGCAATCCAATATAGGTTAAATGTACAATTCTTCTAAAAAATATTATCATACTTATCACATTATTGGTAAGTTCTCTCAAGCTAAAAGCCTGTAGGTATGAGTCTTTCTACAGACCCTTCTTGTCCAAGAAGCCACATAGTTAAATTAAGACAGACTCATCAATTTGGCCATGGGGTGATTAAATTTTTGACCATAGCAACCTATGAACACCATTCACTATGGCTCAGGGTAAAGAAAATATTCATATTGGTAAAATCATTGCTCCTTACAAGTACTGATGCATTTGTCTTTTAGGGTTATCATATGAAAATTGCTTTGTAATCCTTATGCTGTTCTCCAGAGTTAACAGATACTGAGGAAACCTTTGTTCAAAGTGGCAAAATACAGTAGGTAATCAAGTGGGAGCTACTCTTGATTCACACTAAATCCTAAATGGGGAGACAGGGAGAATGTTATGTATAGAGCTGGAGCAATGATACTTCTTGCCTGGACACCCAGTGAGCTGTTAGGAATTCTAGAACAAGAGCTGCTTATATACACCAAGGACTGTTGAAACACAGGATCTTTCAGACACCGCTTAGAAAAATGACTCTACACACAAGCTTTTTAAAATTAGAAATTTACAATTTATTTTGAATAAACCACTAGAATTCTGGGAAACGTTTAAGAGCAGAGTACATTACCCCAATTCATCTTTCCTCTCTAAAGGAAAACCAAGAGATGGGGCCATTTTGAGAAAATGTCCTGCTCTTCCTCCTTTTCTACCCCATGCAAAGCCGAGTCAGATTCTCCCAGCTTTCTAGACTGCTGGAAAACTTAAAAGGGACAGCCAGCTACAGTCTAGAAAAAGCCTCATTGAAAAGAAAATACATTCTGTCAAGCACTTGATTCAGTCATAAGGGCTCAAAGCTGTAATTATGGTACAGAAACCCTTTGTGGCTCCAGCATCAGTGCAAAAGCAATTTGTGTATATTTGTGTGTGCGCATGCACACCACATGTATGTGCACGATTTTGTGCACCAAGAGCAGCAGTCATGCAGTTTAGAGAAACTCCTTGGTGCTGCCTAGGATGTCAAGGGTATGTGACAGCCAATGAATTACATGAGCAAAGCTACAACCAAAAGCTCTAGAAGCAAAGCTGGGACCCATTCGGCCCTTCTGGTGCTGCAAAAAAGACATCACAAAAAGAAGGTTCCAAACACCGGAATCCTCAATGTGAGGAAAATGAGGCACCCACCCCCTTCCTGTTCTCAGAAGGAACGCTCTTCTTATTTACAATTAGCTTATGAATGTGGTATTTCTAGAATGATTCCTCACTGCCCTTTCCTCTTTTATAACTGCCTGGCCTCTTCCCAGAAAGTAGGGCTTTGTTTTAAAGGAGAGGAATGGAGGAAGGGGTTTATAAGTCAACGCCACTCAACAATAACCCCTTCCCTGTCACAGCTGACTCTCAGGTGGAGTGAGTTTCACAGTTTACATAGCACCCAGGAAGTTAATGTATAACTGGGTGTTAGAAGTGATAGATGTAAGCTCCAAAGGAATATCCCAACTCCTTTATAATCTCCCTAAAACTTCACTTGGCCAAGCAGAGAAAAGAAGAATTCATTCTTATACTCTTAGGTGCTGGGGATAACTGCAGAGATCAAAGCTCTTCAAGCTCTCCCAGAGGAAAGCCCTATACCAAGCCCTGAGAACAGCTGAACACATTATCCTTTGGAGATAAAAGACAGCAGAAGCTTTCACAGGAATCTTGTCATCTCAAATCAACCTTCTCAAAGGCTTCCAAATATAGGTTCAAAGGTATTGTAGGACCATCAGCCTACAACTTTTGTGCAGTTTGAGACTGGGAATAACCCTAAAGTAGGCATCAAATGCCCTCCAGAGTGTCAGAGATGCCTGATATTTAAGGAAATCTTTCTGAAAGAAAAATAGTGAACAGAAGTAAAAAGTTCAGATCAAAGTCAATGGGAAGCTTTCTAGAGTGGCCAAACAATGGTGAACTGTATCCACTCAAAGAGAATCTCAAAATAGTCCCAGAATTAATGGAAATTACACGAGAATGAATTCGAGCCTCTTGCTGTGCACTAAGACAAGAAGGGACTTCTTGATTAACATCAATGCTAGATGGGAAAGCTCTACCTGGAGAGAGGGAGCAAGTGGGCAGAGACCACATTCAGTCAGTCCACTTTGACTCCAACATAGTATTTTCTCTATTTTTTTCTGCACAACAGGAGGGCCACCAAAAATATACCCATATTTAAGATCAATACTGTTCGCTTGATAGGCTCTTCATTTTCATATGAAGGGAGGCAGCAAGGTAGTATTTTCTTTCAAAGGCCTCCAACTTGGGGGACATACTCAGGAGTCTGAAACAGTCTGAAGGGGCTATCAATGGGTCATTTATATCTATATTTTCATTACTGCTCTCCTGAGAGTCGTAATTTTTGGATTTTTCTCTTCTCTGGCACTAAAAATACCTTGGATCCTCATCAAAAGCACACAACTGGTCCTTGCTGACCTAGCCATATCTTTTCTCAGGACTCAATTTATCATCACTTTCTCAGAAGGGCAAAGAGAGAACAATCCAGGCACTCAGAATCTGTATCAAGGCATCCTGGTGAGAAACCATCAGAGTGGTTCTCCACTGGCAGAGGTCCTCACATGCCCCAGGCACCAGTTCACAAACATGCCCAAATATACCAATATGACAAAGGATGTAAGTACAGGAAAAAAAAATATCTTAAGACTGAAAATGCTTAGTAATCCAGCTGAAAAGATGGATTAAAAGCTACTCCTATAAGAAGCATAATGAGGCATTAATGGGGCATATCAAGAAAAATCCAATTTTGGTCAAATACCTCAGGATTAGGGCAATTAAACTGTACCTCAACCTAGCCCATTTTTGGATTCAGAATTTGGTGAGATTCCCCTAGCACCTAGTGTAGAAAGAAGAGCTGCTGAATGAGCAGACGACATAGTCCAGCTTACAGTGTTCCCAGGCTCTTCCCTAGCAGAAGCTCCTGGAAGGGGTTGGTTGTGCTCTTCCTTGGGCAATCACAGCTGCTGCCAAGCATATTTGAGCAGAAAAAGGGGAGGCAACCCCAAGAAGGCCAATGTGGCATTTCAACACAAAAGCAGGTGGGTGGGGAGCAAATGTTACTTTCTAAGCAGACCATCTAGAGGAAAAAACACTCCAATGCCAATTTATTTTTTTTTTTAAAAGGGTTCTGTGTTATTCTAGGGTTTGTTTTTTTTTTTGTTTGTTTTGTTTTGTTTTGTATAATTTTACAACCTTTGAAAATTACAGAAGTTGTAATGATCTAATACTATTAACAGCCATTCAGAAAAACTTTCCCTCCCTCCCAACAACAATCCAGGGGAAATTTAAAAAGTCCCATAAAGACGCCAATTCAATATGGCCTCTACCCTGGTACAAACAAAAGCGGAAAGATGAGAAGAAAACTGAAAGTGACTAAAATGGGAGAGCTCTGAGGGGCCGGGGCGTTGTTCTTGGTCTGTGCTCTCCAGTGGCAGTGCCCATTCCATGCAATGATGCTGCTGGACGCCTTGTTTCTCAATGCTCTCTCCCCTCTCACCCCGTATCCTTCTGTGACCTGACTTATGTGTCATGGAAATCCTTCAGCAGAGTCCTCCTCCGCTGTTCAGCTATGTGCATCTGATTCTCCAAGTCCTGAAAAATAAGATCACAGCAGCTTACTCTCTTTTCACCAAGACAGGATTAAGGTCACATCACTAGGAAAGGACCCCAGATATAACATCTGGGAAAGATGAAGAAGCATCCTGTATCACTTCGCAGAGCCAAGTTGCCAGCCAGGATCCACTTGAAGACCACCAGTTTTGAGACATCCCTCCCTCATGAAATAGCTAATTCTATTATTGGCAGCCCTAAATTTTTTTTTACTAAGAAAAATTCTTTTTTAAAATGTTCAGTTTCAATTCTCTCTCCTTCTTCTTTCATTGAGAAAGACAAATGATGATATCCATTATACATATGAAGTCATGGAAAACATATCCATATTAACCATATTGCATAACCAAAAAATGCTCTAATCTGAACTCAAGGTTCAGGACAATTCTAAGTGTGAGAAGTTCTTTACACCGAGTCAAAATCTGTTGCTGTAATTGCTACCCACTTGTTCCTAATCCTATCCTATGGGGTCAGACACAAACAGAAGGGAGACCTACACCAAGACTCTTCAAATACTTGACATCAGCGATCACGTTTCCTCCTGAGTTTTCTTTTCTCTGGGCTAAACATTCAATGCAATAAAAATTTAAAAGCCCATTGATTCATTCTGTGAGAAAGGCTGGATGTAACACAAAAGGCAAAAACAAGTTCATCTTTGGCCTCAAGAAGCTATATCATATCCTATCTCCTCTGAAATCAAAGCAGTTCAATCCTTCACCCAGTATGGTGCCCTGAATGTTTCAGAGCCAAGGGCCTGGATAATATGCTTGTCCTGAGGGAGGTTTCTGATAGGGTTACTTTTTCAGATACCTAGGTCATGGTGTGAGCTTACTCAGCTTGCAGAACACTAAAATGCCCAAATCTTTCTCACTCTACCCACATAGCCCATTTCTGTAATTTTCATCTTAATCGATTAGGACCTCACTGTCCTAAACTAGAATCTGGTGGTTTCTGCTGGTATTGGCTACCTCTTATTAGGCTTCTGCTCCATTTAATCAATGACAGCAAAGTATTTAACAGGAAGAAGAGTAACTTACCCCTCTGTCATAGCTATCTGCTCGCTCCACCTTCCATGAAAGGTTCTCAATTTCTGCCTCCAGCTGGGCCTGCTGATACTCAAACTATAGCAACAACACAAAAGGTTGAGCAGGAAAGAAAATCTAGAACAAGGATCTGAGTGAGTAGCAAATGTAATAACACACAGCATATACTTTAGAGTCTAATATGCTATTGTGAGTTTTACTGATCTGTCCAAATAATTAATCATTTTGAAGTACAAAAAATTTCATTAAGAATATTATAATTTCTTTCTTTCTTTTTTTATTTTTAAAGTGTTTAAATTTATTTTAAACTTAAATACAAAATAAGAAAAGAAAATCCATTGCCATGTACAAAGCAGAACGCAAGAGAGGATTCAACATAAAGCAATAAATTTCCATTTCAAGAAAACCTATATAATAAATATATGCATTGTTTTTTTTAAAAAAAGAATATTATAATTTCCCCTTCAATGTTATCTACAGATGACACCTATATATATTTAAATGCCACTTCAAAGTATACTATTAGCAGAAAAATGCAAGAAAGACAGAATGCTATTACTCAAAAGAATACAAACTCTTCAAAGATAAGAGTCAAATCTCTTTAAAGAGATCTCAGTGGGAAGAATCTGTGCTTTAACATTAGGACTAGTGTCACAATCATGTGAGCTTCTGCTATTATTTTTCTTCCTCATTTTAAAAATAAGGGATACACTACAGTCCTTTCCCAAATCAACTGGACTGGGATTCTTCAAGTCTAATTTAGGAAAGTGCTTTGTGAGTAAGTACACACAAAAAGGAAGAGGCTCTGGAAGTCAACCCTCAAAGATAACATAGTTGAACAAGTGTTCAGCTCAATCTTTCCCAGAATACATATAAAGAGCCAACCCTCAATGATACTATTTGTATATAGGAGTGAAATAAGGGGGAAAGGTTCTTCTTGTAGGATATACTAATTTACATAGAACAATAAGAGAAACAGATGTTGGGAAAAGGATTCAAAAGGAATCAAGAATCACTTGTGCTTTAGGGTAAAGCCAATTAGATGTTTTTCTATAACGTAAGTCCTTATTAATCAAGAAGCTAAAAGGTTGTCCTGGTTAAAGCTCACACTCTTCAAGAAACTAGGCTTAGTATATTACAAGAGTCATTACTGAATCACAAAAAGGACTCAATTAAAACCCAAAGGGGAAAAAAGGGGAAACAATAATCAGTTTTCTTACTTAAGAATAAACATTAAATCTTCAGAAAACATGGAAATTAGATCAATATTACCAGAATGAGAAAAGGACAGAGTTCCCTTACCAGCTTCTTCCTAGGTCCAGACTCCATGTAGTATGCATACGGATATGTGTACTGAAGGGTATAACGACACTTAAAAAAAAAAGGCACAAGGTCTTAAAGAAATGAACAAATTAAAAAAAAACTAAAACAAAACAACAACAGAATGAGTCACTTATTTCTTTGGTACCAATAGTCCCACCAATAGTGCAGATCACAATCCATCCCCTACACTGAAGCAGTCCATACACTATGATTAAGGAAGTCATTGGCAACACCAGAGCCAGCCCAGTAGATGGTAAAGAACTTCTCTAGCTCTTAGTTGGCTCTTAAATAACCAACACATAGATGACTACAGATTGGAACCCAGAGTCTAGCTTGGCAGGGACTACCAGAAGTTATATTCTGTTGGCAAAGCCTTTTAAGAACCCAGGATTCTCCTCCACATCACAATAAGAATCCTCCACCAGTGGAGGAAATTCAAAGGAAGGTAAAACATCTGAAAAAATTTAAAATTTAAACAAAGTGCATTTGAACTACATAACTTCCAAATGGACCAACTCAGTTGGTTAACTGAGCTAAAGGACAGAATTTTGCTTACAGGTCGTGAAGTGACTATTACTAGAAAGAAAAAAAAAGGAATTGGGAGCAGGGAAGAGTTTCCAAGTGGGGATTGAGTATACCTAAAATTCCCTGCTACTACAAAGGAATGTGTACCATACAATCATTATGTCCTAATTTATTCACTGATGGATAATTATGTCAAATATAAGCTCTCCAATAATTTTACACAAATTGTCTCTTTAAATACCTTAAGCTTATTAAATACAAGCATCCAATTCAACAAACATTTATGAGTTGTAGGGCATTTTCTGAATATTGTATCTTTCTCTTATTAATGGCATTCTTGTGTGTGGAAGGAACTGGTAGCATTTTAACAAAGTAATACAAATTTCAGAGCCTCTTCGGGTTCTTATGCAGAATTCTTTCTCTCTACTACTGAGGTCAGGCAAGAGAACAGCAGCCTCACCTTGGCCAGGAGCTTAGCAGCATTCTGCAGGTACTGCCAGTCAATCCAAGTTCCCAGATTATTCATCACTCTTTCCTGGATCTTCTCGTGAATTCGCTGGTATGTCTGTGCCTCTAGCTGTAAGCTCTTATTGTGATTTTCCCACTGTAGCAGGAATAGAGGGAAGAGGAAGAATGGAGGACTTTTGGGGGGAAGGGAGGAGAACAGATGGACTATGGGAAAAGGGGCAAATAAATGTCAAAGTAGGCAAGGAATGTTGAAGTGGCAACCAGCAGAACACCTGGAATAAGGCACTGCTACACTGAAATAAGACTGCCCCACCTGCATGCCTACTGGAGGCAGCAGGGGCTTTATGTGCTTGTGAGAAGGGGAGGTATTGCTGAAAAGCTATGAGGATTCACTTTATGAAACACATAAGGAACTTCAAAATTTCTCACCTACTAGAACAAAAAAGTACTTCCATTCCCAGGTTGAAAGGGAATCTAGTGTTGAAATATCAAGAGAAATTCCACAAAAATACTTAATTCTCAAGTCAAAACCATGTTGGGAAGGCATTCAAAAAGATAATTAATAATCTTGCTATATGTGAACATTCAGTGTAAAGGCTTTAGGAAAGGGAAAAGAATTCATTTTGTATAATCACTACAAAATACTAATTTCTGGACTACACACATAGACATTTTTAGCATTAATTATGGAAATAAGTCCAGTGCCATTACGCAGTAAGCATTAGATAAATTCTTATTCATGTTGAAAGTAGCTATACGTGAGAAAGGAACAAAATCTATGCTCTGTAAAAGGACATTTGGGAAATGTTCAAGCTGGAAGGAGCTCAGCGGTCACGTAGTTCTCCTCCTTCAGTTTCCTGAGGATAAAACTGAGATCATAAGAGAACAGGATTTAGAAGCAAAAGGGACCCTAGAATCATCTAGATTCTGCAAGGTTAAGTATTTGCCTAAATGGACACAGATAGTATGATTTACTTGTATCTGGACCAGGAAAGAGTGGCTATTAGCATGCTACAGACTAGGCAAATTAAATCATAAAATTGAAAACTAGAAGAAATTTAGTATTAACCTCCCTTGTCCCAGCCCAATAGAAAAGTGAAGGACACAGCCCAAGATGCAGTGACATGCCCAATACTACACAAGGACTTGACATTGTGAATTCAGGGACTGTGGCTACAAATTGAGCACTTTTTCAACTTCCGACATGACACAGGCAAGTGATATCATAAACTCCAACCCCTCCTTCCCTAATGTTGCTATTTTTTTTTTTTTAAATCATGGCCTAAGAGACAAAAGATAAAGATGAAAGGAGCAACACTATCAAGACACGAGATATTATGAGTATTACTATTATAATGCTTCCTGAAAATCAGCATCCTGGCTGACCCAAAGTATTTCTGGCAGAATTCTCTAGGATCTGTATGTGGACCAGCATCATATGCTTTCCAGAGCATTCAACCTGAGCAGCAGCATCATGAATTCATATCACTACAACAGAAGGCAATGTCTATCATAAGATATAATACTCTAACTGCCTTACAAACCCAGACAAGGCAATTTTTGAAAAGCCTTCTGAAGCCCAACAGTTGACTTTAGTTCTCCATCACCTAAATTGGGGTTCCAGAGGCTCATATATCTCTATAAATTCTTTACTGCTGCCAAACCAAATGAAAGTCAACTCATGGCTATGCGTCAGGGAGAGGTCTCCTACCCTCTCGAAGTAGAACAAATACTTCTTAAGGGCCTCCCTCGCCTGGGCCTGTTGACTCTGGTTTACAATATCAGGATTTTCTTTGTACCGACTGCACTCGTAGTACTCGCTGCCATGGGTCTTCCAGTCTCCTAGACACATCCAGCAGAAATCTGCATAGAACAGCAAAAAACAAGTCAAATACAGCAGCAAAGAAAGTGTTCCCTCCTGTAAGGCCCATGGCAAAAGCCTATGACTTGGGAAGCAAAGTTAAGGAAAAGTCATTCTGTGTTGGGTAGATTTCTGAGCACTCCTTTGCCCAATGGGCAATCTCAATACACCCCAGAATGCTATCTGGTAGACAACATCCCTGTGCTTAGTCTTATTATTCACTTATTAGAGAGAGTTGGTGAAACGGCAAAATGGCAAAAGAGATGATTCGCTTCTGCTACGGATAGACTATCTAAAGAGATGAAAGGCGCTAAGCAGCCTGCATATCATCAACACAAAAAGATATCAGTGACTGGCTTACAGTAGAGACAAGATCATCAGGAGGCCTAAAAATTTGTTTGAGAGCTGCCTGGATATCACTTTAACAATACCCTTTCCAAAGAAACCATTAGGCCTTTTTCTTCCCTTCCACATACAATCAAGTTATCTAGGATAATCTTAGCACAGCCAGTGCCTGACACATAGTCAGTATTTTTAAAATGTAAAATCATTAAATTACATGTGGACAGGAAGTTCAGAAATAGGAAAAACAAGAAATGAAAGAAAGAGCGTCTTTAAGAAAAACAAGTAACCCAATGGACAACATCTTGAATAAGCTGGAAATCTATTTCTATTTTGGGAAAAACGAAGAAGGAAAATTTAGAAGCCCTTAGAAATTTTTTTTTAACCCACGAATTTCAGGATAAGTGCAGATCAATAAAATAATCTTCTGTCTTCCCCTTTCCTAATAAACATTAGAAACAAAATGACATTTTGGAGGAGTAAGTAAAGGGGCAAAACAGATCCCATTTGGCCTTATTCCTCAGAGGGAATTTTACTTCTGAATCACTTCTGACAGAAGAAGAGCATATCAAAAAAGTCTGTTCTACAGAATTGATCTTAATAGAAGGAGTAACCATTTCCCAATTTGAGTCACATAAAAAAAAATCCCCTTTTAAAAGAAGAAATTTTATCAAAGCTATAAAGAAATTTAATAAGTTCAATCTTAAGCAAAGACTCTTTTGTAACTAGGCATGAGACAGCAAAATGATTAGCTTAGGACAAGACTGCTTTTAAATTGGATTTAGAAATGACCTTCTAGGGGATCTAGCCTAACTTTCAAATTTTACTGATGAACAAAAAAAGGCCCAGAATGGTGACCTTACATTCCAAGGTCACAGAGATACTAAAAATTGCAGAAGTATGATCTGAACCAAGCTCTGTGACTTTAGCAATCCTATTATGTCACACTTTTTCACAAATCAGTGGTACTGTACAATAAAAATGGCCAAAGAAGAAAGTAGGCTTTAAATGAGAGGAATTTCAAACTAAAGTCAAGAAATCTATTTTCAATCAGGAAAGATGGCACAGGTACCTTATCTGTTCAGCAGGTAATGAGATTCCTGGCTAAAACTCATAGGAAGGCCCCTATGACTTCAACAAAGTTACTCTAAGAATGTCTCCTGATGTCAGGAATAGTCACACTGCTAGCACATAGGGGTCCTCTTCTCCAGACAAGTCTCTGGGCTTAAGATATTTTTAGAGCTGGGACAGACCACCCAACCTCTCAAGTAGAGGTCCATAACAAGGAAGTGACTTGCCTATGATCACACAGAAAATGGCATAGTTAGAATATAAACACAGGACCTCTTGATTTTTCCCATCATACCACATTTTAAGATATTACTTAGAAACAAAATGAAGCCAGTATTGGTCACTACTTTTCTGATACAAACCACTGAGAAAGTACCTGCCAGTTAGTGTGGATGAGCTCTATGAAAAGAGAAGCAATGAATAAGAGAAACTGATATAGGATCACATGGATAAAGTGAGAACTTCAGAGAATAATTAACTCTGTGCAAGAATTCATTCAAAAGGTCTCATGTTACTGATATAACCATTGTTTATTAAATATAAAAGTGTTTCACGTTGGCAAACATAAAAATAAACACAAATACCAGAAACAACAGACACCGCCACAGGGCCCAGAATGTGACCTAAAGCCAGGACTTACCATGTTTACACTTAGAACATTGCTGAAAAAGAAAGAAAAGGGGAGATATTAACATGCATATTGACCAAAACATTTTACATCATCAGTGATAAGTGAAATATGAGAGTTTCTGCTCACCATGTGATTGCAGCCTCCATTCTTCTCAATACAGATATTGCACTTGGGACACTGAGAAAACAGAATCGTTCCATTAGGTTCATTCGCTACTTATGCTGGTTTTAAGACAAATAACACAAAACTCTTGGCACCCATGCCCAGTGGCTAATTGTGCAAGACTTCAGGGGAGGAAAATCTCACTTTAACGTGGTGGTTCAGTGGCTCAACAGGAGGTCACTGGTTCTGGAACAATAATTCCAAGGAAATGAGATTAGTATTCTTGGCTCTGACCCCCTCCCTCAAGCATCAGTTGATCTCCTGAAATTGTGCAATCTGCCAGTTAAACTGCTCAGATTAAGCTCAGGACTGAGTCAGCAGAAAGGCAATCAGTTCCCAAAGGAATGTAAGAGTTGTCTCAGAATCTATCAATCCTATCAACCTGCCCAGAATCCTGCTTCCAGAATTGTCCAATGGAATATATATCAATGCTCTTTCTTGAATGGACCCAGAAATTATCACTATAATTCATTACATAAAAAGCATTTCAGATCTCAGCTTACCATCTGAAGAAAGTAAAGTTATTGAGTTCCAAATTAAAATTTCACTTGTATATACCATGTGAGTAAACTCGTGGATAAATGAATAGCAATAGGTTAGTGACCAATCCATAGGAAGAGTGACAAAAATGCAAATTTCCCATCAAGCATTTATGGGAATAGACTTGGAGAAAAACACTAAGAGCATCTCCCTAACTTCTCCCCTAGCTATTTCATTTTGCTTAGGAGTCTCCTTCTCTGAAATGTTTTTTGATGATTATCTTTGTGGCACTGTAAGGCATTATGTATATAGTTGGTGGCTAGTCTGAGAAGAGAGGGTCCTAACTAGCCCAATTCTTCATTGTCAAGCCAGAACTGCCTACAGGGTATATTGACAAGTACAACATATTCAGTTTTAACAATTTAACTCTCAAAGAGGATCCCAAGTCACTACCATGTGAAGAATATCATTGTTAGACCTGACAAAGAAGTCCCCCTCTCTTCTCATCACACCCAATGAAAGCTGTAACATAATAAGACAAAAGGAGGGATCTTTTCTGATAATCATCAATGACAAGGTTGGTGATAAGATAACAAAAACATCCCCAGGAAGCTGGCAGTCTAACCATTCCTTACATCTTTAGTGTGAGCACTAATGTAGTTTGCCGTTTCAGAGTCGTCTGCACATTTTGTGAGCCATTTCCGGATTGTGGCGCAGTCTGTAGGGGCGTGATACATCTGACGACACTTGAAACTTAAAAATCAGAAAAGAAAGGGATTCAAATTCCAACAAATTCAGTCTGTACTGAAATCTTAAATCTCCCTCTTACCCACATCAGTAGCATTTGAGTTTTTCCAAAGGTCAGCCATTTCAGAGTCTTTGAAACCCTTCCTTATTCAGTAATTTATTTAAACATTTCTCAAATTCTCCCTCAATCTACGCTGAAATATGATTCAGCATGATTTTTTAATCCTGACACAAATCCTCAAGTCCCTAATAAGGTTACCTTCTCTTAAAAAATATTCAACTTAGTCTCAATCCCCTTTACAACTCAGAATTTAACCATTCTTAACAATGAAAAAATACTCATTTTATAGTTGACCATTTGGAAATCTTCCAAGAATGTCCCAATTGTAGCAATTCACTTCATATAAAAAATGGTTAAACTTCAAGCCAACTCAGTCCTCTCACTCCCTAAATAAAAAGATTTTGATATATTTTAGACTCATGTTGACTTTGGCTCCCTTTTCATTTCTTGCTATGAACAAGAATCTTTAAACATGTATTTTAAGAATGAATGTCATATAAGAAAAGTATGCAGACAGAAATAATATGAGTAGGTGGATTAGATGACTTTCAAGATCCCTGTGAGTTCAGGTATTTTATGGCTTCAGAATTTAGAATCTAAAGAAAGAACTAATGCAACATAATTTTACACACTATAGAAAGTTATAAATCTACTTCAAAGACATAATTCAAGAAAGTATAATATCACAGGTATTAAAACAATTATCCCAAAATCTTCATTTTAACTATTAAATAACCAAACATATTAAAATCATCTTTGCTGATAACCAGTAATATCTGTGATGCATCACAAAGAGAGGAGAAAACCTAAAACTGTTTACTATCTAGAAAATGATTCCCCAGGCTATTTTAGGTTCATTCTAAAGGGCCAAGCTACTTAATTTTTTCTAGGATACACAATAATTTGGATAAACTATACTAAAACACTAATGCAATTAAGTGAAACAAATTAATATATTACAATGACTAGAAGGAAGTAGAAAAGGAATCCTGAAAGATTTTATGCTCAGGTCAGCTTTCTGTCTGCGACAACCAACTCGTATGTATACAAATTTAGAATTATAAAGGAAGCCCCATAGAAGCGGTCTACTACTCCACTCAATTCAAAACCCCCCAAAGGTATATCCCTAATTCAGTCATTCCTACTCCCCACCACAGATAAAGATATATAAATTTGAATATAAACATAAATATAGAAATCCCTATCAAATGAAATAAAAATAAAACCCTTAATTTGTCTTGACTTCCATTCTTGTAATACTTATGTAACATATCTTTCAAAAAGAAATAGATTTGGGGATCTCTTTGGGGAAAAGCTAACATATCCAACCATCAGCAGTTTATTTTTAAAGCTTTTTAAATTTTAATTTAATTTAAAACTTAATTAATTTTTAATTAAGATATATATTGATAAATTTTCAACATTAACCCTTGTAAAACTTTTCAATTCTCCCCGCTTCTCCCTACCCCTCCCCAGATAGCTAGTAATTCAATATATGTTAAATATGGTAAAAAAAATGTTAAAACTAATATATGAATACATATTTGTACAATTATCTTGCTGCACAAGAAAAATCAAATCAAAAAAGGAATAAAAAATGAGAAAGAAAATAAAATGCAAATAATAATAAAAAGAGTGAGACTGTTATGTTTGATCCACATTCAGTTCCCACAATCCTCCCTCTGGATGTAGTTGGCTCTCTTCGTCATAAGATCATTGGAATTGGTCCATCAGCAATTTTTTGAAGTTGAAAGATATTAAAATGGTTACTAACTTCCTTAATAGTCACAAAGTATCAAATCTGGGAAATGGGGATTTCATAACTGACATAAAATACTTCAAAAGCACTGTACTTCAGGACAGCTAGATAGCACAGTGGATAAAGCACTAGTCCTGAAGTCAGGAGGATCTGAGTTCAAATCTGATCTCAGGTACTTAATAGTTCCTAGCTATGTGAATCACTTAACCCTAATTGCCTCAGGGAAAAAAAAAGGCACTGAACTTGCTTTTTCTTTTTTTCTTTCCTTAAAAATTAAAAAAAAAAAAAAACAATATAGTTTCTAAAAGTTTTTTAAGCCAAGAATTGTTGCTAATACATACAATGAATAGATCTATAGATAATTTAGATTTTTCAAATGTATCACTTTGCAAATTATTATGAAAGTGCACACTCTGATCCCAAACACTACTACTATGTTCTATTTTGGAAATTTCAAGGAAATTTGCTCATAAAGGGAAAAGCTTTTTAAGAGTTCTTCATATAAGGCATGCAATTCATATAATCCACCATTTGACCTATATTGACATCCTGTCTCTTGTGCCAGTACTCCACTACCATAGTCTTTGAAAACTACTGCCTAGGGTTTAGTACACACCTCAAGGATCAAAATCATTTTTTAAAAGAAAATATAAGAATTTTTCACATACTCCATGGGAAATACAATTTTTGGTCTTCTTTGGCCACAATTTTATTCTTATATTATCTACCTACCTCAGACTTGAGGGTAGCATTATCCCAAATTAGAAAGGATAAAAACTATACCAGACAGGGAAGGGAGAGGCTCTGGAGAGACCCAGAAACACATGTCTTACCAGAATACCTCGTTACATCGATTGCACTGCACTCGTCGAGCTCTGGGCTCTTGTACCTGGATAACCATTGGGCAGTCTGCACCGGGACACAGCTGGAGCTGATAATGGCTCTGGGAACATAGCAAGGGAAAGGCAAAGAGTCAGGAAGATCTGAGGGAGCCGGGAGAACAACATACATCCATCTATTTTCTTTTGTTAGATGATGGGGAAGAAAATGTGACCATTATGTAAAATAAAATTTTCTTGCATGTGTTTTTAAAACTTTCTAATTCTTTTAGCTAAGGCATATTAATATGAAAAAATAAGAATAGAAATATGTAGGCAGATCCCAAAAGAGGATAAACCAATTATCATGCAGTCTGACTTCAATTTCAAGTCTTAGTGACCTGCCGCAGAGGTAAAGTGATTTTCTCTGAATCAAAGAGCCAGGATGTGTCAGATAAAGGATATGAACCCCAAGATCTTCCAGGCTCCAAGGTCAGTTTCCTATACACTGCTCCACTTCTTCCTATCTGTTCCACTTTTCATAATGAAAATATCAATACAGCTTCAAGAGGGCCCTGAATAAGAAAAGTCCTGTTTCCTTCTTTTTTCTTGTTTTAATTTTAAATTCATTTTATTTTCAGGTCCAAATTATCTCCCTTTTTCCTCACCCCCAATCACTGAGAAAGCAAGAAAAACAAAATCTATTACAAATACATAGTAATGTAAAATAAATTTCTGCATTAGCCATATCCAAGAAAAAAAAAAAAGAGAGAAGAAAATAAGTTTCAATCTGCACTCTAAGTCCTTTAGCCTGGTGGTGGTTACTATGTGTTATGAGTCCTTTGAAACTGTGACTGGCTAATGTGTTGGTCCGAATTGCTCTTTCAGAAGTGAATCAACATTCACAATATTGTTATTACTGTGTACAATATCATTTTGGTTCTGCTCACATCACTTTGCATCAGTTCATAGAAGTCTTTTCAGGATTTTCTGAAACCATCACCTCCATCACTTCTTCTTGCACAATAATATTTCATCATACTCCTATACCATAACTTGTTAGTCATTCTTCAATTAATAGACATTGCCTCAGTTTGTAATTCCTTGCAAAATGCTATAGAATTTTGGGGATATATGGATTCTTTTACCTTTATTATTTAAAATATTTTTGATATATAAATCTAGTAGGGAATTGTCAGGGTCAAAAAGTATGCATTGAATAACAGTTTTGGGGGCATGTTTCCAAAGTGCTTTTCAGAACGACTGGACTAATTTGCAGTGCCATGAACAGTGCAATAATGTACCTATTTTCCTTTTCTTGTTATCTTAGCCAATCTTATAAATATGATAGTAAATCAAAATTGTTTTAATCAGTATTTCCCTACTTGTTAGTGATTTAGAGCATTTTTTCATGACTATTGTTAGCTTGGGTTTTTTCCTTTGAAAACTGCCCATTCATATCCTTCAACCAAAATGACTCTTTTTCTTGTAAATGTGACTTAGTTTTCCTAATAGTTTAGAAACAAGATCTTTATCAAAGAAACTTCTGCAAAGATTTTTTTCCCAGTTTCTAATTTTAGTTGCATTGGTTTGTTCAAAAACTTTTACATTTTATGTAATCAAAACCATCAACTTTACCTTCAGTTTTCTTATTTCTTGTTTGGTCACGAACTCCTCTCCTAGCCCCAGATCTGAAAGGAATTTTTTTTCCCGCACCCCAGCAATTTGCTTATAATATCACCCTTGATGTCTAAATCATGTACCTATTTGGAGTTTATCTTGGTGTACAGTGTGAGATATTAGTCACTTAACCCTGTTTGCCTCAGTTTCCTCTTCTGTAAAATGAGCTGGAGAAGGAAATGGCAAATCACTCCAGAATCTTTGCCAAGAAAACCCCAAATGGGGTCATGAAGAATCAGACATGACTGAAACGACACAACAAAAACAACTGGGGTTCTCTGAGTAAATCATCAAATCATTTGCAAAAAAGTAATAGTTTTGCTTCCTCTTTGTCCATTTTTATCCCTTCAGTTTCTTTCTGACTCATTGGATTTCTAGAATTTTCTAGGAATGGCTCAATTATTAAATTTTTGCTCAAGGAGATGGGTGGAAAATAAGACTGCCTTCCTTTATTCTGGAAACTACTTGGCCTGCAAGACCTCCCTATTTTGTAGCTCATTTAGGTAATTAAATTCTATACTGCAATACAATTATTGAATAGTATTATATTCTGGCATAGCTGTCAATCATATACATATATGCATACTATGTTTATATACACACATATTTCTGTGTGTATATGTACATATACACTCTGTAAAAGAAAAGCAAGAACAAGTTTTGCTTTTATCTTTGTAGCTTCACCACTATAGTGCTCTCTGTTCATTAAGTACTTGTTAAATAGGTGCCAAATAAACAAAGGTTGAAAGAAAAGGGTATTCTAACTGAAAGCCAGAAAATTAACTAAAGCAATCCCATTATTCAAAGCTTAAGCAGATGAAACACCAAGATGAAGAGCAAACTTAAGGCAAATCACTGAAGGTAAAAAACAAGTTTACTGGGTATGTTTTAGTGAAAAAGGTACAGCAAGCATGGCTTTTATTCTAGATGTATGTCTCTGAGCCTCTTGGGGTTTATTTTTTTCATTGTTTTTTTTAAAAAAAGGTGCCACATGATTTTACATAAAGAACTTTAAGCACAAAAATAACTGTAACTTGCCTTTACCTGTGAGGAGAAAAAAAAATCACAAGGCTCAAAGACATGAGTGATTTGGCCTGAGTCACTCAATACACAACAAATGACAGTGAGAACTTAAGTGCAGGTCTCCTTGCTCTCAGTTCACAAAAGGTACAAACATCCCTTCAAACTGTTAACAATTGTTATGAAAAGGTCTCTCAAATTTATGGGTATAGAGAAACAACAATATTAACAATAAATAGTAATGAGAAAGAACAATTATTCTTCTGAGAAACACAGGAGTGACAAAACCTTTGAGTTTACTGCCCACTGATAAAACTTGTCTACTCTTGTAGTAGCCCCATGGTCAAAGCTATAGAGAAGTGGCAAAGAGAAGGCAAAAAATGCCAAGGCTGTGAAAATAATACCTCCACGTAGTCCCTGAAGAGGTAGCGCCTGTATTTGTCTTTCAACTCCTCACTAGGCAGCAAAGGAAACACAAAATCCTCTGGTGTTCTCAGAAGGCAGTCCTGAGCCATACAGGAGACCCCTAGTAAATACCGACACAGGCATACACATGAAAATCAAATGTATCTTTTCTCTTGGAGTTTGCATGAGAGGATTAATCAGTTTTCATAGGGAATAAAAAAAGAGTCATGAAGGACAACGTATTCATTTGTTACCAACCTAAGAACTTTCTCAAGTCCACAACAAAAACCAAAAGGAAACAAGAAATTAACACTGCCATAACTGTGCAAATACAAAATCCTCCATCATTATTTATACAGCAATAAGCACTAATGCTAAAAGTTCTGCAGGTGTTATAAAATAAAAAGTATTGCCCCAACTACAGCACTACACATCAAAATGAGAACTCTCTGAAAGGAAAAATAATAAGTGTACAAGGAAAATAAAACAATTACAGGCAAAACACAAGTTTTAAAGCAGCCAGATTTGGGTGGGGAAAACTGGGCTGTATTTGGTTTCATTTAGTTGAACTGGTTAATCATTAGCAGAATGAAATTTTGACAGTACTATTAATTTGGTTTCAGTAACATATAAGTCACATTAGAAGAGCAAGAAGCAATTATAAAGTTAAGTTTAATTTATATGCCACTTAAGAGAAGCAGAAACATTCACTTGTATGATAAAAATCTTTCAAACAACTTTTATGAAAGAAAATTCAACCTACTATCTACTATGCTTCCCAGTGTTAACACTACCAGAGTAAATTCTTTTTTTTTTTTTTTAAATAACTTTTTATTGATAGAACTCATGCCAGGGTAATTTTTTACAACATTATCCCTTGCATTCACTTCTGTTCCGATTTTTCCCCTCCCTCCCTCTACCCCCTCCCCCAGATGGCAAGCAATCCTTTACATGTTGAATAGGTTACAGTATATCCTAGATACAATATACGTGTGCAGAACCGAACAGTTTTCTTGTTGCACAGGGAGAATTGAATTCAGAAGGTATAAATAATCCGGGAAGAAAAACAAAAATGCAAGCAGTTTATATTCATCTCCCAGTGTTCTTTCTTTGGGTGTAGCTGCTTCTGCCCATCTTTGATCAATTGAAACTGAGTTAGGTCTCTTTATCGAAGAGATCCACAGAGTAAATTCTTAAACTTAGTCCAAATGACAATTAACTCACCAACTCCTACACCATCTTTCACCAGCACTGTACAATGCTGCTCCCAACAGCTTCGGCAAAACTGGTGCTGACAAGCCAAAGAGAGTAAATTTTCCTTTCGAACAAACTGCATGCACACTGCACAGTGATGGGAGGAATGTACCATTACCTAGGAACAGGCAATAAACTAATTAGTCTAAAAGACAGCTACAGAAATTTCTTACTAAAGATACATGATTAAATGTTAACAGAGCCTTGAAATTCATTATCATATGATCACAAACTTCATTCCTGTCACCTTTGGAAGTAAAGATAGAGAATTATTTTAGGGGCAAATCAAGATAAACAAATTATTCTTTTTGTGTCTACCAGAATATTTATAAAGAGAACTGCGGTTGGTCTTGGTCCCTAACTTCAAAGTAAGCATCATTATTTCCTTCCAGATCCTATACAAAACAGGGGTTAAATCTGTAAATATCTCCCAATTCAAAATTGTAACTTTATGTAAGACCTTTTATGCATCAACAATATTAGAGCTTGAGGCATGACATTAACAAAGGTAAGGTTCATAGCAGAGATCAAGACTTGAAAAAAATTACTATTTCCGTTTTCCAGATTTCTCTTGCCGTGTTCTCTCTTCGATGTGGCCATTCCCTATCTCTTCAGCTGTGGAACCCTGGGCAAGTCATCTTCCTGAAGTCTCAGTTTCCTAATAGGGTGGGGGAAGGGAAGCAGACTAAATGTCCTTTGAGCTGCCCTCTAGTCCAGTCCTATGATCTTACATTGGTTTCAAAAGTTTTATCTTTGTTCAACAAATCTTCTTTCTCATTCCCCAAAGTCAGGAGCTAATGCTTTTCTCTAAAACTTGGTTCACATATGCAGTGATTTACGACAGTATCACACAGCATAAGAAATATAAAGATAAGGAATCAGAAAATTGGAGTTTTTTATTTAACCTATCTTACCCTCAGTTTTTTCACATAAGATCCTGATGAGGCTGATCACTTTTTAGCAAAAAGTAGTCATTCCCATTCCAAGATATGTAGAAGAGTTAGTAGTTAACACAAACTTGCTCCTACTTCTTCCTTTTCTAACAGTGGTAAAAAGTGTTATGTGGCGAAATTATGGCACACATTTTTATAGGATGTGCCACTTTTTTTTTGTTTAGTTGTTTTTATTCTTTGTGTGTATGTGGACCGGGGGTAGGGTGTGTGTGTGTGGGGGGTGCAATTTGGGGTTAAGTGACTTGCCCAGGGTCACACAACTAGGAAGTACTAAGTGCCTGAGGTCAAATTTGAACTCAAGTCCTTCTGACTTCAGGGCCAGTGCCCTATCCATTGCGCTATCAAGCTACCCCAAAATGTACCACTTCTTGCTTGTTTCATTACATGATTCACTCTTACATGGCTGGGAGATGACCTACTTAAAACTCGAAGACAGAGGGAAGCTCCCCTTGTTTAAAGAGCTCTTTCTAGGATCTTGAGTAAACTATAATATAAAACTTTTAATTCTGTATTCACAAATTATCTGACACTAGTAGCATTCTTCCTAATACAAGTCTCAACAATGACCCAAACAGAGAAAGAGAATCCATGACCTTCATGTAAAGCTCCTATCTTCTCACTAAATAACACACAAATAGCAGCCAGACAGACAGACAGACACACACTTTTATTTTATGTCTATATCGTTGCTTATTTCTTGGGATGGCAGAAGGAATTATATATTTGGTTCAGTGCTAACTGTTGAATTTTGTAAGACTTCCTTTTTTTATTATTAATATTTTTAATTAAAGCTTTTTATTTACAAAGCATATGCATGGGTAATTTTTCCAACATTAACCCTTGCATAACTTTTTGTTGCATATTTCCCCCTTCTTCCCTCCACCCCCTCCCCTAACTGAAAGGTAGTCCAATACATGTTAAATATGTTGAAATACATGTTAGATCCAACATATGTATACATATTTATACAGTTATCTTGTTGCATAAGAAAAATCAGATCAACAAGGAAGAAAAAGAAAAACTGAAAAAGAAAACAAAATGCAAGCGAATAAAAGAGAGAGTGCGAATGCTATGTTGTGTTCCATTCTCTGTTCCCATGGTTCTCCCTCTGGGTGTAGATCGCTCTCTTCATCACTGCACAAGCGGAACTGGTTTGAATCATCTCATTGTTGAAGAGAGTTACGTAGGACTTCAGACTACCTCTTTCTCCTGAAGTCTTGTATACCCTGGCTTTAATTCATATATACAACACATACTTAGTGAATATCTAGGCACTACAGAGAATACAAAAATAGGCAAGAAATAGGACTTGCTCTCAGAAAGCACACAGCATAGTTAAGAACAGAAGACAAAAGCACAAATACTCACAATGCAAGGCAACACAGAAAAGTGCTAAAACTGTAGCTAAATGCTTTTTATATGCTATAAGAATTAAGAGGACAATAAAAATCACTACTGATTGAGAGAAGGGAAAGAATCAGGGAAGCTTTTGTTTCTTCTGATACAGATTCTGAAGTATGGGTATGATGGATGTGAGCAAAAATGGAAGAAGAAATGAAGAAACCTAATTAGAGAGGACAACATAAGCAAAGATGGAATAGCATGTAGCAAGCCTAGGGAATGATAAGTGATCTGACCTGGCTGAAGGACAAGGTATATATACATAAAGAATCAAAGTGACAGAGGAAGATAAACATCTCAAAGTATGGCAGTAATTTATTCTCTATTTGTATGAAAAATATCTTTGTACTAAAAGATTAAGGTCCGTATTTGAAAGAGGAAACATCTTTGGTACATCTGACTCTAAACAAAGCCCTACATTAATGATATTAGGAAAATCTCCAAACAGCAATACCAATGTAGAAGAAAGAGCTGTGGTCCTGAAGGAAAGGAGATACAGACAGTTCTCGTTTTACATAAATTCACATTACGCAAATTCAACTTCACGTAAAGAATTCTGAAAGAAATCCGCATTCCAAAACCTATAACTTTACTTTAAAGTACTGCGCTTGCTCACTCCCACCACTCCTAACCCTATGCCCCTCTGCTCGGGCATTCCATAGCTTTCTACCCCTTCCAACAAAAAAACAAAAAGAAGAAAAAATCCAATAACAAAAATCCAACCAAAACAAACAAACAAATCCCCTTTCAAAAAACCTTCCAAGTGAAAGCAGAAGAACAGATATACAAAAAGACCCACTGTCACCAGATTGGGGGGTTGGCTTGAGACTCCCAATGCTGAGAGAAGAGACCTTTGCCCCACTCCTCCCACCCACCTGTGTCCAATCTTCATATATATGTCTTGTCTACTCTTGAGTATCACACATCTGTCCCCTGTGTATCATCTTTTCTCTCCGAGTCTATGTCTGTGTTCAGTCCCCATATGTCTTCCCCATCTCCACTTGTTCTTCCTTTCAGTTCTAGAAAAGCTCCTACGTAGCTGGCCCTAGTACCAACATGTTCCTCCTCCATTCTTGCATCTCTGTCCCAGACCCCACATGTCCTTGAACTATATACCAGTCCCCTCTCCCCCAAAAGCATGTGGTCCCCTTTCTGTTTCCTTCCCTCCCTTCCCCACAATCTTAGGCAAGTTTGCATTACATAAAAATTGCTTTATGTAGAGGTCTGCGGAAGGGTCCACTTACGTAAAGTGAGAACTGTCTGTACTCACATGTTTCGATGGACTGGGCTGAACTCGGGCCTCAACTAACAGCTGAGCAGAATTGGACTTGTGTCTAAAAGACAAAAAATGGGATTTTTTTTTTAACCCTTTAGAAAAAAGTAGGAATTCAAACATAAACAAATTCTCTTTAAACAAAGGAATGATGGGCTAAAAAACCTAAATAAACTATATTGGGACTACAGAGAAGAATCTTGTATGTTTTTGCTTCTCGTTTCTAAACTATTCCTAGAAAAAGAAAATTTTCCACCCAATCTGAATCTACTATACTTTCAATTGGTATAAGAAGCTTTGCTTCCCTTTATACTGACCTGTATTGGGATATTCTTTGTGAAGGACTTTAAGCATTCTGAGGTAAAAAACCCCATAGAAAGTTAGTCTCTATATTTAATATTATGAATCCAAGGTAGAAATATTATCATTTTAGCTAACATGTATCATTTTAGCAATTTGATTTACATGAAGATGCATTCTTTCAAATAGAAAACTGATAACTATATTTACAGAGTTACTGGTTGTAATTCTGGTTTTAGTAATTCATCATATAATGTGAGTGTGATTGTGCATGTTTAAAAAAAAAAAAGTACATTAGTATGGTGTCCTGATCAAAGGAAATGGTAAATCCAAAGACCCAATTTGTAAATTTGTATTTGTGAAGTAGTCAAGTAGATTAAAAACAAAACAAAACAAAACAAAATTTATTTTGTGTGCCAGACAAGACACAAGAATCAATGAGGGATGAACAGACAGATTCTGTCCAAACATGGGGAAGAATTTCCACCAATGTTAAGTGGAGCTAACCAACAGCAGAAGGGGTTACTCAGAGATCAAAACATTCCTGATTTAGGGAGAATAGAATGGGGGGGGGGGGGGCTTTCTGGTCCACAGCTTCTTTTTCATTTTGTAGATGAAAATAATGAGGAGCAGAGAGACTGAATGACTTTTTTAGTGACAAGTACAAAGGGGTACAGTAGAGACTTAAATTTTAGTTCTCTGATCCCAAATTTAGTTCTTTCTTTTACAATAACATTTCTCTTCATCAGAGGTGCTTAAGTAGGGACCAGAAGACCAGCTGACAACGATATCTCACTGATTGACAAATGGTCTAAGACCCTTTCCAACTTTAAATTCTACAATTCTAAATGTCTTCATTTGAAAAATCCCCACAGGAGGCTATTACACCTAGCAATCTACAGAGTGAGCACCACAAGTCAACAAGTATTTATTCAGGGCATATGATGTGTCAGACATTATATAAGTGCTGAGGATATAAAGATAAAAACATGGTCCATGACCTCAAAGATCTCTGTCTAATGGAGGAGATTGCATGTAAACATTTCTGTCCATACAAGATATATATAATGTAAAAGGGAAGCCATCCTCTAGAGAAGGCAGGTAGTAGTAAGGGATGAGGGTGGAAGGGTGGAGATGGAGAGACTGAGAAAAGTCTCTTGCAGATGGTGAACTATGAATTGAGTCTTAAAGCCAGAAGGCAGAGGTAAAAAAGAGGGTATTCTAAGTATAGAAGACAAGCCTATGAAAATGAATGGAATCAGGAGATGGAGCAATATGTGCAAGAACAGCAAATAGCTACTGCAAAGTAGAGGAAGTATGGAGTCAAGTAGGAGAAGCTTGGAAAGGCAGAAACAGGCCAGGTCATAAAGAGGTTGAAATGCCACACAAAGGCCTTTATATTAGATCCTGAAGGAAATAGGCTGGACAGTACCAAAGCCCCTGTAAATGAATAAATATCACTTGGGCTTTTAGGCTTGAAGGGTAATGCTATCCCCAGTTTAGAGAGATAATAATGATATATATCCTTAAATGAATGTTGTAGTCGAAACAAATACTGCCTAAGAAGCACATTACAGAATCACACTTCTATTTTGCTAAGTAACTTTATGGTTGGCTGAAGGAGACAATCAATTTCAAATATCATTATTTGTGATAAGAAAGCTTATATATTTAATGTATCAATAACAGTGTCACAGTGGTGGCTCAAAACTAGGGAAAAAATCGCAGTCATTTTAAATGTGACAAAGTAGATCTTTTGAATAGCAATTCTGGAGAGAAGCACTGAAGTCTTCATTTGACATTATTACACTCAACTGCCATCCCTGGATCCCATATGGATGGTATAGTAATTTTTTTAAACCTCTAATCCAAACTTTATTTTTTCTCAATAGTATTTTATTTTTCCAAATACAAGAGAAGATAGTTTTTAACATTTCTAGCTACTTTCTAATAAAACAGGCCCATTAATCTTGCTAGTCACAGATTGGACTCTGCTCTTATAGAAGCACAGCTAGAAAAGTAAAATGGCATTTCCAATAACAATTCTAAACTCTGCCATTTAAAAAGAAACACCATTCCTACAGTGATTTTCTAGGGTGTTATTAGAAGAATGCCAAGTGTTTGATACTTTGCTTTATGACTATAAAAAAATCATTCCTTCACCCAAACACTTACCTTTCCAGTATCTCTGAGACTTGCCAGTGAAAATTAACTAATACAAGTTTAGCCACTGAATGAGAAACCTAGAAAGAAAAAAGAAAAGGAGTCAAACTAGGGCCATATCTTTTTAAGAGTAGTGAATATTCCTAGATGCATACAAATTAACTTCTTGAATCAAGAAATCATATTTGCAAAGTGGACAATGTTAAATGACTGTCACAGCTCTTTCAGAAGCATAGGAAGAAGAGAAGGTATAATAAAGAATAAAAACATAGATCCTTATGAAAATTAAACAATTGTTTAATAAGAGTTTCTTATGTACAAAGCATATTAGTTGGCTGTGATTGACTAATTCTTATTTTGAGCAAATCACTTTCCTTCTCTTATACTCCTTAAAATTTTGTAATCTGATGACTGAAGTCTGGTGGAATCTCTCTTAAAAACCTATCCAACATTGGATAACTCTAAAAGTTTTTATTACAAACAATAACCAAAAAAGAAAAATAAACATAAAAAATAAATTGGGGGAAATGTTCAGCATCTTAAGCAAATAAAATAACCAAGTAAAAAAGTTGCAATTACTTTGTAACCAGCTACAAGATCATGGATTCCTGTTATCTTTTTTCTATACATACATACATACACACATGCATACAAATACTTGTATAAAAATGTATGTGTATATGTATATGTGTATATATACATCCACATATGTATACCATAGATACACTTATATGAAGTCAAATGTATCTTATCATTTCCGGTCGGCTAATCTTGCTGTACATTACTTCATATAGGTCTACATTTCCTTGCATTATTATTATGTATAGCTTTTTTTTTTTTTAATTTTTAAACAACCAGCATCTAATTAGCACTTTAAGGTTTGCAAAGTTTTTAACAAAGATTATTTCACTCCACCCCCTTAACTCTTGTGGGATATAGGTAAAATAATTATCCCCATTTTACAGATAAAGAATGTTAAGCAGAAAGAAGTGAAGTAACTTGCCCCAGGGTCACAAAGCCAAAGTTCCTGAGGCTGGAATTGAACTCTGTCTGGTCTTACTGATTGGAGACAAGAAGGCATAACTGCCTGAGAAATTCCCCCTGCTGAATGACACTGAGCAAGTCAAGGTATTCGTATTCCAGGCAACTCTAGAAAAGGTTTAAATTGCAGAGAAGGTGCCACATTTCCTCATCTGGTAGTTCAATCCTAGGCTCATTTCCTATCACCTTTAATATTATTAGTTGCTACTACATTAATATACCATTCTTTAATCATTAGATATATTAGATGTTTCAGTGTGGACAACTTTTGATGGGATATTTACACAAGGAAGATCAGGTAAGTTACCTCACAGATAATAAGATGGCTGATTTTTATAAAATCATAGACTAACTCATAGAAATTCAGAATCTGGGAAGAACTTCCAAATCATTTTATAGATCAGGAAACTTATCTTCACAATAAGACAGTATGACTTAATCAAAATTTTTTTTTCTATAGCTGTATATTTGAGAACACATTATCAACACAGATAAGAACTTTAAAGAAACACTGATTTAAGAAACTTAAATGATGCAGCATAATAAATGACAACAGAGTCATTCAAGAGGTCTGGCCTTTGATATTTAAAGTCTCCTCAATTCTTCTTCAAGTTCTGTTTTAATTGTTTTATGTTCACATCTCACATTTCATATATCTCATAACAAGATTGTTTGGATAATTTCATAAAAACCTGTTAAAACTTGCATTCCAACACTTATCTGCTGAGCTATCTAGTTGTGAACTATTAACAATCATGTAAAAGAATGCCCCAAATCATTGATAAGATGCAAATCAAAACAATACTGAAACTTCATCATTGAAACATGTGAAGATGACAAAAAAATGGGAGTAATCAATGTCTGAGGGGTTGGTAAGAAGGTAAGAACACATTGTTAGTAGAACTGTGATTTAGTTAATACCATACAAAAAATAATCTGGAATTATGCAAACAAACAAACAAACAAAACTAAAATGTCCGTACACTTTGATCCAGAGAATATGCAACTAAGTTTATGGTAGGTTTTTAAATACAAAGGAAGTCCCACACCGCGGGAGTGTACACTCCCACAAATGCCCACCAATATGTTTATAAGTGCTACTATATCAAAGTGCTAAAAAGTAGAAATTGATTGATTGGATAATAGCTTAAAAAAAAACCTTCTGGTACATGAATATAACGAAGTATTAACTCTGCTATAAGAAACTATGAATATGAATACAGACAAATATGAAAAGATCTATATGAACTGATACAAAGTAAAATTAAGCAAAGCTAAGAAACAATATACATGACATCTATAAAAATATCAAGTAGAAGAACCAAAAACAATCAAAACTGAATTTTATAAAATTAAAAAAGAAGAAAGTTGGCCCCAAAGAAGGGATATTAGAAGAAATGTCTCCAGACTCTTTTGCAAAGTTGTGTTCCACAGTTCTGAAACACTGCATAGATTTTCAGATTTTTTTCTCACAGGGCATTGGTTTTGCTAATTTTTTGCCTTTTGTCCTCTATTTAAAGAAAATATTCTGTTATATGGGGTAGCTCTGAAAATTTGACAGAAATTAGAAGATGTAAAAAAAAAAATCAATAAAATTTTACTTTACCAAAAAATTCATGTATAGAAATGCACATTAAAAGCCATTAGTCTATGCAAAAGTATGTACTAGATGTAAATACATTCACATTTACTTCTTTTTAAAGAAACTGCACCTTTTATCTTTAAATGGGATTACCCTCCCCATCCATTTCCTACTCTTGCCTCACTCCAATCCCTATGGGAGAGAGAAGGATCTTAAAAATTCTGACTTCTACAGTTGAGGAGAGCTTTGCCATTAAAAAAAAAAAAAAAAAACATATATGTGTGTGTGTGTGTGTGTGTGTGTGTGTGTGTGTGTGTGTGTATAATCATACTTTTTTTAAGCATGGGTGGAGGACAAAAAGAACTGCATTATAAAGTACCCAATATACAAAAGAATATGCATAATTCAATGACTAGGAAGTTAAGTTCAGTATTTTTTTTGTCTTGTCTTTTGCATTACTATGTACTCATTTCATAACAGGCCTTGTTTCCTGAAATAAGAGATATAGTTAATACTACTATGTTTTCATTACACTGCTTATTTTACTGAGTTACTTTTGCTAGTTATTGTTAGCAAATTATTCTAATGGCTTAGGATGGTGATCATGAAGCCAGTGTAAATTTTTTTTCATTTACATATTATATAAATTTATTGAAACCTTAATAAAATATTGGAGTCATCTAAAAAAAATTCAACTTTTATGGAAAAAAGTCTAAGTGGACTCATAATTTGATTGAACAGTGTGCTATGACAAAACAATCTTAGAATGAATTAACAGAAGCATAATGTTCTGAATAAATGAGGTAATAATCCTATTGTTTTCTGTCCTAGTCAAATCATATCTGGGGTATTGTGTTATATTATGGGTATCACACTTTAAATTGGGTATTGACATGCTGAACCACATCAAGATGGCAAGGAGATAAAGTCACGCCATCTGAGGACTGAAGTGCTGGGGATTTCTAAGCAGAGAAGTGAATTGAGTTAACAAGACATGTTTTCATATCCAAGGGATCGTTATTAAAGAGAAATCAGACTTTTTTTCTCTTTGGACTCAACAAGAAGAAAAGGATCAAGTGAAAGCCACAGAGAGGCCAATTTTGACTCAAGGTTAAGTCAACTTTTCCAAATAAATGGAGTTGTCTATAAATAGAATATTCTGCTTCAGGTAGATAGTCAAGTCCATGTCACTAAAGAACTTTAAAGACCACTTATCAAGAACAAGAACAAAAACAAAAGCAATTCATACTTCTGAATAGATTAGATGATACTTAAAGTCTTTTCCAATTTTGGAATTCTGTGTTAAGTGTTAAGATATACATTAACATCACTCAAAACAAAGACTCAAAAACTTTAATTTTCAGGTATAACTACTTAATCCTCAAGTCTGACAGCTAACTCACATTATCTTTTTATTGATTTTGACACTACAAAAAATAGATCCTATGCCCATCAGTTGGGAAATGGATGAATAAGTTAAAAGTATAGGAATGTAATAGAATATTCTATAAAAAATGATCAGCAGGATGATTTCAGGAAGGCCTGGAGAGATTTATATGAATTGAAGCTAAGTGAAGTGAGTAGAATCCAAGAACACCTTGCACATGGCAACAAGAAGATTATGTGATGATCAATTCTGATGGACGTGGCTCTTTTCAACAATGAGATGATTCAGGCCAATTCCAATAGACTTGTGATAGAGAGAGCCATTTGCATCCAGAAAGAAGACTATGGGGACTGAATATATATCACAATGTAGTTTTTTCAAGCCTTTTTTGTTGTTGACTTGCTTTTTTTCCCCCTCATTTTTTTTCCTTTTTGATCTGATTTTTCTTGTGCAGCATGATAAATGTGGAAATACGTTTAGAAGAATTGTACATGTTTAACATATCAGATTACTTGCTGTCTAGGGGAGGGAGAAAAACATGGGACGCAAGGGTTTGCAAGGGTGAATGGTGAAAACTAGCTCTGCAGCATGCCTTTTGAAAGTAAAAAGCTATTATCAAAATAAAAAAAATTTAGCACAGTGGAAAAAAAAAGTATTCTAAATACTTTAATTTCTGAATTAATGCTGAACATAATTAATATCTGGCCCATTATAAAACTGCTATCAACACTGATGAGATTTTAACCCTAGAGGTAACAAATTTCCACCTAGACAAAATATTATTTACAACTCATGTTATTCACAAACATAATGCCTGGAGTTGAAATAAATACAGTTGTTTAAAATCAGAAGGTGAAATTCAAGTTGGAAAAAAATAACTGAGAATATAAAAGTGTGGTTGGATTTAAAGTTCACAGCAAAGGCATGAAAAGTTTAATTACTTCTAAGAAGTCAAATACATATTTTTTCCTTCCAAAAGTCAAATCCTGGAATACTATGGCTTATGGGAAAGGGGTGAGTTAGAGCTGCTAAAGGGAGTCCTACTTTAGGCAGGAGTTGATTCCTGTTTTCCTAGGAAAAGAGTATGTTTGTGCCACTGGAAGAGTATGTTTGTGCCACTGGAACCTTTCAAAATCAACTCAATTTCAGCCATCAGAATATCTAGATACCTCAATATATCTTATAGTCCAGATATAGTAACTTCCTCTTTATATAAAATGAATCTAAAAAATAGAATGAATGAGAACTTTTGCCTGATTCTACATCCTGTAAAGTTTTCATAAAAACAGCGACATTTATCATGAAATTGTAACAATGAAATTTATAAAGATCAAAGCTATGTAAATCCATCTATGGTGATCAAGTAAGGTTGATGCTTGGACAAATAACATTTCAAACCTTTCGCTATAAAGAAACTTTTATTATGGTACTATATCTCAAAGTACTTCACATAATGCTGCCAAGTATTTTCGAAAAATAAACATATTCAAGTACACTCTTTTTTCTTCTGCTTTTGGAAGTGTTCAGAAATTACATGCATATTAAGAGTTTATGATAGCCACCAGGAATTCTGAGACTCAAAAAGCTAGCTCTCATGCAAGAAATGACCTGACTCCATCATGATTCTCTCTTTCAGTATATAAATTTAATCCTCTGCCTTAGTAGTTTTCTCCTTTCCTTAGGATCTGCCAACCTACTTCACTGCCGAGCACTAAACTCCTAAGCAGATAAAAATTGATTTCAACATCCTCCTTGATTTTGTTGCTAATTAAGACATAATTCCTACATAAAGTTCAGTAATGAACAACACTAGGTATTAAAAACCAGCTTTTTTTTTTTAAACCACAGTAAATAGATACAAAGATCTTTAAGTATCCCAGAAGCCTAGTAAATGAATATTTTTAAATCTTTAGTGCAGTTCAACCAGTATTTAAAGTTCTATTATATGTAAGGCTTCTGCTAGAAACACAGATACAAAGAAATCCCTGCTCTTTAAGAACTTACATTATACTGGAGATATAAACTATACAAGGGAAAAAAATAATTACAAAATATATACACAAAGAGATAAAACATAATTTAAAGAAAGAACCAGAGGGCTAACAATTATTATCAGCAAGAACAAAATTTCTGTGTTATTTCTAGACTCACATAATTCTGCAGAGTAACATGACAAATGCCTTCTCTGGCCTACCAAAAAAACCCTTCAAATTGTATTTGTCTGTAGCCTATCTATTGTTAAAAACCATTTCTTTCTATCAATTTAAAGCCTTAGTGACAGAAGTAGTGAATCAAGAATCAAAAGCACAGCTCTATTTTTGGCTCTACTTCAAACATGCTTCGTGACTTCTTGTAAGACAGTTCTCTCTGTATTAAATTTTCTTCCCCTTTTGGGGCAAAATTTGGCAATGGATATATTTAAAACTTTTCTGTTCTTAGGATAAAAGTACTAAGCATGTACCAGTAATTATAAAGATGAAAATCACAGCATGTAAAGGAGCTATCTTTATACGACTGAATCAGATGAGTTATGTATTTTATTCATTAGATTGAAAGTGCACTGTCTCCCTACACTTTATCTTCCCATATATACATATAAAATCCCTATGTAGTTTTCCTCCAAATTAGCATGTCCAGTCTAACTTCATTTTGCATCCTTCTTGGTCATTATACATGTTTTGGCTTGTACTATAGTTGACATAGTAATCTTATACTATTGCTTTGCTTCTTCTATATGTGCTGTCTCCCCCACTAGATTCCTTACAATCAAGGACTTTGTCTTGTACTTTTTCCATCTCTCCAACAGTGCTTAGCATACCATCTTACGTGGAATAGTTTAGAAAATGTGTGATGAACCATTACAGGAATAAAGGTGTTACCAGACTAGGTCCAATATGGACTTAGTTTGAGTATTGTATGTAAATCATTCTTCCCTAACTGAATCCACAATAAAGTTATGATTCTGAAGGTCATGAAGGTCTGAACAGGTTTTGACATTCATTTAGGACAGTGAATCTCATGAATCTACAACCATTTCCTCCAAGTCCTTTAGGATGCCCTGGATAAATGAAAAGGCTTCAAACTTCAAAAAGACCACGGGGCTAACTTGGTCTGCATAATTCACAACTGCTATATGAAAACAATGCAAAAAAGCTATATTTTCCCAAAATTTTATTGGATTCACAAATTATATTTCAATAACTATGGAAGACACTGATATCTACTTTTTCTGCTATATCGGTGGGAATTTTAAGTTCTTTTTCTATGAGGCCATTCAATAACTGAATGTATCCCATTTTAGGGTCCAATTGATAAATGTGAAAAAGTACTACAAAATACAGTGTTATTGTACATGACATAACCTAAGAAATGTAAAAAGGTAGATTGCTCTATATCTATCTTAGTCAAGAAAAGTTACCTTCCTATAAAATTCTACAACCAAACATGTTATAGCAATCATCTACAATTTGAACTAATCACAGAACTATGAATTCCAAATTATACTTTTTCCCAGGACCTGGCACAGCATTTTGAATGTGGACAACAAATTGAACTGAATTCTTCTCAGGTGAAAAGCAGCTTCCTTAGAATAGAGTCTACTACATAATAATCACAATATACATTAATGATAACAATAAATGTTGTAGGCATACATATATGAAGGAAGATTTTAATCCTTCCTGTCTATCATGTTAAAATATGCCATACGTTACATAATCATACTTCTATAAAGTAACAGACTTTATTATCTCTTGTACAGATACAGAAAGAGCAGAAATTTGTTTTTAATGTAATCCAGATTGCCCACATCAGTACTTTCTAAACAAAAAAATATATTTAAGGCTGTATCCACACAAATACTTTGGAATGGAATGAACTTACGCATACAGGTTAGACACTAAGTTCTCTGACCTTAGCACACACAACAAAGTAACTAGCAAATAAAGTTTAAACCACTATCATTTCAAAGCTCCCAGTGAGCCTTTGACTTCAATGTCCAGTTTTCATTTTCACTACTCTATGTTCTGGTCAGAGTGAACTCTATTGCCCATTCTCTTTTCCCCCATTTCATCACTAAATCTTTGCTCATGCTGTTCTTACATTCATCTTTTAAAATCCCTCTTTCTTCAAGGCCACCTTAACCGTGAAACTTTTTCTGACTTCCACCAAGTACAAAATCATCTCAATTTCTCTCCCTCTTAAAATTTTTTTCTCACAGCACTTTTCCTGGACCTTAGCATATCAACACTCCCCAATGCCACTATTACTTCAAGATGTATATATGTGTGTGGCAAAGATCTTTCCTAATCAATTCAGTCAATCTTTACTAAGGTATTGCTTCATGCAGAGTTATCAATATAGCTTTCTACCTACAAAAGCCATATATCTATCTCCTAATCTATAGATTTGTCTAGAGATAAGATATATAATGATATTTATTTCACATGAAACAGATCTTCACACACACACACACACACACACACACACACACACACACACACCCACCTCTGCATGAAGCAGTGTCTTGAATGTAAGCACTTAGTACAAGTTGATTGATTTGATTAGGATAGACCTTTGTCAGCCATTACAATGATGTAGCTCTATTGTTTCTAATGAAGCATTCCCAAAAGTCTAGGGTTAGATTTATAACCTGAATAAATGTGCGACCTGTTGTACTATACTGTCTCTAGAATTTTTAGTTAATTTTTTTTTCTTCCCTTCTCAAAAGTTAACACTTCCTGAATTAGCCTTTCTGGAACTATTTCTACATCTCTAAGCAGACTATACAATATGTCAATCAAATGATCTTCAAACTCTAAGATTCTAACTTCACTTAAGGCTTAGGGGCAAGATTTTCTGATTCACGTAAACTGAGGGAGAAATTTTGGGGTTTTTTTTTTCCCAATTAAAGGCAAAGATAATCATGTTGGATTTTACAATTCATCCATTTGTTCTTTTATTCACTTAAATCATTCAAACATTAACAGAGAACAATGGAAAAAATCCTTGAAGCTTACCACTAAAATCACTCTTCCTATATAACCAATCAGTCAACAAGCATTTATTAAGTTCCTACTATGTGCCACTAGACAATATAGAACACACTTTCATCTACTTAACCTTTCATGGTTTAAAACTGAAAGGTAACTTCAGTTGCTATTAATTGCAAAAAGGCAATTGGAATGATAGGCATCTTTATCAATTACTCACAAATGATGTACTAATGTACTTTTTTTGGGGTAAAGCTCAAAGAATATAGTTTATTTTAATCAACAATAAGAATTTTTAATTAAAGATGCTAAAAATGAGCTGCTTCTATTATGTCTATTAGTCTATTAAATTAATTTTAGTCAACCTGTCTTATATTTTTCAGGAAAAAGAACTGATCACAGCCTTGCAAATAGATTTTTTTAAAAAATGTATCTGCCCACCAAACTTTTCACCAGCCCTTCCCACACTTACCAATGTCATAGTGATGATACATCTGATGGCAGTGAGCATCAGTGGCCTGAAAAAATACAGGTTGTAGTTTCAATTTTTATTAAAAATTCTTACTTGCTAACTGCCTGAGTTATTTTAAGTCTACTTTTTTTTTTTTCAGCCCATGTTCTGTGTTATTACTACATAACAGAAATGCTATATAACAGCTTCTTGTCTTAACTAGTAATCAGAGGTCAACTTATAAGGTGCATTGTGATCCAGCTATGTTGGGCTGGAGTCTAAGATAAAGAAAAGATCTGGAAGACAAGGTTAAACCAAAGATTCTAAATAAGTTCCTTGTTTGTAAAATGAAGAAGTTACACCAATATGGCCTCTAAGGTCCCTTCTCGCTCTAACATTATACTCCCACAAATAGAACAAAGATTTGGATTGAGGGAACAAGGATGAAAAAACAATGCTTCACTGGATCAAAATTGAGAGAATTGAGGATTAGGGAAGGCAAGAGAGTTACTTTACAGTGGAAGAAATAGAAAAATAACAAGAATGGGGATGGAATTAAAAAGGATATGGTAAATTTTAAGACACAGATGAAGGTGATTGGAAGGTAGGAAGAAAATGATAAAAAGGTGTGAAGGGTGGTGAGCTACTGGTGCCCTTCCATATCAATTAAAATTGACTTTGACTTGAAGAAGGTTTTATGAGGAGTTTTATATATAAGGTTTTATAATTAGGAAGAACTATAATTTAGGAAAAAATTATCATTAGAAAGAATCAGGAAAACTATTTATCTAAATATAGTTCATTCAAATCTTCGATAAAGGAACAAATTGAGCTAATTGCAACTCTGTGCCTTCTTCCTTTTTAATACCAGTGTAAGAAAGAATGGGAAGATGTTGGACGGAATTCACACTTGCTGTGAAACATGGCTGAAGAATCCACTACCATATATGTATTTTCTATATACTATAGATATCAAAAAAGAATGTGAACATTTCCAAAGAATCCTATCTCTACTCAATCCAGACAACAGCTGTGACCTTATTCTATTAAGCTCAGCACAAAACATTACACTCAACAAAAGGTTATCCAGTGAAATATGAGATTTGTTTTTTTAATCATCTTTCTTTAATCATCTCCCAAAGATCAAAATATTTTACTGATGCATTACCATTCCAGTTCCCTTTGGGAAATCTCTAACCCAAAAGGTCACTTTTGAGCACCTTTTCAAATTCCAACAAGGCATCCTAGAAAAACAGGTTGATGACTTTTTCAATCTTTTAGGGTGGGGGAAGGAAGAGATTTTTTTTTTTATTTAAGTAAAAAGGCTCTTTCTGGAAAAGTTTTGTGTCACATTAAAGATATTTGCATTCTTTCCACAATGTACAAATTAGTACTGAAATTTATTTGAAAATTTCAATAGCATTTGAAAGATTATTAAATATTATTAATTTCAGTACCAAACTAATTTGTACATAGTTAAAGTTAACTTTAAAATATCATTAAGAGAAGAAATAGACAGAGCCACAAAGGCCCACTTTCAAAAGGCTAAGGCCAAACTTGCTAACCATGTACACATTCATTTTTAAATGGTTACAGGAAGCAATACCAGGATTGAGAAGAAATATTTTGGTTAAACCTTTCTCCTCTGTATTAAGCCTATGGAAATTCACACGATTTACTTAAAAATCTGGGGTCCATAGGAGAAATGGAGAAAGCCAGCTTCTTCCTTTAAACTGGTTCACCCACAAGTTAACATAGATGATTCATTCCATTTGTACCTACCACTATTAAGAAAAATGGAACTCAAGTTTCCTCATGAAACTGCAAATAGCAGTGCTAGAACCTAAAACCTTTTTCTATCCAGAAGATATTCTTATATATACACTATCTTTTATCTAAAAATTTAAAGCAATTCAGAAGAAATGTCCAAAAAATGGTTCTATCATTTTCCCTTTTAAATGCTAAGATTTAAAAACATGAGCTGGATAACACTAAAGAAAAATAAATGCAATTAAATCCCAACAGATGTTCTCCAATTAAGATTCCTTCCAGTTAGAGGGGGAATTACAGAAAAACTGATCACAGGAATCAAGGGAAGGGTATGTGAAAAGTGTACTTGGCATATCTGAAAACAGCTGATGAGAGAATGAGATTTCAGGTATTTTTACATTTTCTTTTCTTTTCTTTTTTTTTTTTTTAAATAATTTTTTATTGACAGAACCCATGCCAGGTAATTTTTTTTTACAACATTATCCCTTGCACTCACTTCTGTGATTTTCGATTTTTCTCCTCCCTCCCCTCCCCCCCTCAGATGGCAAGCAGTCCTATATATGTTAAATATGTCACAGTATATTCTAGATACAATATATGTGTGCAGAACTGAACAGTTCTCTTGTTGCACAGGGAGAATTGGATTCAGAAGATAGATATTTTTACATTTTCAAGAGAGAAAGAATGAAGTTAAAGAAAGGATTTCCATTCCTTATGTGTCATTCTTATCATACCTTTCTAAAGACAAACATAAATCTATTTAATATACATTTATATGTCTATCTTCTCAAATATCTTAAGCCAGAGTATACCAAAGAGTTAATTAGAGGCTGGCTGATAAGAAAGTCCTTTTTATTTCTCTGGTCTTTCCATCTGCAAGAAAGCTTTTCAACTCTACTGACCTTTCCACTTTTTAGTACCTCAGTAATAACTCAGCACTAACAGGACTATTTTAGCTCACACTGTGTCCTCTGACTTTTTAGGACATTTTTGTGCTATACAATCTAGCAAAGAATGAAAAACTGTTCTGCACTGTTCTTACCTGTGGCTTTTTTAATCTCTCCAACAAGATTATAGTTCAATGAACAATATTTCCATGTAAGGTCCTATGAAAAAGGCTTTGGATAGAAATATATAAAAGAGGATTCTCTGCCAATGGGAAAATAATCATCTAGTGAGAGAGAAAAGACAACTCCTTAAGTTTGGTGTCAAATATGCTCCAAACCAGGGGTGGGGAATTGTAAAAGGCCCTTAAAATCATTTTATTTGTTAAGGCAATTTCAGGCAATGAAGAGCTGAAAGCTAGGTACAACAACTTCTCATTGCTTGAGTTTTATAAGCTGATAATTTGGTTATGATTAGAGAATAATGTTATAAACATCTAAATGGCCCCTGGCAGAAAAAAACACCCCTGTTCTAAACCAAGAATTTCAGAATGAAGTCTTTTAGTAGATGTGACATTTTAACTGCTTCTGGATGGACAAGCAGAAATTCTGAGATATTTAAAATGATGGAGGAAAAGAGCATGAAAAAAGGCATAGAAGGAGGAAGACACAAGGTGCATTTGGGGAATGGAAAGTAAAGTGAAAGTGATATTTCAAGATATTCAGAATATCCTGAATCTAAGGTTATGGAATATGCAAAGCTGCTTAAAGTTTTTGATCAGTAAGAGAAATAGGACTAAAGCAGTTACTTTAGAAAAGTTAACCTAACAACAGTTTGAAGGATGAACTGGTTCAATTAATAAACAAACATTTATTAAGCATTTCTAATTACTGGAGGTAATTAAATTTAATTGTAATTTTTTTCAAGCAACAAATCTATTTTCTCTCTCTCCCAACTTCAGTCCTCCTCCTTTCTCCCCCAAGAAAACAAAAGGCAAATAAAAACAAAATCCTTGTAACAAATATTCATAGTTAAAGTGCAAACAAAATGTCTCAATATGTACTATACCCTAAGCATATCACCTCTACATCAGGAAGTAGATAATATGGGAAACCACAGTTCTAAGAGGTGGATTAGGGAGAAACCTGAAGGCTAGGAGACCATGAAACTTATGGTAGAGATCACTAAAAACTTTTTTTTTGTATTCCCCAAAACTTGTATTAGGCACAGGCATGCAATAAATATTTGTTGACTTGATTAACTGATTTCCAGTAGAGTCTACTTCTAAGCCATAAGTCTTTCCAACATGGTAACCCAAAATCACCTTCATATCTCAATAAGGTATCAGTAGCTTTTCCCACCTAAATTTGAAAAGTATCCTTAGCAGATTGGCCACCAGGTGATTAATTTTTTTTAGCCACTGCAACTCATAAGACCAGCTACAAATGTATCCATGTAAGAGCTGCAATCTACAGCAACAAAGGAGATATTCACATCAATAAAATAATGGAGCCTGACAAATTATAACCCTTTTAACCAATGCTGAAATACAAGAGGACTACTACTACTACTACTTCTTTTTCTTTTTTTGCTGAGGCAATTGGGGTTAAGTGACTTGCCCAGGGTCACACAGCTAAGAAGTGTTAAGTGTCTGAGATCAAATTTAAACTCAAGTCTAGAGGACTACTACTTATAAAGTGAAGTAAAATTCAGTCATAAAGAATCAACACATCTTACTACTTTTACAATTAGAGATACTGCCACTCAAGTTCTTTTTTGTTAGCTATTCACTATCAAAGTTGAAAACAACTAAATTTTGCTCTAGGCATAGAAAATTCATAGATTTAAGAGTTAGAAGAGATCTTAGTCCAAGCCTCTCATTTTAAAATGAGTCCTAAGTAGTAAGTAGGAAACAAGGAACTCTGAATCCAAATGCACATTCTTTCTATTACTTTCTACAGTCTTCCTCCAATTGAGTCAAATCTGTTGATGCAAAGAAAATAAGCATTCTAGGTTTCTTGTGATTTTCTTTGGTTTAAATTTCTCAAATGCTAGCAAAATATACAGCATATCGTCAAGTCAATAAATGCCCATTTCAAACACACTAAAAAAAGGCAGAATTCCCACACACACCCTTTATTCTTTTCTTTGACTACCAACCAAATTGAATTTAACAATTTCAAATTCAAATTCTTGTACTTACTTTTTAACATGAGAGTCTTTGATGTTCGGTGAGATCCTAACAAAAGAAGTTAAGACGTTGCCCTGCACTTCATTCCATCCTATTTTGCTTCACTTTCGACTTCTTACAACTTTCCCCAGTCACAGATGCCTTTGAGAATAAGATAAATTCCTCTTTCTCAAACCTTTCCTGGTAGAGCAAAGGGGACTAAGGGTCTGAATGTGAAAAGGCTTAGTCTACATTTAACAAAAGCAGTTGGCCAGCCAACAAATTAGCCATTAAGTAAATTAGCTATATATAGCAGAAGGCAACCAAATATTTCAATACTACAGATGTTAGTATAATTCAGGCCAGGATTTACTAAAGATAAAAATGAGAATGTTTCTTTACTGAAATTTCTTTACCTAAAATCACATTATACCTGTTTCTTCCCTTGCCCTTTTGTTCTTTGTGGCAAAGAGAAAAAAAAGATGACAAACAATAATGAACTTACTTATGATTATTCTAAATAACAATAATAACAGCTAACATTTTTATAGCATTTACTATGTGCCAGGCACTGTGCTAAGTGCTTTACAATTATAATCTCATTTGATCCTTACAACCAGGAGGAGATAGATGATGTCATTAATCCCATTTTACAGATGAGGAAACTGAAATAGACAGAGATCAAGTAACTTATCCAAAGTCACATAGCCAGTAAATGTCTAAGGCTGCATTTGAACTCAGGTCTTTCTGACTCTACACCTAGATCTCTACCTATTATGCCACTTAGCTGACCATTTTAAAATACTGGAAAAAGGAAAACAGAACCATTACACAAGAAATAAGAGACCACGTCCACATGGTTCCTAAATGAGGAATGGAACAAAAATAATAAAAGTTTCAAAGGACCATTTTTAGATATTTTAAAAGCTAGAAATAAAATATATTCCCCCAAATTAAGGGATGACTGAACAAGTTTTACTATAATATATAATTATAAATGTGATAAATTCACAAAAACACAAAAATGCATAAAAATGATGCAAACTGAAAAAAGCAAAGACAAAAGAACAACATACACAATGACCTATAATGATGTCAAAGTCAAAAGTGAGAGGCAATGAGTGAGAGGGTGAATTAGTGTGTGTACGTATAAGTCTCTATTACATCAAAACAAAATATAGTAATAAAACAAAAGTAATTTTGAAAAACAAATTTTGCATTCCTAGCCTGTTGAGCAACTGGTAAACATAGGAATCTCTCAGGATTCAAATTTGCAATTAAGTAAAAATATCTTCTCTGGAAAGCAATAAATATGTCAAATACATAGACATGGATATGGTGGTGGTGGACACTTAAAAGTTGTTCTCAATGATGACCTTTTGAATCTGGCAAGAGCAGGGAAATTCCAGCACTGCAGTTGGCTTCAAAGTCTGAGCCAACATTTCTGACTCTCACCCCTCCTCCACCCAACAACGCACTACCCGTCCTTATACTGGGGATAAGGACAGTTCAGACAGGCCTAACACATGACAAGAAGCAACCATTTCTGAATCATAGAAATTTAACCTCTACCTGAAAAGTAACAGACTTAGCCAATTCAGTGGTTCACTCACAAGAAGGTACAATAGTGTGACTTCATAAAAACCTGAATATAAACTTATATCTAAAATAAGCTAATCCAAGCAATAGTGAAAATTCACCTAGAACAGCTAACCAGTCCATTTTAAAAACACTCATCCTTCTGATTCAAGCCAGTTCCAATGGTCTTGTGATAACACTGCAGTATTACTATGAGCAGGTTTGTAAAAAAAATGAATTGGACTTGAGCACCTCCAAACACCATACTAGTTAATCCACATGTATTGAACTATAAATATAATTTTTATTCATAGCCTTTATTTTTACAATACTTTTATGTCTGAACACATCCTTTGTTATACCCAGTGATCTTTTGTAGCAAAGAATTAGAAAAGACTGATTTTCTGAAAATCAGTTCAACATAATTAACCTGCACATCAACAACATTGGAAGATGTTGAAGAGAGCCACCTGCAACTAGAGAGAGAACTATGAGAACTGAGTGTGGTTCACAATATAGTATTTTCATGCTTTTTGTTGTTGTTTGCTTGCATTTTGTTTTCTTTCTCATTTTTCCCCTTTTTGATCTGATTTTTCTTGTACAGTATGATATTTGTAGAGGTACGTACGCATAGAAGAATTACACGTTTAACATATCATTGGATTAATTCCCAATTAGGGGAAAAGGTAGAGGGAATGGGAAAAAATTTGGAACACAAGGTTTTACAAGGGTGAATAATGAAAATTATCTACGTATGTTTTGAAAATAAAAAAGCTTTAATAAATTTTTTTTTTTTAAATCCCAAAACAACTCATTCTTTGAGTTACTCAGAGAAAGGAACCACATACATAAAAGGTGGTATATGTTAAAACTTCTTATTGCTTCATAAAGCAATTGACAAGAGAACAAAAACCAGATGGCTCTGAACTTGGGATTACTACTACTCTGCCCATTCCATAAGTCATTCTGTTTGCACTAAGATGCTAGATTTTCTCCCTTAAAATCATGGCCAGAAGTAATCATCATTTCAATTGGTCCATGAGTGTAAAAATGTTTAGTGAAAAGGAAAAAAAGGGAATTGTGATTTTCCTAACTAGGGTAGAGCTGAAAACAAATCTTATGAAATGAATGTGGCAAGGCAAGGCATTCTAGAGAATAATTTTTCCATTCGATTACAGTTTAGTCAGAAATCACCATGGAAATGAGTTCTTATAAAATTTGCTTCCATACCTTGTTAGGTAGCAAAACTCATGCTAAAAAAAAAAGAAACCTGACGAAGTTTTTAATATTTTCAAGATTCTGTTTTATATTTGTCTCCAATTCTGGACATAAACTGAGACTGTAACCTCAGTTCAGATATAAATAGATATTTTAAGTAAAATGTATATAAAAATGCAAAAGAAGAGATAGCAGAATAATTCAAATACTGGCTTTATTGCTTAAAATTTGTGTGAACTTAAGATACTTTACCATTCAATAAACACTCAAGTAAGCATGTATTCAGTGCAAGGCAGAAATAGCAAAGGCAGTCCCTACTTTCAAAGGCTTTATATTCTACATGCATACAAGTACAGAAAAAGAAGTTAAAATGAAGGAGAAAAAACTAACAACTCAGGACATTAGGAAAGATTTTATATAGGTAGCTGCAATTTCCAAACAAGGTCTTCAAGGAAGAGGCTTAAGGTCCTAAGAGATGAAAATAGCAATAGAGCACATTTTAGGCACAAGGAGACATCTTAGTTAATGCAAGGAGATGGAATGCCTAGTTGAGGGAACACCCAATATATCCCCCTGAAACTAGGACAACAGATGTGAAAAGAAGTAACAGGAAATCAGTCTTGAAAGGCAAGTGGGAATCAGCTTATGGAGGACCTTAAACAGCAAGATGAAAACATTTTGTTTTATCGTAGATACAGTAGGGAGTCACTGAAGATTTCTCAAAAGAGAAACATGATCAGACCTGTGTCTTAGGAATACTATTTTAGCAATTTAGCAAAATTTAGGAATAAATTTTAGCAAAAATTTAGCAATTTTAGCAAAAGGGTTGATTGAAGAGAGAAGAAACTGGAATAAACTATTAGAAAGCTATTTCAATAATTAAGGCAAGAGGGCATGAGATACAAGATACTGTGAATGTAGAATCCACAAAATTAGACAAATTATTAGAAGGAACAAGGGATTCAAGGACAGAAAATGCAGTATATTTGAACTATTCAAAACGGGATCAAGACTGTGAAGGGCAAGGGTGTGAAGGGCAAGGGTAATAGATTGTGAGATTAGGGAAGGGACAGATGGATAAAAAAATAAAAAATAAATTCAAGAGCAGTAAAAGAGAGAGACAGGAAGATATTAGGATCAAAGTGGAAATCTCAGAATTTAAGGTCTTTTACCCATAGTTATGGGTAAAAGATCTAAGAATACAACCATTCTTGTGAATGGCTAAGATAGAAGGAAGATAAAGATGAAAGCAGTAAAGAAGGTGAATAAAATAGAAGGCCAGAATAGTTGTGGCAAAGAGGTTTATGACAAGACAATCTAAATGGTGGAGATGTTACTGATAGTAGCAAAAGAACAGTTTAGACAAGGAGTCCCTAGTACTAAGAAAGTAGTCAGGAATGAACTGTCTTCTGAAGGAAACTAGGCATTCATTATTGAAAAAGAAAATAGAAAAAGATTGAGTAATCCATTTCTTCATTTGTCAAATGAGAGGTGAGCTAGATGACCTCTAGCATCCCTTCCAACTCTACTACCATCTTATTTAGAAATCTACAATAATTTGCTTTTATTTGTTATAATGTAGAACATTAAATAGATACAATTAAGTATTTAAGGACCTCCAAATCTGACCTCAATTTAACCATCAGCTCATTCTTTCTAAATACATTACATGTGTGCCTCTCTGCTCTCCCCCATCCCTCATAAATAGCATGTTCTTTTCCACTGATGTGTTTTTGTTCATGCTGCTCTCTTCATATGATTTTCTCTGATTTTTTTGGGTTCAGTTTATACACTAATTCATAGCCACTTAACAGAATAACCCTAGTATAATCCCACAGTGAGTGATTTTTCCCTTATATGAAATCCTATAATTGCTTTGAACTGTTCTCTGCTTCTCACATCTTTTCAATTCAGTCATAAGGAGTTTGAGGACAAGAACTGTGTCTTCTCATCCTTAGATGTGCAGAGAATACACAATTGAATTTAAATATTTCTTGAATAAAAACTGGGCTATTTTTAAACGAAATGCCCTATGCTCCACATAATTTTATTGCAATATACACCCTTGAGAAAGAGGTCTTCCAATTATGCATGAATAGAATTCAAATGTATATGACTACATTCATGGTCTCACTGGGTAATTTTGAAATTCCACACACACACACACCCCCCCTTTATTTAAATAATATTTTGTCTTTTTCCTTACATATCAAGAAAATTTTTAGCATTTGTTTTTTACAAGATTCGAAGTTTCAAATTTTTCTCCCTCTGTTTCTCTGAAGATGGTAGACATTTTGCTATTGTTTATAATGTGCTATCACGTAAAACATATTTCCATATTAATCACTTGAAATTCCTCCATAAATTATTGCTGTAAACTTGAGATAAATGTCAGAGGTATCAGTCAGCTCTTACTGAACAGGTCTCTCTGTTCTCATAAACTCATAAATTCTCATAAATAGTATATATACTATTGGCAAGGCAAACGCTACATTCATGAAAGAATTATTATTCTGTGCAATAAAACTTGATTAAATTATCTTTAGAGGCTCCTGTATGGTTACAGGCCTCCTTTTGGTGGCCCTCCTATTCCTCATATTTAAACAAAGGGGGCAGGACACTAGATTTATGTAATCTAAAACTTGGAATGATGGATCAAAGAGGGCAGGGACTACCAAGTTCACCAGTTGTCAGTGATGCCAAGAGAGGTTTATCTTGGTATAATGTAAAACAACCTTGGACTTGACTGTGAAAGTGGGTTCAAATCCTAGTTATCCCTCCCTAAACATACCATCCCACATACCAAGTGATAGCTAAGTTCTCAGCCCTTAAGAAAATTCTTTTAATATATAGTGATTTAAACAGTTCACTGCTATTGGTCCTTGATTCCAAACATACTCCGAAAGAAAAGCATATTAAAGAGAAGATTCATGTGTTCCCACACAATGAAACACACTCACGCAAAGCTTGAAAAAGATCCATACAATACTCACTATTAAGTCAAGTTTCTTAATGGCCTATCTCCTCAGACCAACAGGCTTTAACCAACCTTCACCTCTCAAATCTTTCACTTCACACTATGCTCTCTGGTTCTTTTTCCTTCAGAAAGCTTATCTTGCCTAGTCCTCCTAATTCTTCCTAAAAATGCCTCTAGGTTAGAAGGAGACAAGCACTATCTAAGCTCACCACTAAAGCATAGGCCCCTTAAATATAGGGAATCTATATTTATCACTGCCTTCCTGGTATATGAGTTCATCTGAGAGTGGATATTTAACAGGTTTCCCTCATTGACAGCAAGTTTATTTCTCTTTTTACTTTATTTATTCCTCTTTCTTCCACCTATTTTTAGTTTTCACTCTTCTGTCTTCCCTTTGTCAAGATTCTTCAATCCTCCTCCTTTTGGTGGCCCTCCTATTCCTCATATTTAAACAAAGGGGGCAGGACACTAGATTTATGTAATCTAAAACTTGGAATGATGGATCAAAGAGGGCAGGGACTACCAAGTTCACCAGGTATCAGTGATGCCAAGAGAGGTTTATCTTGGTATAATGTAAAACAACCTTGGACTTGACTGTGAAAGTGGGTTCAAATCCTAGTTATACTACGTGCCACCTATATGTACTATCTTGAAGGGTCAGATTAGAAGATTTGTAAGGTTTCTCCTAAAACTAATCTGCAATCTTTTGACTGAATGATTTTAATTGTTTAGATCTCCAGATCAAAGGACCTGTGTCCGAGTCCCATTTCTTGTAGTTACAACCTAGATAATCTCACAAAAGTCACCTAACTTTCCTCATAGTTCATTTTCTTCATCTCTAATAGGAGGAGGTTGGATTAGATGGCATCTTCCAGATCTAACATAATTTCCAAGTTTCATTCAAGCCCCAATTTGAATAGCAACCTTGGACAGGAGTATGTAAATAATTGAAGTGACTAACTAGAGAATTAACAGCAATTAACAATCAACTCTAGAGAAGCAATATTGTATAATATAGATGAGGAAACTAAAGTCCAAGAGGATTAAGTGACTTGCCAAGAGAACACAGGTAAGGAACAAGTAGGCTTATGCTTCAAAATCAGGTCTTTTGATTCCAGTTTTCTCTCTATTGTACCCCACAAACAATGGGTAGATGCTCACATGTCCAATCCTGTGCTACCTCTATGGAAAATGAACAGTTATCTAGTTGGAGAGACAAAGAACATCTTTAGTCAATAAAAGAGCAATGCCAAAAAGGGACAAAGCAACACATGTAAGTTTCCAAAAAATGGTGACTGACACTGCATGCAATGATTCTGGAGGAAGGAGAGCATGCTTTATGCTGAAATAGTCAAGGAGTAAATGACTGAGCTGGTTTCCTTTTCCTAGATTGCAGGGAAGTCTCCATTGCACAATGCTGTAAGGAACTCGGAGGCAAGGGGGAGCATAATGTTACTTGAATTTAGCCAAAAATTGTATCCTCTTTCTTCTCATTATCAATCCACTTATTTTTATTCCATTTTATGGTTTGCAAATGCTTCATGGCATTTTTCACGAGCAGAATGATTCCCTAGACTGGTATGAGTTTGGCCTGGATTCAAACAAGTTTTGAAAGAGGAGCTTGAGCTAAACAATGATAGTGGATCAGATTTCAAAAAACAGAAAGAAGAGTAGAGAGTAAAGTACATATAAAGTGCCAAAGTAACTAACATATCAAGTCTGCTTAGCTAAAATGAGATTTACTTTGAACCACTGAGCTGTCAAGAGTCAGGAACAGGGGATTTATAAACTAAGATCAGAAAATTTTAGCACATTAGCTGCTTTTCTTCCCTTATAGATCTTTACACTATGCCTCACCCTGGCACTAATCTAAAAGTAAAGAGAGCTGAAATAGCTTTTAATTTGGAGTGGGCTGGATGGGGAAAGACCATTATTTTTTAACACAGAAGTATGAACTTCAGAACGAATTCCACAAGTTCTTATATACCACAGAGCCCAAAACTTCTGTGGCACCCTTTCTGCAACCTATGATAGAGAGACCACACACACAGAGAGAGAAAGAGAGAGAGAGAGAGAGAGACAGAGAGAGAGAGAGAGAGAGAGAGAGAGAGAAAGAGAGAGACAGAGAGACAGAGAGACAGAAAGAGATGCCAAGGGTTTGTGAGTGGCCCAGGATATCATACCACCTATTTTTATCAGAGGCAGAACTTTCTCACGTCTTTCTCATTCCTTGGCCAATACTCTATCTACCACACCAAGTGCTTACAATACACTATAATGATTCTTAACTTGACAGTGACAATTGTTTTTCACTGGGAGCATTTCTTTCAAAAACTCTGAATCTTTCTCTTAAATTGAACACATCAGGAAACCAATATGATGCTTCAGTTATGGAAATGAAGAAGTCAGGATATAGAGAGATTCCTTCACTTTCAAAGAACTGACCACATTTGTAGGGGAATAAGAAGTAGCAAGCTGGGAACTTTTCTAAATCACTCCAAAGCTCTAAATATCAGCAAGAGCCTTCCTACATCAACCAAAGTACTAATATGAAACATTTTACTCCTTAATAATTATCTACTGTAAGATACCAAATGTAGTATAAAGGGTTAGAACTCATTTCCTTTTAAGTCTCCTCATAAGAGTTATTGTTAAGACTGATTTAACAGAAGTGGAAATCTCTCCTAATAATAAATATGAATCACCATTACATGAAAGAAGTGAGATCATCAATTTAGTACCTGTAATTTTTCAAGGCAATGAGAGCTATCAGAATCTGTTATTAGTCACTCATAAACAATGGGGCAGAGGAGTTATATTGAAGTCATCATTTCTTAGCTCTTGAGAATTAATATGACTAACTTTCTGAAACAAATGGCAATGCATTCAATTCTTATAATACTGTACATTTCTGATATGTCTTCTCTATTATTTTCCTTCTCTAAATTTTAACCAAAATTTCATGGTGATTTGAGAGACTAAGGGTATTTACTTAATAAAGCATGCCAAATACATATTCCAAAAGATGTTTAAACTATGTTGAAACCTAGCTTTCTCCATTTGTGACAAGAACAAGGAAGCCTACAAACACGTGGAATTTCCTTTATCCTTGAGAGTCTCACTAAGATTCAGGATAATTTTATTTTATTTTAAGTAGCCTCTGATCATCCCTGCCCCCTTTAGCATTTTGGAAACATGGAATTCCTGAAATCAGCGATTTTGCTCACCTTTAACATTGTAGCCAAATTGGCCATGTGCTCATTCAAGGTGCCCTCTGACTCCTTGTAAGTCAGGCAAGTAAACTGGTATTCCTCTGGATCAAAGGCATCAGCTCCCTGTTGTTCGACATCATTTGCTACCCCCTCATAATAATCTTCTATGTCCCCAGGGTCCTCATCCTCTTCTTCGTCTTCCTCCTCACAATTTGGGTCATAGTCCTCTTCATTGCTGTCAGATCCTTGGCTATTCATGTCCACAGACATTTTAGTGTCCTGCCAAGTTGCAGATCAGGAAAGCAGTTGCCGTTTCCTCCCTCCCCCCCGATTTTACTTCTGTCTCAAATGCATTAGGTACTTCTGTCTTCTAAGGGAGAAAAAAGAAAAAAAAAAACGTTAACTTTTTTCACAAAGAATCACAGCAAAAACATCTTTCACATCCCCAACCCAACAGTATAATGTCATCTCTCTGGGAAGCTACCTGTCATATCAGAAGGCTCTGGTTTAACTCAATGAATATTTACTGAAATGAAAATTTTGAAACCAAAAAACTTTGAGCATGTCCTCTGGCTTCAGGAGAAGCATTAAAGCCTAGCAATAAGAATTTAACTAGTTCTATATCATACTTATAGTAAAATGCTATTTTCCTAGATTAGTAAAGGCTGGATTTAGTCTAGTACACTTCTTGGATGATAAACTTTTGTCCATTTAAAATTAAAGGGAAAGCATAGGAAAACAAAATGATCTAAAAAATTCTCAAGACAAATTCTCACAGAATATCCCTACTCCTGAGGGTTACTAAATGAAAATATAGGACCTATAGGTATAAAAGAAGGTCTTATTCTTTACAATAGGCTGCCCACAGCGATTGCAAATGAGGGGCTGCCAAACATTCTCCCCATACCTGTTATAAATGCTTCCTCATGTGAGATTAATAGAGGGGGCATTTTTAAAGATTAGAATTCCTGCCCATCACTACATCCAGAAAAAAGAGGATGCACTGGCTTTTTTTCCCCTAGTAAACTTATTTTTTAATACACATTACTTTATGAATCATGTTGGGAGAGAAAAAGCAGAGCAAAAGGGAAAAAGCATGGGAAAGACAAAAATAAAAAATAAAAAGAAGTGAACATAGCTTGTGTTGATTTACATTTATTCTCCTTAGTTCTTTTTCTGGATGCAGATGGCATTTTCTATCCAAAGTCTATTGGGACTGCTTTGGATACTGAACTACTGAAAAGAACCAACTCTTTCATGCTGATCATCGAACATTCTTGTTGTTATTGGATGCACTGGCTTTTTAATACTACATTTGACATCTGTGGAGTTAGAAGTTTAGCATGAATAAATGAAAGATAGGTTTCTAATAAGCATCTTTCACCATAAATGTTAAAATGACATTTTTTAAATTAAAGGGCTTATGGACTATCAGGGAACAGATATAGATAATTCACTAGTTGCATATTCATCTACTGAATAATCGATTTGGTTATATGAGCAAGAGAGGACATAATATATGCTGCTTTCATATTTCAAAAGGTGTAAAGCCAAAAAAAAAAAAAAATCACTTTTCACACTTCTCATAGAACTGAATGCTAATTATATATGAAAAAAAAGTGTCAAGCTAGAAAAACAAAAAGTTGTAAGTATAGCAAATAATCTAATTTTAAGTCTATGTTGGCAGAGTCCAACAAATTTTCAGTGATTTACTTCTCTGCAAATATTCTATTGTTAGTGATTATTTGAATTAAGAAAATCATTACACTCAATTAATAATTACATAATGCCTCTAACTTTAATCATTAGGAGTCTAAAACCCAAGCTTTCTTATTTCAGCACTAGAAGGAATTAATAAACTCCAAATTGGTCTAGATACTAAATCACAAAGAACATCCACTTAATGGTGGGAATGAGGACTAAGCCTGGGATTTCACTAGAAAATGTTCCATCAGTTCATCTAACTCTTCCCTTTCTAATGAATTATCCTGGGAATCACCAATTTGTTTGTTTCCCCAATCAGACATGTGATTTGATTTATATCATGATCTCTTGGTGAGAAAACTTCCTCTATCAATGAAGATCAGCACCTTCTCCACAACTTATGGTCTTAAGAGAGTTGCTTAGAACACTGAGACATTACATAACTTGCCTAGGGTCACATAGTAAAGGCAGTACTTGAACATAGGCCATCCTATCCTCTACTCCATGCTACACTTCAATTTCCTGGAAAGAACACTTCATCAAACATCATGTGAAAAATGAACTTGAAGCAAAATTTCAAATACAGCTTGCCTAAAAGATTATGGACTGACTCATTTAAAGATATTAAAGCTTAAAGTTTCAAGCTTTAATAGCTTAAAAAAGCACTAAGTCTTTCAGAAAACTCTATATAATGTAAACTGATCAGCTGACTTTGCTATGTAACAAGTGCACAGTTTTATAGCTCATAAAATCATAGTAACTATACAATATTTATATTTAATTTTTAATAGACTCATGATAAAAGGGCAGTCCAAGTTGCCAATATTCATCACAGTTAAGTATCATGGAAAAAATAAATAAATAAGAAAACAGGTACCAGAGTTTCTTGAAGATCTGCCAACTTGGTGTCACCCAAATACTCTATACCATATGATTTCCATCTAAAATCAGAAGAGAAAAAAGGATTATATCAATACAGTTTTTTTTGAAAAGATGCCAGGATACCCTTGTTTAATTCCAGAGACAAAAAGGGTCATCTAAAAATGGAACAGAGAGAGACCATACATTATGAATGATAATCTTTTCCTGGACACTCTTCTCTAGGTTTTCAAGACACTGCTCTCTCCTGGTTCTTCTCCTACCTGTCTAACTCAGTTTCCTTTGCTGGATCTTCCTCCAAGTCATGCCCCCAAGGGTTGGTCCTGGGTCCTCTTCTCTTCGCTCTCTATACCAAGAGTTCTTAACCTGAGGTCCATGAATGCTCAAAGGGTCCCTGGATAGATTTCAAGGGGTCCAAGTTCATGGACGGGAAAAAAATTACATTTTTATTTCAATAAAACTGATTTCCTTTGTAATCCTATGTATTTTATTTTATGCATTTAAAAATATTCTAAGAAAAGATCCATAGGCTTCAGACTGCCAAAAGGTCCATGATCCAAAACAAGTTAAGAACCCTTGCACTGTACTATCTTGTTTGGTGATCTCATCTGTCGCCATAGTTCAATCTTATTCTCTATACAGATAATTTTCATATTTATTTATCCAGCCTTAACAGCTCTAATAAACTCTACTTTCACATTTCTAGCCCACTGGGTATCTCAAACCTCAATCTACTGAAAATTGATTACCTTCTTCCTCTCCCCCTGGCACTCTTCCCAAATGTTTTCCTGTTCTTAGCTTCCCTATTACTGTGGACCGCACCATAATTCCCCCAGTTAAGCATACTCAACACTTAGGTCTCCTTAACTCTTCATTCTTATTCATCCCACATACCCTGTTCACTAAGTCTTTGTCTTTTCTACCTTCACATCTCTTTTCTGCTCACAAAGTCACCCTCCTGGTATAAGTCCTCATCACTTTCCACAGAGATTACTGAAAGAGTTTATTAGTTCTTCTGCCTGCTTTAAGTCTCTCCCTATTCAAATCCATCTCCCAATTCAGATTCCAGTAATTTTCCTAAAGCACATATCTGAAAATGTCACCTCTATTAAAACTCTAGTGGCTCTCTATCACATTTAGAATCAAATATAAAATCCTCTGATTTTTAAAGCTGCTCATGACCTGGTCACTTCCTACTTTTCCAGTCTTACATTTTACTCTCCTCTTCATATTTTTATGATCCAAGAATAGTGACCTTCTTATTGTTCCTCACACACAACATCTCTACTCCTAATTCTATGCCTTTTCCTAGGTGAACCTGATGCTTGGAATGCTCTCCTTCACTGTTTCTGACATCTGACTTCCTTTAAGATAGTTCATATTCTATCTTCTAAAAAAAGACCTTTCCTGGTCTTCTGAGATTACTGTCCATTTATACTGCATTTTGCATGTACATAGTTTTGAGCATTGTCTCTTCTTCCATTAGGATGTGAACTCCTTGAGGGTAGGAAGTATTTTCACCTTTCTTTGTGAAAACTCAGTACTAAATAATTAGAAAATCTAGTACTTAGCAAAATGCTTATTAAGTCACTAGTTCTTGAAAAGAGAGGATAGCAATTAATAATTGCAATTTCCACTGTCCAAAGTACACGCAATGTGAAACTTCTTAAAGAAACACAGGTTGTTGCCTTCACTGCAACAAGTCTTAAAGAGTTGCCTAAACTACTGTAAAATTAAGTGACTTAGGGTCACAATGTCACAATGTGTCAGAAATAAAACAAAAGTCTTATTGGCTCAGAAGCCATCTGACTTATCCACTTTGCCAAATGACCTCTCAATGGTTCTAAGACATACTCAAAAAAGAAGACAGAAAAGTAAACTACGAGGAGCTAGCTGAGCACAAACTCAAGGAAAATAACTGCCCAATTCTCTATCATTTCCCTTTCTTATTAACACTGCTCAGACTTCTAAAACTAGACACCAATTCAAACAATCCTTTTGAGGTTGAGAACAAAATTACATAACAAGGCATTGAAATTTTCAAATTAAGTTGTAACTAACTTAAAATAGAGGCTCTCACTGAAAAATATTCCTTCTGTCAAAACCCAACACTTTCACTGTTTCTATAACTAAACTAGAAAGTAGTCATGACAAAATTTCATTTTAAAATATGAAGCATTCTACATCAGAAACTTTTTACAAGAATTTTCATTTATGGTAGCAATATACACTACATAACAAACATATGCCCACTCCTCTGTGGCACGTTATCACCAGTTACAAAGAATCTAAATCTTTTGCAGACAAATCAACCAGGACTTCATAATTATGCTTCATGTGATCCAATTAAACTGAACAAGCATTAATTATTCATGGAAGATATTTACTTCTGCTAGCTTAACTTTCACAACTTCCTTGTAAATAAAACCCTTTTAAAGAAAAAATAATAAATCTGAACCAAAGGAAAACCAAGATCCAAATCTTGACAATGACTTGAGAGGTCATATTTTCAAACAACAAAAAACAAACTAATTTTATTGCAACTTTCCATTTGTCACTTTTACTATGAAACTGATGGAACATCATATACAAATTTAATGATATTCCCCGCAAAACTAAGTAGCAAAGGAAGAGTTACACCTTTCTAAAAAGCTTAACTATTTCTTTTTCCTCACTAATACCAAGAGAGAAGGAATTTTTAGGGCTTTCCCCCTTTTTTAAAAGATTTTGATTTTTTTATTGTTGTTCTGAATTTGACCAACATCAATAATCAAATGTTTCTATATACAAAAAGAACATCACATTAGTCTCAAAACCAGAAAAAGTTCTCAAACTTTTGTTCTCAGTATCTTCATGTTGTTAAAAACCTATTGAGGATCTGTTCAAGGAGTTTTTGTTCACATGGGTTATATTTATAGCTACTTACTATATTAGAAATAAAAAATGATTTTGAATTTGTAGACCCTCTGAAAGGGTTTCAGAGACCCTAACAATTTTTTGGACTACACTTTGAGGACCACTACTCAAAACGATCCTGCTTTTCTGAATCTACCTTTAAACTTCACAAAAGAACCTTCTAAGAGACATACACCCAAAGGTGATACATCCCAAATCTGAATGTTCTTCTGAATCAAATACAAAAGATTTTTGATATACTTCTAATAAATCACTCAAGTACTGCAAAGAAAGATGGAAGGAAAGAGGGAGAGGTGAAGGAAGTGAAGGGGGGAGGAGGGGAAGATAATGAAAAACTTTTATAGTTTCAACATAGTTTCAAATTCAAATTCAAGAACCTCTAAATATACATGTATATGAAAGGTCTTACAAAGTCAATCCAAATCTATTTCTTTGTTAATGGTTCATTTTAGTTTTTAAAAAATCCAGTTATGTTCTAAATATGACATGTTGTATTTCTATTTAGTAGCAAGCCCAAACCAGCGATACATAAAGGGTAAGGGCACCTGACCAACAAGACAGTATCATAGTGGATTTGAGTGGCCCTCAAAAGGCCTCAGGAAGACCTGTGTTTAAGTCTTGCCTCTGATACATGCTGGTTGTGGGACTCTACATAAGTAACTTGGCCTCCTAGTATTCCAAGACTATACATTTTAAGACTATAAACTTCAGAATAACCTACATTGATAGAATGTTCTCTCACTGTATAAGATTATTTGCAAATGGCCTAGAATCTATATGACAATGGTAATGGAGTCTTTCCTTAAAGACCTCCAAGGAGAAAAAACCTACCACTTCTTAAAGACTGAATCAATTGACAGGACATTTTTCCTGACATTGAGCCTAATTTTATCTTTTTACAACTTCCCATCCTGCTACTCCTCATTCTGTCTTTTTTGGGTCGAACAAAATTAGTCTAAACCCTTTTTCATATGACAATTACTCAAATATCAGAACATAGCTAAAGTTTTCTCAAGCCTAAATATTCCCAATTCTTTCAATGATCTTCATATGCCATGTACCCCAAAACTTTCACCATCCTGTATGCTATATAGTTTGTCAGATACCAGAATTAAATGCAATGAAATGTGACTACATCAGGATACAGTAGGACTATCACTTCCTTATTTCTAGAAACTATGTTTTGCTTAATGCAATCCAAGATCACAATAGTCCTTGTGGCTCCTGAATTGCACAAATTCATAATGAGTTTGCAGTCTACTAAAACCATCTTTTTCTAAATAACTATTGTCTAAACCCCATCTAATGAATTTCACCTTCCTATATTTATCTTAATGTTTTAGCTTGTTAAGATCTTTTCAATATCCTTTTACACAATGTTATTTTTCTCCCAGCTATGTGCAATCTGAAATGATATTCTATCTATGCCTATATTCCAATCAATAATAAAAATTTTAATAGCACAAACCCAAGAACAGAGCACTGCACTGGAGCTCTCCTGCTTGGATGACAATGAACCATTAACAATTATTTTCAATTCAACCATACATCCAGTTCTGAATCAATCTGTGCATTTTCAGATCTCTATCTCTTCATCTCCACAATAAAAGGTATGAGACTTTTTATCAAAATCTTTATTAAACTAGAAGTAAAATATATTCACAGTATTCATCTACCACTTAAGTAATCCTGTCAAAAAAAGGAAATAAAAGTTAATTTTACATAAGTATGCCTAACATTTCCATGGTACTTTATGGTGTGTAAAGCATTTTACAAAAAATATTATCTCATTTGATCCTCACACTCACTCTGGGAAGTCAGTGCTATTACTATACTAATTTTCAGGTGAGAAAACTGAATCTGAGAGAGGTTAAATAACTAATTAAAGTTCAGTAGCAGAGGCTACTAGGCAACTAGGTGGTGGTAGAGGGCATGTCCAACTCTTTGTGACCCCTTGTGTAGTTTTCTTGGCAAAGATATTATAGTGGTTTGCCTTCTCCAATTGATTTTACAGATGAAGAAATGAAGGCAAATAGAACTCTGTGACGTGTCCTTGTCACTTTAACCCAAGTGACTTGCCCAGGGTCAGATAGTGTCTGAGACTAGATGTGAACTCAGGAAGATTTCCTGAGTCCAGGCCCAACACGATCTACTGTGTCACTGACTCCATATTTATCTTGGGTATTAACCACCTGTTAATCATTTTTGTTCTGTCACTTTCAGGTCAAAAGCCATTTTCCTTGGGGTTCATTGAGATCACAAATCCAAACGAAAATGCAAATACCAATGAAATAAATGAATGAAAAGTACTGTATATCAAGCATCATGCTATGTACTGGGATACAAATACCATTGATGAACAATGATCATTCTTAGGAAGCTTACAGTTTAATCATGAAGACAAAAAAAAATTATATATATATATATATCTATGTATGTATGCTATGTCAATGATGACCATGTTTTGGTCTCAGAGATCACAAAAATTGAATAGAGCAATACGAGAGTAAATTAAGAAGGAAGAATACATGCATATCACTTGTCAATAAAAATACAGCTGTTTGCTAGCTCTCTGCTGATGAAATCTAGGTCAAAAAATAAAAGTTCCCACACAATGTTTTCACAAAATCAATTACATGATCACTTTTGAGTGAAACCTATAAAATCATTTGTGCATACATTCATATAAGAACTTTTCACTTATGAAAATACCTTAATTTTTCTTAAGGAACCAGAGAGCAAAACAGAAATGCTAAGTATTATTACTAATCAATATGTATAATAAACAATACCTCAAATTTCTATTGTGTTTCCTCATTAGGTTTCTTTCTTTTTTTAGAAACTGGCTCTCCCTATGTAGTCCAAGTTGGAAAAGTAGTGGCTATGTCCACACTAATTCCAATACTGATTGGTTGGTAAGTTTTAATTGGTTCCATTTTCCAAATCTGGGTCAGTTCATCCCTCTTTAGACATCGCATTAGCATTAAACATGGGAGGACAGTATTGATGACTGGATTCTAGTAGATTCCAGATCTGTTCTAGTCCCCACAGCAGCTGAGAATCCCAATAGCAGAGATTACAAATATGTACTACCTCTCCTCCCAAGGTTTTACTAGAAACAGCTTCACAAACCTAGTGAGTGACAGTCAATATATGATGCTGATTCTATTTCACATAAAGAAATAAAATAAAGACCTGGAAATGCCGAAACATAATGCAAACTTCAGAGACCTAATACCCACTTTTGAATTTCATCTGTAGATCTGGTTTATGGTTCCAAGCCTAACAATAACAACAACAAAAAACAAAACACAAAAAAAGCAACAAACAAAAAAAAACACAACCCTAAGAAAAGTATTTTTTTTGGTTTTTATTGAAAAGGTTTACTAACTTCAATATCTAAAGTTTTCTGGAGGATTATTTTTTTCTATTTTCCAGAGTTTAGGAAAAAAAATTTTAATTCAACAGTTTCCCAAATTGGCACTGATAAGCCAACCAGGCCATTTCTCATCATATGACCAAAACAGACCCACCTGACACAAATTAGATAAAAATGAATCTCAACTGGCAATAGAGTCCATACTCTTCTTGCTCAGTGACCACTTCAGGCACTATATCTTTTTAGTTCATTTAGTAGCTTATTTTATTCACTTTTCAGAACCAAATGTTTGTTCTTTTTGAAAACATCACAAAGGTTTTTGGTATTTTATTTAGTCAATTAACAAGCAATGTTAAGTGCTTACTATGAGCTGGAGATAAAGTCAAAAATAAAACATTCTATGGAGAGACGTGAATACGTACAAAATGGTAATAAAGGTAATGGTGAGAGTTAGGAGCAGTGAAGAGCAAATATACATTTCTAAACACAAATTATCACTTATTAGAGCCCATCAATATGAGTATAGAAAGAAACTTGTACGACCTATAGCTTAAAGTGACGGTTCACCCTAAGGAGTTAACAATGTGTCATTTGATTTCCGGAAAATCTAAGAGCCAAGCCTGTTAGGAGTTACTTTCATTGAAGTTTGATTTACAGGCTTGGAAATTTATTCCGTGGAAAACTCAGAAACATCTCATAACTAGGGTTTAGGTTCCTTACTAGTCCGACTAGTAAAGGCCAGTTCAAGTCACACTCTCTCTCAGCCCAAAAAAAGGGTGGTGGTTGTTAGAGGAAGGGGGTGTTAGAGGAGAACGGACCTAACTTCCCGAAACGAGAGGGAATACTAAAGCGGAGAGAATACACCCACAAACTTTGTATCAAAGAAAGAGGAGTTGCAGAGGGAGCCGGGAAGAAGGGAAACCCCCCACACACACGCGCACGCACGTCCCCCTCCCCAGAGCCTCCGAGGCCTGGCCAGGATTTTGAGTGTGGACGAAGGGCCAGGCGGCGGCAGTTAACTACCCCAAGAGAGAACGAGCTGGGCCCGGACGGGGAAGACTGCTCTTCGCAACTCCACCGGATCGAGGGGCATGGGGAGTGGGCATCATGCTGAGCTGGCCGTCATGGGGTGGGCCAAGGAGAGGCTCAAGCCTCTATTGGGAGAGCTCAGAGGGGAAAAGGGGTCCTCAGATTCAAGGCCGGACCAGTGAGGCCGCCCCGACTCCCATTCTGGCTCCAATCCGGCTCTGGCTCCAGCTCTCGTCAGGTGTAAACAAGGCCAAGGCCAAGGCCCCGCGCGCCCACCCGCGCCTCGTTCCGCACTCACCCGGGCGCCGGGGTCCCCGCGGCTGATGTGCCCCGGGCCGGGCCAAGCCTGGCCGGGGCGGGACGGGGGACTAGGAGGAAGGGACCGGCAGCGCAAGGGACAAGACCGACGCGGCTCCCTCGGGCTCCTTCCTCCGGCAAACGTCGCCGACGCCTGAGCCGGATATGGGCCGTCGCCGTTACGTCACTTCCGGGCCGGGTCTGGATGACAGAGATTCCCCCTTACGCAGCCGAGAGCTCTAGGCCGTGTTTGGCCACCGCCCCCGGAACGGAGTTGGAAAGAAGCGGGCGCTATTTGGGCCCCTTGCCGGAGTCCTTCCTAGATCCCGCTGCTGCAAACCCCACCCCAGACCGTCCTGATTGCTTCCTGCCCTGTAGGCCATCTCTTCCAGTCCTTAAAAATCTTGGTCCTGGAACGTTAGAGATCTTAGAGGCAGAAGGGATCTTATAGGTCTTCCGGGCCAAACGGTTGACTGTATAGATGAGGAAAATGAACCGGGAGAGAGGCTGTAAATGTTCCCAAATCACATAGGTAGCAAGCTGCAGAGCAGACCACGCTCTTTTCAGGACTGTGTGGTACACGGTGAGACAGGGAGCCAGGCTGTCCCCTAAGACCTCTCATCCTAGCCTAGATAAAAATCTGAGCAAAATATCCCGGAGCTTCACTTCCCCACAAGAGTTAGGCTGAGCAGAAGCTGATGACCTTTGTGCGAATCCCTTCATTGGTGAGCTTTAAAAAGTCAGGACCATCCATCCGCTTTATTTTATTTTTTTGCTGAGGCAGTTGGGGTTAAGTGACTTGCCCAGGGCCACCCAGCTAGGACGTGTTAAGTGTCTGAGGTGGGATTTGAACCCTGGCCTCCTGACTATAGGGTTGGTGCTCTAACCCCTGCAGCCACCTAACTGCTCCGACTGTGTATTTTATACATTTAAAAACATTCTGAGAAGAGATCCATAGTCTTCCCCAGACTATGGGAAGTTCATGACACTAAAAAAGTTAAACGGGATTTATTTATTTCTCAAGATAATTCCAATAGATTTGCAGTGGAAAAGGCCATATGCATTCAAAGAGAGCTATGGAGGCTGAATTTGGACTGAAGCATAGTATTTTCATCTCCTTTTGTTGCTGTTTTCTTCCTCGTGATTTTTCCTCCTTTGGTCTGATTTTTCTTGCACAATAGGACAAATATGAAAATATGTTTAAAAGGATTGCACATTTTTAACCTATATCAGATTGCTTGCTGTCTTAGGGAGGAGAGAGGGAGAAAAATTTGGAACAAAGTCTTAAAAAATTTAATGTTGAAAGCTGTCTTTACATGTATTTGGAAAAATAAAATACTATTGAGAAGGGGAAAACACACTTATCTTGAAGTACTGTCTCATTTAGTTTTGGAGGTTCTCCCCAAAGTAAATCAGGCTTACATTGCTCTTTCTCTATTTTGTAGGAAATCTCTTACTATCTTTCCATTTAGGTCTCCACAGATGTGGGTAAATGAGTGCATCCAATTTTGGTATAAGTATTTAAGATAACATTGCATTGATCAGGTTTTAAATAACTTTTTTCCTGGCAAGAAATACAAAGGTCTCATAGGGCTCATAAATATACTCAGAAAACACTTCAACAACTTAGAGAAGTCTGGAAACAGTGTATTGTATAGAACAGTCAATAAATATTTTTTTATTAGCACCTCTTCCCTAACCTTTTCAGTCTTCTTACATCTTACTCCCCACTCAGCGCTCTTTGATCCAGTGAAATGGTCTTGCTGTTTCACAAACAAGATATTTTTTTCCAAGTATTTTCTCTGGCGGTAGATCATTCCTGGAATGCCCCCCTTCTCATTTTCACTTTCTGGTTTCCTTGGCTTCTTTTAAGTCCCACATAAAAACCTATTTTTTAATAGGTTTTTCCAACTCTTTTTAATCCTAATACTTTCCCTCCCCTTTTCCTATTTATCCTGGATTTAGCTTGTTTGTACATATCTGTTTGCGTTTCTCTCCCCTCCTCCCTTCCCCCCCCCACCCCCCACCCCCCCCAGTGGATTATGAGTTCCTTGAGGGCAGGAACTGTCTTTGGCCTCTTTTTATATCCCCTAATACACAGTGCAGGTGCTTACTAAATGTTTATTGACTGTCAGAGGACTGAACTTGAAATCAGGAAGAGCCTGCTTTAGATATTTACAAGCTATAAGACCCTGGTGAAGTTATTTGATATTTCAACTTTATGGGTAAAGAACATTGGATTTGATAGTCAAGCTTTTAGACTTGCAGTTCTAAATCAAAGATTGTATGATCCATTACTGGTTAAGTCCCATTTCTCCAAGAGTCTAATGTCCTACAGAATTGTAGAAACACCCCATCTAAGGAAAGATACCTAGAGATGATAAGAAATCCAGACCTTGATAATTTTTGAGTATCTTTCCATAGAAATTCACATGGCTATTTAACTATATGGTAATACTTTGAAATTTTGGATTGTTCTGAAAAGGAAGTGCATTTGGTGCTAATAGATTGGCCTTCCCCAACAATGTTAAGTCCTTTTACCCATAGAAGCCTATTATACATTTAGCCACATCATATAACTTTTATGACTTGGAGTCCCCAAGAAGGGAAACATATTTAGGATTGTTAGACTCATAAATTTCCTTTCCAGCAGATAAGCAGAATCTAGATCTCTTAATGCATACTTTGTGACTTTAGTTGTTTGCTATTGCTCCTCCCTGCACTGAAGGCTACATCTTGTTCTCTTGCAAAAAGGCATACTACTTGATAAATTTCTTTTTTATATGTATTTGAGGACTGGCCCCCCTCTTATTCTGAGTTGAAATGAAGCCAAGACAGCCCTCTTTGTATGGCCACAAACTGGAAACTGAGTGGATGCCCATCAATTGGAGAATGGCTGAATAAATTGTTGTATATGAATGTTATGGAATATTATTGTTCTGTAAGAAAGATCAGCAAGATGATTTCAGAAAGACTGGAGAGACTTACATGAACTGATGTTGAGTGTACTTTAAGAACAATACTATATGATGATCGATTCTGATGGGCATGGTCCTCTTCAACAATGAGATGTAACAAATCAGTTCCAATTGAACAGTAATGAACTGAACCAGCTACACCCAGCGAAAGAACTCAGGGAAATGAGTATGAACCACTACATAGAATTCCCAATCCTTCTATTTTTGTCCGCTTGCATTTTTGATTTCCTTCATAGGTTGATTGCACATTATTTCAAAGTCCAATTCTTTTTGTGCAATATACAGTACATGTACAGACATGCATACATATATTGTATTTAACATATACTTTAACATATTTAACTTGTATTGGTCTACCTGCCATCTGGGGGGATGGGCAGAAGGAGGGGAAAAATTGGAACAAAAGATTTTGCAACTGTCAATGCTGAAAAATTATCCATGCATATATCTTGTAAATAAAAAGCTAAAAGAAAAAAAGGAAAAAAGAAAAGAAAAGAAAGAAAGAGCAAATAGTGAGGATGGGGACTGGCCAAAGCGCCAGTATTTATAAACATGTCCATGCAGAATTCTCAATGTTGCAGTTGCTAAATGGATTTTGGAGAATGCATAGACACTCTATAACTGGTCTAATTAAAATAGCAAATAGAAATCTCTTTGATTAGCTTTGGCCAAGTAGCCAGAATTAGGGATGTATTCCAGAAGTACTAGTTATTAGGTTTCATCTCTTCTACTCTGGTAGCAGCACTCCAGTTGAGTGAAAGTATTGTAAGGGGAGAGATCTTAATCTCTTCCTGTCCAAGACTGACATGAATCCTATGAATATGGGCCTCAGTTCTTGGTCTCTATCTTTGGGGTGTTTTTTTTTTTTTTTGTTTTGTTTGTTTGTTTGTTTGCTTTATTTTGCTTAAAGAAGAAGGAGATTGGAGGCTACAACTTTGTATATTTTAAAAGGTCAGGAGAACAAGAGGTCCTGTGGTGGAATTTATAGTCAATTAGTTGGTCCAGCTTTGAGGCACCTAAGAGTGACCTTTGGGATCTGGCTCAATGGTAGCTAAAACAATGGCTTATTGAGAAATATGTCTCATTGGATCATGGACTTGGTGGAACTAATGCTATGTAGAAACAAAGTCTGAGCCCACTCTTCTTGAAGTGATATAAAAGAAAATGACAAGATAAATATGTTTATATCCAGGTTATATCTTTGAAGTATTAATATCCTTTTATAGCTAATTGATGTTGATTGTTAAATGGAACTAAGATGTCAAGTACTAGTAATTAATGATGGGGCAAAATCCACCAGAAGGGAGAAGCTGATAGTATTATAAAAAGATACCCCATTAATTCCCTTGAAATTCTTGACCTTTTGTTTTTCCATATGAACTTTGTTGTTATTTTTTCTAATTCATCAAAGTAGTTTTTTGGGAGTCTGATTGGTATAGCGCTAAATAAGTAGATTAATTTAGGTAGTATTGTCATCTTTATTATATTTGCTCGCCCAATCCAAGAGCATTTAATATTTTTCCAGTTGGTTAGATCAGACTTAATTTGTGTGGAAAGTGTTTTGTAGTTTTGCTCATAAAGTTTCTGATTTTCCCTTGGCAGATAGATTCCTAAATATTTTATACAATCAGTAGTTACTTTAAATGGAATTTCTTTTTGTATATCTAACTGTTGGGTTTTGTTAGTGATATATAAGAATGCTGATGACTTATGTGGGTTTATTTTATATCCTGCAACTTTGCTGAAGGTGTAGATTGTTTCTAATAACTTTTTGGTAGAATCTCTGGGGTTTTCTAAGTATACCATCATATCATCAGCAAAGAGTGATAATTTGGTTTCCTCATTGCCTTTTCTTATTCCTTTAATCTCTTTCTCAACTCTTATTGCCAAAGCTAGCATTTCTAATACAATATTAAATAGTAACGGTGATAGTGGGCAACCTTGTTTTACTCCTGATCTTATTGGAAATGGTTGCAGTTTGTCCCCGTTACATATAATGCTTACTGCTGGTTTTAAATAGATGCTACTGATTATTTTAAGGAAAAGTCCATTTATTCCTATACTCTCAAGAGTTTTTAATAGGAATGGATGTTGGATTTTATCAAATGCTTTTTCTGCATCTGTTGAGATGATCATATGGTTTTTGTTAATTTGATTATTAATATGGCCAATTATATTGATAGTTTTCCTAATATTGAACCAGCCCTGCATTCCTGGTATAAATCCTACTTGATCATGATGTATTATCCTGGGGATGATTTTCTGTAGTCTTTTTGCTAATATCTTATTTAAGATTTTAGCATCAATATTCATTAGGGAGATTGGTCTATAATTTTCTTTCTCTGTTTTCAACCTACCTGGTTTAGGTATCAGTACCATGTCTGTGTCATAAAAGGAGTTTGGTAGGACTCCTTCATTCCCTATTTTTTCAAATAGTTTATAAAGCATTGGGGCTAATTGTTCTTTGAATGTTTGGTAGAATTCATATGTAAATCCATCTAGTCCCGGGGATTTTTTTTTAGGGAGTTGATTAATAGCTTGTTCTATTTCTTTTTCTGAAATGGGACTATTTAAACAATTTACTTCCTCCTCTGATAATCTGGGAAGCCTATATTTTTGGAAGTAGTCATCCATTTTACTTAGGTTATCAAATTTATTGGCATAAAGTTGGGCAAAGTAACCCCTTATTATTTCTTTAATTTCCTCTTCATCAGTGGTAAGTTCTCCTTTTTCATTTTTAAGACTGCCAATTTGATTTCCCTCTCTCCTTTTTCTAATCAGATTTACCAAAGGTTTATCAATTTTATTGGTTTTTTCATAAAACCAACTCTTAGTTTTATTTATTAGTTCAATAGTTTTTTTTACTTTCTATATTATTAATTTCTCCTTTTAATTTTAGAATTTCAAGTTTAGTAATTGATTGGGGGTTTTTAATTTGGTCTTTTTCTAACTTTTTAAGTTCCAGGCCCAATTCATTGATCTTCTCTTTTTCTATTTTATTCAAGTAAGCCTCTAAGGATATAAAATTTCCCCTTATTACTGCTTTGGCTGCATCCCATAAATTTTGATATGATGTCTCATTGTTGTCATTATCTTGAGTGAAATTATTAATTGTGTCTATAATTTGCTGTTTCACCCAATCATTCTTTAAGATGAGATTATTTAGTTTCCAATTACTTTTTGGTCTATTTACACCTAACTTTTTGTTAAATATAGTTTTTATTGCGTTGTGATCTGAAAAAAAAGCATTTACTATTTCTGCCTTCCTGCATTTAATTTTGAGGTCTTTATGTCCTAATATATGGTCAATTTTTGTGTAGGTTCCATGAACTGCTGAGAAGAAAGCATACTCCTTTCTGTCACCATTCAGTTTTCTCCATAGATCTATCATACCTAATTTTTCTAATATTCTATTTACCTCTTTAATTTCTTTCTTATTTGTTTTGTGATTTGATTTATCTAAATCTGAGAGTGCAAGATTGAGATCTCCCACTATTATAGTTTTGCTGTCTATTTCTTCTCGCAACTCTCTTAGCTTCTCTTTAAGGAAGTTAGATGCAATACCACTTGGTGCATATATGTTTAATACTGATATTGCTTCATTCTCTATAGTACCCTTAAGCAAGATATAGTTTCCTTCCTTATCTCTTTTAATTAGATCAATCTTTGCTTTTGCTTGATCTGAGATAAGGATGGCTACCCCTGCTTTTTTGACTTCACCTGAAGCATAATAGATTCTGCTCCAGCCTTTTACCTTTAGTCTATATGTATCTCCCTGTTTTAAATGTGTTTCCTGTAAACAACAGATTATAGGGTTCTGACTTTTTATCCAGTCTGCTATCCGCCTCCTCTTTATGGGAGAGTTCATCCCATTCACATTTGCGGTTAAAATAACCAATTCTGCATTTCCTGCCATCCTAATATCCCCAGATTATACTTTTCTTTTTCTTGCCCTCCTTCCCTTCTTCCCTATTGATCCCACTAACGTCGCACAGCTCTCCCTCTTTAGTATCCATCCCTCCTCCCTTGGAATCCCTTCCCCTTTCTTGTACCCTTCCCTTATTACTCTTTTTCCTTCTCCCTTTTCCTCTCCCACTTTTTAATGAAGTGAGAGAAGAATCCGTGTAAAACAAATATGTCAATTGTTTCCTCTTTGAGCCAACTCTGATGAGAGTAGGATTCACACAATGTTCCTCCCCCTCTCTAAGTTCCCTCATATATGATAGGTTTCCTCTGCCTCATTGTCGCATGTAGTTTCCCTCTTTTTATCTCCCTTCTTCCCTTTTTCTGGCACTATCCCCTTTCCATTTCTACTTCCCTTTTTTATGTTATATTGGTAAAATCAAATTATACATATGATTTTTATGTATATTCACAACAGAAATACAGTTCTCAAGAGTTCCTTTTACCTTTTTCTACTTCTCTTGATTCCTGTTGTTGAAGATCAAATTTTTTGTTTAAGTCTGGTTTTTTTCCTTAGAAACAGATGGAATTCCTCTATTTCATTAAATATCCATCTTCTTCCGTGGCCTAGCTGTACCAGATCTAAAATTATATTATAAAGCAGCAGTTACTAAAACCATCTGGTATTGGCTAAGAAATAGACTAGTTGATCAATGGAATAAGTTAGGTTCAAAGGACAAAACAGCCAATAACTTTAATAATATAGTGTTTGACAAACCCAAAGACACCAGTTTCTGGGATAAGAATGCATTATTTGACAAAAATTGCTGGGAAAATTGGAAATCAGTATGGCAGAAACTAGGCATTGACCCACACTTAACACCGTACACCAAGATAAGGTCAAAATGGGTTCATGACCTAGGCATAAAGAATGAGATTATAAATAAATTGGAAGAGCATAGGATAGTTTACCTGTCAGACCTGTGGAAGAGGGAGGAATTTATGACCAAAGAAGAACTAGAGATCATTATTGACCACAACATAGAAAATTTTGATTATATCAAATTGAAAAGTTTTTGTACAAACAAAACAAATGCAAACAAGATTAGAAGGGAAACAATAAACTGGGAAAACATTTTTACAATCAAAGGTTCTGATAAAGGCCTCATTTCCAAAATATATAGAGAACTGACCCTAATCTATAAGAAATCAAACCATTCTCCAATTGATAAATGGTCAAAGGATATGAACAGACAATTCTCAGATGAAAAAATTGAAACTATAGACATATGAAAATATGCTCCAAATCATTATTAATCAGAGAAATGCAAATTAAGACAACTCTGAGATACCACTACACACCTGTCAGATTAGCTAGAATGACAGGGAAAGATAAAGGGGAATGTTGGAGGGGATGTGGGAAAACAGGGACACTGATACATTGTTGGTGGAATTGTGAACACATCCAGCCATTCTGGAGAGCAGTTTGGAACTATGCTCAAAAAGTTATCAAGCTGTGCATACCCTTTGATCCAGCAGTGTTTCTACTGGGCTTATACCCCAAAGAGATACTAAAGAAAGGAAAGGGACCTGTATGTGCCAAAATGTTTGTGGCAGCCCTGTTTGGAGTGGCTAGAAGCTGGAAAATGAAAGGATGTCCATCAATTGGAGAATGGTTGAGTAAATTGTGGTATATGAACGTTATGGAATATTATTGTTCTGTAAGGAACGACCAGCAGGATGAATACAGAGAGGACTGGCGAGACTTACATGAACTGATGCTGAGTGAAATGAGCAGAACCAGGAGATCATTATATACCTCAACAACGATACTGTTTGAAGATATATTCTGATGGAAGTGGACCTCTTTGATAAAGAGAGCCTTAATTGATCAAAGATGGACAGAAGCAGCTACACCCAGAGAAAGAACACTGGAAATGAATACAAACTGCTTGCATTTTTGTTTTTCTTCCCGGGTTATTTATACCTTCTGAATTCAATTCTCCCTGTGCAACAAGAAAACTGTTTGGTTCTGCATACATATATTGTATCTAGGATATACTGCAACCCATTCAACATGTAAAGGACTCTTGCCATTTGGGGGAAGGGGTGGAGGGAGGGAGGGGAAAAATCGGAACAGAAATGAATGTAAGGGATAATGCTGTAAAAAATTACCCTGGCATGCGTTCTATCAATAAAAAATTATTAAAAAAAAAAAAAGGTGAATCTATACTTTAACTTGTATTAAAGAGGGAATAAATAAATGTTTTACTTTTGAAAGATTTATAAAAAAAAAAAAAAAGATACCCCAACCCTTCAGAGGTGCCTCTAGGACCTTTAAGGATAAATTGAGATGGCCTAGCTTTGGAAGAGGGTTGCCAAAGTATTAGTCACACAAGGACAAGATTAAAGTCTGAATTTCAAAATGTTCAAATGCTGTGAGATTGATAAGTTATACCAATGTCTCATTCTGTGTGGAGGTGGGGGGAATATTGTAACACTAAGTTTTGAATCAGGAAATGTCATTAATTCTCTCAAGGTTCCAAAAGTGTGCTCACTATCCACAGGGAGATACTTTCAACATTCTGACAGTCTCATCCCCTGTAGGCTAATCTAATAAATTATAAACTGCTACAAACATTTCTGCATATGTGGGTCCTTTTCCCTTTTTTATGATCTCTTTGGAATGCAGACTCAATAGAGACACTGTTGAATCAAAAAGGAATGCACAGTTTTATAGCCCTGTGAGCATAGTTCCAAATTGCTCTCCAGAATAGTTGGATCATTGGATCATTTCACAACTCTATCAACAATGCATTAGTATTCTAGTTTTTCCACATACCCTCCATCATTTATCATTATCTTTTCTTGTCAGCCAATCTGAGAATTGTGAAGTGATACTTCAGAGTTATCTTAATTTGCATTTTTCTAAACAATAATGATTTAGAGCATTTTTTCATATGACTAGAAATAGCTTTAATTTCATCACCTGAAGATTGTCTATTCATATCCTTTGTCATTCATCAATTGGGGAATGGTTTGTGTTATTATAAATTTGAGTCAGTTCTCTATATATTTCAGAAATAAGGCCTTTGTCAGAAGCACTAGCTGATTTTTTTTTTTTTTTTGCTAGCTTTCTGTTTCCCTTTTTATCTTGGCTGCATTGATTTTGTTAGTGCAAATACTTTTTGACTTCATGTAATCAAAAGAATCCGTTTTGTATTTCATAATGTCCTCTAGTTTTTCTTTGGCCATAAATTCTGTCCTTCTCCACCGATCTGATAGGTAGACTATCCCTTGTTCTCCTAATTTGCTTTTAGTAGCACCTTCTATAACTAAATCATGAACCCATTTCAACCTTATCTTGATATAGAATATTAGATGTTGATCAATGACTAGTTTCTGCCTTATTATTTTCTAATTTTCTCAGCAATTTTTGTCAAATAGTTCTTATCTCAGAAGTCTGAGTCTTTGGATTTATCAAATGCTAGATTACTATAGTAGATTATTGTGTCTTGCGTATCTAACCTATTCCATTGATCATTTCTTAGCCTCTACCAAATGGTTTTGATGACTGATACTTTATAATATAATTTTAGATCTAATATGGCTAGTCCAGTTTTCTTTGCATTTTTTTCATTAATTCAAAAAAGTAATATTTAAATTAGGACCTAATGTGTAGGATTTCACCTGGTAAAGAAGGAAATAGGAAGAGGGAAGGGAGAGAAGAGTTGCTAGGATGAGGAATAGAATAAGCAAAGATAAGTAGACCAGAAATCCACGTGACATACTAAAAAAGTTGTCCATCCATCCATCAACAAGTATTTATTGAACACCTTCTATCTCCTAGATAAATTGTGTAGATCTGGGACACGAGGTCCTAAGAATAAAAAGGAAAATAAAACATACCTTCTATCATGAGACTTGTATTCTCTCCATCAGAGAGACAATATGTGCACATATAATGTATACAAATATATCTAAAATGAATACAATGTAAATTTTTTTGGGGGAAGGAAACTACTAGCTGGGGGGATGGAGATCAAAAAATACTATGTAGAAGGGGTTGCTTGAACAAAGTTTTGAAAATTTTTATTGTTTTGTTGATGATCTAGACTTAAGAAATTGAAAAAGAAATGCTGACAATGAAGATTGAACTTAAAATAGAGTCATATGAACACTGTTGATTTTAATTCTAAAAAAGGAAAATGTTTTGTGTAAAAATGTTTGTGGCAGCCCTTTTTGTAGTGATTAGAAACTGGAGACTGAATGGATGCCCATCAATTGGAGAATGGCTAAACAAATTTTGTTTTTTATTTCTTCTGGTTTTTTCTTTTTGTTTTGATTCTTCTTTTACGATATGGATAATATTATGGAATGGAATATTTTATTTTATTTTTTATATGGAAATATTTTAATATGATTGTACATGTATAGCCTACAGTAGATTGCTTGCTGTATTGAGGAAGGAATAGAGCAGGGGAGGAAGAAGAAAAATTTGGAACTCAAAATCTTACAAAGATAAATGTTGAAAACAGAAAAAATATATTTGGTAAATATTTAATAAAATAAATAAAAATTGCAATAAAAAATTACAGCAATCTTAGGAAACTTCAATTGGACAAGTCATCTAAGTTTACTTTTTCAAGGCTTTTCTAATCTAAAGTAGTGCTGTTGCCAACATTTAGAGTATGAATATATTGGGAGCATAATGGGAAATTTCTACATTAGAACAACTATTAAATCTGATATTCTTTTAGGGTAAATTCTGATCTTTTCAACCTGACTGATAAAATGAGATTGCCTTAGAAATTTTGCCCTATAGCTGTAGTATTTGCAATTAAAAGTACCTTTTTAAGGTACCTAATAGATTGACTAACATTTTTTCAGCTACTAAAAAATGGATCTTACTTCAAGAAAAGGGGAAGTTAGCCCCTAGGGCTAAAAGAGGAACTTATATTCAGTAAGCTGGCCGTCAACCCTCCAACTTTCAGAAAGGGGAGCTCAAGAGTCCTATGATGTTTAACTTAATCTTATGATTATTTTATGTAAGGAACTCTGATTAAATTAATTTGAGAAAAAGCATAGGCACCAAATAAACACACTAGAGCAGTCATAAGGATCTAAGGATCTCTTAGATAAATGTACTACAAGGACCTGTTTGAAAGTAAAATACTTACGAATGTAAAGATGACTTTGTGGTTGATCAGTTCATTTACATTTGTATATTTTTAAGGTAATAGTTAAGCTATGAATCAAATAATTGTTTTAGGTCTGAAAGAAAATAATATAAAATATGTTGGGGTTATGCCTGACATGAACTACTTTTTTTTTGAGAGTGTAATGCATCTTTAAATAGCTTTTTATTTTTCCAAATACATGCAAAGATAGTTAATATTCACCTTTGAAAAACCTTGTGTTTCAAGTTTTCTCCCTTCCATAAAAAGCAAGTAGTCCAATACAGGTTAAACATTGTGATTCTTCTAATCATATTTCTCTGTTCGTCATGTTGCACAAGAAAAATCAGATCAAAATGTGAAAGAAAAATGAGGGGAAAAAGCAAACAAATAACATCAAAAGTGAAAATACTATGCTTTGTTCCACTTTGAGTCTCCATAGTTCTCTCTGCAAGTAGATGGCTCTTTCTATCACAAGTCTATTGGAATTGTCTTGAATTGCTTCCTTGTTGAAAAGAATCAAGGCCTTCACAGTTGATCAACAGATCTTGATGTGTACAGTGTTCCCTTGGTTCTACTTACTTCTCTTAGCATCAGTTCATGTAAGTCGTTTCAGGCTTTTCTGAAATCATCCTGCTGATCTTTTTTTTTTTTTTTTTTGCTGAGGCAATTGAGGTTAAGTGACTTGGCCAGGGTCACACAGCTAGGCAGTATGATGTGTCTGAGATCACATTTGAACTCAGGTCTTCCTGACTTCAGGGCTGGCACTCTAATCACTGTGCCACCTAGCTGCCCCTCCTACCAATCACTTTTTATAGAAAAATAATATTCTATTACCTTCATATACTACAACTTATTCAGCCATTCCCCAACTGATGGGCATCTACTCATTTTCCAATTCTTTGTTACCACAAAAAGAGCTGCCACAAACATTTTTTGCACATATGGGTCCTTTTCCCTCCTTTATGATTTCCTTGGGATACAGACCCAGTAATGGAATCTGATTCAGATTCAGTTTTAATTGGCCATCACCATAGAAGATGTCACCTTTCAAAGGCTGAAGAGTTGTCAACCACTTGGGAAGAAGTTGACTTAAGTTGAGATTTCCATCCCAAGGGAGATCTTTGAAAGAGATGGGGGCCTTCCTTGTTTCAGATTTGTTTGTTTTTTTGAGTCTAAATCTCATGATCCATAGTCCTTTATATTTTAAATTAAGGGATATAAGATTAATAAAATGAAAAAATGCAGGGTAGTGGTGCTAAACTCAAACAGAAACTTATCCTTATTGGAGCTGTTTATTGACATTTTTATTTTTGTTTAGTAGATTCAATCTTGTCTGAGTCTTCATAACCCTATTTGGGCATATTGACTTAGAAACTTACAAATTGACTTTATGTATATTGTTTTGTCGTTTTATTTATTTAAACACTTCCCAATTACATTTCTGAGAGTTTTATCTTTTTGTTATTTGTGGACATCCAGTTGATGTAGGTCATTGTTAATTCCAGATCAAATGGAAAGGTCCAAAAGATAGTGGCGGACAGCAGAGAAGGGAAGTACATGGCCAAATGGTAGGAATCCTTGAGCTCCTGCCTTCTGGAAAGATATCAAGAGTTCCAGTACTGAAAATTTTGCAAGTAACTCCCGACTTAGAAGTCCAAGAGACAAGAATCACAAGACCTGTACTCTTCCTTCTGCAGTTACGACATAATCATTTAGTTCATATCTGCTGGAGAAAAGATTGTCTTTTTAGTAACTCTAAAATTTGTTTACAAGGATTACAAGTTCTTAGGGCAGTAGTTCTCAATACTTTTAGACTTAGGAACCCCCTTACACTTTCAAAAATTATTTAATTATTAACTAAAGAGCTTTTCTGTATGTAATTATATCATTATTTACTACATTCGAAATTAAATCTTCTTGGTATTATTATGAAAATTGTTTTGACCTTTTTGGACTCCTCCTTTGAAAACTTTGCCTTAGGGTGTTATTTTAGGACTGGAGGCATGTATAGACTAGGAGGGGTAAGAGAGTCAGACTAGCCATAAAGTGAAAGCTTGCTCTTCCAGCAAATCCAAGTTCTTCTGTGAAGGAAATTCACATCATTTTTTAAAAATAAAATATCAAGTTCAATTTTATTTAAGACAATTATTCTTTTCTCCCTCTTCCCACACAATTTTTATATTATTATTTTAGTTACCACAAACTTCTAGTACTCCAGGATCAAAACAGAAATGGTATATTCAAAACATCACTCTCAGTAACTTCTCTATTCAATCAGTAGTAAATTGATGTCAGGAAATTCACATCATTAAAAAAGGACTAAAAAACTAGAGACCTATAAGATTCTTCTCTTCCTTTTAAGGCTTGAGGTTGAGAAAGGGGAGTATCTTGATTGTTTCTATGGAATTCTATAACTTCTTTGTGTTTGTTTGTTTGATTTGGAGGGATTTTTTTTCATTGTTTTACAAATTCCTGTGAGTTCTTTGTGGGTTCTCACCTGCAACCCATTCTGTGTATTGAAATAAAGGCTGTCCTATAATCAATATGCATTGTAAGCTTGAGTTTTTTCATGGGAACGCTACACCTGTGTAGACTTAGGCAAGAATTCCATTCAGAAGTTTCCTGAAAAACTTGCATTGGGAAAAGAACAAGCCAAAGAAATAAGATTTTGAAATTAGTCTCTTGGGACTGATCCCAAACTGTATTAATAATAATATCCTTTAGTCTGGGGAAAGTCATAATGACTAATTACTGACTGGTTAAAAAGGAGAACATTTCCCAATACCTGTCATCAAAAAATATTCGTTGTCAGAAATAGGAGAGGGCCTCAACATTTAATCACTGCAAAGCCAGACATAATTAATTGGGAAAGGATAGTTCCCCAATTTTGTTCTCTTTGATGGTCAGCTGTTATCATTTATGAAACAGTAGAGGGCAGTGGAAGAAAGCTTTTGCTGGATGTAAGGTCAGAGGTTCTTTTAAAGATTTAAAGCTAAAGGGACCTTTTCATCCATCTGGTCCAAACCAGATATTCTGCAGATGATGAAATTTGCACAAGGTCACACAGGTAGTATCAGAGATGAGATTTGAATCCACATTTTTCAACTCCACTGCCTCTACTCTTTTAGAAATGCACAATTCTCACAGCAAATTAGCTTTCCTCTCTTTTCCTCCCACAACTTAAGTGCCTTCCTTCAGAATTGGCAAGGGTTTTTAATCATTATGAATAGTCATGAGGCTTCTCCTCATCCCCCTCTACCAACTTAGAAAAATGTAGCTTAAATGCATATTGACTGCACTTTTACTTTGGAGGTATAGTTTTACTGGCACAGGGCTATCTCACTTTAAGAAAACCTCTGATAGTTTCTATTAAAATATAAATTTGTGCAAAAGAAGGGGAGGATTACAAAACAAGGAATTTTCAATAGCACATTTAAAATTCTAATATTTAGAAGGTAAATTTCTTGACAATAGGAATTGTTTTACATCCATTCCTCTACATCTAGCACTGAGACTGGCACATAGAAGGAGATTAATAATGCTCATTGATCAATTGCTTGATTGATCAAATACCATATCTCTGACTTGGAGGTCCAAAGCATTTCTTCTAAAAAGAGAAAACACAAAATTATTCCAGTCTTTTGCATTATATGCTAAATTCTGGATCAGCAGCCAAATAAAAGACATTTCATAATCAAATAATAAGCTGGAAGGAAACAAGCTATCTGCACATACTCTGAATCAGGGAGGAAAAGGATCCTTCTATGATGCATTTCTGAAAGCAGGCTCTGCAAACCAGCATATGGATAGACAGTAGGAAGGATTATATTGCATGCATTGATGCCCCATCACACATCTTTTATATAAAGAGAGATACATCATTGGGTACTATCCCACTTGAATCATATACTAGCTACCTTGCCTTTTTTTTTGAATGGTGTAGCAGCATTCCATACCTTTTAACATAAATAAGGATGTTGTTGTAGTGGCAACAATTCAACACTGTCAAATATTTGTCCAATGCCTTTTTTGAAGTTAGTTCTAGGCCAGGTGTTGGGAGGATTATAAACACAGTAGAAAAGAAGGAAAGAAAGAAGAGAGAAAGAAAGAATGGGAGGAAGGAAGAAAAAAAGAAAAGAAAGAAAGGATAGGACAGATAGGGAAGGAAAGAGGAAGAAAGGAAGAAAGAAAAAGTAGAAAAGAAACATTTATTAATTACCAGGTGCCAAACACTGATCTGAATGGGGATGGGGGAAAGGAGAAGAGATAATTTTACATAAGCAAAACAATATCTGCCCTCAAAAAGCTTACATTTTATAAAGGGAAATAACACATACAGGGAAATGGTATGCAGGCAATGGTGTTTTGATCTAAATGAAGCCTTGGGAAAGTTGATTGACATACCTTTTCCAAAAGCTATTATGTTGTTGATTGGTGAGAAATGGGAGAAATCCAGGAGGGGGAATTGCTGCTGGAATAAACTTCTAGATTGGAAGCAAAGATGTTTTGGTTGGCCTAAGCACATACCCATACTCATCATTCAACAATCAAGACTGGTACACTATAGGACAGAGGTTATAAAATTAAGTGGATTAATTTCTCTAAGCATAAGCTTTACTCTCACAGCTGAAATCACTATATGGTCTCTTATCACCATATGGCTATAGCCTTAGTCAAACTGAGACTTGTTAAAGAGTTTAGATTAAAAAGGCCAAAGTTTTCCACTGCACCTTGAGCCATCTCCAGCCTAATCTAAATCTGGCCACTGGACTCAGCTGGTTTTGGAGGATAAAGGAAGGCTGGTGACTTTGCACAGCCCTCCCTCCCTCAAATTCAATCCATATGCATGTCATGGCATAACTTTCCTGATGTTGGGATCTCTTCAAGAACAAAGGACAAAACAAGAGCTCAGAATGGCTTATTGCCAAATATAATGACAAAAAAGATGAATATAAGGAGGTAAAGGGATCCACATGTGCAAAAACGTTTATGGCAGCTCTTTTTGTAATGTCAAGAAATTGGAAAATTAGTGGATGCCCATCAGTTGGAGAATGGCTGAATAAGTTACAGTATATAAATGTTTTTTTTTTTTTTTTTAAATCACTATTTTATTGTCAGAACCCATGCCAGGGTAATTTTTTACAACATTATCCCTTACACTCAGTTCTGTTCCTATTTTTCCCCTCCTTCCCTCTACCCCCTCCCCCAGATGGCAAGCACTCCTATACATGTTAAATATGCCTCAGCATATCCTAGATACAATATATGTGTGCAGAACCAAATAGTTCTCTTGTTGCACAGGGAGAATTGGATTCAGAAGGTAGAAATAACCCGGGAAGAAAAACAAAAATGCAAACAGTTTACATTCATTTCCCAGTGTTTCGTCTTTGGGTGTAGCTGCTTCTGTCCATCATTGATCTATTGAAACTGAATTATCTCTCTTTATCGAAGAGATCCACTTCCATCAGAATACATCCTCAAACAGTATCATTGTTGAGGTATATAATGATCTCCTGGTTCTGCTCATTTCACTCAGCATCAGTTCATGTAAGTCTCGCCAGTCCTCTCTGTATTCATCCTGCTGGTCGTTCCTTACAGAACAATAATATTCCATAACATTCATATACCACAATTTACCCAACCATTCTCCAATTGATGGGCATCCATTCAGTTTCCAGTTTCTAGCCACTACAAACAGGGCTGCCACAAACATTTTGGCACATACAGGTCCTTTTCCCTTCTTCAGTATCTCTTTGGGGTATAAGCCCAGTAATAGCTACAGTATATGAATGCTATGGAATATTATTGTTCTATAAGAAACTATCAGCAGGATGATCTCAGAGAGGATTGGAGAGACTTAGATGAACTGATGCTAAGCGAAATGAGCAGAATCAGGGGATCATTATACATGGCAACAATAAGATTATACGAGGATCAATTCTGATGGACATGGGGCTTTTCAACAATAAGATGATTCAGGCTATTTCCAATGGACCTGTGATGGAGAGAGCCATCTATACCCACAGAAAGGACTGTGGGAACTGAGAGTGGATCACAAGATAGCATTTTCAATCTTTTTGTTGTAGTTTGCTTAAATTTTATTTCTTTCTCATTTTTAAACTTTTTAATCTTATTTTTTCTTGTGCAGCAAGATAATTATATAAATATATATGCCTATATTGGATTTAACATATATTTTTGCCATTTTTAACATATATTGGATTACATGCCATCTAGGTGAGGGGACAGAAGGAAGGGGAGGAAAATGGGAACACAAGGTTTTTCAAGGGTCAATGTTGAAAAATTATCCTTGCGTATGTTTTGAAAAAAAATTTTTTCAATAAAAAAAAGAAAGAAAGAAAAAAGATAGCTGTACCCAGACAATTAGATAGGATATGAAGTATTGTTTAAAATAAATAGAAGATATAGTTCCTTCCTTAAACTCACAAATAAGCAAAGAAAATAACTAAATTGGAAACAATCTAAATTGTTAGAATAGTGGACTTAGTGCTCAGTCTATAGTCAGGAAGACTCATCTTTCTGACCTCAGAAAAGAAAATGGCAAACCATTCCAGTATCTTTCCCAGGAACATCTTGAACAACAATCCCAAATGAGATCACACACACACACACACAAAAACAGACACAACTGAAAAACAACTATACAACTACAAATTAATAATGATGAGAAAGAGTAGATAAGGAAGTGCCTAAACAAGAAGTATTGATAGCATGTTAACAGATTTCAGTGAAGAGAGATTTCTGGAGGCTGGATCCAGTCTGGGAAGGCTGGTAGAGAAAGAAATGGGGTTTGGAGATTTCCAAGAAGGCGTTTTAGGAAAACTAATCTGGCAGTTGTATCTAAAAAAAATGGACCTGATAGGTGAATTCTTGTGTTTATCACTAAGTATATCCACTCAAGACTCAGCCCTGGATTATTCTCACCATTTGTTGCCATTGTTTCTAAATACATGAATACTGGATCCAGTGAAAATTTATGCTGCACAATCTCAGCTGGGCCTTCAGTGCTGCTAAGTAATCCTACTATGCATACCCTCTCAATTTACTCTGCTACTCTCCACAGCAGGTTTCCCAAAACCCATTCATTCCTCATCAGACCCTCTATTGCTGTCCTCCACCATCTTTCTCAACAGATCACTTTGCCCATATTTTATAGAAAAATAAAGAGTCCATTTACCATGAACTCCTTTCTCATATTCTATCACTCTGGTGATTACTACCAGTTTCCTCTCTTTTGCCCCCACTCATATAATGAAATGACTGTATTCTTTACTAAGGCTGACTCTCCTACCTGTTCAAATGATCTAGTTCCATCTTGATTCCTACATTTTACCCCTTGTCATATTTATTCTTTTTTTAAAAAAAAAATAGATTTCTATTTCATTGTATATTTTCTAATTACATTTTTAAATTTTTGAACATTCATTTTTAAAACTTTGAATTCCAAATTTTCTCCCTTCTACCCCTTGAGAAGGCAAGCAATATGATATTTATTTTCAATTTCTCTTTCTACTGGCTTATTTCCTAATGTCTACAAACATACTGTCCTGGAAAAAAAGCCTCATTTGATCCTTTCTTCTGTGTGGAAAAGATGAAGAACTTACAGATCAAGCATGTACTGATCAGTGACTGTTAGCTAAATTAATTGAAGTTTTAAGGCCTCAGTTTTGGCTTCTCCAGAGTCACATGATTTTAGATAAGGCCTGGATTACATTCCATTGTCCAAAGAAGGGATTAAAAAAATATATGTGGCCAGAGAAGCTGTAGCATCACCTTATCTACTGCATTCCACTGACCAAATAGGGGAAAAGAGACTCACGTAATCAATCACAACATATAAAGGGTGGGATTTGTCTGAAATGTATAAAAACTATGAGCACTCTCAAGGAAGTGCCCCTCCTGCTGTAAGCATCTTTACTGTCCTTTGGGCTTACAAGATGGGATGATCCTCTTCTCAAGATTCTAATAAATTTTCTGCTTTCTATGAGTGATCTTTGAGTAGTCAATTTGGGTGTCTTCATTCTAAACACTTTTCTCTAAACCATATACTTTGTAGCTAAACTTCTCAAAAAGATTGTTTGCAATAGTTGCCTCCATTTTCTCTTCTCTTATTCCCTTCTTAACTCCTTATAGCCTAGCTTCCAATCTTATTATTCTTTTTAAAAAACATTTTCTTATAGCTTTTTATTTACAAGTTATATGCATGGGTAATTTTTCAGCATTGACAAATGCAAAATCTTTTGTTCCAACTTTTCCCCTCCTTCCCCCCATCTCCTCCCCCAGATGGCAGGTTGACCAATACATGTTAAATATGTTAAAGTATATGTTAAATACAATATATGTATACATGTCCAAACAGTTATTTTGCTGCACAAGAAGAATCAGACTTTGAAATAGTGTGCAATTAACCTGTGAAGGAAATAAAAAATGCAAGTGGCCAAAAATAGAGGGATTGGGAATTCCATGTAGTGATTCATAATCATCTCCCAGAGTTCTTTTGCTGGGTGAAGCTGGTTCAATTCATTACTGCTCTATTAGAACTAATTTGGTTCATCTCATTGTTGAAGCGAGTCACATCCATCAGAATTGATTATCACATAGTATTGTTGTTGAAGTGTATAATGATCTCCTGGTCCTGCTCATTTCACTCAGCATCAGTTCATGTAAGTTTCTCCAGGCCTTTCTGAAATCATCCTGCTGGTCATTTCTTACAGAACAGTAATATTCCATAACATTTATATACCACAATTTATTCAGCCATTCTCCATCTGATGGACATCCACTCAGTTTCCAGTTTCTGGCCACTACAAAGAATGCCACAAACATTCTTGCACATACAGGTCCCTTTCCCTTCTCTTTGGCAGTCTTATTATTCTACTAAAAATGCTCTCTCCAAAGTTACCAGTGATCTCTTAGTTGCCAAATCCAATGGCCTCCAAATTCTTATGGAAAACTATTTTCAGACATCTTATACTGGATGTCCACTAGACATCTTAAACTCAACATGTCCAAAACACAATTCATTATCTTTCCCCTTAAACCCTCCCCATTTCCTACTTTTCCTATTACTAACGAGGTCAGCACTATTGTTAATCCTTGGGGCTCTCAAGTTCACAACCCAGAAGTCATCCTGAATTTTTCACTCTCTCTCATTCCCTTCATATCATTGCCAAGGCCTGTTGATTTTACCTGGACAAAATCTCTCAAATGCACCTCCTTCTTTCTTCTGTCACAACCGCACTCTGGTTCACTTTTATCATCTCACACCTGGATTATTGCAAAAGCTGCTAGTGAGTTTACCTACCTTGTCTCTCCCCACTCCAACCCACTCAAACAATTTTTCTTTTCTTTTCTTTTTTTTATTATAGCTTTTTATTTACAAGTTATATGCATGGGTAATTTTACAGCATTGACAATTGCAAAACCTTTTGTTACAGTTTTTCCCTTCCCTCTCCCACCCTCTCCCCCAGATGGCAGGATGACCAATATATATCAAACAATTTTTCTAAAGCAAAGGTCTGACCATATTATCCTCCTACTTAATAAACTCCACTAGCTTCCTATTGTGTCCAAGACCAAATACAAAGCACTTTGATTTTTAAAAGCCCTTTATAACCTAGCCATTTCCTACTTTTCCAGTCTTTTTACACCTTTCTCCCTTGAATTTTTAGGTACAGTGACATTGGCTTCTTAGTTGTTCCACAAACCAGATACTTATCTCTTGGCTCTAGACTTTTTCTCTTACAGTCCCCTATCCTGAGAATGCTCTCCTTTATCCTCTCTGACCTTCCTGACTTCCTTTAAGATACATCTAAAATTCCACCTTCTATAGAAAACCTTTCCCAATAGTGATGAAAAAAAGTATGTGTTGTTGGTATATTTCTTCCCAAAGAGGTAGTTATTAAGCATTTACCAGTATACTCTTATCTAGGAGTGAAAAACCAGAACTAGGATGGTGGCTTTGGGAATGGCTGGAAAGAATTTGTGAACAATACTTAAGACATCTCAAAAGCAAACTAGTCAAGAACTGGTCGCTGTCTGGAAAAGAGGAGTAAAAGAGTAGGAGAGGATGAGTCAATAGTGACTCTTAACTTTTGAGACTGGGAGAATGATGGTATTTACAGGAACAGGGAAATTTGTTTTGAAGGAAGTTGAATTTGGTTTGGGGCATTTTACATTTGAAATAAGGACAAGATATCAAAATGGGGAAGTTCTATGGTCCATCTTGAACAGTAGATTAGATTCCTCTAACGCTGACTTTTTAAAGTGGTATTCTCCTCCTCAAAACTCTTCTTGTTGACTTAATTAAAATAAAGTTAACAAAAAGAAAAAAAAAATTCCATCATTAATGAGACACAATCTTTCACAAGTCCCCTATGAGGCCAGTAGAAAAGGAGACTAGCATTTATTAACTACTCAGCCATTGTGCTGAGTTTTAGGGATACAAAGAACAATAAAAAACAGCCTGTTTGAGCACAGCACATATATTTTGATGGGAGAAACATGCAAATTAATACATAAAAGATCTAAACAATACCTAGAGGATAATCTAAATGGGAAGGGCATGAGCAATTGTAGGAATCAGAGAAGGACCCCCTAGCATAGTGGCTGGCACATAATAAGCATTTAATTAATGTTATTTGACTATTGATTACAGGAAGTGGAATTTAAGGTGAATCTTGAAAGAAGTCAGGGCAACTTGGAGTAAAAGGTAAAAAATTAAAGACATGGAGGACAATCAGGAGAAAGGCCCTGAGAATGGCTGAATAAGCTGTCTATGAAAGTAATGGAACACCTTTTGCTATAAAAACTGATGAACAGGCAGATTTCAGAAAAACATGGAAAAAGTTACATGAACTGATGCTGAGTGAAGTGAGCAGAACTAGGAGACTATTATACACAGTAGCAGCAACATTCTGTAATGATCAACTATGAGAGAGACAGCTCTTCTCAGCAATACAATGATCCAAGACAATTCCAAAAGACTCATGATGGAAAATGTTCTTTACATTCAGAGAACGAACCATGGAGTATGATTGCAGATCAGAGCACATTATTTTTACTTTTATTGTTGCTTTTTCTTTCTTGTGGTTTTTCTCTTTTGTTTTGATTTCTTCTTTCACAATATGACTAACGTGGAAATATGTTTAACGTAATTATACATGTATAGCCTCGATCTGATTGTTTGTTGTCTTGAGAGAGTGAGAAAAAAATTTTGTAACTCAAAAATCTTATAAAAGTGGATGTTGAAATGAGATGATTCAAACCAGTTCCAATCGTTCAGTAATGAAGAAAATCAGCTACCCCCCGAGAGAGAACTATGGGAAATGAGTGTGGACCACAACATAGCATTTCCACTCTATCTGTTGTTGTTTGGTTGCATTTTTGTTTTCCTTCTCAGGTTTTTTTAATCTTCTTTCTAGATCCAATTTCTCTTTTGCAGCAAGATAACTGTATAAATATGTATACATATATTATATTTAACATATACTTTAACATATTTAACATGTATTGGACTACCTGCCATTTTGGGAGAAGGTGGGGGGAAGGAGGGAAAAAGTGGAAACAGAAGGTTTTGCAAGGATCAGTGTTGATTACCCATGCATGTGTTTTGTAAATAAAAAGCTATAATAATAATAATAATAAAAAAAGTAAATAAAAAAGTGGATGTTGAAACAAGACTATATGAGGATCAATTTTGATGGACCTGATCTCTCCAACAATGAGATGATTCAAACCAGTTCCAATTGTTCAGTGATGAAGAGAGCCATCTACAATCAGAGAGAGGACTGTGGGAACTGAGTGTGGACCACAACATAGCATTCTCACTCTTTCTGTTGTTGTTTGCTTGCATAATATTTCTATGTTGTATCTTTCTTTTTTATTTTAATTATTTTCATCACAACATCACAAAAAAGCTGTTATAAATATTCTTGTGGTTATAGATCATTTCCCTTTTTCTTTGATCTTTTTTGGGATATAGACCTAGTAGTGGTATTGCTGGACCAAAGAGTATACATAGTTTTATAGGCCTTTGAGCAGAGTTCCAAATTGTTCTCCAGAATAGTTGGATTGGTTTACAACTTCATCAATAATGCATTTGGTCTCCCAATTTTCCCACATCCCCTCCCACATTTGTCTTTTTCCTTTTCTGTTGTAATAGCCAATATGATAGGTACAAGGTGGTACCTCAAAATGGTTTTAATTTGCATTTCTCTTGTCAATAGTGATTGAGAGCATTTTTTCATATGACCACAGAAAGCTTTGATTTCTTTATTTGAAAAGTGCCTGGTTATATCATTTGATCATTTATCAGTTGGGGAATGACTTGATATTCTTATAAATTGATTCAGTTTTCTATCTAGCTGAGAAATAAAGCCTATATCAAAGAAATGTGCTGTAAACATTTTTTCATAGTTATGATTACAAAATATTTCTTTCCATTCTATTTTTTGCCCTGTTTATCCTTCCTTCTCTCTCTCTCTCTCTCTCCTTTCCTTCTCCTTCTCCTTTTTCCTTCCTCCTTCCCTCTCTCTCTTCCCCCCCCACCCAATCACCTTCCACAATCTGCCCTCTCTTTTACCAGTCCTATCCTTTTTTCTTATTCCCTTCCCTACTATTTCCTAGTTGGTTAAAACAGATTTCTATCCTAAGTATGTAAGTTATTCCCTCCGGACCAGTTCCAGTGAAAGTAAGGTTTACTCACCCCACCCCCATCTTCTCCTCCACTACAAAAGCTTTTTCACATCTTTTTGATGTGAGCTAAATTACCCCACTCTATCTCTTCATTTCCTCTTCTAGCCATTCATTCCTCTTTATCATCCTTTAATTTTATTTTTTTTTAGATAGTGTTCCATCATAATTAACTTACTCCCATGACTTTATATATACATTTTCCAATAATGCCCTAATAATAATAAAATTCTTAGGAGTTACAGATATCATCTTCCTGTGTAGGAATATAAACTGTTTAAACTTATTTAATCCCTTATGATTTCTCTTTCATATTTCCCTTTTTATGTTTCTCTTGATTCTTGTACTTGAGAGTCATATTTTCTATTCAAATGATCAGGAATGCTCAAAAGCCATCTATTTCATTAAATATTCATTTCCCCTTGAAAGATTATACTCTTAGTTTTGTTGGGTAGGTGATTCTTAGTTGTAATTCTAGCTCCTTTGCCTTCTATAATAGCATATTCCAAATCTTTTTATCTAATGTAGAAGCTGCTAAATCTTATGTTATCCTGACTATGGCTCCATAATATTTGAATTGTATCTTTTTTGTCTGCTTGCAATATTTTCTCCTTGACCTGGGAAGGAATTTGGCTGTAATGTTACTGGGAGTTTTTATTTTGGGGTGTCTTCCATAAAGTAGTCAGTGTATTCTTTTAACTTCTAGTCTGCCTTATCCTCCTAAATCATTTCTTGAAATATGATATCTAGCTAGACTCTTTTTTTTTTTTTTTTGATCATGGCTTTCAGATGGTCACATAATTCTTAAATTCTTTCTCCTCAATCTATTTTCCAGGTTAGTTGTAACAATTGTTTCATATTTTCTTCAATTTTTCATTCTTTTGATTTTGTTTTTTGTTTCTTGATGTCTTATGGAGTAATCAGTTTCCATTTGCCCAATTATAATTTTTAATTAATTATTTTCTTCAGTGAACTTTTGTACTTGAAGAGAGTTCCTCTCTTCAGTGTATTTTTGTAACTCTTTATTCTGTTTGGCCAACTCTGCTTTAAAGGAATTCTCTTCAGTGGATTATTGTGCCTACTTTTACCATTTGGACAATTTGGTTTTTGAAGGTTTTATTTTCTTCAATAGTTTTTTGTACTTTAACAAGATGTTGAATCTCTTTTCATGATTTTCTTGAGGCACTCTCACTTCTTTCCCCAATTTTTCCTCTACCTCTCTTGTTTGATTTTTAAAAACCCTTTTTAAGTTTTTTTTTTTTTTTTTTTTTTTTTTTTGCTGGAGAGAGGAAGAAGCTGGGAGCAATTCACATTTTTCTGAGGTTTTGCATAAAGTTGTTTTGGCTCTATTGTCTTTTTCTGAATTTGTTTTTGATTTTCCTTGTTACCACAGTAACTTTCTATAGTCAGATTATTTTGTTGTTGTTTACTCATTTCCCCAGCTTGTTTCTTGGTTCTTAACTTCATATTAAATTTGGCTTCTGTTCCCAGGGTGTAGGAAGCATTGTTCCAAGCTCTAGGTTTTTCATGCTGCTGTTTTCAGAGATAGTTTGAAGGTCTGTAAGTGTTCAGTTCAGGTGGTATGGTCTAAGGAGAGGTGCAGTCAATATACTTTTCTAATTTGCCCTCTAATTTGAAGACTACAAGCACTCTTTTCTGCCTTGAAACTATTACCAGGATTTCTACTTCCCTGCAGCCACATGAGTGTGATTTTGCTTCTCTTGATTCTTGTTCTTGAGAGTCATATGCTAGTGCTAGTGTTCTTCTCACTCTGGGACTGACCCAGAACCTGCAAGAATCTTTCATCCAATGCCAGCAAAGGATCTCCTCTAATTCTGACCAGTTGTCTGATTGGAAGCTGAAAATTCCAGAAACTGCAACTTTCAATTTAGTTATCTCCATCATCTGCTGCTTGCTTGGTGAGAATGGCAGCTACTAGACTGTATTGTGCTCTTACTCCAGTGAGAAAGATCTTTTCTGATGACCTAAATTGTCTTGAGTTGAAAATTTGTTTCACCCCATCCATTTGTTAGTTTTGCCATTCCAGAATTCTCTTTGACCTATTATTTTAAATTTGTTTGAAGGAGAATTTATTAATGTTTAGGGAGTCCCTGCCTTTATTCCACTATCTTGGCTCCATCTCATCCTGTTGTATTTTTCAAGGAATCTTGTATACTTTGGAGTTATTACAAGTTCCATTCTAGACCACTGAAATAAAACAGATACCACAAAAGCAAATCATGTGAATATTTTTGATTTCTCAGTCCATAACAAAGTTTTGTTCACACTATACCAAACCCTATTAAGTATGCAATATTATGTCTTTTTTTTATTTTTTATTTTTTTATTTTATTTTATTTTATTTTATTTTATTTTGCAATATTATGTCTTAAAAAATCTATATACCTTAATTTTTAAAAATGCTAAGATACATGAAGCATTACCTGAGTCTTCAACAAATTATTATCTTTTTGTTGGTGAAAGTGTTGCCTCAATGTTGATGGCTGCCAATTGGTTAGGGTGGTGGTTACTGAAGGTTGAAGTGGTTGTGAAAATTTCTTAAAATAAAACAACTATGAATTTTGTCCTATTGACTGACTCTTTTTTATTTAAACTTGCACACTTAAAGACCATTGCAGGGTTATTGAATAATCTAATTTTAATGTTGTTATGTCTCAGAAAATAGAGCAGCCTGAGGAGAGGGAGATAGAATGGGAATGTCTGCAAAGTCAGAACACATACAACATTTATCAGCTAAGTTCATCATCATATATGGGTACAGTGTTGCATTGTGTGGTGCCCCAAAGAAATTATAATAGTAATAGTATAATAATAGAATTATAATAGTAATAATAATTATAATAGCCATAGATCACTATAGAAGTTGTAATAATCATGAAAATATTTGAAATATTTCTTTTTTTTTCCTGAGGCAATTGCGGTTAAGTGACTTGCCCAAAGTCACACAGTTAGGAAGTGTTAAGTGTCTGAGGTCAAATTTGAACTCAGCTTCTCTTGACTTCAGGGCTGGTGCTCCATGCACTGTGCCACTTAACTGTCCCATATTTGAAATATTTCAAGAATTACCAAAATGAGACACAAAGATACTTATGCGAGCATGTGCTGTTGGAAAAATGTCATGAATAGACTTGGTCAATTAGAGTTGTCACAAAGTTTGTTTGTTTTTTAATTTGCAAAGCATATGCATGTTATTTTTCCAACATTGATCCTTCCAAATTTCCCCCTCCTTCCTCCACCTCCTCCCCTACCTGGCAGATAATCCAATACATGTTAAAAAGTTAAAATACATGTTAAATCCAATATATGTATACATATTTATCCAGTTATCTTGCTGCACAAGAAAAATCAGATCAAGAAGGAAGGAAAAGAAAAACTGAGAAAGAAAACAAAATACAAGCAAATAATAACAGAGAGAGTGAGAATGCTATGTTGTGTTTCATACTTAGTTCCCAGAGGCCTCTCTCTGGGTATAGATGGCTCTTCATCACTGAACAAATGGAACTGGTTTGAAATCTCTCATTGTTGAAGAGAGCCACCTCCATCAGAATTGATCATTGTGCAATCTTGTTGCCTTGTATTGACTCCTGGTTCTGCTCATTTCACTTAGCATCAGTTCATGTAGGCCTCTCAAAGCCTCTCTGAAATTATTCTGCTGGTCGTTTCTTATAGAACAATAGTGTTCCTTCGCATTCATATACCATAATTTATTCAGCCATTCTCCAATTGATGGATATCTATAGCCAGGCTATGGAATCCACTCTTTTTCCAGTTTCTTGACACTACAAAGAGGGTTGTCACAAACATTTTTGCACATGTGTCACAAAATTTTGATTTGTTTTAAAAAAATGCAATACCTGTGAAACACAATAAAGTAAAACACAATAAAATGAGATATGTAACTCAAGCATATGAATGAGAAGCACCATGTTAAGGTGGTATTTTTGTCTAGCGAAGCAAAATTTTTTATGGCCAATTATTTTTAATAATGTAGAAGAAAAAATGAAGTGCTGAGTTTTTCTTTAGCAACTGTCTATGAGAGACAATTTATTAATTATAACTGAGAGAGAGAGAGAAGGAGGGAGGAAAAAAGGGCGGGAGAGAAGGAGGGAGGGAAAGAAGGAGGGAGGAAGGGATGCAAAAGAATGGAGTTTCATTTTGCTTTTGAAATTTTCTACCTCAATGAGTATCATATTTTTAAAAATTAAATATAGCATGTATTCTCTGATCCCTTTTCCAGGGTCCAGACAAGCTGTATTGTTACTAAAATCACCATTTCCCCCAAGATACCAGAGTACTAAGAAGGACTGGAATATTTCTGTTTCCTTTGCTGTCAGCTCAAGCTCCAATTGGTTATGTTCTTCATATTTGTTACAAGTTTACGACTAGGACCACATTTCTATTTTACCATTTAACAGCAAAGAGTTTTTACAAAGGGACATTTACTCCAAAGATATAGAAAGATCAAATATAAAATTATTTCCCCAATACTTCTGGAGAACATCATCCCCTATAGCCCAGATTCTGAAATTGTGGTTCATGATTGCATGTGAGGTCTTGTAACTAAATGTAGGGGTCATGAAATTATGATTTATTATCAGAAAATGTTTTATTTGATTACCTATTTTTATATACCTATATACCTGGGGTCACATAAAAATTTCTTGGGGAAAAAAAGGGATCATGAGTGAAAAAACTTTAAGAAGCCCTGCTTCATACCATCCTAAGCTCTAGAGAAGTATGTTCAAAATTTATCTTTTTTCCTAGATAGCATTGATCCCACTACATATACATCTAACTATGGCATCACAACCAGATATTTTGGCTATTATTGGACTAGGGTTCACTGGGGTCACTCCAAAATTTTGCTTCTTGCTCCTTGGGGAATTGAAGCTTCTTGGGCCACAAAACCCAGCCTAGATTCCTATTTCTGGATTCCTGATTAGGAAATTTCTATCTCTCCTGATCAAGTCAGAAATTTCTAAATCTTGAACAAAAAAGAACAAAAGCCAATAGAAGTCTGTTTCTGAAGGCTATGTGACCTCTGAGGGGGGAGGCCCAAAGATCCTTCTACTTAACCACATTGTTTTTTAAGAGTTTCTGAACTATCCTAGACACAAATCAAGCAAAGAGCCTGCTGAAAAAGTGAAAATTCTGCTGCCAATCAAAAATAGTTTCTCCCTGAGTGGCTGCCCATCAGTTGGAGAATGACTGCATAAATTATGGTATATGAATATTATGGAATATTATTGTTCTTTAAGAAATGACCAGCAGGATGATTTCAGAAAAGCCTGGAGAGACTTACATGAACTAATGCTAAGTGAAGTGAGTAGAACCAGGAAAGCAATGTACACAGCAATAGCAAGATTGTACAATGATCTATTCTGATGGACATGTCTTTTTTCAACAGTGAGGTGATTCAGGCCAGTTCCAATGGTCTTGTGATGAAGAGAGCTATTTGCACTCAGAGAGAGGATTGTGGGGATTGAGTATGGATCACAACATAGTATTTTCACTTTTTAAAAATTGTTTGTTTGAATTGTTTTCTTTCTCATTTCCCCCCCTTTTTTGATCAGATTTTTCTTGTACACCACGTAAATGGTGGAAATATGTATAAAAGAATTGCACACGTTTAACATATTGGACTACTTGTTATCTAGGGATGAGGATGGGAGAAAGAGAAGAAAAAAAAATTGGAATTCAAGGTTTTACAAAGGTGAATGTTGAATAGTATCCATGCATATGTTTTGAAAATAAATGATGAGGTTTAGATTTGGGATACCCAAATGAAATTAGGGTTACTGGTGGTCAGGAAGTTAAATGAGGTCTAAATGAGGTCTAGTGGTGGTGCAAGGGTAGGGAGTTCTGAGGATTCCCTTTCTGGCAGCGCAGAGTCCCTTGTAAAGGAATTTACAGACCCCAAAACCTAGATTGATAAAAGAGGTTTATTATAGGGATTGGAAGTAAGGTTCAAGTCTAGTTAGTAAAAGGTGTTAGGTAAAAAGATATTGGTACTGGAAACAATATTCCAGTGGGCAGAGGCTCCTTGGGATGCCAAGCATGGCATATCTGGCATGTTTGGAACCTCTGCAAAGAGAGGACTCCAGCTTGGCTCTTTTTATAATGAGAGATTTAGCTAAAAGGGCCCATGGGTGGAGTCCCAAATTGGCTCAGATCAGGTGAGGGCTGGGACAAGTCCGGATCTCCTATTGGAATTCAAAAGGGTGCTTTTGACCAGGATTTGTGAATCAAAGGTCCTAGCTTCTTGAATTGATAATGCATCAGCCAGGACGGGTTGGGAATCAGAAAGGAATAAATCAATCTGAAAGGACTAGTTTCTTAAAGGGACCACAACCCGCTTCAACAAACAGTTTTATTTTTTTTTTTAAAAAGCACATGAAACAACAACAGCAACAAGAAAAACAATTGTTTCTCCGAACCATATAGGTAGTCAACTGGAATAATTTATAGAATGTTGATACATTCTCCACTGTCCCTCCAAGATAATTCACTTCCATCTCCCTAGTGTAAGAAACAAAATGTTTTTCCAAGAACTCCACTGACTCACTGCTGAATTCAGAAACAATTTGTTTTACATTCTTTTAAGAGTGGGCAAACCTCAATTCTGTATAATGGGAACATACCTACAAAAGCCAGTTCTAGCCTTTTTATGGAGTTTAATTAGCTCTACTTTTTCCCTCTGGATCTTGTCAATCAGGATCCTTTCCAAGTTAGCATTTTTCCTTATAAAGCATGTAATATATTCAATTTTAAGCAAAATGTGACCAGAGCAGTTCTTTGAGCTCTTGCTGTTGGTCACATCTCCACTCTTCCAATCCTCCCAGTCCAAGAGAGAAACTCCCTTTTCTTATCACATAGCCAGTCCCTGCCCCCAAGGAGCTTACATTCTTTCAGATGAAGATTAACCAAGGAGGGGAAGGGCAAAGTTCAGGAAGCTCCCATTCAAATCTAAACTTCTACCCCTGATTATCCTTTGATGCCCTTATGGGCTTCAATTTTCTAATTTAAGTTTCATTTCTCCAATTTAATTTTCATAACTATGGAAACCAAATTAATGTTTATTCATTTCTCACACTATTGTCTTCCATGTGGAAAGGTTAGTTATACCAGCAAATTGATGGAATCTGTACCTACACCAAACTCCTATTATATAAAATTCTATTTTCTCTTTCTCTCACCTGTACCCTCTCCAATGAAAAAACAAAAACAAATCTTTGTAACAAATATGTATAGGCAATCAGCACAAAATACTGTATTGATCATGCCCAAACAAATATATATCTCATGAGTACTCTGAGTCCATCATCCCTTTGTCAGTATGTCTTTTCCTCATTAGTATTCTAGAATTGTCAAGTAATGTCTTTTTATATGTTCTTATGATCAGATAACAACAAAGCAATAAAGTTTCGCAGTCAAAATTAAACAAAAGTACAAAAGTTAATTTTAGGATTTGATTCTCTAAACTGAATTTTAGAAAAGTTATTACTGGGAGGTGTACCCTTGGAGATGATAGCTTCTTAGAAAACCTTAGCCAAATCCCAGGTTTAATAGAAGGATCACCTCCTTGGATTTAATCCAAGACAAAAATATCGGACACCTCTCTGTTTAACAAAGAGATATTCCCTCTTTAACCACGTCCTTTGACTATTCTCCTTTCAGTATGGTCCAAAGTGAATTTAAGAGAAATTCTCTTAATTAGAATTAAATGAAAACATTTTAACTCTTAGTTTGATCATCTAAAATAATCCTTCCCTGAATATGATTGTCTTTAATTAGGTCTTTGATAAGAAGGAAATCAAAGACTTCAGAGTTAGGACATTGTTTCCTTGGAATTTGATTAAGTATAGACAAAGTTTTTCATTCATTCAGACCAAGGACTTTAGACAAGGACATAATATTATTTCATAATATTTTGGAAATGAAAAAAGAGGCCTTGGTATTATTGACCTTCACAATAAGAATAGCAAAATAAAAATATTTATTAATCTATGTAATATATGTATAGGAAGTTGGTCAAGGGAATTCCCTGAACAGCTTGATGAGCTTGCAGGAAGGTCAGTCTATGTTTGGAACTTCACTTGTATCTTCTTATGAAGGAACACACCTCTGGTTGTCCACATCAATAATAAATGCAGGTCACTAGCTTATTTGTCCATTCATTCTGGAGCTTTCCCAAGCAAACTTAGCTCCCTATCTAGACCTCTCAATCTCTGTCTTTATCCAAAAACCTCAATTATTCTGGAGGCTATTTCCAGATCAGATCTACTTCCATATGCAAGTTTCTGCTTCCAGTTCATACTCCCCCAAACTCCCTTCTTCATTTGCTCTGGTCAGCTATGAAGTGAGCCTCTCGAGTCCCATGGTAATAACATTACCTGTTGTGAGGTTGAGCCTTAAGAAAGGTCTAATTACTTCCTTCCTCAACATATCTCTCTTCATTCATTGAAACTCTGCCTTGACTCATTCCTTGATGATTAGCTTATTCACATCTTTTTATGCCTTCCCCATGTCAGCAATTTTGAACCCCTGGCTGTTAATGTACAAACACCATTCCTTATTCCTGCTCCCATATTCCTATCTCCCTCAATTCTACTCTGCCAACTTCTCTCTCTCTCTCTCTTTTTTTTTTTTTTTTGTTGACCACAACAGTTTTTTTTATTATTATTAATACTTATAACTTTTTATTGACAGAATCCATGACTGAGTAGTTTTTTACAATTTTATTCCTTACACTCACTTCGGTTCCGATTTTTCCCCTTCCTCCCTTCATCCCCTCCCCCAGATGGCAAGCAGTCCTATACATGTTAAATATGTCACAGTATATCCTAGATACAATATATGTGTGCAGAACCAAACAGTTCTCTTGTTGCACAGGAAGAATTGGATTTAGAAGGTAAAAATAACCCGGGAAGAAGAACCAAAATGCAAACAGTTTACATTCATTTTCCAGTGTTCTTTCTTTGGGTGTAGCTGCTTCTGTCCCTCGTTGATCAATTGAAACTGAGTTAGATCTTTTTGTCAAAGAAATCCTCTTTCCATCAGAATACATCCTCATACAGTATCGTTGTTGAGGTATATAATGATCTCCTGGTTCTGCTCATTTCACTTAGCATCAGTTCATGTAAGTCTCGCCAAGCCTTTCTGTATTTATCCTGCTGGTCATTTCTTACAAAACAATAATATTCCATAACATTCATATACCACAATTTGCCCAACCATTCTCCAATTGATGGGCATCCATTCATTTTCCAGCTTCTAGCCACTACAAACAGGGCTGCCACAAACATTTTGGCACAGACTTTCCCTTCTTCAGTATCTCTTTGGGGTATAAGCCCCATAGTAGCACTGCTGGATCAAAGGGTATGCACAGTTTGATAGCTTTTGGGGCATAATTCCAGGTTGCTCTCCAGAATGGTTGGATTTGTTAACTACTCCACCAACAATGCATCAGTGTCCCAGTTTTCCTGCATCCCCTCCAACATTTGTCATTATTTTTTCCTGTCATCTTAGCCAATCTGACAGGTGGGTAGTGGTATCTCAGAGTTATCTTAATTTTCATTTCTCTGATTAATAATGACTTGGAACATCTTTTTATATGGCTAGAAATAGTTTCAATTTCTTCATCTGAAAATTGTCTGTTCATATTTTTTGACCATCTATCAATTGGAGAATGGCTTGATTTCTTATAAATTAGAGTCAATTCTCTATATATTTTGCAAATGAAGTCTTTATCAGAACCTTTAACTGTGAAAATGTTTTCCCAGTTCGTTGCTTCCCTCCTCATCTTGTTTGCATTAGTTTTGTTTGTACAAATCTTTCAATTTCTCATTGCAAATCTAACCTCCTCCTTTCACTGTGCTCCTTAGATACCTGTTTCATAATTATTGGACTTGCTTTCATCTTAAACACTTTTCTTTCTCATTCCTTCTCACACAGAGACCTGACCCCCTTCTCATGATACTGAATCCTTAACCACCTTTTCTAGTACTAACTGATCTTTATAAGGAAAGCAGAATGCTTTTTGCTAACTATGGCCATTTTTGTCACCATTACTCATTAACCTTTCCTCTTTTGAGATACTTGCAATTTAAAATAACATCTCCAATTAATTACCCAATTAAGGCTCCCATAGACATTCTCTTATATCATTTTTTTCCCCCTCCTCAGCTCCTACCCTCACATAAGGGAAATTCATATACGTATTGATATTCCCTCACATAATCTAACTTCCAAGAGTTCCTCAGTTTCTTTAGTTGTAATGACCAGCCTCTCCATCCTACCTCAGCTACAAAGCAATGGATCCTGTCATTTCCCACAAATATTCCATTTCTATATTTAAGAATTCTGAAATTCCTTTATTTGATCATAATCTTTTTATTATTCCATCTTTCCCTCCAATTTATGACCCATAACACTATTCTTGATTCTTACCATGACCTCCAATCCCATTATCCCTCACAACTTCTCAGGCTGGCACTTTTACTATAGCTATCTGCTCAATTGTATTTTATCTTTTACACTGAAGTCTGTTATATCCTTATTCTATAGCCAATCAGAACCATTAGAACATAATTCAGTAATAACTTATGATTACTCTTACAACTTTCTGAAAGGTCAATCATTAAGTTTTATTAGGACATAAAATAATTTTGACAAGGCCAGTAATTAGCCATTTTATATTTTATGTTCATTTGGCATTGTTGATTAGTTCTACTGGTAAAAATGACTTACATTTGATTTCTTTCCTGATGAAGATACTTTCTCCCCTAACAGCCATCACTCACTGTTGTTTTAGTGGATACTATCTCCAACTCACAATGGCATCTCTCAGCAGACCACTAAAAAGGGTGCTCAAAATGTTTTGTTCTCAGAATCCATATTTACTTAAAATCATAAGAGAAGAAACACAAAAAAATCTTTAAGGGCCCCTACCCAATTCTGCCTAAATGAATCCTGGTTCCAGATAAGTAGCAGTGGAGTTACTGCAATATAAAGTTAGAGAAGGACCATCTTTCTCTATACCTCATTGGAATAACATATTGTTATCTGAAGAGTTACAGCCAGGAGGCCTCAGCTGGAAGCTATTTCTTCTTTTAACAATTCCTCTGAGTCCTTAACTCTTCTGGCTTATCAGCTATTTAAGGGACTCTCAGTAATTCATCAAACGTGGCAACCGCAACAGTTTTCATGTAATTGTCTGGAAATGGGCAGAGAATATCTATGCATGCTGTGTACAAAGCCTTGTATTTGCTTATGAATTGCTGGAAGTCTTCTACATTTTTTAATATTTTCTAGGGGCTAGAATAAAATCTGTCATGTACTCAGTAAGGATGAGAAAAGTAAGGCAAATAGCATTAAGTTCTTTGCCTAGGGTCGCACACTGGGATAGTAAATGTCTGAGGCCAGATTTGAGCTCATGAAGATAAGTCTTCATGACTCCAGGTCCAGTATTTTATCCCCATCCCACCTAGCTGCCTATTATCAAATTGTTTTGATCATTATAATTTTGCAGCATAGTTTTAGATCTGATACTATAAGATATCAGTTGTTCCACTATAGGGTTTAGATTTGCCTGGAAGCCAGAAATTAGTCTTTGCTCTGCTCCTAGGATGAGTCACACAGCTATTGTTTGCTTTTCAACTTGTTCCTCACTCAGGACATAACTAAAGTTTAAGAACTACTCTAGTTATATCTCTAAAATTTGGTGTTATCTTATTTTTCTCATTCTCTTTGGTGTATACACACACACACACACACACACACACACACACTTAATATGTATATATTATTTATATTTTGCATATTTTTCCTATTTCCTTTGCTTTTTATTGCTTTTCTTTTGTAATAGTTTAGTAAACATGTGTTTAGTATCCCTGGCAAATCAGTTATCCTACTTTCCTCTTAGTTTCTTTATTAGAAAAGGAATATAGTTCCTATAAGAACTAATTACTTTCATGTTTAACCTCAGTTTTCTCCTTGTAAAATCCGCATAATAATATCTACCTCATAAAATTGTTGTGAGAATCAATTGAGATGATATTTGTAAATTGCTTTTCACACCTTAAAGCATTATATGAATGCTAGCTATATTTATTATTTATACTTTTTTACATTTTAAAGTTTTTAATGATATAAATCATGGCCAATTTTTCTTAAAGTATCATGTGATATTAAAAAATAAATAATCTTTAAGTTTTCATTCAATAATCATTAAAGACCTGTCATATCTAGCTTTTCTAATAATTTGTTCATATATATAATTCTTTTCCTTATCTTTTTCTCAGTTTTATCAAATTCTGAAAGAGGTACTCTGAAATTTCTGCATGGCAAACATTTCAAAAGAAGCCCAAAGGAAAATACAGAGAAAACATATCAGAAGATAAAATATTGGCAAAAAGATTGTAATGCAAATTTTGGGGAACTTCAAGCCTAAGTATGTGGCTTGCCCAAGAAAGCTCCCCTCCCCCACTGACCATCCAAATCCAAAGATAGCCTGGCAGTTAGTCAGAAAATGACTGCTGTCTGTAAAAGAGCTAGGGTGGAGATGGTCATCTACCAGGTGGCCAGATTGTTCCATTTTCTCCTTTGAGAATTTAACATTTGAGGAATGCCTGCTAATTCTCCTCTAAAAGTGGCCTCTGCGCAGTCTGTTATTTTGGCAAAAGTGAAATGAAGAGCTCAGATTTTAACTGTTAACAGCTGCGACCGCTGAAGAGCTGAGATTTTAGACCTCATTAACTCTGGCAGGGTTTTAGTTGCTTGGAATTTTTAATGTGGAGAATTTTTTTTTCTTTTTCATTTAGTAAATGAAATCTAATTGATAATGTGTGCCCATATTTCTTTGGGTCACTTGAAGTTAGGAAGATAAGAATCTTAATGGGATGGGGACTGAGCCATTTTGATAAAATTATGATAATATTTGTATTTTAAACCCTAGACTGAATCAGGTGAGATAAACAAGAATAATTGGTTCTTGGCAGCATAAAGAGACAGGCAAGAGACTTGGTCTGGGAGCCAAAAATATTCAGCCAGATTCTAAGCAGATTATCTATATTTGTGTACAAGGGACTGAAACAGCTAAAATTTAGAGTGCTACCTTGTGACTTTTGTAGAGATTTAACTCGGAGTATCTAACCTGCTTACTTACTACCTTCCAATTATTGATCCCCATGTATCTAAAACAATAAAGTATGGGTGACTCTGGAGGCAGGGTGTTTCAGGTGGTTCAAACCATCACCTTGACCAATATGTCCCCTTGAATTCTGGTGGAGAAAATCCAGGATCCACACAGCCCAAGAGTCCTAGGAATTGCAAAGGTAATCCTTTACTCCCAATGTCGCCGTATTTCTATCCTCACTCTTGTGAACATCCAAGCTAAGTAGACTCCATGGATACCCAACACCAATCATCAACCAAGTATCACTGATGGAGAAGTAAGTCCAAGACCATTATCACTACTGCCAGCCTGGCCTTAGGGGAGAAACCTTTATGAAAATGTGATGAATCACCTATCTCCACAGATGCTGTAACCACAGCTACTAAAGGCTGAAAATGAAAGTTCTAGCTGCTAAATAACGTGTTTGGCACTGTCAAATTATTTAATACCAAATGTAGACATGATTTTATCAATGGAAATTACATTTTAAAAGATTCATTATGAACTACTTTGCCATTTTACTCTCAGGACCATGAGCCTTTTACTCCTACTACCAATTTAAACCACTAATAGGAGCTTTAAGCTGTTATGAAGCTTTAACCTCTTATTAGAATGTGAGTGCCTAAAATGTAGGGAATGCCCTTGTTTTTTTCTTGGTATGCCTTGTGCTTATCACAGTACTTTGAACACAGTGAGTTCTTAATAAAGGCCAGTCATTCAAGGCAAGTATATCATCCTTTATTTGGTTTATTTTGGGCATTTTGAAAAGATAAAAGGTAGCTGGGCTTACACTTAACTTTCATTCAACCATCATGATAGAAGTAGTTTTCCTTCCCTTCTCATATCCTTTCCTACTTTTCTTTTGGCATAAACTAACATGCCCTCAATATGGGTTGTCTTAGATAATGGTGAATTCCCCCCTCATTGGAGGTATAACTTGACCATTTGTTGCTGATATTGTAGAAGGGATTGAGGGTTTTATTAGATGACTTTTGAGGTCTTTCCAGTATTAAGATTCTGTATTTGATGTATTTTTATGCCTATTTTATAGATTAGGAAACTGAGGAAAGCTCAGAGTGATTAAATTGTTTGCTTAAAGGCATATAGTAACTAGAAGTTACTATAGTAATATAGTATATAGTAACAAGTTTTGGAGCCAGGACATGAACATAAGTCAAAGTACGCAGAGAGAGTGACATAAACTTAACCTTAGGACTTCATCCTATACTAAAAAGCCACAATCATTAGTGAGAAAAGCTATACTTTTCTCCAAATACGCACAAACTTCTGAGCCCTTTCTTTAGATATAATTGAGATAATCTATTTAAAGTATTGTATAAAGCACTATATGAATACTAGCTATTATTATTATTCCTTTGGATGCAATTTTGGTACGTGGATTGATTGAAATGACTGAAGAAACAAAGGTTCAAGCATCTGAGAATATCACTTTATTAAACAATGCATGTCAATTGCATAATAAATAAACACCATGCCAAATGTAGGGTGAGGCAGATAAATTTTATACATTAAAAGAAAACAATTTAGCAAGATAGAAACTAGGATACAAGATAAGGTCTTCTGATTTCTAAATGGAATAAAGATAAGGTGCTATCTAAGTTAGGAGGAAGAGAGCAAACAGGTACAATTCGTTTAAATCAGAAAAAGAGATATTCCTTCCTCCCCCAAGTGTCTATTTAATCAAAAGAACAAGACACCAATAACTGGGTGACCAATACAGGCCAGTTTTCAGATTAGCTTTGTGGATTACTTGAGATGTATAATTATGAGAAAACTCTTTGCATCAATCTATTTTTTTTTTTGTACATAACAGTATTTTTTTCCCAATTACATATAAAGATAGTTTTCAAAATTTATTTTCATAAGATTTTGAATTCCAAATTTTTCTCTGTCCCTCCCTTTACTTTTCTCGCCTCAAGACAGCAAGCAATCTGATGTAGGTAATATGTATATAATCATGTTAAACATTATTTTCACCTTAATCATGTTGTGAAAGAAGAATCAGGACAAAAGGAAAAACTAAGAGAAAAAACAAAAACAATGACAAAAGTGAAAATAGTGTGCTGCAAAATGCTTTCAGACTCCATAGTTCTTTCTCTGAATGTGGTTGGCATTTATCATGACAAATCTTTTGGAATGGTCTTGGGTCATTGTATTTCCGAGAAGAACAAAGTCTATCATAATTGATCATCACAAATGTTGCTTTTACTATTTACAGTTTTCTTCTGATTCTGCTTATTATACTTGATATCAATTCATGTAAATCTTTCCAGGTTTTTTCTGAAATATGCCTACTTATCATTTCACAATCACATTCCATCATAATTATATGCCATGACTTGTTTAGCCATTCTTCAATTTATGTATTCTCCTAAATTTCTATTCCTATCAATATTTTTGTACATGTGGGTCCTTTTCCCTTTTGATGATCTCTTTAGGATGCAATCTAATGGTGGTATTACTGGATAAAAGGGTATGCACAGTTGGGTTATCCTTTAGACATAGTTCTAAATTGCTTTTCAGAGTGGCTGGATCAGTTCATAACTCCACCAATAATGCATTACTGTTCCAATTTTCCCACATCTTCTCCAATATTTATCATTTTCCTTTTCTATCACATTAGCCAATTGGATAGGTGTAAAGTAGTACCTCAAGGTTGTTTTAATCTACATTTCTCTAAGCAATAATGGTTTAGAACATTTTTTCATATGACTATATATGACTTTAATTTATTTTTTTGAAAATTGCCTGTTCATATCCTTTGACTACTTATCAATTAAAGAATGACTTGTATTCTTATAAATTTGAGTCAGTTCTCTATATATTTTAGAAATGAGCCCTTTATCAGAAACACTGGCTATATTTTCCCCTCCCTCCCCCCCAACTTTCTACTTCCCTTCTAATCTTGACTATATTGGCTTTGCTTGTGCAAACAGTTTTTAATTTAATGTAATCAAAATTATCCTTTTTGCATTGTATAATATTCTCTTATTCTTTTTTAACTATAAATTTTTTCCTTATCCATAGATCAAATACATAGACTAATTTGTTACTCTACTAATCTGCTTATAGTATCACCCTTTATGTCTAAATCATGAACCCATTTTGATCTTATCTTGGTTTAGGGTGTTAGATGGTTGATGCCCAATTTATCATTGACTATTGTGTCTTGTTACCTAATACTGATCCACTACTCTATTTCTTAGCCAGTACCAAATGGTACAAATTACATTTTCCAATTGTTTAAATCTAACTTTGTATGAAAAATGTTTTATAATTATAATTGTTTGTCTTGGCAGATAGACTCTCAAATATTTTGTATTGTCTAGAGTTATTTTAAATGGGATTTCTCTTCCTATCTCTTGCTGCTGGGCTTTCTTGATAATATATAGAAATGCTAGTGATTTATGTGGGTTTATTTTATATGCTGCAACTTTGCTAAAGTTTCAAGTTTTTTTTTAATTCATTCTCTAAGATTTTCTAAGTCTACTATCATATTATTTGCAAAGAATTATAGTTTTGTTTCTTCACTGTCTTTTATTCCTTTAATTTCTTTTTTTTCTTTTGTTAAAGCTAATATTTTTTTTAAAAAACTTTTTAAATTAAAGCTTTTTATTTTCAAAACATATGCATGGATAATTTTATAACTTTGACCCTTACAAAACCTTGTGTTCCAAATTTTCTCCTCCTTTCCTCCATCCCCTCCCCTAGATGAAAAGTAATCCAATATATGTTAAACATGTTAAAATATGTTAAATCATATATACATATATGTTATACACACACACACATTTATACAATCATCTTGCTGTACAAGAAAAATCAGATCAAAAAGGAAAAAAATGAGAAAGGAAACAAAATGTAAGCAAATAACAAAAAAAAAAAAAAAAAGAGTGAAAATGCTATGTTGTAATGCACACTCAGTTCCCACAGCCTCTCTTTGGGTGTAAATGGCTCTCTTCATCACAAGATCATTGGAAGTGGCCTTAATCATCTCACTGTTGGAAAGAGTCAAGTCCATCAGAACTGATTATTGTATAATATTGCTGTTTAAAACTAACATTTCTAGTATAATATTGAATAATAGTGATAATGGGATCCTTGTTTCAGCCCTGATCTTATTGGGAATGCTCTTATCTTATCCCCATTACATATAGTGCTTGATATTGGTTTTTGATAGATAGTGCTCATAATTTTAAGGAAAGCTCATTTATTACTATGTTCTCTAGCATTTTTAATAGGAATGGGTGCTGCATTTTGTCAAATGTCAATGTCAAACTAGTCAAAAGTTTTTCTGCATTTATTGAAATAATCATGATTTCTCTTCATTTATTTAGATGATCATTTATACTGATAATTTTCCTAATATTAAACCATTCCTACATTACTGGTATAGATTTCACCTGGTCATTGTGTTTTATCCTTGTAATAAGTTGCTATAATCTCTTTACTAATATTTAAAAATTTTGAATAAATATTCATTAGGAAAATTGGTTTACAATTTTCTTTTTCTGTTTTAGCTCTTCCTAGTTTAAGTATCAACACCATATTTGTATCGTAAAGGGAATTTGGTAGGAATTCTTCTTTGCCCATTTTCCCTAATAGTTTATGTAGTATTGGACTTAATTGCTCTTTAGATGTTTGACAGAATTCCTTATAAATCCGTCATGCCCTGTTCAATTTCTTTTTCTAAAATGGGGCTAAATATTTTATTTCCATTAATTGGGGAAATTGATATTTTTGTAAATATTCATCCATTTCACTGAGATTGTCATTTACTGTTAGGCAAAATAGCTTCTAATTATTGTTTTAATTTTCCCTTCACTGGTATGAATTTGCCCTTTTCACTTCTAATACTGGTAACTTGATTTTCTTCTTTCCTTTTTAAAAATCAAATTAACCCAAGGTTTATCTTTTACTTTTTTTTTTAACATAAAACCAGCTGTTTTATTAGTTCAATAATTTTCTTACTTTATATTTTATTAATTTCTCCTTTGATTTTTTATAATTAACAATTTAGTATTTGATTGGGGGTTTTAATTTATTTTTCTTTGCTTTTTTAATTGTATTTGCAATTAATTGAGCTCTTCTTTATCCATTTTATTCATGTAAGGTTTTGGAGATATAAAAATTTCCCTAACAATTGCTTTGGTTGTATTCCATAAATTTTGGTATATTGTCTTATTATTGTCATTCTCTTTTATGAAATTATTGACTGTTCCTGTGATTTGTTTGACTCACTCATTCTTTAAAATTTGATTATTTAGTTTCCAATTAATTTTAATTATTCCATGGCTCTTTACTACATGTATTTTTTTCTTTTTTAAAAATTTTATTTGCTACTTCAACAACAATACTATATGATCATCAATTCTGATGGACCTGGCCATCTTTAGCAATGAGATGAACCAAATCAGTTCCAATGGAGCAGTAATGAACTGAACCAGCTACGCCCAGCGAAAGAACTCTGGGAGATGACTAAGAACCATTACATTGAATTCCCAATCCCTATATTTTTGCCTGCCTGCATTTTGGATTTCCTTCACAGGTTAATTGTACAATATTTCAGAGTCTGATTCTTTTTGTACAGTAAAATAACTGTTTGGTCATGTATACTTATTGTGTATCTAATTTATACTCTAATATATTTAAAATCTACTGGTCTTCCTGCCATCTAGGGGAGGGGGTTGGGGAAAGGAGGGGAAAAATTGGAACAAAAGGTTTGGCAATTGTCAAAGTTGTAAAATTATTCATACATATAACTTGTAAATAAAAAGCTATGAAATTAAAAATAAAATAAAATAAAATTTTATTTAAAAAAATAAGAAAAAAAGAAAATAGAAAATGAATAAAAAACAAAGTGAAGAAAAACAAAAGAGAACATTGTCATGTGCCCAGCAGAACATCAGGAACGATTCAAAGTATATAACATTACCAGATCAAGAAAGTATATATGAAGAAAATATATTCACGAATGTCTATTTTTTTCTTTACTTTCTTGTAAATTGTTCTTTTGTTCTCTGCTACATACCTTATTTACTTTATTCTCTTTCTTCCTTTCATCTCCCCCATGACCCCAAGCAAGCTATAATTTATATTTATGTATACGAACCTATATATACACATATATAACATACCCCACATACACATACATATCTTTCCTATCCATACTGACTCTTTAATCTGCTCCTTAACTTGCTGTGCTGTTACTTAAACTCCCTCCATCCAAGGATCCCTCTCTTGTCTTTTTCCCTCACCTTTTGCTTCTCCATTTCCCTTCTTCCCCTTATTTCTTTATAGATTTTGGAGGGTGATATACCTTTTATGGTTTATAAGTACTGTTGCCTATTAAATTCATTCTTGATGTGAATAGGTTTTCAGAACCATGCACTCTCCTACTCCCTCTAATGCCTCTCTATCTCTTCTTCCTCTGCACCTCATTTGTATAACATAATTACTATCTTTATCTTAACTTTGCCAATATTTCTTTTGAACTACCCTATTGTTGATATGAATCTTAAACATATAATATACATTTTTCCATGTAAAAAATCAATTTACCTATGTTTAAACAATTTGTCTATGTTAAGTCCCTTGAAATTGCTCTTTGATATTGGCTCTTCTATGTTAATTTTTTCTTATGTTTCACATTCTGTTCTATTTTCTCATTCTTTGTAATCTATTTTATTATTTCTTGTTTTCTCATAGTTTCACTGGTTTCCCCTTACGCAATTGTAATTTTCAAAGAATTATTTTCATCTTTGAGAATCTAATATCTCCTTTTCTACTTGGTTAACTTCTTTTTATAATCTTGTTTTCCTTTTCTTCTCTTTCCTTTTTTTTAAGTTTTTCCTCAGTCTCTCATTTAATTTTTAAATTCTTTTTTAAGTTCTATAAATTCTCTCCAGGCAGGGAGCCATTTCACTTTACTCTTCGGGATATACTTTTTCAGGAGGTGAAAATCTCTGTGGTTCCTGCTGAGGCCTCATTTACATTAGCTAGCCTAAGAGGTCCCTAGTTGATGTTTCTGGGGAGCTAGCCAGGAGGTGTTTGCACTTTACCCCAGGTTAATCCCAGCCTGTTGTCTTTCTTCAGATCTTCTTGGTTATACCAAGGGCATCTCTGTTCTGCTCCAAATCTTGATTTTTCACCAGTCTATGTTTGCTCTGAGGCACAATTTGTTCTATTTGTGAGGGAACTCTGAAGAGCTTGAAATTTACCAACCTACTTTGCGATCTTCCCAGTATTTCCATATTTATTCATCATGATTCACAAAAAAGTCAGATCAAAAGGGGAAAAAAACATGAGAAAGGGAAAAAACCAAGCAGACAAATAACATAAAAATGAAAATACTAAGCTTTCATCCACATTCAATCTCCATTGTTCTGTCTCTGGATGCAGATGACACTTTTCATCACAAGTCTATTGGAATTGCCTTGAAAAAAGCCAAATCCATCGTCACAGTTGATCATCACATAATCTTGCTGTAACTGAATACAATGTTTTATTGGTTCTCCTCACTTACTTAGCGTCAGTTCGTGTTAAGTTTTTCTAGGGTTTTCTGAAATCAGCCTGCTCATCATTTCTTATGAAATAATAATATTCAACTACATTGATTTACCATAACTTATCTCTATTTAATAGGCACCCATTCAATTCCCAGTTCCTTGCCACTACAAAAAGAGCTGCTGTAAACACATTTTTCTTTCATGTGGGTTCTTTTCCCTCTTGTATGATCTCTTTAGGATATGGATCCAGTAGAGACACTGCTGGCACAAAGAGTATGCACAATTTTATGATCCTTTGAGCATAGTTCCAAATGGCTCTCCAGAATGGATGGATCAGTTCACAATTCCATCAACAATGTACTGGTGTCCCAGTTTCCCCACATCTCCTCCAACATTCATACACTTTTTTTTTTTTTAATCTTAGCCAATCTGAGAGATGTGGTGGTACCTTGGAGTTACCTTAATTTTGCATTTTTAAATCAATAGTTATTTAGAGCATTTTTTTCATATGACTAGAAATGGCTTTAATTCCTTCATCTGAAAACTCTGTTCATATCCTTTGTCTATCAGAAGAGGAATGACTTGTATTCTTATAAATTTGAATCAATTATATAGTTTAGAAATGAGACCTTTATCAGAAATACTGAGGCTTCTGGGACTTGATGTTAATTTTGGCAGCTATGTGGATTCTGGAATATAGTAGAATATGGTGTCAAATCTCTAGAAGTCATTGAAATCCTAAATTCTCATGTCAAAATGTGAGTGGGTATTATTAGCCATCTTTTTCCATTTCTTTAGAATGCTTACAGTACCAGTCATTGGGCTCTTAACTATCTATTTTGTCCTAAGTTATCTTTATAAAATAGCTTTGTAACTTCAAAATATATGGAAAGATAGTTTTCAACATTAACCCTTGCAAAACCTTGTGTTCCAAATTTTTCTCCTTCCCTTTTCCCCATCCCCTCCTCTAAATAGTAAGTAATCCAATATATGTTAAACATGTGCAATTCTATACATATTTCCATATTTATAACTACCTGCAATTTTTATTGCATCAAGATCTGAAAAGGATGCATTTATTTCTGCCTTTTTGCATTTGGTTGTGAGGTTTTTGTGTTCATGGTCAATTTTTGTTTAGTGAACTGCTGAGATATGGTTATGTCCCATTCTATTTCCATTTCATTTTCTTCAGAAGCCTATCTTATCTAATTTTTCTAAAATTCTCTTCACCTCCTTAACTCTTTTCTTTGGTTAGATTTATCTGGTTCTGAGAGGGGTATACACTGAGGTCTCCCACCAGTTTCCTGTAACTCAATTTCTCTTCTTAAGTATTTGGATGCTATAGCTCTTGGTCCATATATATTTAATATTGATATTACATCACTTCATTGTTTATGGTACCTTTTTAGCAAGATGTAGTTTCATTCCTTATTATTTTAATTAGACTTATTTTTGCTTTGTCTGAGTGCAGGATTGTTAGCTGTGCTTTTTTTTGTTGTTTTTAACTTCAACTGAAGTACAATATTCTCTGATAATTGTGGAAATATGTATAAAAGAATTGCACATGTTTAATATATATTGGATTACTTGCTATCTAATGGAGGAGAAGGGAGGAAAAAATTTGGAATACAAAATTTGCAAGGGTGAATGTTAAAAAATTATCTGTGCACATGTTTTGAAAATAAAAAAGCTTTAATTTTAAAAACCCAATATATTATGCTCTAATCTTTTACCTTTATTTTGTGTGTATCTCTCTGCTTCGGAAGGTTTTTTTTTTTTTTTTTGGATAAACAACATTTTGTAGGATTCTGAATTTTAATCTGCTATCTACCTCTGCATTATGGGAAAGTTCATCTTATTCACATTCATTATTATGACTACTGTGTATTTCCCTCTATCCTATTTTTTCCTTCTCACCAATGTTTCACTTCTTATCAGTATCCCCCTCAATCTTCCTCTGTTCTATCACCACCCTTCTTTTTTTCCCCTTTCCCTTCCTATTTGCCTATGCAGTAAGACTTTGAGTCAAATGTGATAAATTTTAAACAATATTCTCTTCCTCTCTTCTTTCTATTGTAATAGGTCCTTTGCATCTCTTCATGTAATGTAATTTACTCTTTTCTGTCTCCCCTTTTCCTCTTTTCTCAGTACAATCCTTTTTTTACCTTTTAATTTTTTTTATATTATCATACCAAAATCAACTTATGCCCACAACCTCTGTCTTCTAACTGCCTTAATAGCGATACAATTTTCAAGAGTTACAGGTATCATCTTCCATGTAAGGGTGTATGTATACTCCTTCTAATTGCCCTAATAAAGATACAGTTCTCAGAGTACAAGTATCATTTTTCCATTAGATCTATGTAAACAGTTTAATCTCATTGAGTATAATTTTTTTTTCTTTCCTGTTTATCTTTTTATGCTTCTCCTGAGTCTTACATTTGAAGATCAAATTTTGTGTTCAGTTCTGGTCTTTTCATCAGGAAATTCCAATTTTACTGAATATCCATTTTTCCTCCTGAAAGATTATTCTGTTTTGCTGGGTAATTGATTCTTTTTTTTTTTTTTTTAAATATTTTATGTTAATTTTATTAGCCACAATTCATAACATGATTCAATTCAATAATAAACAATATATTTTTACTTTATGTAAATTCTGCTATTTTTGGAAATGAGAGCATTTTTCTTTTCTTTTCTTTTTTTTTTAATTTTTATTTAATAATTACTTTATATTGACACTCGTTTCTGTTCCGATTTTTTTTTTCCCTCCCTCCCTCCACCCCCTCCCCTAGATGGCAAGCAGTCCTTTATATGTTGGATATGTTGCAGTATATCCTAGATACAATATATGTTTGCAGAACCGAACAGTTCTCTTGTTGCATAGGGAGAATTGGATTCAGAAGGTATAAATAACCCGGGAAGAAAAACAAAAATGCAGATAGTTCACATTCGTTTCCCAGTGTTCTTTCTTTGGGTGTAGCTGCTTTTGTCCGTCATTTATCAATTGAAACTCAGGTCTCTTTGTCAAAGAAATCCACTTCCATCAAAATATGTCCTCATACAATATCGTTGTTGAAGTGTATAATGATCTCCTGGTTCTGCTCATTTCACTTAGCATCAGTTCATGTAAGTCTCGCCAGTCCTCTCTGTATTCATCCTGCTGGTCATTTCTTACAGAACAATAATATTCCATAACATTCATATACCACAATGGGTAATTGATTCTTGATAGTAGTCCAAGCTCCTCTGCCTTCCAAAATATTATATTCCAAGCCCTCTGATCCTTTAATGTATAAGCAGCTAAATTCTGTATAATCTTGAAAGTGGCTCCTTGACATTTTAATTATTTTTTTGCTTGCAGTATTTTCTCCTTAACCTGCTAATTCTGGAATTTAGCTACCATATTCTTCAGAATTTTTATTTTGGGATCTCTTTCAGGAGTTGATCTGTGGGTTGTTTCAAGGGTATCAATGCAAGTTTCCTGAATAATTTCTTGAAAGAGGCTGGACAGGCTTTTTTGATCATGGCTTTCATATGGTCAAATAATTCTTAAATTATCTTTCTTGGATCTATTTTTCAAAAGGTCAGTTGTTTTTCCAATAAGATATTTTACATTTTCTAATTTTTTTTAATTCTTTTGATTCTGTTTGATTTTTGATGTCTCTTAGATTAGCTTCCACTTGCCAATTCTAATTTTTTAAGGAATTATTTTCTTCAGTTAGTTTTCCATTTGGCCAATTCTACTTTTAGAGGAATTGTTTTCTTCAGTAGATTCCCCCTCCCCTTCAATTTGCCCAACTCTATTTTTTAAAAAATATTTTTATTTTCATTATTTTTTATAGCTTTTTATTTACAGGATATATGCATGGGTAATTTTTCAGCAATGACCCTTGCAAAATCTTTTCCCCTCCTTCCCCTGCACCTCCCCTAGATGACAGGTAGACCAAGACGTGTTAAATATGTTAAAGTATATATTGAATACAATATATGTATATATATCCATACAGTTATTTTGCTGCACAAGAAAAATTGAACTTAGAAATAAGGTACCTGAGAAGGAAATAAAAAATGCAAGCAGACAAAAGCAAAGGGAGTAGAAATGCTATGTTGTGGTTCACACTCCCAACTCTATTTTTTAAGGAATTGTTTTCTTAAGTCAATTTTGTGCTTTTATCCCCCCCAAACTGTTGACTTTCATAATTCTCCTGCAAGACTCTCATTTCTTTCCCCAATTTTTCTTCTATTTTTCTTGATTTTTAAAATCCTTTTTGAGCTCTTCCAAAAATACTTTTTTGGCTTGAAACCAATTCATATTACCCTTTAAGGCTTCACATGTAGACTCTTCTCTTCTCAGTGTTTGTTTTGATTTTCCTTGCTGCCATAGTAGCTTTCCATGGCTCAGGGCCCTTTTTTGTTTTTTTGCTCCTTTTTAAAAGTTGAGCTCTCTGCTCCTGGGGCACAAGGGACCCTGTTTGAGCTTCTTTTGCTGGGGGCCAAGACCCTGGTTATTGGCTTTCTGTGCTGGGACCTCAGGGACTAATAGCTTGTCTACTTCATTGGGGTTGTTCAACCTAGTTGCACTTGTGCCAGGGTTCTGGAGCTGGCAGTGTGCTTTCTGCACTGGGACTAGAGGCCTCACAGCTAGTCTTCTGTGCCACTGTCCACTGAATCAGATGAGGGGATCTCAGATGCTGATTTGTGCATGGCTAAGAACATTCTGCTGGCTTGCTTGGCTGCCTGGTTCCCCTTTTACTCAAGAGAGACAAACCTTTCCTGAACTCCTTCTAAGTTATCATAAGCTGGAAATTTGTTTCACTTTGTCTTTTTGTGGCTTTTGTAGCTCCAGAATCCATATGACTTAACATTATTTCCAAAGGAAATTGGGAAGAGGTCAGCCAACTGCTAGGCTTCTCTCAGCCATCTTGGTTCCTCCTCTCTTTGCAACAAGTCTGGTATAGGAGTCCAGCTTCCCAACTACTTAGGGCTAGGTTCAAACAATGCAATAAAATTTTCTCACAATTCCCATAACTGAGTCAAGTTTTCTCACAAGATAGAAAGTGGAATAATTATAATTGAATAGAAAGGGAACTGATTTAGTTCTAGAATTGAATCACAGGTGTGGTTCATTTAGTTCCCATGTAATGATGCAACTACCTCCAGGCTTTTCATCTCTCATCTCTGTAATTTCACAAAGGCTATCATATTTATGTAGAAGGCATTCCTTCCTCATCCAAGCCTCATAATTAAATTTAATTCAACAAGCCTTTAAGCATTTACTACTGCCAGGAATCGTGTGTATGTGTGCATATATGTATATATATATATATGCACATATGTGCATATATATAAGATTATATATAAAATATATATGAAGTAATTTCCTAGATGAAGGTATTAAGTCCAATGGGAATGGTGATTTTTTTTCTCAATAGTATTTCATTCTCAATACATGTAAAAAATCGTTTTCAACATTCATTCCTGTAAGATTTTGTTTTCCAAATTTTTCTCTCTCCCTGCCCTATTCCCCACTTTCCTAAAGACAGCAAGCAATCTGATATAGGTTAAATATATGCAATCCTTTAAAATATAGTTCCATATTTGTCATGTTGTGCAAGAATATTCAGACCAAAAGGGGAAAAAAAAAAACAGGAGAAAGAATGAACAAAAAAAAGGTAAAAATATGCTTCAATCCATATTCAGTTTTTATAGTTCTTTCTGGATGTGGATGGTACTTTCTATCTTGTCTAATGGAATTGTCTTGAATCACCCTATTGTTGAGAAGAGCCAAATCCATCACAGTTGATCATCACATAATCTTGTTATTGCTATATAATGTTCTCCTGATTCTTCTCATTTCATTCAGCATCAGTTCATGTAAGTCTTTCCAGGCTTTTCTCAAATCTGTTTATTCATCATTTCATATATAAAAATATTTCATCACATTCATATACCATAACTTATTTAGCCATTCCCCAACTGATGGGCATCCACTCAGTTTCCAGTTTCTTACCACCACAAAAAGGGCTTCTATAAATGTTTTTGCACATGTGGGTCCTTTTTCCTCTTTTATGATCTCATTGGGATACAGATCCTGTAGAGACACTGCTGGGTCAAAGGGTATGCAGAGTTTGATAGCCCTTTGAGCATATTTCCAAATTGTTCTCCAGGATGGTTAGATCAAATTCATAATACCAATAATGCATCAGTGTCCCAGTTTTCCCCCATCCCCTCCAACATTGTCATTATCTTTTCCTGTCATCTTAACCAATCTGAGAGATGTGAAGTAGTACCCCTGAGTTGTCTTAATTTCCACTTCCCTAATTAACAGTGATTTAGATCATGTTTTCATATGATTAGAGATGATAATGGTAGAACTTTGTTAGCATGTTCAAGGGAAGGGCATAATGGAAGAGGAAAGGTTGAGTAGGATAGAAATAGGAGGCTTAAATTTGACATGGGTAAGCATGAAAGAATGGGGAATCCTGGTCCTGGAATGGAACACAGAATTATCAGAATTACAGGGATAGCTTAATTATTTTTAAATTAAACTATATATATAAAAGTTGTTTCAGTTTTTAACATAGAGAGTCATACCTTACAGAAAATGTTACAAAATCATTTGGTCAGATTTTATTAATAAATTTCTAATCTGAAATAAGCACACATTAAAATATTAATTCCAGATATCTATGGAACAAAAATATAAGCAATATAAATTAAATCCAGTCCATATTTATAGATTAGTAGCTTTCTAAGAGCAGGAACAGCCATTTTTTTTAGCTCACCTTCCCACGTGACATTTAGCAAAAGGTTTCATAAGATTTGGATGTGTTGGTACTTTAGTGGATCGGTGATTTTATAAGTATAGCCCACTGATAAAACTCAGAATTTCTCTGGGCCCTTCAAACTTAATTCATGGCCCTGTTTTCCTACAAATGATACATAACAGATCTAAGAAATGCATTGGAAATCTTGTTTGCTTAATACTTGGAGATAACAGAGGAACATTTACTGTCCATCTTTTGTCTCTTATTCATATGACAGGTCTGCTTCCTAAAACTGCTCATGATATCTTCAGTGATGTCAAGTCAACAAGCATTCATTAAGCACTACCATGTGCCAGATTCTGGGTTGGATGAATCAAATTATGGGTTTTTGAATGTAGGGGAAATATTGAATTTTTTGTAGACAACAGGGAAGTGGCCAGAAGATCCTGAAAACTAGTGAGAAATAATGTAGTGGTAATATAGTGCAGGGTTTCTAAAAGTTTCTCCACTTGTGATCCCTTTTTGCTTCAGAAATTTTACATGACCCTGGGTATATAGGTCTGTAAAACAGGTATACAGATCAAACATTTACTGATAATAAACTATGATTTTGTTACTCCCAACATTTGAGATTGTAAACCACAGGTTAAGGAGCTGGGATGTAGAAGGGTAATTCAGAATATGGGATGGAATGGAATTGCTTCTGCAGGTCAAGAGTTTGTCTTAGCAAAGAGAAGGGTCAAATTTTTCATATGAGGAGAGAGTGGGAGAAGACATCAAAGTGTTGTGAAATATGGTAGAGAAAAGAAAAGGGAACTTTTGGAAAATGGCATTTTCCAGTAAAATATGAAGGGGATATATGTGGAAATCCTTTATCATGAAGTTAGGATTTGGGGAGGAGAAAAAGATTATGAGCCAGGCCCTGAACTCACTGAGTAGGAAGGATAGTGTCCTGGAGAATGTTATAACTTCTATTGGTCTTTGGGCAATTGGTAACTTTGTTTCTTCTAAGACTAAGTATGCTTTTCGATGTAATATTTCTTATCCGTGTAAATTTTGGCATTAGGGTAAGTAGGCTTTTGTCAGTAAGATGTCTGGGATCCTTGAAATGATTTCCATGGTAAGTTCTTAATAAATGCTTATTTATTAAATTGAATTGAAAATCTCTTGAATTCAGGTTCCTCATCTACGAGAATAGATGAAATGTCCTTGATGGTTGTTTCTAGCTCTAAATGTTATGAACCTTGAATTATCTTGTATTGAGTGGAAGCATTCACTTTAGTGTGGTATGGAAGTGATCTTGGGTCTTCAAAATTTTGCCAGTTCTGCTAGGTCTTATTAAACAGGAGGTCATGAAAAGTTAGGCATGATTGAAATGACTGAACAATAAATTAAGCAGAAGCAGTTTTGAGTATGGACCTAGAAATGGGATGTTTGAGTATTGTTATCCTGAATAATTCAAGTTCTTGAACCTAGAAGAGAAATTTCCAGGATCAGGGAGGAGCTTCCATGGAAGAACACAAAGTCACAACCTGGTGCCATGGAGGAGCAAATCCAGACCTTGACCTCCATTAGTACTGTGAGTTCAATGGGATGGACTATTTTATTCAAAGTCTTGTTTTTGCTTTTTCTTCAGGGTCACTTTAATCTTAGGGAAGCCATGTCAGAAAGCCCTGGCTTCTGATACTGACACATTATCCTTAAGAAAGTGTCCTAATTTCAAAGTGTTTTCTCATCTGCAAAATGGGATAATACTACTTTTTATTACCTTATTTCGAAGGGTTTTGGTGAGGTTCAAATAAGATAATGTATATGAATTGCCTTGTGAATTTTCAAGTCTGAGGATTGATTGTATATGTCCCTGGCACAGGTGGGGTCCACTAGTTAGGACTGGACATCTCTCTGGACATTACTTGAATCTGGTCCTTGTAAATCCAGAACCTGAGTTTTAAACACCTCCTACAGGTAGTAAGGAATAACCTACATAAATGGAACTTGGGCTTGACCAAGTGCAGAAACCGTTCCAGGTGCTGGAGACAGAAAAGGCAAAGCAAACAGAAACCCAGTCCTTGCCTTCAAAGAGTTCAGTCTCCAGATTGTGGGACCGAGGGCAAGGGCCATTAACCGCCCTCACCCACCGCCTCCTTTATATAAAGGGGGCGTCTCTAGCACTTAAATCCTATGATCCCAGCGCCTCCGAAGACGCGCTTCGAATCCAGGACTTTCAATTACTCTGAACCTTTCTCCGGGCCTCAGTTTCCTCCTCTGAAAAACGCGAACGACCAATCTGGCACTTCTCTACCCCCCGGGATAGGGCAAACTAATGGTTTGAAAAGCCTCGGGAGCGTTATAGCGAGGTCCATAGCGAGGTCCAGGGGCCCCGGGAGGCAGGAGGGTGTGGTCACGGAGGCGTGGCCAAGGTGGACGCCCAAGGGTCATGGCCAGAATCTCCTCCCGTTTCCCAGCATGCCCCTCGCTAGAGGCCCCGCCTCCTTCCCCCAATGTGGGGGAAAGGTCGACGGCTATAGTTGTGGTGAGTTGAGGGCTGAATCGCTGAAATGGAGGCCGGTACCATAGCCGAGGATGAGGTAGAGGCGACGACGGATCACATCAGCCCCTGGAAGAACTTCCTGGCCGGAGGCTTCGGCGGGGCGTGCGTAGTGGTAGTGGGCCACCCGCTGGACACCGTCAAGGTGGGGGAAGGTGCTGCTCCGCCCGTGGGTCGGAGCCGGGGCCTGCCGGAGAGTTTGGGGGAGGGAGGGAGCGAGCTCCCCGTCCATTATTCGGGAAGGTGGTCGAGGGGATTCCTGCTCCTTCCGGTGAGGGGCTGGGCTTGGGGCGGGGGGCGGAGGCGGTGCATGACGGGAGCCTTGGGTTCTCTGTAGAGTTAGTGGGGAGAGGGAGGGACGCGAGGATGGACGAAGGAAAACACGAGCTGGGTCTGTACCCCCTGTGTGGGCTGGTCTTGCGGAGCCCAGGAAGAACATCATCCTCTTTTTTTTACAGATGAACACATTGGGGAGTCCAGGAGAAAAGGCTTGTTCGTCTGGGGTCTGCCTGGGATTTAAGCCCTCCTCCCGACTCTTAATAAGGACCTCAGTTTTTTCTGTAAAACCCAGATACTGATCTTTCTTTCTGAACTTACCTACATTGTTTGGAAGATCTAAACAAGGGCTGTGATGGGGCCCTGCCTTTGGCGAGACCTTTCACCTACTGACTAGTATTGTCTTTCTCACTGGGCCTTTGATATCTGTCCCTTCACACTCTTCATTCTAAAGGGTAGAAATGTCAGTTTTCTTCTTGGTAAAATAAGGGGATTGGACTAGATGAGCTCCAAGGCTTCTTCCAGCTCTGAGATACTATAAATTTGTGGGAGACCAGAGAAGAACCAAGTGAAAATTGGGTCTTGCTATTCTGCAGCTGTGCAAGTGGCTAGAGGAAGGACATTTTTTCATTCAGCAAACATTAGGTGCTTGCTGTGAGTGTGTGTGTGTGTGTGTGTGTGTGTGAGAGAGTGAGAGAGAGAGAGAGAGAGAGAGAATGAATGTGAATATAAAATTTAGATAAGACCTTGTCTTCTTGGAGTTTACTGTTCTCTAAGGGAATACAAAAGATGGAAGTCATGTAATGTATTGGAAGATTTATCTTCCTGAATTTAATTCTAGTCTCAGACACTGCCTGTGTGACATTGTCTACCTCAGTTTCCTCATCTGTAAAATGAGCGGGAGAAGGAAGTGGCAAGTTATTCCAATATCTTTGCCACGAAAACATCAAATGGAGTCGAGAAGAGTTGAATGTGATTAAACAACAGCAAACATTGGAGCTGTTTGGAGATGCAAAATGAAGTGCTATATTAGGTTTGGTGGAAACGGGAGGTGATAGTCAGTTGATCAATTAAGGTGATAAAAAGACATAGTAATTTGATGGAAGGGAGAGTGCTTTTGAAGGATCTTAAAGGTAAGGACACCTGCCTTTCCACTATGGGAAGTTATAGGAGGATTTCCTTTATTTGCCTGAACTGTGTACTTAGTATGCTAAAGAAGCTATCCTTTTCAACTCTGTCCTGTATTGCATTTCCAAATGCAAAGCTTTCTCTCTCTGCCTTTAGTCATTTACCCTTGTTCCATTTACCCTTGAATTTTACTTCCCCGAGTCAGTTAAATCTCACATTTTAAGCCCAATTCGAATGGTTTCTCCTTTTGGAAACCTTCCCCTACCCCCTTGTGAGTAGCAATCTTCCCATTCAGATCTCTCCTTACATTCTTTGAGCTTTGATAGAATTATGTAAATTGTGGTTATTTATGATTGTACTTTCTCAGCTTATAGTAAGACTCATGAAAGCAGAGAAAAAATCATATCTAATCATGGTTTGACCCCCATTATCTATCATAGTACTATGCTTGTAGTTTTATGCACATAATAAATATTTATGGAATGAATGAATGAAATAAACACAGATCCTTAGAATCATAGATTTTACAAGAATATAAATGGCACTTGAGAATCTTGATGTTCTAGAACAGAGGTATCAAATCAGGCCTAGTGAGTCTGAACTAGATGAAAATATAATTGGTAAATGTTTAACAAAACAAATACAAATATGATATTGGTAGTTAATTTTGTTTTTTTTCTTAGTTATCATGTGGCTCACAATAATCTGTTTGTATTTAAGTTTAATACCACTGTTCTAAAAATATTGTGATTGTTGATCATTTCCAGGTGTAGGGAAAGAGACTACTAATCCTAGCTATAGAAAAATAAGTACAGAGCTCATAACAGAATTATATTAAATGGGGGGTGAATACTTTTTATTCAATCAGGAAAGTTTGCCTTCCCCTTTTGATTGGAAGCGCTTATGAGACAATTTAAGAATTTTTTTTTTTCATCTTTAGACAAAATGTAATCTAATGAGATCGTGATTTTAAGGCTTTCTTTTTCACATGAATCTGAGCCCAGGAGAGACTAGTCTCTTTTAACCTTGATTCACTGAATCAATTCTGTCTTATATTATTTTTCTTGCTGATCCTATTTTGTAGGGTTGAGGGTGAGGGATAAAGATAGACAAATGCAAGTGTGTAAGCCCCAAAAGAACTGAATTTGGCAAGTTCACAAATCCTCTTGTGGAGCTACTTGTTTGGCTGGCAAAAATCCTGTTCAGAAAGGCAGTCAAGCTTAATTCAAACTCACGAGCATTTATTGAGAACTTACTATGAAAAAAAAAAAAAAAAGAACTTACTATGAGAGGCAGCTGGATGGTAGAGGACCTGAGTTTCAAATTCAGCTTCAGACAATATTTAAACCAACTGTGTGATTCTGGGCAAGTCACTTAACCACAATTGCCCTGCAAGAAAACCCAAGAACTTAGTATGTGCTAGGCATCTTGTTATATATTGGAGATATGAAGAAAGGCAAGGGTAAAAATTGTTTTATTTGATAATTCAGTTATCAGATTTTTTTTTGAATAACTTCTTTTGGGAGCACTTTGTATGGCACTGGATCAGATAAAAATTTTAGAAAAGATAACCATACCCTCGTGAACTTTACAGTTGAAACACAAGCACACAGTCTTTGAAATATTGTATAATAAATGGTTCCAAAGTTGCGAAACAAGGTGCTTTGTGAGATCTTAGGGCAAGGAAATAAAGATGAATGAGAACAAAAGGTTTCTTAGTGGAGGTAACTTTTGAGTTGGGCTTTTTTTCCCCTCTTGAATTGGTCTTTACAGAATGATTAGGAATTCACCAAAGGATGATATTCTCAGGAAGATCTAAGAGAGAGGACTACAGAGGATTTTAGCTTGACAGGAGCCCATATAAAAGTAGAAAGATAGGATGGATCCAGATTATGGATATCAGGCTAAGGAATTTGAATTTAGTTATCCAGTAGGCAGTTGGGAGGAGTCCCTAGAAAGGTTTTGGGCAGAGGATTTGACTAGTGTTCAGGATAGATTAGATAGGGGAAATACTACTGGGTGAGAAGTGATATGGCTAGATCACTGTTTAGCGAAAAATTGGTCATATAACCTATAAACGCTAGATTAAAGAAAGAATAGAGGCATAAGGACTTGTAAAGGGATAAATATTTTCACATTGCTGAGCATGGGAGCTCACCTTCTTTAGCTCCTTTGAAAACATTTTTTCCTTTTCTGCTGTAGGAAGGATCTAATGATTTTTTTTTTTTTTAGCTTGACAGCTGCCAAATCTAGATTGAAAACATAGCCATCCAGACATCTGCAGTTAGCCATTCCTTCTTTATTTAAAAGTCCTGAATGACTTTCCTTTTCCTATTTGGCTAACTTCTAATTCTATAATTTAAAACTCTTGAATAATCAACATGCATTTGTTAAGTGCCTATTAATTTTTTCAGACCTTGTTGTTCTTGCCTTTAAGGTGGTTTATATTCCCTTAAGGGATAAACATGAACAAAATAAATTCAAAGAGATTCTTTTTGTGCTAACCGATATCACTTACATTTTACCTTTTATCATTTACTACCTTTTATTTTTTAGATTGATGTAAATTTCTTTTTTTTTCCTGTTAAGAGTATAAGCTCCTTGAAGGCAGGGACCTTAGAGTTATTATGTTATATAGTAGGCTTTAAAGTGGTGTTATTCAGTCATTTCAGTGACCCCATTTGGATTTTTCTTATCAAAAATAGTGGAGTGATTTGCCAATTCCTTCCTCCAGCTCATTTTGCAGATGAGGGAACTGAGGCAAATAGTGTTAAGTGAGTTGCCTAGGATCAAGTTATGTCTGAGTCCAAATTTGAATTCAGATCTTCCTGACTCCAGGTTGAATGTGGCATTAGCTTCAAATATAACCTTGATATTTAATGTCTCTGTGACCTTGAGAAGTTATTTTTATTTCCTCCTCTGAAATGAGGGCATTGTCTTAAATAATTTTAATGGGTCACCTCAGCTCTCTTGTTCTGTCATTTCAATTGTGTCCAAATTCCATGAATTTTGGGATTTCTTGGCAAAGGTACTAGAATGGATTGCCATTTGCTTCTTATTTTACAGATGAGGAAACTAAGGTAAACAGAATGAAATGATTTGCCCAGGGTCACATAGCTAGTGTCTGAGAAATCAGATTTGAATTCAGAAAGGAATCTTCCTTTCTCCAGGCTTTCTCATTCCAGTTCTAGCTAATTAAGAGGAGTTCCTAGAAAGGTTTTGGACAGAGAATTTGACTAGCTTTGTGGCTAGTCAATATAATATATAATTTGTGCCTAAATTATGGATTGTTTTATGTTTATTGCCTTTAGGGCAATAGGTGTTCACTAAATATTTATTTTTTCAATTCAATAGACATTTTTTGAAGTACTCCCTGTATGTAAGGCCTAATGAATGATTTCATAAAAACATTGTACCCGTCTTTATTATTATTTATCAGGACTGGCCTTAAATAGTATTGCCAGGAGGTTTATATATTTACTGGTAGTGTGACCTAGGACAAGTCACTTAACTTTCTTCTTAACTTTCTTTTAAGTTTCTTTAATTGCAAAATGAAGTCATACTAGCACCTATCTCCCAGGATTATTGTGAGGATCAAATGAGATAATATTTAAGTGCTTAGCACAGTACCTAGCATATAGTAAGAACTATATAAATTCCTTTCTTTAGCATTCCCTTTAATTAAAAAAAATATTATTTGGGACTTATAAATTGTACCAGGCTGTCAAAGGGAGTCCATTAGACTAGAGTTTAATAATCCTTATCCTAAACCTTTGAATCTTTCTTTCATCTTCACTTCAGTATCACAAGAAGAAGCCTATTTCTTTGTGAAAGCATTAGTATTTTACATATATGTGCTTATGTTTCTCTCATTTCTATTACTTCTGGACTTTGCTACATTAATTATGCCCTCTTATGAATCTTTAACTATTTACTAGCTTTTTTCCTTGACTGGGCAAACATATTAAGATCCCTCTATTTTTCTCCCTTCCCATTCTTTAACAAAAAACAATGACAAACTCTGTCCTTGAGTTTTCTGCCTCAGTTTTGGTGCATTGAAAAAAAATACTGAGTCTAGTGAGACTACCTGTGCTCCACTCTTATTTTTTTTTTTCAACTTCAAGGAGTCACTTATCTTCAATAAAATGAAAATTTGGGATCTTTGAGGGCCTTTCCAGTTTTACAGAAATATGCAAATTATTTGAACTAAACAATAAGTTTGATATGGTTTTGTTTGGGACAAATAGACCTACCCAAATTGACTACTACAGAGATCACTCATAGAAAGCAGAATTATTTATTAGAATCTCAAGAAGCGGACCCCATCCTGGTCTTCGAGCAAAATTTCACAGCAGGATAGGGCCAGAGCCTTGAAAATGCTTACAGCTTTTATACATTTCAGACAAAGAACCTCCAAAATCCCACCCTCTATATGGTATAATTGGTCACATAAATCTACTGTTCCCCTAGTTGGTCAGTGGAATGTAGTAGACAAGATGATATACAGCTTATCCAGCCCCGTAGTCCAGGCCTTATCTAAAATCATGTGACTCCGCAGAAGCCGAAACTGAGGCCTATAAGGCTTGATCTACTTTAGAATCTGTAAGTTCTTCACCTTTTCCCACACAGTTTCATTCTGTGATAGCAATGGTCATGCATATGTACTTTTGCTCAAATGAGGCTGACTTGGAACATATGACTTTGAGTAGGTGAAACAGTTGAATTGGTATCCCCATTCTTAATGAATTCTTTTTTGTTGTTGTTTTGGTATGGTTTTGAGGCAAGTGGAGGCCAAGTAACTTACTCAGGGTCACACAACTAGAAGTATTAAATGTGTTTGAGGCTAACTTTGAACTCAATTTGAACTTAAATTCAGGGTTGGTGAATAGAGCACTCTATTCACTGTGCCATCTAGCTGTCCCCCTAATGAATTCTTTATCAATTGAATGCTGGATTTTGTGTTCTGTTTTTTTTTTTTTTTCTTCTAGTTGTTTTTAATCCTGTGATTCTCAAGAATATGTTTTAATTCTAAGGAGATATATAAAAGTTGTAGTTCTTAAAAAGAGCTTCAGGGGGAAAGTATTTCAAAGATTTTCATACCCACAATAAAATAGGATCAGTTCCAGAGAAGCATAAAGGAAAGTGTGATGAAAAATAAGGCCAAGATATGACAAAGTACTGCTTCAAAGTAGCGTAATTTTCAGAAAGAAAGCAAAGATTTTCAGAGAGATCTGGCAGTTGAAGGAGTTGTTGCTGATTCTTCTGTAGTATGGCTTAGACATCTTAAAGTTAGAAGAACAATGAAAAGATCAGTTAACAACAAATGCGAATTGTTGCTATGAAGAAAAAATAGGGCAGCACATTTCAGAGTTGGCCTGTTGAGGTATAGGAATAAGAGGAAGAGATCCCTTATGCTCTGAGATGCAGGTCTAAATGGGAAAGAATATAAGATCCCTGAAATCTGTGGCAAAAGGAAGTTTTACTGTTCACTTAAAAGGAATTCTCTTGGCCCCGCCAAATTTCTTAATGAGGAGATTTACAAAGAGTGTGTAAACTGTTTTATGAGTAAATCCTGGCTTGGGGGCTGGAGGGCAGTTTGAGCTGATTATCAGACCAAAATCTCCAATTGAATGAAATGATTTTGAAGGGTTTTTTTCCAGTCTGGAATTTCCTGAAGGAGATCTGGGCCACCCCCAAAGAGCAATGGAAGGTGATTTGACCAAGATCTCCAATTGAATGACTGCTTAACTTGGGAAGGGCTTGTCTAGGAAAGTATGCTTTTCCCCAGACTTTTTGGAGTCTGAGATTCCAATGTAGTTTCAGAGTTCAACCCCATCAGGCATACTGAATATTGGCAAAAATTTTTTTTTGCTAATGAAACTCGATTTTTAATTCAAAACAATCATTAAATATCAAGTCGTCTGCAAGAACTGGGCATTTTCATTGGCTTGTAAAATAGCCATGCAAAAAACTGTTGGGAGGAATTTTTTTTAACTTCTTGAGAGACTCCTTATTAAGGGAATAATGAATTCTAATAAAATATTGTTATACTGAGAAGCAGAATTGTTCTGAAATATAGAACTTCCCAAATGGAAATAGAACAATATGACCTAGTGCCATGCCACATATCATGAGAGGCTAAGCAATACATTTAAGAGATGAAGATTAACAGGCTTTAATCATTAGGGTTCCTCTCTTGATTATACCCCTTTGATGAACACCTTTCCTTTGATTACACTCTGTAATGAAAGGTTTTATAGAGTTAGAAAAATGGATTTGTTCAAGATGTTCTTGAGAATATTCATAAGTAATAAAGTGTCATTTCATGACAAGAATTAAATGTGTCAAAATCTTGAGAATTCTATGCCAAATCACACCAGACAACTGATCAGACACAAAAATATGGTGGTGTATGTTAAATTTTTACAAGTTTTATAAAGTTTATTGTATGTCAGAATATTTGTTTTTCTTTGTCCCATTTAATTCATTCAGCACTGTTGCTCTCCTTTTTCCTAAACCCCTCCATTGCTAGACTTTTAGAAAGTGTACCTCCTCTTTTCTTGCTATCATTTGATTTCTCTTTCCCCTACTAATAACACAGCTACCTTCGAGGGCACCAGTGATCTCTTTATTATTAAAATTATTGTCTCTTTTTTTCTGGCTATATTTTCCTCAATCTCTGCAATATTTGACACTACATACCATTTCTTTCTTTCTTTTCTTTTTTTTTTTAAATGCTTCAGTCCATATTCAGACACTGTTAGTTCCTTTTTAGGTGTGGCATTTCTCAATGCCAATAATAAACTTCTTTTTACCAGTCTAGCTTTTC
>MU174308.1:10311483-10322691 GCA_016696395.1 Antechinus stuartii
ATGCCCTATCATTCAAGGGAGGAATGATGAGGGGGGACTCCAAAACTCTCTCTTTAAAACTCCTTCAAAGAGAAAATCTCCTTGAATCCTGGCCTCTGTAAAAGACCCTATTGGAGGGAAACAGGATAAACAGCTTCATTCTTTTATCCTGAGAGATGGATACCTATCATCCCCATTGATAAATCTCACTACTGATTAAGCTTCCCAGTGAATTACAGATCAGCCTAGAGACACTCATTCAGTTCTAAGATTCTCTATTCTAATTCCAGCTCAAGCTGCACCCATCAAGAACAACCCTCAGCTTGTAGCCAAGGCCTCAATTATAAAATGAGTCCACTTGGAGTTCAGTCCTTGCAGAGGACCTAATATGCCATGCCCAGGAACCTCTCTTCCTGACATAGCAGCAACTCTCTATCCGCTGAAATGATATTCTCTTTCAGTGTTACCCTCTCTTTATCTTTCTTACCTATTTCCCTAACAAGACTTTATACCTCTCTGTTGGGATTTCTTTGCTAGAAATTTTACTTGTCAGGACTCCTCCACTAAAAACTTTACTTCTCTATTGGAACCTTGCCACCAAGGAATTCAGTCTTTCTATTCATGCATAGCAAAAGCTGATTTCTCAATGCCAATAATAAACTTCTTTTTACCAGTCTAGCTTTTCGGGTTTGTAAGTTCCATTAGGAAGGACCTGTGTGCCACCAAAAGGGGGTTCCCACAACTCCCTATCCTGTGCCAAATCCTAGGAAGATTTAGAGGAGCCAAACCTATTCATTTGGTTCCCTAAACCCCAAACCTGCCAATAACCTCATTATTTAATTCCCTGACCACCAGGAACCCTATACCTCATCACTATCAGCTTTTATTGCATATCATTTTCACAGTTTTTCTTCCTACCTCTGTGGGAAAGTATTTCCTTCTTTATACCCTCCACAAGCTCCTTATCTTCCTCTTATCCCCAAATCTGGCAGTCTCCTTCCAAAGAGAACCTTTGGTCCTCTTCTCTGCTATAATGTCTCCTTGAGTAATTTCATTTATTCCCATGGCTTTAGTTATAGTCTACAAACAAGTGGCTCAATCAGTATTTATGAAGTAACTGCTCAGCTCTAGGCAATGTGCTAGGTCCTGGGGCAACAACAGACAAAATCAATCAATCAGCAGGCATTTATTAAATCTTACTGTGTGCCAGACACCATGCTTGTCATTGGGGAGAGACAGATAGGATGGTGAGAAAGATTATCAGATTTGATAGTGCAGTAATCCCCATCCTCAAGGAGCTTATAGCCTTTTGGTGGAGACACTATATAAAAAATAAATATGTAGTAATTTTTGTGGGGAGACACTAAGATCTAGAGATAGAAGGAAGGACCTTGTGCAGGAGGTGACACAAGCTGAGATTTGAAGGAAACAAGCTATTTCAAGAGGTGGAAAATGAGAATAACCTAGTGTGACTTTGGAGAAGGAATTTGACTTTTTTGTGTAGCTCTGTTTCTCAAACTGTATAACTGGGCAGAGGAAAAAATGGAGGTATTTTAGGTGATTTTACAAATCCTCTTCAACTCTGACATTCTGTAATTCTTTTGTGTTAGGAATTTTGCTTATTTCTTTTTGGCTTCTCTTGAAAAACAGATATTCCTTTTTATATGTCCGTAAAGTTAGAGAAAATAAAACATTATGTCATAAGACTTAGCAACTGATTGGATATTTAAGGTAGAGAGTGAGTAGATTAGATCGACTAGAGTTCCCAAATCATATTTATCTCATCCTCTTCTTAGAGCTATATCTCTGTTTTTTCAGCCACTTCGTAAAAGCTACTATTTTTTTTTTCAAATATTTCCATGTGTATGCCATACTTGTAACTCAGGTAGTCCCAGACTGATCTTCATTCCTTTCCTTTCCCCCCACAAAAAAGCTTATCTTCCTAACATCTCTATTTCTGTTGATGAGTCATCTTTGACTTCTTTCTCCTCTCCTTATAGACAGTGACTTGCCAAATCCTATCATTTCTACCTCTGCCATATCTATATAATCACTTCCTTCATTTCTATTACCAGTGGAATCTCCTTAGGGTCAGATCTTTATGTCTTCTCACCTAAAGTATTTTATTGGCCTTATAATTGGTTTCCTTATTTCATTCTGTCTGCCTCAGGCTGGCCTTATCTTCCTAGAATATGCCTCCTTTTCACCTCTGTCTTAAGGCTGAGCTTAGGTGCCATCTTGATGATGGCTTGCTCAGTTTCTGCAGTTGCTAATCTTGTGCCTCTCCTCTACTATAATTTATTTTGTATACATAGCAGCTTGTATTGAATTGTGTATAGAAACAATATAATATAAGTTCCTTGAGAGTTGGATCTGTCTCATTTTTAAATTTCTTTCTCTAAGCTTAGCACAGTGCATAGTACATGGCATATGTATTTACTTCATAAATGCTTGTGGGGTGAAAATCTGTATACCAATTGTATTTCCCTAGTTCTACCCTTTACCGATCTCTCCCCCCTTTGAATTTCAAGGACTTAGTACATTTTGTCTTACAGTAGTAAATAAACATTTACTCAGTTTTCTTCTCAGCAACTGTCTGATTTAGTTTGTACAAATGTGGTGATCTTCTTCCCAAATGTAGCCAGGTGATAAAAGTTCAGATCTTTTATTATCTCCAATATAGCCCGGTTAGCTTAGAGGCCTATCTCTCTGCTTGGTTCCAAGAGCTCTTGCCGCTTTGTCCTTTGTTTCTGCCTCTGCTTTCTTCAGCCTCCAGAGCCAGCACCACTCTTCATGTCATTCCAGTGAAATCTCGACTTGTAGCTTCTTCACTCTGAAGAACTTCTTCTTCTGCCACCAGCCAGCCAAGTGGAAAATATTCTGCCTTGCCTCGGAGAGAGGGCTTCTGGCATAATTCCGCTGAAATCCCGACTTGTAGCTTCTTCACTCTGAAAAACTTCTTTGACTGGCCCATTGAAGCTCTATTTATGCTCCTTCAAGAGAGGGATTGTGGGTTTTCTCCCATAGTGCTCTCTGGCCCAAAGAGCTTCAAGGGAGGTGTGAACTCATTGAACTCCAATGAGTAAAGGTGTGAACACAAGCCTTGTATTAATTAGTTCTACTTAGTACCTTGTTTCAGGTTCTGCCCAAAACATCTTCTTGTAAGATTAGATCAACTCTAATTAGTTAGCAGTTAGTAAGGATTTCAACACAAATGTATATGATATGGCTGAGTAATCCATTGCCCCTTAATAAAATCAAAAGATAAAGTCATTGTTCGGGACTTCCATTATGGCCCTTTGTTAGAACATCCCCTGATGATCACTTCCCTGGTTAGGGTGGAAAATCTTAAGAAGTTCTGTTGGCTTAGTTCCCTCTAATGATGTCCAAGTCTCAGGTATGGTGGCTGTGTAGGGGGAGCTGTTGTATAACTTCTCAGCTTAAGAAATGACAGCATCTAAGATTACAGGAAAAGATAATGATAAATGTACATGGGGAGGTGAAAAAACTGGGACACTAATACATTGTTGGTGGAGTTGTGAACTGATCCAACCATTCTGGAGCGGCTCTACTTGGTCTGTATACCAAAGAGATCATAAAAAGGGAAATGTATCCATATGTGCAGAAATGTTTATAGCAGCCCTTTTTATAGTGGCAAGAAACTAGAAACTCAGTGGATGCCCATCAGTTGGAGAATGGCTTTAATAAGTTATGGTATATGAATGTTATGGAATATTATTGTTCTATAAGAAACAATCAGCAGAATGATTTCAGAAAGACCTAAAGAGGCTTACATGAACTGATGCAACACAAAGTGAGTAGAAATAAGAGACCATTGTGCATACCAAAAACAAGATTATGTGATGATTAATTCAAATGGATGTGGCTTTTTTTCAACAATGAGATGATTCAGGCCAGTCTCAATAGACTTGTGATGGAGAAAGCCATCCACAAAGAGGACTTTGGGAACTGAATGTGGATCACCATATAGCTTTTTTTTTTTTTTTTTTTTTTTTTTTGACTGAGGCATTTGGGTTAAGTGACTTGCCCAAGGTCACACAGCTAGGAAGTATAAGTGTCTCAGACAAGGTTTGAACTCAGATCCTCCTGACTTCAGGGCTGGTGTTGTATCCATTTTGCCACCTAGCTGCCCCCCCTACCACATAGCTTTTTCCAAATCTTTTTTGTTGTTTGCTTGCTTTTTTGTTTTTTTCCTGTTTTTTTCTTTTTTGATCTGATTTTTCTAGTGCAGCATAATAAATGTGGAAATAGGTATAGAAGAATTGTACAGGTTTAACATAGATTGAATTTCTTGCTGTGTAGGGAAGGGAGAGAGGAAAAATTTGGAATATAAGGTTTTGCAGAATTGAATATTGAAAACTATTTGCATATATTTTAAAAATAAAAAGCTATTATTTAAAAAGAAATGATAGTATCAAAGTAGTAAGAGTTCCTGAGCCCCAGATTATTTTCATTGATTGATTGCCCATATAGTTAATCTTAAATTTATTTCTCTTTCTTGATTTTCCAAACCACAGGGTGGTGCTGTATGTCTGCAGAACTGTATAGATCTGTATATCAAGGAGGAAGATGGGATTCAATGGAGAGGGAGAAGAGTTATGTGAACTATTCCTGGGCTAATGTAAATCCTTTGTATGTTGGTTTGTCTCAACATAAAGACAAAAAAAGATGCTTTTTCTTTTAATTTTTAACCTTGTTATGTCACTTTAACAAGGCGACCCTAGTTACACATTCTACTCTTGTGCTCACTACTTTCTAGAGTTGCCATAGCATTTATATTTTCTGTGGGGTTAAATAAAGGTTGCTGTCTATTTCAAACTTTTAACTAGGTGTGTAACCAGAAGTGCAGGGCCCTTTTACCAACATCTGTAGAGATCTAGACTCTTACTCTGAGGTTCCAAGGGGAAGCTGTAGGTACAAACATGAGCCATAGTTTTATGGTACCTTTGGGAGGCCAAGGCCACAGGTTATACAGGAGTTACGAGTCCCGTTTTGTTATTGTTGTTCCTGTTAGGAATTTGTTAAACACAAGCATTTTAAATATAAAGAACAGGGGGGAAAAAAGGACATTGTTTGAAAATGGTATATTATATGCAGCATAGTTTGCTTTTAAAGTAAAAATAAATTTAACATACTTCCTTTCTTATCTCTGTCCCTTTCTGAATTTCCTTCTCTTTTCTATGCATTTTTAAAGCATGCCAATGACATCATTTGATATCACTAATACCCTTTAATCTTCCTCTTATCCTGTCTCTTCTACCCAAAAAACCCTAACCTTCCCTTATAACAGATAAGCGTAGTGAAGTTATACATTGGCCATATCTGAAGTCATATACAGTTCTGTATTTCTAGTCATCAGTTCTCTGTCAAGAGTAAGAAGCAAATTCTGTCATCCATTTTCTAGAGTCATAATTAATCATTGCACTGTGGTAGTTAGGTAGGACATAGGGTAGAATATTAGACTTTACAAGCAGAAAGAACTGAATTGAAATCCAGCCTCAGATACTTATTAATCATGTAACCCTAAGCAAGGTACTGAACCTCCCAGCCTGTTAATATGGGGAAAATGTTAGTATTTGCCTCACAGGATTGTTGTGAGAGTCAAATGAGATAATGGATAAGTGATTTTCAAACCTCAAAAGAGTTCTGTAAATGTAATCCTATTTAAGGTAGTTAGGTGGTACAGTGAACAGTGTTGGATTTCAGTTTCAGAAAACCTGAGCTTGAAGTGCTGTATATGCTAGAGAAAGTCACTTAAACTCTCTGTAGAAGGGGGATATTAATTAGCACCCTCCTCATGTGATTGATGTGAACATCAGATAAGATATCATGTAAAATGGTTTGTAAATTGTAAAGTACCCTGTAAATACAGGTTATTAATAACAATAATAATAATTGGAGGTCTTATGATATGGTCATTCTGTATATTCTCCTATTTATGACTTCGCATGCTATACTAGTTCATTCAAATCTTCTCAGATTTCTATGAATTCATCCCTTTTCTCATTTCTTATATGACAATAAGTCATTACATACATCCATGTATGTACACATCTGTATATCATAATTTATTTAAGCTTTTCCCAACTGATTTGTTTCTACTTTGTTTCCAGTTCTTTGCTGCAACAAAAAATAATGCTACAAATATTTTTGCACATTTTTTTTTAGTCCAATACCTTTATTTAGTTATAGCTTTTTATTTACAAGATATATGCATGGGTAATTTTTCAGCATTGACAATTGCAAAACCTTTTGTTCCAATTTTCCCTCTCCTTCCCTCTACCCCTTCCCCCAGATGACAAGTAGATCAATGCATGTTAAATATGTTAAAATATATGTTAAATACAATATATGTGTATACATATCCATACAGTTATTTTGTTGCACAAGAAGAATCAGACTTTGAAATAATGTACAATTAAACTGTTTGGCACATATGTTGTTAATTGTTCCTCAAGTATATACCTAGAAAAGGTATCACTTGGACACAGTATGCTCAGGTTTTAGCTTTCAATTTTTATTTTTATTTTATTTCATTTATTTTTTTGCTGAGGCTATTGGGGTTAAGTGACTTGCCTAGGGTCACACAGCTAGGAAGTGTGAAGTGTCCAAGGTCAGATTTGAATTCAGGTCCTCCTGACTTCAGGGCTGGTGCTCTATCCACTGTGCCATCTAGCTGCCCCAGATTATAACTTTTTGATTATAGTTACAAATTAGTTTCTAGAGTAGTTGAATTAATTCATAGCTCCACTGGTAGTACATTGTGCCTTCCCTGCTGTAAGTGATTGTCATTTTTAATTTTTGTCATCTTTGTCAATCTGATGACTATGAAGTGAACTCAGACTTATTATAATTTTTTTTTGGGGGGGGGGTTCTTAGTAATGTTTTGGAGCATTTTTCTTATGGTTGTTGATAGCTTTTATTTCTTTTGAGAATTTGCTATACGTATCCTTTGATCATTTTTCTCTAGGAGGATATTGTATCTTTTAAGATAAAGAAACTTAATATAAAGTAACTTGATACAGTAACTTGACATAGTCACATAGTTTATAAGTGGCAGAATCAGAATTTGAATCCTGGTCTTTTGAACCCAAGTCTAGTACGCTTATCATTATATCACTTTGTTTCTATTTCTAGGCCAAAATCTTTGAGTAGATGACTTAATGAAGCATTTATTAAGTGCTTACTATGTCTAAAGTCCTATGCTGAGTATAATATGCTGAGTATGCTGGGGATACTAAAAGAAAAGTGTAAGAGTTTATGGGGAAAACAACGTATATGGAATATTTCAAATGCAAATCAGATGGAACAGAGTTGAATTCTGGTATATAGCCTTTGTGATATAATGCTCAACACTGCAGGCTGGTAACTGCCCTCAACAGCATCTAGTAAGGGAGATAAGATCATTACATGAATAGCCAAATTGAAGGGTATAATAGTATAATACAGTTGTCTATATATAATCGATATTTTAATTATATATTATGCATATCTAAGATACATATTATATAATTTTTAAAAATAGACACTTAGCATGTGGATTAAGGGAGTAGTCACATAGAGGGTGCTGTTTAAGTTAAGTTTTAAAAGAAATGAGTTCTTAGAGTCAGAGGTATGAAGAAAGTACATTCCAGCCCTTAAAGACAACAACCGCAATGGTGTGATGTAGGAAGCTGGAGTGAGTATCCTGGAGGAAGGAAAGTCAGAAATGGATATGATTATGCTGGAGTAGGTGGGACAGAGACTAGTGTATATAATGAGACTGGAAATGTTTAATGAGGTGACACTGTAAAGAGGTTTAAATGCTGGAAGAATTTTGACCCTACAGGTAGTAGGGAGTAAGTTGCATTTATTGAATTAGAGGAATGGCCTGATCAAATGTGCATTGAGATGTGTTGTGGAAGAAGCAGTAACAAGACTTGGCAAATGATTGAATATGTGGAATAAAGAATCTGGATTCAAGCTTAACATGGATATTGTGTATTTATGACTAGAAAGAATAAGGAAGTTTAAAAGAAGGATGGGTATTAGGGGAAAGAAAATGCATTTTGTTTTGGACATGATGAGTTTGTGGTATTCACTAGGTATGAGTAGGGCTCAGAAGAAACTTGACCTGGATATATAGATGGGAGTCTCTTGGAACCCTAATCTCCCTTCAAGGCCATCTCTGAGAAATCCTAAGTGTTAGTATTCTCTACCTCTAAATTACTTCTTTTTTTTTTTTTTTTGCAACATTTATGGACATGTTACTATTCCACTAGAATCTAAGTTCCCTGAGGACTTATTTTTGGGTTTATTTTTGTATCCTTAGTACTTGACACTGTGTTTTGACTCAGAATGTGTGCTTAATCAATGTTGGTTAAATTGAATTCCATGTGAAAGAGCTAGCAAGCATAGAATGAGTCATTTGACTAAGCAGAGCAGGGCAGAACCTAGTCTCAGTAAAGGGAAAAATATAGGACTTATTAATTGATTTTATTTGGTCTTTTATTCTTATTTGTTTTTCTTAAAGAGATAGGTATGGTTTTCATAGTCCATGTCATTATCCTAGCTTATTTGCTTTCTGTTTTGCTTTCTTTTTATTTTGTTTTTAATGGTATATTTTTTCCAATTACATTTGAAGATAATTTTAATGCTTTTTAAAAATTTTGAGTTCCAGATTTTCACTCTGCCCTCTTCCTAAAATGATAAGCAATTTAATATAGATAATATATATGCAATTATGAAAAAAAAATATATCCGTATTAGTCATATTGTGAAAGAAGAAACAGACCAAAAGGAAAAAATCATAGGGGGAAAAAGTGAAAATAGTATGTTTCAATCTTCAATAAGACTGCACCAGTTCTTTCTCCTGAGATGGATAACATTTTCTATTATGAGTGCTTTGGAATTGTCTTAGATCATTATATTGCTAAGAAGACCTAAGTTACTCATAATTGAGCATCATACAATATTGCTGCTGTACTATGTGCAGTGTTCTCCCAATTCTACTCATTTTATTTTGTATTAGTTCATATAAGACTTTTCAGGTTTTTCTGAAATCAGCCTGCTTGTCATTTTTTAAGGCCAAAGTAGTATTCCCTTATATTCATATACTACGAGTTGTTCAGTCATTTCCTAATTGATGTGCATCCCCTTAGTTTTCAGTTCTTTGCCACAACAAAAAGAGCTGGTATAAATATTTTTTTGTACATGTAGGTCTTTTTCCCTTTTTATAATCTTTTTAGGATATAGATTTATTAGTAATATTGTTGGATCAAAGGAGATATACAGTTTGATTGCCCTTTGGGCCCAAATTGTTCTCCAGAATGATTGGATCAGTTCACAACTTCACCATTAATGAATTAGTGTCCCAAAATTTATAGTTTACCTTTTCTGTCGTATTAGCTAATCTAATAGGTGCAAGATAGTTTCTGAGCTTCTTCATTGATTTAATGATAACTGACATATATTGAACTTTAGTGTTTGCAAAGTGCTTTACACAACATTGTTCCCATTTTACAGATGAGAAGACTGTGGCCTAGAGGGGTTAAATGATGTGCCCAGGGTCACACATCTAGGAAATATCTGAAGTTGGATTTAAACTCAGATTTTTATGACTCTAATCTCTACAGTCTATCTGTGATTCCTCTTTCATAATTAATTATTCATTATTATTCATCTCTTTTTTGGCCAATGGCTCTTTTTTATTCTTGTTGTCTATTTTCCTTATTTAAAAAAAAAAAAAAGATACAAACAAATTTTTCATTGTCTTATGCTATTTCAACAGGGAAAGTTGGAACCAAAAGTTAGAGGGCCTTGAATGTTGGAGTAAGAATTTTGGGCATAAGAATTTTTGGGCATAATTTGCTGAGCTAGAGGGAGACGTGTTCTTAAACAGGGGAGTGACATGAAAATATGTTACTTTAAAAGAAAGATGAGGTTGGGCATTGATTGGAGAGGAGAGAAGACTAGAGGTAAAGGATCAATTAATGAGCAAAGCACCAGGACAGAGAAAAGAAGAAAATTATTAGGATTTTCATGTGTGCATTTTCAGCAGAGTTGCAGGGATGGAAATGAAAATCTAAAAGGCTGGAGAGAATAATATATTTTGAGAAAATAAAAGTTTTAGATGTCACTTTCATATTTAGAAAGCTTAACAGTAAAAAGATAAAAGGAAGTAAGGAGAGGATTCTGGGAAGATGGAGGAATAGGTAAGAAAATTTTAAGTTCTCCAGATCTGCTCCACAAACAAGATAAAATATCCTCTCAGGGCAAACATACAGAGGTAAAAATTTAAAAAAAAAAAAAAAAAAAGTTGAAGGCAGAACTTTGGTCCTTCTGGGACAAGCAAAGGAGATTCTCCCTCCTCCCCCCCAAAAAAATATTCCAGCATGAATGTTGATCTGTGTGAAGTATAAGGACCCCCAGAGTCGCTCCTCTGAAACTGCAAGTTGCAAACCTTGGGGGCTAACTGTGTAAGAAAGTAGCATCAGCCCCAGACAGAATTTTTCTGCCTCGGGACAGTGTGGGGAGTAAGGCATCTGAGCAGGGGAAGATTGCTCAAAACTACACCAGATCCAGCTGTACTGCTTAGACACAGAGCCCTGGGTGAGAAGGAAACCAGCATAGGCATGATGAGTGCAGAAGCAGTGAGGCTGGAATGCTGCTGGCTGGGGGCACATATAGAATGGTGGAGTTCTTGGTCTGGGTTCCAGCCAGAGGGAAGAACCAAAGGAGAACCTGAGGCCAGGGCCACTATCCTCCACATCTTAGGATTAGAGGTGATTACGGTAACAAACTATTATTTTTGTTCGTTTGTTTAAATGAGCAGGCAAAAAACAAAGAACTTAATTATAGAAAATGTGGGAATAGAGAAGACCAGGGTTCCTCTTCAGAGGAGGATATTGAAGTTAAAAAAAGCTTTTACCCTAAAGAGTTAACATCAAATAGTCATCTATTCAAAAAGAATTCATAAAAGAACCAAAAAAAAAAACTTTAAAAATCAAATGAGAGAGATTGAAGAAAAAAGTTTTTTTAAATAATAAGAACAATCCAAGAAAAGTAAGAGGATTATGAAAAGAAAGTCAACCAACTGGAAAAGGGGAACCACTTGATCTTAAGGAAGAAAATGACTCCTTGAAAATTAGAATTGGGCAAAGGGAAGCCAGCAAAGAAACAATGTGTGTGTGTGTGTGTGTGTGTGTGTGTGTGTGTGTGTGTGTGTGT
>MU174308.1:10322701-10357713 GCA_016696395.1 Antechinus stuartii
TGTGTGTGTGTGTGTGTGTGTGTGTGTGTGTGTGTGTGTGTGTGTGTATTGAGAGAGAGAGAGAGAGAGTGGGAGAGAATGAAAAAAATAATGTGAAACATCTCAGAAAAACAAGTGATCTAGAGAACAGATCAAGAAGAAAAAGCATAATTGGATTATCTGAAAACTATTTAAAAAAAGAATCTTGATATAAAATACAAGAAATAATTAAAGAAAATTGTTCTGAAGTACTACAATAAGAAGGGAAAGTAAAAATAGAAAAAAACCCTACCAATTACCACAAGAAAGAGATCCTAGGAGGAAAACCTACAGAAATATCATAGCCCACTTTCAAGATCAAGGAGAAAATATTATGAGCAACAAGAAAAAGCCAATTTAAAATATGGCAGAGTCACAGTTAGAACCACACAACCTAGCAGTGGCTACATTAAAAGATCATAGCTCTTGGAACACTATATATTAAAGAACAAAAGAACTAAAGTTGTGGCTGAAAAAATCAAGCAGCAAAGCATAATCTTGGATGAAAGAAAATGAACATTAAATGAATTGTTAGACCTTGGTTGCAAAAAAAAAAAAAAAAAAAAAAACTTTAAGTTAATAGAAAACTTATATGAAACCCAAGAGAAATATGAGATAAATCAAAGACTAATTAAAAGGGACTCAGTAAGGACAATTAATTTTTTATATGTGGAAATGTGAACTGTATTTCATGATGGTCATTAGTAATTGGGTAGTTCAAAAGAAGAATTGGGGTAGAACTGAATATATTATGATTCTAAAAAGCAAACATATGTAGGAAAAGGTAATTATGTTAAACAAATGAAGTATGAGAGGAAGAACTGACAAAGAAAAATCAGAAGGGGGTGAATGGCTGATAGTTCTTTAACCCTACTCTGGTAATGAGTTAAAGAGGTTAAATATATATATATGTAGGTATGTATGTCAAGAAGAGTGTAAAAATCTTTTAAATTTAGAAAGAAATAAGATAAGGGGATAAGGGAGGGAAAGACGAAAAGGGATTTTTTACAGGAAATTCTCACATCAGATTTGGGGTTAAAGAGAGAACAAGTTACATTTAGAGAGGAATAAAGGGCTTCTAAATTTATAAAAACGAGAGTGAGGGAATAAGTTAAAGGTATAGAAGGATGTATGGATTAATGGGAATGAAATAGGGAAGAATATATGTCTAGAATGCTGTAAAGGTCTTTTAAATTCAGAAAAACAAGGGATAGGGGGAAAAGGGAGGAGAGCATAAGGGAGGGAAGTTCTATTAAGTAATAGGAGGGTGAGATGATAGGTGGAAGTAAAGCAGAGGAGTCTGGAGCGTTAGGATATGAGGTACACACAAACTTAAAAGATGACTAGTAGAATTTATTATGTAAAGTAGATTTGTAAAGATGAAAATAGGAAAATACACTGTCAATATTGTTTTAGACTATTTAAAATAACTAGGCAATATAATGTTAGAATGTTGCTGTGGTATAGGAAATGATGAGTTGATGATGGATTTAGAAAAATATGTAAAGACTTTTGACTTATGAGAAATAGAGGAGATACAAACATAATAGTTTTACATAGATGCACATGAATATACACATATGTATGTGTGTGTGATTATAGATATGTGGTGTGTGTATGAGAGTGAAAAAAAATATAGTAAAAGGCTCAACAGAGAACAAAAGAAAACCTATAAGGAAGCAACGAAAGAAATGGAAAGCTCTGAACACAAGGTATAGTATTTATTATATAGGCTTTCTTGAAATGAAAATTTATTGCTTTATATTTTGAATCCTCTCATGTTCTGCTACGCACATGGCAATTTTTTTCTTTTCCTATTTTCTATTTTAAGTTTAAAATAAATAAAGAAAAAGGGGGAAAAAAGGAGTAGAAATTCTTATCACTCAGCCACCTGAATAAATGAGAGTTAATTAACTACATTTTAACTTTTTTTTTCATAGGTAAGGCTACAGACTCAGCCGAAGAGCTTGCTGGGACAAGCTCCCCTCTACACTGGGACCTTTGACTGTTTCAAAAAGACACTTTTTGGAGAGGTAAGAGTCTTTCTGTGGCTTTCTTTAGGCTAACACAGTCTTTAATTATACTTTCCAGAGTAGGATGTCCATCATATTGCCTCTTCTTTTTTACCCTCCTTCTTGTCTTTTTATCACTGACCAATATAACCATTATTTTGTATGCGTGAGCTCTTAGGAATGGCTCCCTTTTTTGGGTAGTTAGATCAAGAGTGGCCTCAAACCAAGATTGGGGAGGAGGAAAGGCTTTTAGGCTTGCATTTAAATTATCCTTTAATGACCTAAAGTTGCTTATCAAGTTTATAGAAAAATGAGCTGGTTGTTTTCTTTTCAAACTCTTTCACTTAATCCCTCTCCTTCTTTCGCCTTTTTGCCTGCCTTCTCCGACTCTTGATTCTGGCTCTCTTTTATCTCTGCTGTTTCCAATAGTGACCCCTCCTGCCTTAAAAAAAGGTGAAAAATTCTATTTAAAGAATATGTTGGGATAGCATATACAGCATTCCATATTTGAGTTCATTTATTTAATTGCTTATTTTTAATTCATGGAACAAAACAAATATTCCCAAAGCACAGTATAATAAAAAGGATGATTGCACATGAAACTTCAAATCTGCCATGGACAATTTGCTATTCCCTCCAAATATAGAACAAGTTATATAAATTTCTTTATTTTTTTTCCTTTTTATTTTTCCCTCCTCTCTTCCCTAAGATGGTACTGTGCAAAAGAAAGGCACTATCTGCATCCATATCCATAGTTCTTTACCTTTCCAGTAAAAGAGGAAGGAGATACATTTCCTCATTTTTTCCCTGGGGCTAAAGTGGATTATTATAATTATGCATAAGCTCACTTCTCTTAAAGTGATTGGTTCAAGCACCTTTAAATATAAACTGGCTCAGCGTCTACTTTGTGATTGTCACAGTCATTTTTATTTAGGAGTTTAAAATTCATTTAAGGTTAAAGGAAGTGACTGGAAGACATATTTATTACCTAGTTTATTATACCAGGTGCCTTGTGGGATTTTCAAGGATGTACTGAGGGCACCTCCTTTTCTCTCCTTCCTGAAAGGAAAGAACTTGTTTATCCAGTTCTCACTGAGAAGCTTCCCAGTTACCCTTCAAAATCTCATAAAAAATTAATAATCCTTTGACTTCCCTGTTTTTTGTAGGCACTGACATATAGAAGAAAGAAAAAGCAACAGATTTAGCAGTGATTGACTTAGGTGATTTGAGAGTGGTTTGGAAAGAATAGTTCTTGAGAACTAGAGAGTAGGAGGGGCTCATTGTCACAGGGGGGTCTGGTAGGGAAACTGTCACTGGGAAAGGGCCCATATAAGGACACTAATAAATATAGGTTCCCTTCCTATTCAGAGGTGCTCCTTGTATGGGGTGGGGTTGAAGTGACCAAGATATAATCCACTGTTGCTATTTGCAGAGCCTGTTGATGGTTGCCACAGAGTTTCAAAGGCCACTGCAGTTCCTGAAATGATTGTGTATCATTTGAACCAGAAGGGGGACAGGGTTAGTGCAAAAATAGCTCCTGCAAACTTAACCCAAAGGAGATCCTTTGAAGATCATCAGCTAGTATGTTATGTGGCCAGAGATACTTCTCTCTACTTTATAAATCAAGAACAAACTCAATTCTTTCAGGAGCTCTCATGAAGTAGTCTTAGTTATGCTTTTGGCTCAGGATATGGAGTTTTGGGTTATGTTTCCAAGCTTTAAGATGACATTGAACCAGATGAACTTTGCGGGGCTTTGGTTTCTCAGTCTGTCAAGAAAACATGATAATATCTATCTTGCTAATCAATCCATTAACAAGCATTTATTCACAGGTTTTTTGTGAGGCTTTGATAAAAGGGCAACCAAATTTTTCAGTATCTAAAAACACAATGTTTTGAAATTCTTAGATGTAGCTGATAAATTCACGTGTATATGGGATAAATATAAATATATAACTAAATTCAATTCTAATTGCAGTTTCTAATTAATCCAAGTAGGTTAATTTTTTCATAGTCATCCAGAAATGTATGCTACATTTCTACTAGAAAGTAGACCTGAGAATATTTGATTAAGAAGCTTTTGCAATTGTCCAAATATGTGGTGATGAGGGCATGTGGCCAGCGTTTGGTTACAGTGGAAGCAAGTGAAGTTGTGGAATGTCTTTCCCATCTGAGTGTCCCTGAATACACTCTATGCCTTAGCTAGCTCTGCACTCTTGGACAAGATTGCCTATTGGATGGCATTTCATTTCTGACCTTTGTGTCTTTGTACATGCTGGCTTTGATGCCTTTATATGCTTACCTATGACATCTCCACTCTTGTCATCCCTAGCTCTCCTCAGAGTTCAGGTCAAGGGCTTCCTGCCAACAAGTGACCATCTAGCCATTGCTTGAAAACCTCATAACGGGGAGCTCACTATTATTGAAACTGTCCATTCTGTCCTTTGCATAGCATTGATTATTAAGAAAACTTTACTTAGGTCAAACTGCAGTTTCTCTCCCTGTAATTTGTACCCATTCCTCTGAGTTCTACCTTCCAGGCCAAGGAGACTGGTCTAATCCTCCTTCCACATGAATTTAGTGTTTAGATGTTTGAAGGCCATTTTCTTGTTCCAAACTGTCTTCATGGCATGGTTTCTGGTTCCTTCATCATCCTGTTCTCCTTCTACTGCATCTATTCCAGTTTGTCAGTGCCATTCCTAAAATGTACCATCCCAAAGTGGACCAGTAATGCTCTAATTAGGTCAGAGAACAGCAGAACACAGCAATGCTTATCAAACATTTCTTCCTTCCTCCTTCGTTCTCTCCCTCCCTCTTGAAATTCTATTTTAATACAAACCGGGATCACATTCACTTTTTTTGGCTGCCGAATCAGCACCTGTGCTGGAGGGCTTAACCGAGGAAATGTGGTACTGTATGGCAGAACAGTGCCTGTCAGATTCCTGCTCTCTGCCTTCTTTGCCAAGATGTCTGGGTGAAGGAAAAGAGGGGAAAGTTCTTTTCTTTTTCCTCTTCAAGAAACTTTCCTCATGAAAAATGCATGGTGATAGAGTGGAATGAGTATCAGATGTGGGAGTTGAGACCTTGGATTCAAATCCTAATTCTGCCATTTACTACTTGTGTAATCTTGGGCAAACCGCAGAACCCAATAAGCTTCAATTTTCTCATATGGAAATTGAGGAAGTTGGCTTAGATGATCTATCTCAGAGGTTCCTTTCCATTCTCAGTCTAAAAGCTAAAATGTGGTTTCCATTGTCTGTTTGCATCTTGTCTTGCAGGGTATTCAAGGTCTTTATCGAGGAATGGCTGCTCCCCTCATTGGTGTCACACCCATGTTTGCTGTGTGCTTCTTTGGCTTCGGGTTGGGGAAGAGACTACAACAAAAGCACCCAGATGATATATTGAAGTAAGTTCTTTAGGCCCACTGCATTAGGTCCTTTGTTGAAGAAAACTCAAGGCAGGAAGTGAGACACGTAGTTTTTTATTGGTTGTTTTTAAGCAAAGTATTTTCTTTCTTTCTTTTTTTTTGTTCTTAAATATATATATTAAAAAAAATTTTTTTTGAAAAAAAAAACTGAAAAGGAATATAAAACAAAATAAAGCAAAACAAAAAAGAACATTGTTATGTGTCCAGCAGTATATCAGGAAGGATTTAAAATATTTAACAACAAATTACCGGGTCAAAATATATATATGTAGAAAAAATTATATTCATGAATGTCCATTTTTTCTTTACTTCCTTGTAAAATTTTTTTTGTTTTCTGCTGCAAACTTTATTTTATTCTTTTTCTCTCTTTTGTCCTTCAGCAAACTATAGTTAATTAAGAAAAGATATATTTATATAAACCTATATGCACAAAAATATACACACACACACACCCTATGAACGCATACCTATCTTTCCTATCCCTGAAAACAAAGTATTTTTAATTTGTTTCAGTAATGGAAGCAGTCAGAGAAGAGAGTCCAGGCTAAAAACAGATCTTGTGTAATAAAGTTCTGGATTACATATTTACTGCCTTCTTTTGCAGAGTGTACAGTGACAGCAGAGCAGAGTTAAGTACAGTGGGGTACTATTCACATTTAGCATCAAATAATCCACCTATAAAAGCATCTTGACAGTCAGAATTTGTCTCCAGGGTAGTCTGTGGAGAGGTTCGTGGGTAAGGAAGGAAGGTGCTTTGGAAAGCTTTATCCAAAGCTTTATCCACTATTTAGGCAGCATGGTACAGTGGGAAGAGCACCAGTGTCACCTAGGATGTAGCAATTGATGTGGTCTGGCCTTGTTTGAATGATTGTTCTGCTTCTTGATGTATGTATGATCTTGTATAAGTCCTCCCTTTCTATAGGCCTTATTTTTCTTCTTTATGAAACGAGGAGACTAGATCTAGTGGTTTCTAGTCTTTGATCCAAAATTCTACAAATCTTTGTGTGCCAAGTGTTTTTCTTTGGTGGCTTAAGGAATAGAGTGTGTGAATTGGAGTTAAGAGATCTGGGTTCAAATCCCCACTCAGACACTTAGCTGCACTATTATAGTAGATAAGTGACTTAATCTTTCAGAGGCTTTTTTCTCATTTGTAAAATAAGCATTTTGCACAATCTACCTCATAGCTGTTATGATGAAAACACTTTTGCAGACTTTAAACTTCTTTGTCAGTATAAGGTTATTATTAATTTGATTTATGAAGGCTGTGTGCTTTTTGTCAGTATGAGAATTTAAGGATTTCAACTTGTCTGTAACTGATGGTGGGATTATTGAATTGAATGAATGTCAGAGATGTTAGGTAGTTTGCTCATGGTCACCAGAGTAAAAAGAAACAAGAATTTCCTGACTCTAACTCTAGCACTTTATCTACTGTACCATATTATCTATTATTATTGTTGTTATTTTGCCATTGCACTTTTCTTTTCTTTTCTTTTCTTTTCTTTTCTTTTCTTTTCTTTTCTTTGCTGAGGCAATTGGGGTTAAGTGACTTATCCAAGATCACACAGCTAGGAAGTGTAAGTCTCTGAGGCCAGATTTGAACTCAGGTCTTCCTGACTTTAGGGCTGGTCCTCTATCCACTGCGCCAACTAGCTGCTCCCACTATAGCATATTTCTTGATCAATGTATTAATAATTCAGTTATTATATAGTAAAAAAAAAATTTACCTTAAAAAACCATATACTCATGCAAGTTGACAATTATTAGATGAGCTCTAAAGATCTTTTCATAAGTTAGTGCTGTGGTTCATGATCTTTATTCTTGGACCCAAAGGTGAGAGTGTTTGTTCTTGTCTTCCCTCCTGGGTTGTTGGGAACTGGTGAAGGAGAAAGGGCTGTTTTTATCTTTTCTGTCCCATGGTCATGTATGGTTTAATATTTCTCCACAGGGATGAGGTCAGTTAGCCTTCTTTCCCTTATTTTAATTCTTTTTGGAAAATAAAGTTTCCAAAGTGACTAAGACAAAAGAAGATCCTAAAGTCCACTGAGTCACTTTGGCGTTTGGTTCATTCTAACAAGCATGTTTTACTCCGTAGTAAAAAGTGGTTAGAAAAAATATGTTAAAGTTAGAAGGCATTTGCAAGCTGGATTGTGAAATCCCTATTTAAAATAGTAAGCCCTCCCCCAAAGCATAGCTAGTTCTATGCTCCATGTACTATGGCAGTAATAGGGAGCAGATGGTAATAAGGAACACTGGATTCCCTCTGACAATACACATCTGTCACTATGGGACTCCCTGCTAGGCATCTAGCTCTGGCACCCAGGAGGATCTCCTTTCAGATCTCTGGCCATGATCCTTATAGCAAAAGGCCAGCTAGGCTATGGATCCCAGTCAGACAAAACTCAATCCTCTCCCCAGAGAAGTGGGAGCAAAAGAATCTGGCAACCTGGGTTATTGTCATTGGACATTTGAGCCCTACAACATATACTTGCTCTCACAGATGATTGGCTCAGTAGAGTCCTTTCTACTTTTTCAAGTATAATATTCCTAAGTTACTAAGTTACTATTCCTAAGTTACCAGTATAATATTCCTAAATTTAGGGCTGATTTTCCAGAGAAAGCTACAAGTGTCCCAAGATTTCAGCCCCAAAATACATCAGGAAGGGATACTTGTTAAGCTTTATTGGGATACCAGCATTCTGTGAGTATTGGAGCCAAAGCCAACAAAGTCTGCTTTGGCATCAGGAGTCTTCTATCATTCATTCATCCATCCATCCATCTCTTCATCCTTTCATTTCTAAGTGCCCACTTTGTACAGAGCCTTGTGCTGGGAGTGGAATAGCTCTTAAAGAAGACAATGTCTCTGCTTGCCCTTCTAGAGTTCAGGGGTCAATAGCATGTGCTGGTAGGTACACAAAGACAGTAATGAATATAGAGAGACTTGGAAGGCTTGTATCTATGTTCTTGGAGCTGTGCTGCAGCATCTGAGCAGTAACTCAGGTACATAAGCAACTGAAAATATTAACTCACTTGACAACATTTGCTTTCTAATATGGAAATTAGATATGTTGAACAGATAAAGGCAGGAAAGTAGAGGCACCTTTTATGGACTCTGCTTGCCCAGAAACAGATATCAGGGAGCAAAGATGAATAAAGGCAAAACCATTTGACCTCTGTGGGAAGAATTATTTACATAAAGCTTCTGAATGGGCAAGAGTTGTCATCAGTCAGGCCACTTCACCCAGGGTGTTGGCAGAGGGAGTGGGAATGGGAGTGAAAACACTTGAGTGTGAATCTCTCCTTATGGTCTGTAGCCACTCTCTCCAAATAGGGCTTAAACTTAGTGTATTTCAGAGTTGAAAGGAACTTTACCAGACATCAGTTCCCACTTATCTCTCGTACAAGAATCCCCTATAGCATACCTCATCTTCCAACTTCTGGCTGAAGACCTCCATGAGGGACATCCCACTTTCTCCTGAAATATTCTATTCCACTTTTTAATAACATTACACGTTAAGAACATTTTCCTGACTTCTTTGTAACTTTTACCTGTGGCTCCCAGTTCTTCCCATTGTGATCAATCAGAACAAACCTTTTCCATGTGACAGACAGCCCTTCAAGATCTGGGAGAATCCTTTGGTTTTTTAGGCTAAACCTCACACTTTCTTTGAACTGCTCCTAATTTGGCATGATCCTCAGCCCCTTTACCACCTTTTCATTCTCCACTGAACACAACAAGGCATTGATTGATATCCTTCACATAATCTCTGGAGTATTTGAAATTAAAAGATGCAGGATCACTTTGAAGCAGGCCATGCTAGTCAGAATACCAGGCTAAGTATTCTTGTGCTAATGGATATAGAATTATGGCTAATCATTTTCATATTTTTGCTCAAAATAGAGTGGGTAATAATGTTGTTCATTGACTTCTTGAAGTTATGAGATCAAATGAGGTAAACTAATAAAACATTTTGTTAACCTTAAAGCATTGTCAGTTGTCGTTACCATCTTTGGCCCTAGATAAGAAAAAATTGGAGATGCCATTGTGTATTAAAGGTGGGCAGGCAGCTTCACAGAGTGAAGACTGTCTCCTTCCTGATAATGTGAGACACCCATTAATCATTTTATGCACCTTCAGTGTTAAACTATTTAGGCTTAGAGGATAGAATGTTCTCAATTCCTTGATGCTCCTCAAAAAACAGCTTGTATCCACATAGTTTGCTTTAGAAAAAGAGTCAAAATTACTTCTTAACCCAGACCTTCCACTATTTTTGGTAAAAAGCAAAGGCAAAAAAAAAAAAAAAGGCAAAAAACTTTCATAGCCCTTTAGCTTCCTTGGACTGGGGCTGTCAAAAAGCAAGACAAAAAAAATCAATCCTAAACTCTCAACTTTATAACTCTGCAATTATGGATCCTCCAAATATCCTTTGCAGCCTTGCAGAATACAGGTGTTTGGATAAAAAAACTGTCTCAATTTTGTAATTTCCTACATTACTACATCATTATCTCTTTGCTATTCTGTTTTTTTCTATTCTAGTTATCCCCAGCTGTTTGCAGCTGGGATGTTGTCTGGTGTGTTCACAACAGGAATCATGACTCCTGGAGAAAGAATCAAGTGTCTCTTACAAGTAAGTGGAAAGAAAGGATTTTGCTTTTCAGTTTCAGAGCTTTGCTTGCCATTTAAAAAAATCTTTCTATTCCTTACATACCAGCTTTTATACATACATATGCAAGCTGTTTTTAAGGTTTATGGCAATATGAGAACTGTTAGTTATCAGTCCAACTACACACATTCATTAAGTGTTACTTGTATGCCAGGCGCTTTTGCTGGGTGCTAAAGAAATAAACACAAAATTGAAATAGTTCCTTTACCCAAGGAGTTTACATTTTATTTTATTGTTCGCTGGTACAAAGAAAGTGTTTTTAGTAGAAAGATATGGTATATGTTCTATGTGCCTATACCATTGACAAATTACTAATGTTTGCTACTGAGCATTTCAAAATAATCATTTTCATTGTCTGCAGTCCATATAACTTTACATTTTATTAGAGGATATAAAGCATACATGTACAGACAAAATTTAGAGGACATAATATATACAAAATATAGAGTATATAATACATATATGCAGTCAAAAGAAAGAAAATGTACTTTTAGGGGGAAGACACTAGAAATTGGGGATTAAGAAAGGCTTCTGGTACTATGGAAGTTGGTGGTTGAGCTGTTCTTTGAAGGAAATTAGGAATTTGTGAGAGACAGATGGAGGTGAAAAAAGAGTGTGTTCCAGAGTTGGGAGAGAGCTAGTACAAAGAGATGGAAATAGAAGATGGAATACCTTGTTTGAGGACAAGTAAGAAGTTTAGTTTTGCTAGACTGAAGTGTATGTGAAGACGTGCATACTGAGGATGGAAAGCCTGTATTGGATCCTAGATGTAATAGGGATCTTTTAGAATTTATTACGAAGTAAGTGACCTAGTCAGACCTGCACACTTGAGGAAAATCTTTGAGATATCTATCTATCTATCTATGAAAAGATGTGAGATTAGGATACCATTTAGGAGGCTTTTTATAAGTCATTCTGTAAAAGTTGATGAAAGCCTGGACTAGAGTGATAATTTTGTGAGTGGAGAGAAGGGGACAGTTGCAAAATATATCTGAGAGTACAAACAACAAGATTTAGGAACTGATTGATGAAGTTAGGCTCAGAGGATGGCTCCAAAGTTACGAACCTGGATGGTTGAAAGATTAATGGTGCCTTTGATAAAAATAAGGAAATTTGGAAGGGAGTGGGTTTGGATGGAAGATAATGAGTTGTATTTGGAGTATATTGAGTTTAAGATGCTGTAGGACATCTAGTTCAAGAGTGAAAGAAGAATATTGATGTTATCTTAATAGTAAGAAAACAAGACAGACCTGTCATTCTCTACCCTAAACTTGTGTACTTTACTTATCTAGCCAGTCAAAAAACTAGAACATTGCAATAGATCATACCTGAAAGAATGCTAGTTTCCTATAACTATTTGCCTCCACTCTTCCAAATTCTACCCTTCCTTTAATAGACTGCTCAAGATCCACCTTCTATAGTCTCTCTCTGGAGTAGTACTCCTGGCCAATGATAAATTATCATTTACGTTGTCTTGAATTGTTTTCCAGTTTTTTAATATGTGTGTGTTTTGAGTTTTTAACTATGCTGTAAGTTCTACAGAAATAGGATCTATTTATCTTCTTCAACTATTATATCTTCTGTAAGAGGTACTTAGCTTGTGTTTGTTGAATGAATGAATCATTAACTGAAAATTTTTATACTCAATTCCCTGATGTTGAAAATTACTAGTTAGCTATTTGGGGAAACATTTAAGGAAATGCCCTGACATAAAGATTTATTTTTTGTAATAAAAAGATAACCATGAACAAAAACAAATAACCCAAAGAGAAATAAAAATAACAAGGTAGAAATTTAATGAACAAAAGAAAATAAAAAATTGTACTGCACACAAGCATGTCTAAAATTCTGTTACCTCCAACTTTCTTCTCCTTCTCCTCCTCCCTTTCTTCCCTTCTTTTCTGTTGTCGTTAAGTTATATTTTCTAGTTCTACTGCTTTCTGTTTGCATCAAACCTCTCTCCCCCTCCCCCTTAATTTATTTTATTGAAGCTTTTTATTTACAAAACATATGCATGGGTAATTTTTCCAACATTGTTCCTTGCAAAACTTTTTGTTCCACATTTTTCCCTCCTTCCTCCTATCCCCTCCCCTAGCTGGCAGGTAGTTACATGTTAAATATGTTAAAATACATGTTAAATCCTATAGATATATATATATACACACACACACACACACATATTTATACAGTTATTTTGCTGCACAAGAAAAATCAGATCAAGAAGGAAGAAAAAAAACTGCAAAAGAAAACAAAATGCAAACAAGCAACAACAGAGTGAAAATGTTGTGGTCCACACACAATTCCCATGGTCCTCTCTCTGGGTGTAGATGGCTCTCCTTCATCACTGAACAAGTAGAACTGGTTTGAATCATCTCATTGTTGAAGAGAGCCACGTCCATCAGAATTGATTGTTGTATAGTCTTGTTGCCGTGTATAGTGATGTCCTGGTTCTGCTCATTTCACTTAACATCAGTTCATGTAGATCTCTCCAAGCCTCTCTGAAATCATCCTGCTGGTCATTTTTACAGAACAATAATATTCCATAACATTCACATATCATAATTTGTTCAGCCATTCTCCAGTTGATGGGCATCCACTCAGTTTCCAGTTTCTTACCTCTACAAAGAGGGCTGCCACAAACATTTTTGCACATGTAGGTCCTTTTCCCTCCTTTAAGATCTCTTTGGGATATAATCCCAGTAGAAACACTATATTTATCTTTTGTGGAATATATTTTACTATGTTAGCATAGGTAGTTTATCTCTAAATGTAAGAAAAGTTTATATCCATTTTTTATTATTAGAATATTTAGTATAATTATGAATATTTCTGCACAGATAAATTCTTCCTTTATCCTCACCTCCCCTTTTTATAAAAAAAATTTTTGAGATAATGTTAATCAGTGGAAACTATATTTTGTCTCATCATTCTCCAGAATGTTTCTACCAGTTGATTGTGTTTCTGAATAATGGATTAAAATGCCTATTTTCACACAATATCAACAATGTATATTTATAATTTTTCACTATTTTTTGTTATTCTATTGCGACAATTAATAACATTAAGTTAAGAATAAAGTTCACTTTCAATTGAATTGATTCACTTGTTTTTTACATTTAATGTTTTATTTTTTCTCATATGTAAACAAAAATTTTTAACATTAGTTAAAAAAAATTTTAATCCTCTCCCATTCTCCCTCCCCTGTCTCTTTCCTGAGAAGGTGAACAATTTGATTATATAGCTTTTAATTTACAAGATAGATGCATGGGTAATTTTTTAGCATTGACAGTTGCAAAGCCTTTTGTTCCAACTTTTCTTCTCCTTCCCTCCACCCCCTTCTCCAGATGGCAGGTTGACCAATACATGTTAAATATGTTAAAGTATATGTTAAATACAATATATGTATACATGTCCATACAGTTAAGATGAACAATTTGATTTAAATTATACATGTACAGTCATACACAACATTTTTTATTAGCCATCTTGCAAAAGATAAAGTAGACCCATAAAACAAGATTAATGAAGATAGTTGGGGTTTTTTTAAAACAGTATGCTTCAATTTACATTCAGATGGCATAATTTTTTTCCTCTGGAGATGGATAGCATTTTTTTTTTAAACTAAGTCCTTTAGAATTGTCTTGGATCTTTGTAATGCTGAGAATAGTGAAATCATTCACAGTTGATCATAGAACAGTATTATTGACAGTGTTGTGCTGGTTCTGCTCACTTCACTTTGTATCAGTTTACATAAGTCTTACTAGTTTTTCTTAAAGCATTCTATTCATCATTTCTTATAGCACAATAATACTCTTATCACAAATTATATACCACAACTTATTCAACTGTTCCTCAATTGATGAACATCCCCCTAATTCCTAAATCTTTGGCATTACAAAAAAAGAAAAAGCTGCTACAAATCTATTTGTACATATAGGTTTTTTTTCCTTTTTCTTGGATCTCTTTGGGTTATGCATCTAATAGTGGTTTTGCTGGGTCAAAGGGCATGCAAGGTTTTATTTGCTCTACAGAATGGCTGGATCAATTCATAATTCCACCATTAGTTCATTAGTATTCTTATTTTTCTATATTCCCTCCAGCATTTATCACTTTCCTTTTCTGTCATATTTAACTAATCTGAAAGATACGATGTGATACCTTAAGAGTTGTTTTAATTTGCCTTTCTCTAATCTACAGTGATGTGTAGAGCATTTTTTTTAATATGACAAAATATTCCATGCTTTTATCAGGCTTTATAGCTAAATCGTGTACCCATTTTGACCTTAATTGTTATATGGTGTAAGAGTCATCTGTACCAAGCTTCTGCCAAATTGGTTTTCCTAGCAATTGTCGTCAAATAATAAGTTCTTGTTCTAAAAGCTTGAATTTGGTTTAATCAAATCTTAATTACTGTGGCCATTTATTAATATGTATTGTGTATCTTATCTATTCCACTGATTAATCCTATTTCTTAGCCAGTACTAAGTTATTTTGACGATTATGATTCTGTAATTAAAAAAAAAAGTTTGATATCTGATACTGTTAAATCACCTTCCTTTACTTGATATTCTTGACCTTTTGTTCTTCCAGATGAATTTTGTAATTTTTTTCTAGCTGTATAAAACAATTTTTTAGTAATTTGGTTGGTAAGGCGTTGAATAAACAAATTTCAGTAGAATAGTTTTTGTTTTTTTTTTTAACATGGCTCAGCCTACCCATAAACAATTAACATTTCTCCATTTGTCTTTTTTTTTAATTCAATAGAATTTTATTTTTCAAATTACATGTAAGATAGTTTTCAACGCTCACTTTTTTATTTTCTTTATTTAAAAAAAACATGGAATAAAAAAAATACAGAAAAGGAAAATAAAACAAAACAGAGCAGAACATTGTCATGTACCCAGCAGAACATCAGAGGGGATTCAAAATATATAATTTCCAATTCTTTTTTTGTTCTTTTAAAAATTTATTTAATATTTTCCCCTAGTTATATTCAAAACAGTTTTTTTTACATTTTTTCTGTTTAGTCTATCTTTCCCTGACCTTTTATTGGATATAATTTTTTTGCATTGTGGTCTGAAAAGGAAGCATTTACTATTTTTGCCTTTCTGCATTTGATTGTGAGGTTTTTAATACCCTAATAAATGGTTATTTTTTTGTGTAGATGCCATGTACTGTCGAGAAAGAGATATATTCCTTGCTGTCTCTATTCCGTTTTCTCCAGAGTCTTTACATTTGTTTTTAAGGTTTTTGAATATATTTTCCTTTATTCATGGAGGGCTTTACTTTTTTTTTTTTTTTTTTAGTCCTGAGAGCATTTTGCTTTTTCCCATATCCCATTCCCCTCCTATTTTTCTGCAAGGTAAGATAGAGCTCTATATCCCTATTGAGTTATATATATTATTTCCTATTTGAGCCAGTTCTGAGGAGAGTATGGTTCATTGACTACTCCTCTTTTCCCCTTCTTCCCCTGCGCTGTGAAAACTTATTTTTGCCTCTTTTTTAATGGCAAGTAATTTGCACCATTCCACTTTTCCTCTTCCCTTTCTCCCAGAAGTTTAGTCTTCTCTCACCCCTTAATTTCATCATTTTTATTTTTCATTTATTTTTGCTGAGGCAATTGGGGTTGTGACTTGCCCAGAATTTCATTATTTTTTAAAAAAAAGATTACATTTTTAGTTCAAGAAAGGATATATAATAAGAGAAGAAATATATTCATGGCAACACTCAGTTTTTTGTAAGGTTTTGAGAAACAGACAAAAAGGTAAAAATACTATGCCTCAATCCACATTCATTCTCCATTCAGCATTCAGTCTGGATACAGATGGCATTTTCTGTCTCAAGTCTATTGGGACTGAATCATTGCATTGTTGAGGAGGGCCAAGTCTATCACAGTTGATTATCACATAATTTTCTTGTAACTGTGTACAGTGTTTTCCTGGTTCTACTCATTTCACTCAACATCAGATCGTGTAGATCTTTCCAAGCTTTTCTGAAATTAGTCGGTTCATCATTTCTTAAAGAACAGTAATATTTCATTACATTCCTCTACCATAACTTACTCAGCCATTCCCCAACTAATGGTCATCCACTCAGTTTCCAGTTCCTTTCCATCACAAAAAGGCTACAAATATTTTTAAGTGCACATGGATTCTTTTTCTTTTTTAATTATTTCTTTGGGATGCAAGCCCAGTAGTGAGATTGTTGGATCAAAGGGTATGCATAGTTTTGTAGCCCTTTAGGTTCTCCAGAATGGCTTCTCCAACTGTTTAAATTTGACTTTATTTATGTGAAAAGTGTTTTGTAATTGTTTCATATAATTCCCCAATTTATCCTAACAGATAGACTTCCAAATATTTTATATTGTCTCCAGTTATTCTAAGTGGAATTTCTCTTTCTTTCTCTTACTGCTAGACTTTATTGGTAGTATATAGATAGGCTGATGATTCATATTGAGTTTATTTTATATCCTGTAATTTTATGAAGTTGTTACTAATTTGACCTAGTTTTTAAGTTGATGCTCTAGGATTCTCTAAATATGCCACCATATCATCTGCAAAGAGTGATAGTTTTGTTTTCTCATTACCTACACTTAATTCCTTCACTTTCTTTTTTCTTTTCCTTTTCTTCCTTCCTTCCTTCTTCTCTCTTTCTTTCCCTTATTGCTGTAGCTAGTATTTCTAGGAAAAATACTGAATAATCATGGTGTTTATATTTGCTTCACCTCTGATCTTACTAGAGGTTATCTCCTTATAGATAATGCTTGCTGATAGTTTTAGATAGATACTACTTATCATTTTAAGGAAAGCTCCGTTTATTCCTGTGCTCTCTAATATTTTTAATAGAAATGAATATTGCATTTTGTCAAAAGTCTTTTCTGCATCTATTGAGATAATTATATGATTTTGATGTTGTTGTTGTTGTTATTGATGATATTGGTAGTTTCCCTAATATTTAGCCAGTTCTGGTATAAATTCTACTTGGTTACAGTGTATATAATCTTTGAGCTATATTACTATTAATATCCTTACTAGTATGTTGTTTAAAATTTTTAGATCAGTATTCATTAAGAAATTGATCTACAAATCAGTTCCAATGGAGCAGTAATGAACTGAACCAGCTATGCCCAGCGAAAGAACTCTGGGAGATGACTAAGAACCATTACATTGAATTCCCAATCCCTATATTTTTGCCTGCCTGCATTTTGGATTTCCTTCACAGGCTAATTGTACAATATTTCAGAGTCTGATTCTTTTTGTACAGCAAAATAACGGTTCGGTTATGTATACTTATTGTGTATCTGATTTATACTTTAATATATTTAACATCTACTGGTCATCCTGCCATTTAGGGGAGGGGGTGGGGGGAAGGAGGGGAAAAAGTGGAACAAAAGGTTTGGCAATTGCCAATGCTGTAAAATTACCCATACATATAACTTGTAAATAAAAAGCTATTAAAAAAAAAAGATGAAAGCAAATTTTCATACTTAGGAGATGGATGTGCTTGTTTATTTTTAGATAAAAAATTAAATTTTGGTAGAATATTTGAAAAAAAAAAAGAAATTGGTCTATAGTTTTCTTTCTCTGTTTTGCTCTTCCTGGTTTAGGTATTAAATTTGTACTTTTTCTTTGAGGCTTTGCTTATAGTTGACATTATAATTTGGCATTATTGTCTTCTGGATTTTTCTCTTAGTCTTCCTTCTTTCCATAGTAACTTGTTATATTAATGTTGTTCTGTTGTTTACTCAATTTTCTAGCAAATTTCTTGATTTTTAACTTTATGATAAATTTGGATTCTGCTCTCTTGAGTAAAGAGGGCAATGTGCTGGAGTGAGGGAGTAGGGAGAAGATGATGAAGGGGAGGAGGAGGATCTGTATGTTTTTGGTTCTTCCAAGATGATATTATCCAAGAACAGGTGTAACCTTCTGCTTTTCTGATTTATGCTCTGGCCTTTGCCCAGGAAGGGACCTTTTTTCCCTGTAGTCACCAGTGTTACCTCTCTTCCTGGCCCTGGTATTGTGATCAGGTCCCCTGTTTCCCTGTAGCTACAACTGCTGGTGCTTTCCTCTGTCTTAAAATGGAAACCCAGGTCCTTTTCTCCCTGTGAGCAACCATAAGCACTCTTCTCTGCTCTCAAATTGCAACTGAGGCCCCTTCTCTCTTGTGATTGCAAGTGTTAAAATTCCCTTTGGTCCTGGCACTTTAAACCCTCAACACCATCTTGAATCTAGTGCTGATAGAGGATCCCCTGCAATATTCTTCCCATTAATTTCTTCACTTTCCATGGACTGAGTTCTAGAAGTTGCTGCTGCCACCAGTCCAGCCACCTCCAAAGCTCGCTGTGGCACAGACTGCACTACACATTCTGTGCTGCACTCCAGGTGCTGTACACCACTTTCGACAGACAGAACTTTCCTGCCGACCTCCTAAGTTGTCTTGGGCTGGAAAATTATTTCACCTGATATATAATTTTATTTGAGGCAGTATTTTAGAGTTATTTGGAGTGAAATTTGGGAGGGCTCAGCTAAGTACTTCTTATTTTGGCATCCTGGGCTAGTCCCTTCCCTGGGTTGATTCACTTTTGATAATCTGATTTTTTTTTTTACCCCACCCAGATTCAAGCTTCTTCAGGAGAAATAAAATACAGTGGTGCTTGGGATTGTATCAAAAAAGTATATCAGGAAGCTGGAATAAGAGGCATTTACAAAGGAACTGTGCTTACACTCATGCGAGGTAACCACTGAGGATCCCTCTTCCAAAATATGCAGAACTGCCATACTTTGGCATATCTAGCATCAAAAGAAGGCATAACGTGGGATTTTTTTTTAACTTGCATTTTTTTTCCAGGATAAAAGTCTTATTTTTCATGTTTAAGAAGAAGTTATAAGCAGCAGTAGTTTCAGTGCCTTTAAATGGAAGCAGATTTTTAGAGAATTATCAAAATAGGTAATAGGTCAGTTGAGTCAAGAGTATATGTTGATTTGGGGATAGTATATAGGCTGGATTATTGGATACTGATGGACAGCCTTTTCCCATAAAGGATGGGGGAGTACCACAGGGCTGAGCAGTGTCAGCAATCCTCAGTGTGGTCTCTTTGCAGACTTCGTGGAAGAGGCTGCAGGAGCTGGGATGGGAAAGGAAGTGATGAACAGAGATCTCCAGGGAAAAAAGAGCAGAACCTTAGGTTGAGATTATGATGTGGCAGAGAAGGTAAAGTAGAGGAGATTGAATTGGGGTTACACAAGGGGAATGTCTTGGTTTATGTGGGTGGTGGAATGGATCTGTTCCTTCCATCCATTCAAGACTTTGTAGCAGGGAATGGGTTTTGTGGTATTCCTGAGAAAATCTTAGGGGCCCTATGCTGAATTTTGTTCCATTTACCAATTTTTTTTGGGGGTGGGGCAAAGCTGATTAAATTTTTAAATGTACTTTCATATGTTTAAAATGATTGTACATGTATAGCCTATATTAGATGCTTTACTATTTGGGGGAGGGAGAAGAAAATAATATTGGAACTCAAAAATCTTACAAAAACAAATATTTAAAACTTTCTTTACATGTAATTGGACAAAAATAATACTATTAAGTAAAAAAAAATTTTTCAAATAATAATGATGAAATAAATTTTTGTAATAATTCAAGTTGAATGTTGATAATCTAGCAGAATCCCTAGTTTTGGGTTCAGAAGGTAAAATTGATGCTAAACTAAAAGTACTCTAATATTTTTTAATGTTCTTCATTTCTTCATTGTGGATACTCCCTCCACATACCAATTCCTGTATGCCTTAGTAGATAATTTCATTTAAAAAAAAAATTATATATGCTTTGGTTTTTTTTTTTTTTTTTTTAACATTGCCTGGATTTCCCCCTTGAATCTCTTTCCCTCTTTCTTCCAAGAGAATAATCCCTCATAATAAAGATTTTCTTTAAAAGAAGAAGGAGGAAAAGAAATTAACAAAACTAGTAATGACATTGGAAAAAAAAAAAATCTGATGTTATATACACTGTTGCACATTCATGGGCTACCTTCCTGTCCCTGCCTTTGCAAAGGGTTGGAGGGAGGTGTCTTTTCATATTTGTTTTTGAGGGCTAGTCTTTTTATTAGACATTCTTAAATTCAAGAATAATGGCTAGTTTTACTTTTCTTTTTCTTAGTAAGTATCTTTCTTGACACAAACAGATGTTCCTGCCAGTGGGATGTACTTCATGACTTATGAGTGGATGAAAGATTTCCTAACCCCAGAAGGTAAAAGGTAAGCAAAATAGGCTTCCTTAGGGTATCTGTTCTTAACTTAGGAAAGAATCGAAATGTAAGAGATATTCATGGCCTTTTAGAACTGGCTCCATTTTTCTCTGGGTAGTAGGTGTGAAGGTCTTGATCTCCTGCTCTCCTTTTATTCATTGACTTCAAATAGGCCAGGAGTAACAGTCTCACATTGGGACTGAAATGGATCACTTGTCATGTCTGAACAAAAAAGAAACTGCTTTTCAGCTGCATTTTTCTCATTTGTTTTCAATTCTTGCAGTTCACTGTCTTTATTGAGGCTGCCTAAGAAATGTACTCATCTTTCTCCTGCAGCTGTTAATATTTTCATTGAGACCATAGTCCAGAAAGGTCTCTCCAACACCTGCTCTTGTACCTACTTTTTCTTTCCCCTTCTCTGCAGGCAGATCTACTTGATTCTCTTGACTCACTTAATCTTCTCTTCCTCTTAATTATCCTGTTGCAATGGTTTATTTTCTGCAGTGCTAGTGATCTCAGTGCCCCTCGAATCCTGGTGGCTGGAGGCCTCGCAGGAATCTTCAACTGGGTTGTGGCCATTCCTCCAGATGTGCTGAAGTCCCGCTTCCAGACTGGTGAGAAAGAAACAGGCTGCCAGAGTGGGGAGTTGACCCATAAACTTTCCATGCATATTTCATCCTTGGTTTTTGATTAAAAGACTTCTTGGAAGATAAAACATGTTGCAAATACAGTTGGCTCTGCTGATTGATGGAATCTCCACAGCAATGCTTAAATACCTAGCTGGCTTCCTCAGTAGCCTCCATTATATGTACTTTAAACCAGTATGTGTACCAGGAATGTCGACCAGAACCAGAAAAAGTTGAGAAGACAAATCTACTTTTCTTCTAAAATCATACATAGTACCACATTTAAAAAACAAGCAGAAAACAATTTGTGAATTATTCAGCCACTCCCTCCTTCTATTTGTGTCAGGTTGGGAGGTCAGTACTGAATCAATAGACAAACATGTGTTTGAAGAATTAAACTCCTGATTCAGTCTGTCATCCTAAAGCTTTAGCCTTTTTTGGTAGCTGCTGTGCTCCCCGGGGACACATGCTAGTGTCCTGAGCCACTGCTAATAGATGTCTTTCTTGACTTAGTGTTATTGGTAATACTGTGAACACAAACAGAGATCCCAGGTAGCTTTTTAAAGTCTTAGTTGCCTGTTTTTCTTCAACAGCCCCACCTGGGAAATACCCTAATGGCTTCCGAGATGTGTTGAGAGAGTTGATCCGAGAAGAAGGTATTGCATCTCTCTATAAAGGTTTTACTGCTGTAATGATCCGTGCCTTCCCAGCAAATGCTGTAAGTACAAACCATTAGTTGCTTATAGTTCTATAGAATTTGAGTGTTTCCTTTCTGCTATCTTGTGAGATATATAGTGCAAAAATTATTGATAACATTTTTATTTTTTTTTATTATAGTTTTTTATTTACAAGACATGCATGGGTAATTTTTCAGCACTGACAGTTACAAAACCTTTTGTTCCAATTTTTCTCCTCCTTCCCCCCCTTCCCCCAGATGGCAGGTTGATCAATACATGTTAAATATGTTGAAGTATAAGTTAAATACAATATATGTATCCATGTCCAAACAGTTATTTTGCTGTACAAAAAGACTCAGACTTTGAAATAGTGTACAATTAGCCTGTGAAGGAAATAAAAAATGCAGATGGACAAAAATAGAGGGATTGGGAATTCTGTGTAGTGATTCATAATCATCTCCCAGAGTTCTTTCCCTGGATGTAGCTGGTTCAATTCATTATTGCTCTATTGGAACTGATTTATTTCATCTCGTTGTTGAAGAGGACCACATCCATCATAATTGATTGATGCCATTCTTAAAGAGAGAAACTAAGGCTTAGACAATTGAAAGAACTTGTTGAGCATCACATAATTAATAAATCTTAGAGAAGGATTGAAACCAAGTCGCTTCATTCCAAATCCAAAGCTATTCCCATGACACTGTGGGATGTCAAATGTAGTAATTCACATTTATATGTTGTTGAAAGTATGCAAAACAGCCAGTTTACAACAAGCAATAGCATAAAAATGACTAATCCTATTTTATAGATGAGGGAGGTTAGGAAGTAGCATATATGAAGTATGAACCTATGCCATCCTCTGTGCTTCACCTAAAGTTCCTACCATTCTCAAAATAAGAACCAGACAATGTGGGGCTGAAAAACAGGTAGAACAGAGGCACATGGTGCCTTCTTCCTGATTTCAGACTATTATGCTCAATCCCTTTATAATATAGTTATCATTGAAGCTGCTTTCTTGGTCCTTGGGTGAAGGAGAGCAGGTGCATCTTCAGGTTTTGAAATTATGCATCCTCCCTAGATTTCAGAGAATATTTGTCATTCCCACTGTGGCTGAACAATTATCATTTTCCCTGGGGACCTGGGGCTTTTCATATCCCTGGGTGTCTGCACTATTTGAGTTTTATCAAAAGTTAGGACACTGGCAGCATCTTGTAGTGTCCTCTGGGCTTTGAAAGATCCTGAGCCTACATCTCAAACTGGGAACTAACTGGCCTCTTAAATTTTCAACTAGTTTTTTCCTTGTTTTAGATGTTGAAGATGTGGGAGTCATAGAATGTTGAGAGTTGGAGAGAATGATGAGCTCCCCCATTCTCATTTTATAGCAGAGGAAGCCCAAATCCTAACTAGCTAGTTAGAGCTAAGATGTTCTCATTACTTATCTGTTATGGTGCTGTCCAGTATACAGTTTTCATTTCATTAGTTGACAGAAAGAGGAGACTACCTGCCTTGAGTAAAACTTCTCTATTTGTTTGGTGTCCTGGATTCCTTATATAGGGTTTGGTAAAGCCTATGGATCCCTTCTCATAATCAAGTTTTTTGTTGTTGTTGTTGTTGTTGTTGTTGTTGTTTTAGATTATATTAAATTTCTTTTCTTTTCTTTTTTTTTTTTTAATAACTTTTTATTGACAGAACCCATGACAGGGTAATTTTTTACAACATTTTCCCTTGCACTCACTTCTGTTCCGATTTTTCCCCTCCCTCCCACCCCCTTTCTCCCAGATGGCAAGCAGTCCCATACATGTTAAATAGGTTACAGAATATCCTAGATACAATATATGTGTGCAGAACCGAACAGTTCTCTTGTTGCACAGGAAGAATTGGATTCAGAAGGTATAAATAACCCGGGAAGAAAAACAAAAATGCAAGCAGTTTACATTTATTTCCCAGTGCTCTTTCTTTGGGTGTAGCTGCTTCTGTTCATCCTTGATCAATTGAAACTGAGTTAGATCTCTTTGTCGAAGAGGTCCACTTCCATCAGAATATATTCTTATACAGTATCGTTATTGAAGTATATAATGATCTCCTGGTCTGCTCATTTCACTCAGCATCAGTTCATCCTCTCTGTATTCATGCTGCTGTTCATTTCTTATAGAACAGTAATATTCCTTTACATTCATATACCACAATTTACTCAACCATTTTCCAGCTTCTAGCCACTACAAACAGGGCTGCCACAAACATTTTGGCACATACAGGTCCCTTTCCCTTCTTTAGTATCTCTCTGGGATATAAGCCCAGTAGTAATACTGCTGGATAAAAGGGTATGCACAGTTTGATAACTTTTTGAGCATAGTTCCAAATTGCTCTTTAGCATGGCTGGATGTGTTCACAATTCCACCAACAATGTATCAGTGTCCCTGTTTTCCCACATCCCCTCCAACATTTCACATTATCTTTCCCTGTCATTTTAGCCAATCTGCTAGGTGTGTAGTGGTATCTCAGAGCTGTCTTAATTTGCATTTCTCTGATTGATAATGACTTGGAGCATCTTTTCATATGGCTAGAAATAGTTTCAATTTCTTCGTCTGCGAATTGTCTGTTCATATCCTTTGACCATTTATCAATTGGAGAATGGCTTGATTTCTTATAAATTAGTCAATTCTCTATATATTTTGGAAATGAGGCCTTTATCAGAATCTTTGACTGTAAAAATGTTTTCCCAGTTTACAGAATCAAGTTTTTAAATGTATATATTAAAACATTAGGTTACAAAGGAGAACCATAAAAATGAGATAAATTTATTATTTAATGTTAAAAAAGAAAACAAAAAACACAAGTTCACAAACTGAAGATTGAATATGCTTGGCCTAGAACCTCAGAAATTAACCAGCTGGCTGGCTCTAGCTTTAAAAAGCATCAATTAAGCATTTATTCATATGTGGTAGTTCTTATGTTCAGCTCTTAAGATGCAGATAAGGGTTTAATAAACACAAACCCCAGTTAAATTATCAACTAGCATTTCTTAGGTATCTACTGTGCTAGCTGCTGGAGATGCAAAAATAAATATAAATCTTTTTTTTTTTCTCCTGAGGCAATTGGCATTAAGTGACTTGCTCAGGGTCATACAGCTAGGAACTTTTAAATGTCTGAGGCCATATTTGAACTCAAGTCCTCCTGACTTCAGGGTTGGTGCTCTACCCACTGCACCACTTAGCAGCCCTCCCAGAGATGCAAAAATGAAAACAAAAAACAGTCCCTGTTTTCAAGGAGTTTATATTTTCCTTGACTGAAGCAATAGAAGAGATTATCAGAGATTATTATCTGAGAGGGAAACATCAGCATTCAGATCATGCAGAGGTGGCACCGTTATAGGTAATGGTGAGACCTAGGATATGATCATTTCATGGAGGGTACAGATGCCATAAAGATGTAGGTAATGTGAACTAAGATTGTTTGGTTTCCTAGCTACTGGATGTGGAACAGCAGGGAGTTGAGAGACTGGAGAAATTGACTGTCAGGAACCATGGCTGTGGCTACTCCACCAACTTTATTGACTGAACCCTTCATGTCCCTGAATTCAATGGATTTCTCTTTAGCTTTGAGCAGAGGAAGATGGATAGCGAGCTAGTCTCCATATGATTTGGGGAATCAATACTCTCCTAATATCCCTTCCATCTCTTTTTTTTTTTTCCCTAGGCCTGTTTCCTTGGCTTTGAAGTTGCTATGAAGTTCTTAAATTGGATTGCACCTGGTTTATGAAATTCAGAAATCTTAAACTCTCCAGACAAGGGAGGAGTACAATGAGAATGAAAGGGACAGGACATAAGTCAACTTGGGCAAGAGCTCTACATATTGGTGGGGGTGGGGTGGAAAGAGAATGAAGAAATAAGAGCACTTAATGAACTTTGGGTAACTTATGCCTTAAAGACATCCTTTGGCTGGTACAGTGTGTGCCATTTTGAAACTTGAATTCAGTTTTGATAATTTAAGAAGATTTCATAAGACTTTGGAGGTGGAAGTTAGTAGCTGGTGTCAAAATTGAATCTATTTTGCACCTATGCCATTCCTACCCAACTTTTATAAATCTGCTACCCTAGGGCATCTTTCTCAATTCTAGAAGAGCTGTGAATCTCAACTAACAGTCCCAGAGACATATTTTTAATACCAGCTAATCTTCAGTTGAGAGACTGTTTAAGTACCAGTTGATGAGCACTTAATTCTCAGGACACCTTTTAATTTTTGATTGCACATGTTAAAATGTGACAATAGTTTACTGTCTCCACTTGTGCTGTCTTTGGGTGTATATTTAAGAGCATATTGCTAGCTTGTCAATACTGAGGTTTTAATTTTGTATGTCACTAATTGAGAAGTGAAATAAAATAGTCTCATTCTGGTAGGATTGTGTGGGAAAGTGTCCTCTTCCCCAGCCAACTCCCACCTATGAGTAGGCCAATTTTGAATCAACAATTGAGTCATGGAATTAGAATAAATTAGGTGCGTGGGAGAACCTCTTCTACACACTTTCCTCTGTGATGAGGAGATTCTCTTTTATCAGGAAGTAATAAATACCTTTTTTCTCTGATTTTTGTTCTTTTGACTGTGTACTCAACCAGCAGTTTATTAACTAGCTAATACCAAGGACTAATGAAAGCGGCTGCTGAAGTTCCCTGCTTTTCAGATCCTGGACTAGCTTTCCTCCCTCTATAAGAAGGAGCTTTTCTTAATTCCATTCTGCCCCTGCTAGCAGAGGAAGGAGAATTGGACTAGCTGCTGGTCTTTCTACTTTGTTAGTTCATAGGATCAGATTTAGAACTGAAAGGTACCTTAGAAATCACTGAGCCTGATTCCCTCATTTTGTAGGTAAGAATACTGCAGCCTAAAGAAGGCTGGTGTCTTACATTAAACCACATAGTTAATGACAAAGCCAGTATTCTCACTTAAGTTTGTTGACTCTGTATCCCATGTTCTCGTCACTATTCTCCATTACCCCCTCTCAGACTATACTCTCTTCATCTAATTAGAAGTTAGGCCATGCTTTTATCCCCTCATGCAAGATAGCTTCAGTGGTCTGCTTTCTGGCACAATCTGTCAATAGTCCTTGGGTGGTGTCCTTATTCTGTCTGTTAATTATTTGTTAAGATTTCAAGGACAGAAGCTTTGGGGAAAAAAAAAAAAAAACAAATCCATCTCATGTCTCTGGCTTCTGACTCTAGTGGGAAACTATCCCTGCAGCTCTTCTTGGCTTTACTGAGCCCCCTGAGGATGCCTGTGGGTGGGGGCTTTTCCCAAAACCACTGCTTTTTCCCAGCCAATGTTAAGTCACTTGTGTTCAAGCCAAATGCCAGCTTCATTCCATGTCCCAGAACTATTTCCTGGGAGAGTTGGGTCTCAAATCTATTTAGTTTTTTTCCAGCTGACAGCTGGTATTTGCAATGGAAGACAATGTATAAATGTGAAATGTTTTGCAAACATTAGGGCACTATTTAAATGTGACCCTCAATCATCATCATCACCATTACATTATGCAAAGAATCATTCACAGTCCCCAAATACAGTAGTTTTTTTGCTTCTTTCTGTGCCTGATGGATGTTAAATCTAAAAAGAGAAGCATTCTGGGAACATCTCTGAATGGCATCAAGCATATGGAGGGAGTAATTTCTCTCTGGCCTTTGGAGGAGAAACCTGCTTTTTATAACTGTATTCTTAATGCTAGTTAGAGATATTTTCATTCTCTTTCTCCAGGAGGGGACTTGCCACCTCCCCAGCTTCTGTCACCTCCCATACAGTCCTAGCTAGACTCCAGACAGTGATTCTGAAGGCAACAGCATAGCTGTTAAAGTCTGGCAAATGTTAGCAGATGAATGAAACTGGGTTAAGTTTTAGTAACAATTGGTCAGCACATTTCTCTCCCCAAAGGACAGTGGCCTGTTTGTTTAAAGCTGTTCTGTTTTTTATGTAAGGGTAACCACCCCTGATTCTCATGAAACCTTCTAATATCTGTTGGGACAGGGTGCCGTGTCATAGAAAGAGCGTGAGATTTAGAGTCAGAAGATCTGGGTTTGAATCTCAGCTCTTCCATTTAGTAGCTATTGACTTTGACAAAGTGACTGAGAAGTCGGGCCCGAAGAAAGGGGTAAGGGAGGGACAACTAATTTATTGTGCTATTTCCTTTGAGGTCCTTGCAGGATGGAAGGTACTAGGACATGAAGAGATTGGGTAAGATCCTCACAATTCCAAAGTCTATAGCAGTGAGTCAGTCCCTTCCCCCAATGACCTTCTCATTGCTGGATCTGTGCTTCCAGACTCTCTAGTATGGAGAATCTTTACCCTTGGCTACAAAGGGTGGAGAATTTTGGCTAGTGCTTCATGCCTATCAGTTTTCCAGGCAGGCGTGGAGCTGGCTACCAGTTGGTGCCACCTAGCATGATTTATTGATGTTTGTCCTATATAGGGCAATGGGTTTGTGTGTGTGACATGAGGAATGTGACCAGAGGACAGGATTAATTTTATTTGATACTGAAGGGGGGTGGGTCAGAAACAGCAGATATACAGAAGGTGTCCTTATATTTCTGGAAAGTCTCAGGACTGGACAAGTGGCAATTTTACACGAATTCCTCCCTAGATGGAAATTTAGTGAGAATAAGGGTTGGGGAAAAGCAGAAAATCAAAATTGCTCCCTATTTCTTTCCTGCCCATCTCTTGTCAGAAAATACTGGGGGGGGAGAGGGGGGGGGAGGGCGGGGAATGGGGTCCTCTAACTAGTTTATCCATTCAGTCATTTAATTGTTGCTTATTATATATGTGATATGTGCAGAGCAGGTTCAGATATTAATACCCATCATTCATCTATGTAACAATTAATTTAGAAAGCACTGTGCACAAGCTAAATAATAAAAGTTTTATCTCATTTTACAGATGGGTCTAAGGCTAGATGAAATGAAATGACCTACTCTAAGAACTTATAATTAAGAATAGGGGCAAAGTCATGATGAAATATACCTCAGAGAGATCCCAACATTGTATAAGTGCCATAGTTCTGCCACTAAGTACCTTGTTACTATGGGCAAATTGCTTAACCTCATGTTATTAATCTATAAAATAAAGGATTTGGACTGGATGAACTCTAATATTCTTTCTAGCTTTAAATATATGATCCTGTGGGGAAGGCCATTCCTTCTCAGATGGGCTCAGGAAAGACTTCACATATGAATCGCCTACAAGACACAGCCATCCTTTTGCTGTATACCTCCAATGGTGTGGGATAAAAATACCATAATAGTATAGATCAGGGGCTTGGGCTAGATGGACCATTTCACCAAGGGGCATCTAAAGCTTCTGCTGCCCAAAGTTGGTCCCTAGAGATGTAGGTAGAAAACCATTGCCCCCTTTTCTCCTTTGAGGACTGACTGGATTGCTGTGATCTTGCCATACTGGGAAGAGAGTGGTACTTAATGATAAGCTTACACTGATTAGGCCTACTTCCAAAGCCTATTACCAATAGCATTTAGGAACTGGGTAGTGTGGTGCTTTTTTAAACTATGATGCAAGTCTCTCAACTGTCTTTCCTCGTCAAAATGCCCCAATCAGCTGAACATATCACGCAGCTTAATGTAGATATATAATTTGATCCAAATACCTTCACCATGGTCAGGAGTTGATTTTTTTTCAGCTGGAGACTGTTTTTGTCTTTGTTTCTCAGTCATCTCTGTTTAGGAGTTAGGGGATGATAAAGGGATAACATCCCTAAGGATAAACCTTATTTTCATGTTTTACTAGTTTAAATGACAAAAAATAATAATAACCTTTCTCATTTATAAGCTTTCCAATGCCTCTTTGATAATCATTTTATCTGAATATGAAACAACATGATTAGTCCTAAAGTGTTGGACCCGAAATCTAGAGAGCTAGATTTGATTTTTAAACTTTAAATCTTATTAGATCTGTGGACAAATTCCATCTCCCTGAGCTTGTTTCCTGATTTCTAAAAATGAGACTATTGATATTGACACTACTTAACTCTTGAGAATCAGATAAGAGAAAGTATTTTGTAAATATTAAAGTGCTATATAATTTTAGGTGAGTAAAATTATCACTACCTTACAGATAAGAAATTGAAACCTTGGAAGGTATAGTGATTTTCTCAGAATCACACAACTAATACGTGATAGAGCTGGAATGTGTACCCAGTCTTCTGACATTAAGTATTCTTTCTGCCTCTCCACCAATTTTAAGTACTTGCTGTGTGACAGGCACTATACTAGTAGATATAGGAGAGAGAGACTGCTACAAAACTGAGATACTAATCAGATCCTGATGTGACTATAGGGATGAATGAGATTGAAGAATTGAGGATGATTTATAGATTTGTGAACCCTGATAATTTAAAATTTGGTAGTGTCCTTGACAGAGATAGGGAAGTTAGGAGAAGGGATGGGTTTAGCAAAAAGAATTCTGTATTAGACATATTAAGCTTGGGAGGCCTATGGGAACAAATCAAAGAATTGAGAGAGGATGTTCAGATAGAAGAAAAGAGCGCAAGGTAGAACCTCGGGGTACACCTACCCATATTGGGACAGAACATGGGTTATGTTCTTTGAAAGAGTTCAAAAAAGATCATTCTGATAGATTGGAAGAGATCCAGGACAAAACAGTGTCATTGAAATTCCGGGAGGAGAGAGATATAAAAAGAATCCAATCCTATAGTGAGTTTAAGAAAGATGACTTAAACAAGGACAGTAGATTTAGCAATAAAAAGATCATTTATGGATTTGGAAAATGCTATTTCGGTTGAGTGGTAAAGATGGAAAGCCAGAATACAAGGGATTGAGAAGATCAAAAAGTGAAGGCAGCACTTTCCCCCCAGCAATTTGACACTGACATAGGGAATGATAGTAAAAGGAGGTACATCATCAAAAAATTGGGATTTTATTTTTTAAAGAATGTGGCAGATGTGGATGGATGTCTGAAGGTGCCAAGGGAAGTAATCAATAGATAAGGAGAGTACGAAAAAGTGAGACTGAAGGAGAGAGTGATGACTGAAGAGGCAAACTCTTGGAGGAGAGAGTTGGTGATTAAGGCAGTGGCACAAGTGGAACAATTGACCTCATCCTCTGAGACTGAAGAAAGAATGAAAGGAGAGAGGTAGAGTGGGATGCTATGGAGATTTGCATTGTGGAATTGGAGAGGAAAGGGAGTTCCTGAAGGGTGGATTTAATTTTTTTTTTTTTTTAGTGAAGTGTATGTAAGGGATTTTCTACTAAGAGTGATGTAGGTGATTTTGAAGAGGCTTTGATCAGCTGTTCACAGCTGTCAAACAGGATAGAAGGTCAGTCAAGTAAATGTTAAAAGATTATTTAGCTGCAGTGAGGGTCCACTTGACTCTATGCAGAATGTAACTTTCCTTAATGTTATACGGAGCTGAATATACCCATGAAGCATTTAAACAGAAATCAGTACACATTTACTAAGCATCAATATTTATTAAGCATTTTACCATATTCCAATTACTAAGCTATCAGCTTTATACAGGACCTGTGCTGGGTGCTGGGCATAGAAAGATTATAAAACTGACTCAGTTACAAGAAGTATGTGATCTAATGGAGTATTTAGGGAGGGAGAAGGAAGGTGTCAAAAATTGAATCAAAGCTTTATCTTTAGAGGGCTGGAAGGACATTTAGGAACATGTCCTCATTTAAGGAGGAGATGCTCAAATCACATTCTTTCCATTCCAGTACACTGAAGTTAGAAGGGACCTTCAAGGTAAAGTATTCTGATTCCTTATTTTTCAGTTGCAGAACCAAAAGTTTCTGAAGAAGTGACTTTTGTAATGTCACACCATTGCAGAACTCAGACTAAAACGCAATGGATTTTTGTGTCTTACACAAGGCCCCCTCTCCCCTTTTCCCTATTTGTACTGAGGTATGACTTTCCAATTCTAATTCCTTTGGTCCTATGTACTTTCTGTAGCTGTACTTGGAGAAACACTTGGGTTGTGTCAAGAACTGGGGGCACATGGAGGAAGGCCAAAACCAAACACTGTCTGTATATTTGGAAGGAAGGCTAAGCATTCTAAATCAGGCTGAGTAGGGAAGGAATTGGATAACCTGACAGGTGCTGCAGCGTGTCCAATGAATGTGCCATCTCCTGTATCACACACTCTTTCCCAAAGGAGTCTGCATTCTTCTCTTGTTGAGCTCAAGCCTGGGGTTGGGCTTGTTCTGAACAGGAGTGGAGGGTGAGGAGTCTGATTTAGGTCTGAGACTACTTAAAAGTTTTTAGTGTCATGTACCCCTTTAACAGACTGGAGAACCTTCTCAGAATAATGTTTTTTAATTAATAAAATAAAATCCACAGGATTACAAAGGAAGCCAATATTAAAGGACATTCATTAAAATATCCCAGATTAAGAATCTGTGCTCTATTACTTCAATGATCCTAGTGAGATGGGAACTGCTGCTTGCCCCAGAATGTCTTTAATATTGCACATGGTCCAAACAAAGGAGTCTAAAGGTTCATGGAAGCCCAAGGCTGCACACAGCTGTACCATGAATTAATTGCACTCAGCTGAATGGATTTGAATAAATGAGCTCCCACAGATTGAAACTCAATGTTGCAGCTCAGGAGAAAGGGGGAGGGTAGATGAATGTTAGTGTGATTAAGGGAAAAGCAATTGGTGAGTTATTTAGGAAGCTTTCAGGGAAATATGTGGGTACAGGGTAAATAAATCCAACCCTAGCCTTTGGACTTAGGGTTCTTTGATGGGAATCTGTGGCCATAACTCTGAGGAGTCCCTATTTCAAATGGGGTTGAGGGGGAGATCAGGCACAGTCCTCTTTTTAATTTTTAAAAAATTTTAATTTTTTCAATGAATGAAAATCTGTCTCTCCTTACCTTTCACCACCCCCAGTCAAAAAGAAAGAAAAATGAAACCCTTCTAACATACATAGTCATAAAAAACAAACTTCCACACTAGTCATGTCCAAAAAAATTATGTCTCAGTTTTCACCCTGAATCTGTCCTATTTCAGGAGGTGGGTAGCATGTTCCCTTTATGAGTCCTCTGGAATCATGGTTTGTCATTCTGTGTTTTTCTAAGCATCAGAACAGAGGAATTCCAAAGGCCTACTAACCTATATACTTAGCTCTAGCAGTAACCTTGGAGTCTAAAACTGAACTGCGAAGAAGTGTTCGTGTTTGGCCCTATTCAATGAAGCTCCACTCTATGGAGAGAAGGGGTGGTATCCTAGGGGTTCAGTAGCCATATTTACCATATCGAGTGTGATGCATAATCAGCTATTTTTTGTTTCTAATGATTGTTATGATCTGAAGTAGACAAAACCAAATATACAAAATAATGAAAACATTATACATCAATCCAATGTACAGTTTAATAAAGGAAAATACACAAACTAATAAAATAATAGTAATAAGATCACATTTGCTTCTATGTCTCATCTTTTTTAAAAAATATTTTTTACTGATGACTTTTACTCTCATACCACAGGCCACATAGCAGGATTGGTCTAAGCAAGCTAGTGTCAGATGCAGGAGGCAAGAGAACTTCAGGCCTTCTGATGGATAGGAACAAGTCAAATTCCCAATCTAAAAGGACTCACTTTCCTAACTCCTTTAGTGGATTAAGAATTCATAACTGAACCCACGAAGATCAGTGCCTGCTAGTCAGTAGAGTGTCTAGAGGAGAGCAACCTGCATCCTAGAAGGACTGAGATCAATTGATAGGAATATCAGCTGAGAGAACTGGGAATGTTTAGATGGAGGAAAAATGATTTAAAGGTGTACTTAGAATATGATTTGATATATAGCTTTTTAGGGAAAACATCTGTTGCTTGGAATAAATATGTTTGTGCCCCACAAGCAAATTCTGTTTTGTCAGGCTAGGGCTTGGAAAGGATATATTTGAGGTTCTTCTAGTTGTCTCTTGGAAACAATCCCAGGTGTGTTGTTTTTGCTTTTTCCATAGTGTCCTAAATAAACCTGTGCTCAGAATTCATTGGTTCAAGACAATAAGAGCTCCATTAAGAGAACTTTTGTTATGGTTTTTAATTCTATAAAATTGCTAGCAAAGGGACCTTCCTCACAACTCCTGCAGAATTTCCAAACCAGGATTATGCTCTATTATGGAGTGGTTCCTAGTCTGAGCATAAAGAGGAAAAGTATATCCAGGATTTGGTGATTGTGAATGACAGGGAAGGATGGGTTTCCTGTGCTAACTCCAGCGAATGTGCATAATTTAAAAAATCTCTTCTATTTTAGCTTTGAATACATTTTATTTTACTTATATTAATACTGTGGCAATCTACAGTAGGCCATATCATCATCTCACAGTTCACTTAGAAGTGCAGAGAAATTAAGATCCCAGAAATCGTAGGATTGTAAGGGATCTTAGAGATCATTTAGTCTTCTCTAAAATTTTAAAGATGAAAATGTTTCTCTCTTGTGCTGTATCAATTGTCAAAAAGCATTTAGCTTCCTTGAGAAAAGGATATTCTTAAAAGACTTTAATAGTGTATCTCCCATGCACATGTTGAAAGAATACAAGGTACCATGACAGATGTTTCCCAAAGGAAAATGTAGAATTAACATCAAAGGAGGTTTACATCAAGGTAGGGAGAGACTCATTAAACAGTGTCCTCAGGAAGGTGTTCTGTGCAGAATTCAAATTGAAGAAATCTTCCAGATGCTTGTTTGTATCTATAGACATTATGCTGGATTCTTCCTTTAATGTCATCCATTGATGACTCTCCGTGATCCTGGGTTCTTGAAAGATATACCAGCAAAACATAAGTTCTACCTAATCCCACAAAGCTGGAAAAACTTAATATGTGGGTCTGACCTGAGGCTATACATCAGTTGTCTGATGATGAACCTTGCTATGTTTGGAGAAGCTCACTGATGTCAGGGCAATAAATTCTTAAGCCATAGCAAGTCTCAAAGACCATTTACTAAGTTACAAAGGAGTTGTGATTTATAGTTTTGAAGGAAGTACCCAAAGCAATGAAATTACAGGTCCTTGAAATATTGTGTGGATGGCATTGAGCCCTGGAACACTTAAAGGGCTCAGTGAGATAGATGTGGTCACTCATGAAATCGGCCTTGAAATCCACGTTGGAAAAAAAGGAGATGAAGCACATGTGTTGCCTGGATTTCAGAATGTGGGTTGGATAGGCTGTTCCATGGTTGTGTTATCAGGACATGGGTTTTGGACAGGCACTGCAGATTGATGAGTTAGGTCCAGGATTGAGGAAGAAAAGAGCAGGCTGTATCGTCCTAGACAAACTGTGCAGCTTTCTTTCTGATTCCAAGCTGCACTTTTTGTAAAATCCCTCGGGC
>MU174308.1:10362713-10515347 GCA_016696395.1 Antechinus stuartii
GCGCTCGCGGGCTTTTAACTCCTATATTCTCTTGATACCATCTAGATAGTAATCAATCTTTGTTAACTAAGAAGAATCAGTTGACCTGAAGGTTATAGAAAGATTCAGAGTGTATGCATAAATTGGCTGTCTACCTTTTATAGCCAATATAGACTCGTGTTAAGAGTAGTGGTGTAAAAGATGTCAAGAGGTTGTATGATTAGTGAATTGAATTATGTATTTTGGAGAAAAAACTGGAATGATGCTAGGAGAAGGACTAAAATGCTCATTTGACTCTGACTCAAAGATCTCACTGCTCAGCATATGTAACAAAAAGATCAAAAGTAGAAGTAAAAGCATATAGACAACAAAATATTTACAGCATTTTTCTTTTGACAAAGAAGTAGAAACAAAGGAAATCCCATAATTGGGGAATAGTTAAACTGGGACATGAATATATTATGTCATAATAAAGGATGAATATGAAAAATGTAGAAAAGAACAGAAGATTTATTTTAACTGCTACAAAATGAAGAAAGCAGCACATGAAAACAATATGCTCAATAAATATGGAAAGGATGACACTAAATCCCAAAATTGTATGCATATTCCTGGAGAAGAGATATGATAATACTTTATTTGCAGATGGGGTATAACTATGGGTATGGAATCCATATGCTGTCAGATTTGGTTTATGTACTGGTTAATTTTGCAAAACTTTTTCTTTCCCTCTTTCTTTTTTTAACCTTTAGTTATAAGGCATGGTTCTGGGTAAGGAAGAAAAGAAGAGATACATTATGAAATTAAGGGGATGTAAAAACAAAATTAATAAATTGTTAAAAGAAACAAAAAATATGACCAGAAAATGAATCAGGGTCATTGAGTAGACACAGATAAAGGATAAAAGGTGCATGACTAAATTGCTGCCCTCCTACCTATAAAGTAATAATAAAAAAAAAAGAACCAGAACATTTATGGAAAGGCAAGAATCAAGAAAGAATCTTTTCCAGGCATTGGAGACCTTTAAAACGTAGTACCTGCTCTGAACTATTTATCACTAACATACACATTATCTACTACCTTCTCTGGCTTTTTGAAGTATGGACTAAAATCTCATCTTTTACAGGAAACCTTTATCAACTTCTCCTTTTAGTGTCTTGTTAATTATTTGTCTTATATTTATAGCAAGTTTGTACATTTTTTGCTTCATAAATGAGATTCTTAATAAAATTCTTATTGTCTGACTGATGATTATCACCCTGTCTTTCTAATTCAGCTATTTAAAGTCCTCCTGGACATGGCCAATTTTTAGTTAGCAAATCTCAAGTTGTCCCTCTAATTCCATCACAGAAAGGTGCTCACACTTCATAAATGTCAACTTCTTTACATTTCAAAAACATAGGAATACCTAGTTAACTCTGTTATCTATCCCTCTACTTTATGTAATTACATCATGGAGGGGGAAGCAATTGTTTCCCATCCCTTACATAAGCAAAGGTAGGGAGACTGGAGAATTCAGCACGGAACCCTGGGTAAATTTTTAATAAAAAAGGGAGAAGAAGAGGACCAGGATTAATCTAGTTTAGCTTGAACCTACAGGATTTGGAGGGAAGTTATTTGGGATAACACTCTGTAGGTGTGTTGGAGCCAGATTGTGAAGAACTCCATAATGGTCTTGGTTTATATGAAAAGAAGAAGAGATAGTTCATTTAATTCTTGTTTTTTTTTTTTTTTGTTTTTTTTTTAAATCTCCCTGGTTTGTATACTATAGTGTGATGCAGCTGTTTGTCAGAGGAAAAAAACTGTTGGATTTAGAGACACAATTTTAGGATTGGGCAAATCTCTTCTTTATGAACTCAGTCTACTCTTCTGTAAAATGAGGCTAAAATGAGAAAAGTACTTTGGAAAAATGGGACCTATAATTAGCACTTGTGTTTTCTGTTTACAACCTTTGTTTTGGCCAAAAAAGAGGACTTTTATTCTTTCCTAAGAAAAGTGGGGTCTTTGAACAGTTTGGGGTAAGTCCAAGTTTGCAGGGTTACTGGAACAATTAGAAGGGGAGAAAATGGTAATGGCCTTTGGTGAAGCTCTATATTACTGAAAAGAGCCCTTAATTTAGAGTCATGAAACCTGGGTCCAAGGAGATGGCCAATTTTTAGTTAGCAAAACTAGCAAATCAAATGAACAACAAAGATCAAAACTACATTAAACATTTGGGCAAAAAATAAAGATGAAAAACATTTAAGAATCTTCTAATTTATATCCCTTATTTTATAAGTAAAATAAAGATACAAACATTTTACTTTCACAACAGGTACTTCCTCTGGAAATAATCAGTGAGAGCTATTGTTTTTGCCTATTTGAAAATCTTTCAGAGAATGATAATTTATATATTCCAAACCAGTAACCTCAGAGGAAGATTGGACAGAAAACTGGTTGGAGAATGGGAGTAACTCTGAAGTCCAAAGATTCAGAGACAGATGCTGAAGTGAACAGAAAGCATCATGGTCCTGGTAAAGGGATAGAGCAAACTGGGGGCATCTCAACATGAGATGACCTAGAGTAGAAAACTCATTTTTTTGAGCAATCCAATTGTGTAAAGAATGGGCAAATAGGACCTGGATATTTAGAAACAGATTTCAAAATTGGAAAGAACTGTGTTTTTGGAAGAATACAAAATACTGTTAGCTGAGGGGCCAAGGAAATCCCTTCATGGGCCAGCTGCTTTTGACATGGTCTTCTGGAGAAGACATGGAGATAAACAAATGCAGAAGAACAGTTTTGTGAGGGATCACTGAAGCAAAGCTGACTATTGCATTAAAAAAAAAAAAAAAAAAAAAAGACCAACATTGGCTATAGAAGCTATTAGACTAAGGACGAGAAAGATAGGAATGCTATCTAAGGACATCTGATGGAATGGAAGAAAGCTTAATTTGAATTGTAGAGCCTTAATAAGGAGCTCAGTCTGGAGAACAATTGTTTGTAAATAAAGAGACTCTATAGGGGTCACTGACTTGAAGTGAACCTAGAGTTTCCCTACTGAGGTCTCAACTAGGGAAATACCTTAACTCTATAGATCTCTAAATGTAGTGTATTTTATCGCAGGGAAGTGGGGAGCATCTAGATACTCTCCATAGGCTCCAGTGCAAGAACTTTGAGGGTCCTTTAATTTTTTAATAAAAACGTTACACATCCTGAGCCTTGCTTAGCTTATAAAGTAACTAAAAAGAGAAACACTATCTACCCTTGTGGGGATTACCAGCTATTCCCATAATCTCCTTGGGTGCAGGGTGCAAACTACAAGCCCGAAAATCAGGAAGTACCACAGTGTATCCGGCCCCTATGCCTCTGCCTGATAGAGGGCTTGCCCACAATGAGGAAACTGAAGCCCGGGAGAGGAAGTGCCTTGCCTGGGGTGGTACTGAAAGATAGTAGGTAGCTGAGCTGGACTTTGAAACCAAGCCTCCACACTACAGATCTCCTGCTCTGTCCATCACACCTGCTTCTCCCTGAATTTCCCTTTGGGTAATTCACTTGCCTTTTGGGCCTTAAGTGTCCTACAATTCTGCAAATTTGGGTTTATCCCAAAGTGTTCAAGGATCCCTCTTTTCTTAGAACAGGGTAAGATCCTCTTTTAGGCAGCTCAAGAGGTGTGTTTCCACAGCCGAGGCTTGAGTCTGGAAGACCCGGGTGTGAATTTCAGGTCAGACACTTTGCTGCTATGGGCTCCTGCAGTTAAAATGAAGCTTTAGTTTTCCTCCTCGTTAAAAATAAGTACAATTACTTTCTTCTCTAAGCGGTGGTGAGGCTCAAATGAGATTAATGAATGTAGGTATGTACATAAAGGGCTTTGCAAATCTTGGCTATATGTCAGTTACTCTACTATTGTCATGTGAGAATAAAACCATGATTACTCTAGTCCCAAAATATGCCGGAGCTGTACTAGATGACATCCGCAGGCCTTTCTGGCTCTAAGCTCTCTAGAGATCCCGGTCTGGGGGCCCCGGTTGCATGAGCACCTGGTCAGGGGGAGCCCGCCCAGAGCGGAGGAGGGAGGCTGCGGAGGCGCTTGCAGGCCGCCCCGAGGCGAAGAAAGGCTTCGTACGCATGCGCTGCCCCCTCCCGCCGCACTAGTCCTTCCCTCCCTCCTGTTGGGCTTCCAGTGTGACAGCGGCGGCTGAAGCACCCACAGCCCGAGCCCGCGGTGAGGAGAAGGGGGCGGCGGCTTCGCGGGGAGGAAGTCCAGGACTAGGAGGAAGCCGCGGCGGCTGACGGGCACGGGCCGACGGGCGCACGCTGCGTCCTCGAGGAGAGCGAAAGCGGCGGTCCGAGCGAGGCCCCGGCCCGCGTGCGAGGACGAGCCGCTGGCCGGCGCCTGGGCCCGTGCTGCGGGTGAGGAACCGCCCCCTGCGCGCCGGGAGGAGCGGCGTGTGAGCGCCTCGGCCTCGGCCCCGGCCCCGGCCCGCCCGAGCGTGCGGAGCCGCCGCCCCTGCGGCCCGGCCCCGACTCCGGTCTCGGCCGCGTGTGAGGGAGGCAGGCAGGCCAGCGGCCCCCACTCCCGCGCCCGCCATGAGCCACATCGAGATCCCGCCCGGGCTTACAGAGCTCCTGCAGGGCTACACAGTGGAGGTGCTGAGGAACCGCCCCGATGACCTGGTGGACTTTGCCGTGGAATATTTCAGCCGCCTCAAGAACAGCCGTAACCTCGGCATAGACGGCGGGAGGAGCGAGGAGAAAGACAACGAGGACGAGGAGGACGAAGATTTTGAACGTAAGCTCCGGGGCACTGACCTCCTCGGACCCCCTGGGGCGCCAGCCCCTCCCCTTATGATCCCCTGGTCGGATTCGCGCTGGCAAACCTGCCCTCTCGGTGCCGGCTTCCTTCAGGTCTCGGGACTCCCACCCCTCCCTCCGCTGCCCTAGGCACTGCGGGGATCGCTCTCCCCTCTTTCTCGGTCCCATTTAGCGTCCCCCTCCCCCAGACGTTTCTGAGTTCCTCTTGGGAACAACGTTCTGGCAACGGCTTGTGCCCCCTCGGAGCCCGGAGAGCCGGGTGCCCCTTGGCACCTCTCAGGGAGGGGAAGCTTGCAGTCAGACCCCACGGTGACCTGGACGTGTCTGACAGTTGTGGCCTCCGTCCCTCACACACTGGAGGACCCGTTAGTTGGAGATGAATGTGCCTTGTGTGGTGGTTAAAATGGGGAACTCCAAAAAAGCAGACCGCCTTATTAGAATATGTCCCCTTTTGTCCTCCGAGGCTTGGGGGCTGCAGGGCTGGGGTTTTGTCTTCAGGATGAGCAAATGGTAATAGGTAGCTAGAGGGCTGGATTAATGCCCACCTTCTTAAACCAGGCCTTCACTTGGCATACAGCGAAAGAGAAAGCATATGTGATCACTAGCAAAAAAAAAAAAATTGCTGTCAAAAGGACCATTTTAAAGACCTGATGGAACGTCTGGCAGTGTGGGTCTTAGCAGCTCACCATTTTGAAATTAACTTCAGTAATATTTAGTAATCCTACTGTAATATTTAAGTACAACTTAAAATTGTCCTAAGTTACAAATCTTAGTTGCAGTTTAATTTTTTAAAAAATTATAATTTTGCTTAGCATATTTATTTGATTGTTTTAAGAAAGCCTTTAGAAGAGTTGTGGAATCAGTCACTTGATTGTTGCATGTATTCAGCTTCGGCATTAATGAAACTGCAAGAAATTATGATTTGAACAGTTTTTCAAAGCCACACATTGATGTAGTAAATATAGAAAGCTAGGTATTAAACATACTTGGCTTTAAAAACCCAAAAGATTTATTTTCTTCCTCTCCAGGGCCTTACATCTTCTGGCTCCCCCTTTCCCCCCCCAAAAAAAAGCCAATTAGGAACCAAAACATCTTCTAAATTCCTGAATTAAAATTCTAAAATTTCAGTCTCTCCTTTGGTTTTATTTTGAGATAATTAGGCACTGAAATAGGAAATGCTTGTGCATTCTTTTGTTTACATTTCTGTCCCAGAATTGATTTAATTTGTTGCAGTTTGAAAAATCTGGTTACTATGATCAGTTTTTTCTTTTTTTCATTAATAACCACACATGAATTTATATGTAGAAATTTCTTTTAGTAAAATTTGGTTAATATTTAACAAACTTGTTTAGTGTCTATGGTTGAAGAAAAGAGAAAAGCAACATTGTCATTTAAGATGCATCCTATTAGTAAAATTGTCCAAAAGACATTGTTTCCCAGATTGCTTCAGAATATTTTATGGAGAAGGTAGTATGGCTTACCCTGAGAACAACTTTCAGGAAAACACGTGTTTTCATGGATACAATTATCAATCACAGTGGAATTAATATTTTTAGGCATTTCTATAGTAGAGGAAAGAGCACTACATTTGGAATTAGAAAACTTGGGACTACTTAAAAATTATTGGTCAAGTTACTTCTCTCTTGGCCTGTTATTCATGTGTAAAATGAGAACATTAGTCCAGATAGTTCTGTCTAAGGTCCTATATTATTCTAAATCCTATGAAACTATAAATTGTTAAATTTTTAAGAAAAATGTCTATGGAGGTGCTGTGCTCATGGGCTGCAGTTGCCAACTAGGTACTTGTTAATGATATCTGGTAGAGAGTCAGATTGGTAGAGACAAAAGTTTACATTCATGCCATAAAAGTTAAAAAAAAAAAATGTATGTTTTAGAAGAACTTTAACTTAACAGTTTTTTAACAAGATATTTTTCAGAAAACTCACTGGAATCAGGAATTGGCTTGTTTCAATTCTGGCTGTGCCATTTGCTTGGTTTGTGGCCTTGGACAAGTTGTCAAACCTGTTCTTATTTCAAGTTCCCTTATCTGTAAAATGGGAAAGCTCTTTTTGAGCCTCAAAGCAGTGCTTTACTTAATGGATTGTTAAAACTTTTGTTGCTATCATTTTAAGTGTTTTATTGATAGCTCTTGTATTTATAGACAAGTCATTTCCACATAATTTCCTATCCCCCCACCAAATAAGCCTTTTCTTGTAACAAAAACAAAACAAAATAAACAGAATCCCCCAAACTCTGTTAAGCAAACTCAAACCAGTGATCTAATCTGAATAGCATATATAATATTTCACTTTTTGTTCCCTACCTCTCTACTGAAAGGAAGAGGGGTACTTCATCTCTTCTCAGGGTCCTTTATTAGTCATGGATTTGTTTTGGTGTTATTTTGCTTTACATTACTGTGGTCATATTTTTCTCCTGGTTCTGCTTGAAAGAAAATGAAGATTTGGTAGTTTAGAGGAAGACCAAATTCCTCATATTCACTTATAATACAGTACAGTACAGTAACATATTCTGTTACATTCATAAAATACAATTCAGTTTTCTCTTTGGTAGGTACACATTTATTATTATTTTTCTTTTTTAAATTTAAAAAAAGTTCTCATGTTATTTTGAACTTTACAAACTTTACAAACATGAATGTTTTCATATATAAAGAACAGAAAAAGAGATTTGCAAATGAAATAAATCTCTACTATGTACAGCTTTTTCCCTTTTGAAGTATATGATAAATTTAATGTTAAATTTCAGAGCATTCCTGCTTGTCTGTGACTCTGAATACTGTAACTTTTTAAAAAACCTAATACAGATCCCAACAACTTGATTTTCCCAGAGTTTATCTTAATTAAAAAAACCAAAAAACCTAAGTTTCCTAATTATAAGACCACTGAGCATTGTTCTTTAATTTAAAATGTTTTATTTAGGAAAAGTTCAATGTTTCATTTGTCAACATCAAATTGAGGCTGTATTACTTAGTACCAGAAATATTAATGCTTTATATAGCAAGGTTTTGCATGAAGTAGTATATTGTTGAGCAATTGGCAAATCTATTAATGAAATAGGAAAATATAAGTAACAAAGAAAAATTTTTAAACTTTACTAATTGACTTTTTTAGTTGGTTTTTTAGGCTAGTGATTTTAGTGTCCTAAACATTGGAATTAGGAATTCTGTGTGACTTAACAAGTTACTTAACTTTTCTCACTTTCTATGTGCTCATCTGTAAAATGGAGATAATAATGACACCTACCTCATTGTATTATCCTGAGGATCAAATGAGATAATATTGGCAAACCCAATATCTAGTAGCTTTTTTAACAAATCATTTTATTTTATTTTTTGCTAAACAATATTTTTCCAATTACATGTAAAGATAGTTTTTCAACATTCATTTTGACTTTCCAAATTTTTTCCCTCTTTCTTTCCTCTCCTCCTCCCCAAGACAGCAAGCAGTTTGATATAGTTTATACATATAAAAGTGCAGTCATTTAAAACTTATTTTCATGTTAGTCAAAACAAATCACTTTAAATGCATCTTCTTAAGACTTATAAAATAGTGTGCTAACTTTTGTATCCTTGTAGTTAACTTCTTTGATCAGCTTTAAATTGTTTTTTAAAATCCCATTCATGTAGGATATTGTCATAGGGACATGAGAGTTAGCACAGAAGGAATTCTGTCTTTTGGGAATTGTAAGAGATCATTATTTTAAAGATTATCTTTTAATAATTTAATACATCTGGCATGATCATCTAATTTCTTTATTAACTATATGAAAAGTATAGACAGGTGGCAAGTTGATTTAGGAATCATGCTTTGAATACAAAATATCTTCACTTCAGAAAATTTCTGTTTTTTGCCTTTGTTTAAGCTGATTTATATGCTCTGAAAATAAATGAAAAAGAATTTAACTTAAATATCCTTACTTTCTGATAGAGCATGAAAAACTGATAACATATTTTACTTTTTTTTTTTGAGGTTGAAAAGTAGTTTATTAACTTCTAGAAGACGATAATGAAATTTGTTAGATCCATAGGTCTAGAACAAAAAAGTAAAAATTGAAATGTAAAACTCTTAGATTAGAGGGCAGAAAGTATTTGTGAAATATGTTCATTTATTGTTATTTGGAAATAAATATATGTATATGACACACACTCTGGGCAGGAATTTTGTGCTTCTAAATGAATAAATATGTAAGTATATAAAAGAAAACATTAACTATAATAAATCAATTTTAGCATTATCCTTTGTGCCACAAAAGTTGCTAATTTTCTTTCTGGAGATTAATTATTGAGAGATTAACAAATAGTCGGATGTTATTAGCATTCAGGGTAAAATTTGTTATTTTATAACACCATATACAATGCGGTGGTATATAGTAAAAAAAGAACCAGACTTGGAGATAAGTCCCATGTCTGCCACTTACTTTCTATTCTTGAACAAGTTTCTTTCTACATCTATAACATGAGGATAATGAACTATATTATCTCTATGTTTCCTTTTAGCTCTAACTTGTACGAAACCTCTTGTATAGGTCATGCTCACTGCAATGTAATCGCAGTCACTCTGTGAATTAGATGTTATTGTTCTCATTTTGCAGATCAAGAAACTGAGGTTGAGAGATGGTAAGTGATTTGATTAGTATGAAACAACTAAAGTTTGAGATATGATTTGAACTTACATCCTCTTGACTCCAGGTTCAGATTTTTTTCCCTCTGCTATCTAGCTAGTTGCTTTTTAATCTGGACCTGTGATTTGACTGGTTTATAGAATTTCCAGTAAGGAAACTCCCTCTACTATTGATGAGCAACTAGCCTATAATTTAATATCTTAATTTCCTGATACTGGGAGAGATTAAGTTGCTTGCCTAGGGGTCAGATGGCCACTTTTTGTAAGAGGTGGAATGTGAACCAGATATTCCTGATTCCAAGGTCAACTCTTTATTCACTAGGCCAGGGGTTGGCACACTAAAGCCCCAGGGCCAAATATGGCCAGCTGTCTATTTTTGTATGTAAAAAACATTCTTTCTTTGTGGGCCACACAAAAATAAACTAGATTTGACTCACCAGCTATAGTCTTTTGACCCCTATACTAGACTATGCTATTTTTTAAAACTTCTTTTTCATGGTATAGGTAACCATGTGTTCCTGAGAGCTTTTATCAGTGGAGTGTAACTCCTTTCAAATCTTGGCAAAATGGAAAAACTTTGATTATGTTGAACTTTGTGTTTGCAACTAGGATACGGATCTAGCCAAATTTGGAAAGAAATGTATAGAGGTTATCTGCACTGGAAGTATTCATACCAGTAAAATTGCAGATTTTTGAAAGTATCAAAATACTATTATTAGTCTGTGTAACCTTGAATTAAGGTGCTTTTTTTTTTAAGGCAATGATTAAGTTGCTAATTGATTTAATGGTAGAATTTTCTTACCCTTGCTGGCATTCTAAATGGCAAGCAAAGTTATTATGGTTTTAAGAGAAACCTAATAACTACAAGTCATTATTGTTATTATTGTCTCATGCATTCTCTTTTAAAATTAATTTTCTATTCATCTTGTGAACTTATCCTGTCCTCCATAGATACTTACCCAGAAATTTATGTTTTAACAAAGAATAAAAAAGGGGGAAAAGAGGAAGGAGAAACACTCCAGCAAAATTAACCAGCATTATCATTGAAGTCCCACAATATATTATCATATAATATGTAATCCCCCATCTCTTCAAAGAAGATTGTTATTGTGCAACCTGTCCAAATTTTGGAACCTGTGTGGAATTTTCTTGGCAAAGAGATTGGCGTGGTTTGTCATTTTCTTCTCTAGTGGATTAAAGCAAACAGATTAAGTGACTTGTCCAAGATCACACAGCTAGTAAGTATCTGAGGATGAATTTGAACTCAAGCCTTTCTAATTTCAGATCCAACCTGCTATCCACAGAACTATTCAGCTTCCACTGCAAAGTAGATAGAATAGTAAATTTCATTTTATTTTCTCTTCACTAAAACTGAACTTGGTCATCATAAACACACTATATTCCAGTGATGACTTAATTTTTTTCCTATTTTTTTTCTGAATCTGTTTACTTTTTAGCAGTTTATCTTGTTATGCTTCTAAATTTTTCATATTCAACATTTCTTCTAATATATTGCATTCATGTGCTACTGTTTAACTATTCTCCAGTTGATGGGAATCAATTTCTAGTTTTCCACTTTCAGAAAAAATGATTCATAACCTTTGTCCTTTATTCAATGGAGAAACAAGTCTTGGTCTCTGTATATTTGTGTTCCATCTATATCTTCAATATTAAACTCCTAAAAGGGATAGTTTCCCAATTGACAGCTTCCTTTCTTATCCTAGTTATAGTAATTTTGTATAAACATTGAACTATGGCTAATGTGGAAAAATATTTTGCATGACTTCATATGTATAATTATATTGCTTTCCTTTTGAATGGATGAGGGAGGTACTGGAGGGAGTGAGAGAATTTAGAATTCAGAATTTAAAAATGAATGTTTTAAAAAGACAATTTGTGCTAAGCACTGAGTTTGATAGCATCCCATTGTAAGCGATGGATGAGTAGGCTAGGATCTTTCGTAAATGGGTTTGGTTTAGTCCTCCTCATCCTCCTAGGATAGTGGATAAGATTGCAAGGGTGATGAGGATTTTTATATTTAAGCATGGGGCAACCTCATAGAGCTTAATCTGGTAAGGACTGAGATATATGCAAAGTCTCCCATTAGAAGATTGCACCCTAGAATGTTACACAAAATTTGAAGGAAGGTCATTGATACATATCATTTGTCAGCACCCACTACTCTCCCATTCATCTATTGAGAAGGCTGGGAGTTTTCTCAAACTCATTTTCAGTTTTACCAAATTCATTTGGTTTTTCTTTTTGAATGATTCATCCATTCTTGCTACCACCATTTTATTTTTATTTTTTTTAATAGCTTTTTATTTACAAGTTATATGTGTGGGTAATTTTACAGCATTGACAATTGCCAAACCTTTTGTTCCAATTTTTCCCCTCCTTCCCCCCTCCTACTCCCCTAGAAGACAGGATGACCAGTAGATGTTAAATATATTAAAGTATAAATTAGATCACACAATAAGTATACATGACCAAACTGTTATTTTGCTGTACAAAAAGAATCAGACTCTGAAATATTGTACAATTAGCCTATGAAGGAAATCCAAAATGCAGGCAGGCAAAAATATAGGGATTGGGAATTCAATGTAATGGTTCTTAATCATCTCCCAGAGTTCTTTTGCTGGGCGTAGTTGATTCAGCTCATTACTGCTCCATTGGAACTGATTTGATTCATCTCATTGCTGAAGATGGCCAGGTCCATCAGAATTGATCATCATACAGTATTGTTATTGAAGTGCTATCACCATTTTAGTAAAAATCTTTGTACAAAAGAGGAACAGTTCTTGCTTTCAAATAGCTTACTTGACTAGGGATACAAACAATATACAGTCATTTGTAGGAAAAGACACTAACTACAGGGAGAGTAAGAAAAGGGCCCTTGGAGGTAGCATTTGAATGGGAAGTAGGGTTTTGAAGCGAATAGAGGTGAAAAGGGATCTGTAATAAGGTGAGATATATAATGCCAAGTATGAGAAACAAGTATGTCAATTTGGAGAATAGAGTGCATAGTAGAAAAGTAATATGTAACGAATCTGGAAAGATAGGCAGAAGCAAAATGGAGTCAATCAGAAAGTACATTATTAATATACTACTATGTTCCAGATACTTTAGTATTACAAAGAAAGGTAAAACAGTTCCTGCCCTTGATCTTAAAGTTTAAGGGGGGGTGGGAATGTGATATTAAAATAAAGATGTACAAATAAGCTATAGACAGGATATATAGGAAATAATCAACAGAAAAAAGCACTAAAATTAAAATGGATATGAAAAGGGTTCCTATAGAAGGTGGAATTTTAACTGGGACTTACCCAAGCAAAAGTTTGCATATTGGGGATGAGTGATAGTGAGGAGTTGAGGAATACATCCTACTTTGGGAGCCTGGTAGAGTGGGATGATTCTGGTGCTCTTGACAGTAACAGGGAAGTTTGAGACTGGGACAAAGCTAATGATTTCAGTTTTAGACCTGTTGAGTTTAGGATATACATAAAACATCCAATTTTAGATATAAGCAGTTGGAAATGTGAGGCTAGAGGTCCAAAGAGAAGGTGGTACTGAATAAGGAGATTTGAGAATCATCTGCTTTGAAATGATAATTGAATCTATAGAAGCTGATGAGATTAATAAATTGTGTAGAGGGAGAAGAGGGAGGGCCCAGGACAAAGCCCTGTGGGACACCCGTGGTTAGGGAGACTTAGCAATAATCTGAGAAGTGAGAAGAGAATCATGGAGAGAGTCTTGTCCTCAAAACTTAGAAGAGAGTATTAAGGTGAAGAGGGGATCAGCTGTGTCAGAGTGTCATTTGCAGAATGGTGAAGAAGGTTGAGTACTGAGAAAATTATCATTAAGAGATTGTTAATAGTTTTGGAGAGAGAATTTTCAGTTGAATGAGATGGCTGAAAGCCAGACTGTATATTGAAATGTTTGGTTTGTTGATGTCAAATAAAAAGAAAGATTTTAAAAGACTAAAACCAAATTGTAAAAGACTTTAAATATTACTCCAGAAAGGTCTACTTTTTATCCTAAAGGTATTGGAGATCCATTGAAACTTCTTGAAGAAGGGTAATGATATGGTCAAATCTGTACTTAAGAGATATCAACTTGATAGCTATATAAAGGATGGATTGTAAAAGAGTGTTACTATTATGCAGGTAAGGGTAATGAGATACTGAACCAGTGAGATAAAGAGAAAGGTTCTTTATGTGAAAAAGGTTGAGGAGGTGGAATCAGTGTTATTTGGTAGCTGAAAGGATATGGGGTTTGAGGAAGAATGAAGAATTGAGGATGGATGGTTATATTCTGAACTTTGGCAACTAGAAGAACATTAGTGACTTTGATGGAAATAGATAAGACGATTAAGTTTAAGGAACAAAATTTTGTTTTGTATGTAACTGATTTTGAGATGCTTATGAGATAGTAGCTGGAAATATGCAACCAGAACTTGAAAGAAAGGCTGTATGTATAGATTTTGGAATCTTCTGCATAAAAAAGCCATGGGAATTGGACCTATATGAGCAGATGAAATCATAAAGAGAATGTAGAGAAAGAAGAGAAGAGCATTCAGGAAACGATCCAGGAAAGAATTAATTTTTATCTCTCTCTCCTTTTTCTTCTCCCTGTCCCTCTTTTTCCCTCTCTTTCTCCCTGGCTCTCTCCTCCCTTTCTCTTTTCCTTTCCTTCTTCGTCTCTCTACCCACTCCCTTTCTCATAAGAGTGTGTGTGTGTGTGTGTGTGTGTGTGTGTGTGTGTGTGTGTGTGTATGTGTTTGTGTGTGTGTGTATTTATATTTATACGTAAAACTATACTATGCATACTTCTCTTTATTAGTTTATTCCCTGGAAATAGATAGCATCTTTATATGTCCTTTGTAGTTGGATTGTGCATGTATAATACGCAGAAAAATGTAATGATTCGCAGTTGATTATTGTACAGTATAGTTACATTTATAATGTTCTCCTGTGATTCTGTTTATTTCACTCTGCATCCGTTGATGTAAATCTTCCTAGATTTTTCTGAAATAATTCTCATTTCTTATAATACAATATTACTCTATCACAGTCCTATACCATGACTTGTTGAGCAATTCCCCAATTGATGAGCATTCAATTGATAATAAAGTTCAGTTCTTTGCTATCACAGAACAATGATAGTCCATCATCAGCACATGCTACAGTTTATTGAGCCATTCCCCAGTTGATGGGTATCCCCTCAGTTTCCAATATTTTTGCTCTGAGAGTTGGTGTAAATGTTTTTTTGTATGGATAGATCATTTTCTTTTCTTTTCTTTTGGTATTCATGCCAAATAGTACTGTTGTTAGGTCAAAGGATGTACATGAAGGTATAACTCTTTGGGCACAGATCATATCTTTTGATCATTTATCAATTGGGGCATGGCTCTTATTTTTTATGAATTTCACTGTTTCCTCTATGTTTGAAAAATAGGCCTTATCAGAGAAATTTGCTTCAAAATTCTTTTTTTAAAAGTACTGTTATAGCTACCTATTATTCCCCCGTCCGCCCCCCCCCCCCAATTTATTTTCTCTTTTCTTCGCTCGGTTCCTCCTCAAAAGTGTGTTGATACTGACTACTCCCTCCCATATTAATTGAGGATTTTTAATTTGTTCTTTTTCTGGTTTTCTTAATTGTATACCCAATCATTTATCTGCTCTTGATTTTATTGATATAGGTATTTAGAGATATAAATTTTTCTCTGATTACTGCTTTTGCTATATTCCATTAAATTCTGGTGTATTGTCTCATTATTGTCGTTCTTTTTAATAAAATTATTTATCATTTCTGAGACTTGGTCTTTCTGTCTATTTAGAAAATCTCTCTAACCATCCAGATCAGCATCTTCTCTGCAGCTTAGTCTTTAAAGAGCTGCCTATGTCACTGAGAGAGTTTAAGGGGCTTGTCCAGAGTTGTATGATAAAGTTAGAAATGGGACTTGAATTCATTCTTTCTGACTTCAAACCAGCTCTTTATTCTCCACATTGCCTCTTTTCCTACATAATTTGCACATAATTATAAATACTGTCTTTTGTTCACTATTTCATATTCATTTTGTCATTACTCAGATACTATAAACTTCTTGAGGGAGAGATGACATCTTACAATTTTTCTTTTCATTGGCAATTAATAGGTAAGCATTTAATAAATGTATAGCAATGAATCATTTCCAATAGGAAATCAGCTCAAAGCCAAGTTGTCAGAACATCTTAAGGTTTTGGCAAAAACTGAATCTGTAGGAGTTTTGAAGGCAGATAAAAATGAGAACCTTTCTGTGCTACTTTCATTTTTGTATGTGCTTTTCTGTTGCTGTTTTATACTCCTGGGTAAAATTAGTGGATTGTTATATGTGTTTGTGATCACATAATATTTTTACCCAGTAATGAGTGGCCTTTTGTCTTAAATAGTAAATCTTCCTCAGCACTTCAACCATTTGTTGTTTTCTAGGTCTTTTGACCTCATTGGAAGACTTCACAATATTATGTCTAAAATTCTGTCCTTATTTGAAAAAAGTTACAAAATAGCAAATTTATGCTTGATATAAGGAAAGTGTCCCAACAGTTAGACTTGTTCACTGGTAAGTACAGTGATCTCTATACTTGATTGGATTTGAAAATTGGATTGCCAATTATTAGGGATATTTAAGAGGGAGGAGATTCTTATTCAGGTATAGTTTGGTCCTTGCTACTCCTGAAAATGCTGGATATAAATATGTTTATATTTGAGATATTCCATTACTTTACTGGTTAAAACTTAGATTCGTCAACTTAACATTCAAAGTTTTTTGCTGTCTGACCCAAACTTATCTTTCTAGCTTTATCTTCCATTGTGGCTGAATTGATTTATTCATTGTCTCCTGGACATACTTTACATTCCTTTCTCTCTCTCTTTGTCCAAATCACTTCTCCAATGTGGACTTGCATCCCATTTCTTTTTTGCTTGTGTAGTACAAGTCTGTTTTATGATTCCTAAATCAGGGGTGGTTTATGAAATCATTTGCTAAGGCAAACCCAGGCGATGATGAGCTGAAAGCTCCCTGCTTGAGTTCTTTCAGTTGATAATTTTGTATGACTTGTGAGTGATGTTATAAATAGCCAAAAGACCCTTGGTAGAAAAAAGTTTCCCCTTTTGTTCTAAATGAATGGACATCTGGGTTCCATTTACCTCAGTTTCCTTATTTGAAAAATTAGGTAATTGGACGATATGACTTAGGGTCCCTTCTAGCTCTAAATATGTTTTATGATGACCTCTAGTAACAGGGAATATTGGAACATTGAATTTTTAGATGACTCTAGTTAAGAAGTTTTTTCTTATGCTGTAGGTAAAACCTGCTTTTATGACTTATACACCTCTGATTTGGGTTCTACCCTCCATGACCAAGCAGAATATATTTTTTCATATGCCATCCCTTCAGATATTTGAAGACGATTATCATCAGGCTTTTCCTACAACAGTATTCTTTTCGCTGGGCAAACAAAATTGCTTCATTTAATTGATCCTTGTGTTAATTGGTTTTGAACCCTCTTACTTTGACTTTAAAGTAGCCACTAGCTCTAAATTCTGTTATCTCATTTAATCCTCCTAATATAAGGTAGGTCTTATTTTATGGATAAGAATGGTAAGATTCTGTGTCTTCCTCAAGGATACACAGAAAATGAATGTCATAGATACTGCTTAAATGAGTATCTTCTCTGTTTTTTCCACTGCCTCTGAGAAGAGAAAAAGGTCCTGCGTTAAACATTCCATTAGATTGAAAGTAGTGTCAACATAGAAGTGATCTAGTAATTTGGTAGTTAATGGAGTAATATTTGAATTTGTAATATTATTAAAGATATAAGCTAGCATCAGTTTTGGGAAAAAACATAATTAGTCCATTCATAAAATACACATGTTTAAACTTTTTTTTGCCAAGGTTGGTTTGACCAAAGCCTGGAATTTTTGCTCTTGGTAAATGAACCACTTGATCTTATTCCCTCATTTGAAGTACAAAGCTTGTGAAATTCCTACATGGAGCAAGAATTTGGGATTAGAAGTAAATATAACCCAAATCTAAATTAACTTGGTTATATCTAGAAGAAAACAGTTTGTTACACATATTGTATAGATAATAATAACTAGCATTTACATAATGCTTGGATATATTTGTAAAATATGAGGTTTTAAAAAATTTCAATATTTTTCATCTTCACTTAAGACTGGTTATCTCCTAGTTAATCTGATAGGAAACAAACATTTTAACATCAACTCTTGTGTTGAATAGGCAAAAATTAGTCACAAGCCTCTGGAGTATACAGACAGTATTGTTGGAGTAAGGGGGTTATGCATAGAAACAGAGCTGTTGTGGCCTTAGGGTCATGCAAAACATAAGCAAACTTGAAGATTAAAAACAAAAGCTTTGTGCTAGAGGAGAGAGCAAAAATGGGAGAAAAGCCAATGGATTAATTGGCTTTCACTACTTTTACCACTTGTCTGGTTTTGTATTTCAATTTCGGTTGTTATTTGTTCCAGTCAGTAGCAGATCAATAATTGATTAACAGGTATATTGGTTCTTGAGCATGAATCTTAAGTTAAACACATATGGGTTGGTCACGTCTTGTTTTCTATTCCTTTTTCCAGTATAAGTGCTTTGAAATAGTGAGAATTGCCACAAAAATATTTCAATACAAAAGTCTTTTGAAATTACGGTTTTGGGAAGAAAAAAAGCATCCAGAATCATGAATTATGTTCATCTTTCTTGCATCCTGAAAGTTTTAACTTCTTTCTGAGACATGTAATAGAGAACTGTGTTGTGTATTAGAACAAAACATATTTAGAATCAAATAACTAGGATCAAATCTTTGTTCTGCTATTTTTGTTGTATATATGATTTTAGATAACTCGTGTTCTCTGTGGGTCTTAATTTTCTTATCTCTAAAATAGAGGTTGTTTTAAACTAAGTGATCCATTTACAGACATGCTATCCAATATGTTCAGTGCATAGGCATCTATGTATACATATATGTCTATATTTTGTAAAATGTTGCCTGTAGTTAAAGATTGATATGGAAGTAACCCAGGGTTTTGGAAGGCCAGGCTATTGAAGCATAAAATCAAGACTTTAAATGTGTATCTGGCAAGTCAATATTGTCAGGGTCCCAGCCTAGCCATATTCCAAGATGCTAGTCACTAGAAGTTTGACTACCAAGTGATGATGAAGGATTTGAGGAGTTGATGAAAAATTTATAAAATGCTTGGAGGTTCGTGATTATGATTTAGACTGTGTGTCCCTTGAGATCAGGGACTATCTTTTATCTTTCTGTGTTTACCAAATGCTTAGCACTGCAGTTGACACATAATAAGTGTTTAGTAAATGTTGGTTGATGTGACTTGACTGAGCAAGAAATAGAAAGGTCAACTTGGAATGGCCAGACTCTTAATTGTACCTGCTGGAGAAGACAGATATCTTGGATTTTGGGGATCTTATCTGGCTATAGAATGTTACTTGCCATTTACACAAAGGGACTTCATATTTCTATAGAGAAATGTCTGATCCCTCTGAAAATTTTTTTAATGTATTAGTGAGCTTGTTGAACTAATTTGATTCTTGTTCTATTAAAACTGATTCCCTTCCACCACACATTCTTTTATGTAGAAATGAATGACAGACTTGCTGCTCTTTTACGAAGGAAAGGGGAACTTGATGAGCAACCTTTCCATTCTCAAAAGTGTTAAGTATTTAATGGTAAGTGAATTAAAATAATTTGATATATGGTAATTTTACATGTATTAATTCATGTAACAATCCAATAATCACCTAGCATTGGGGAGGGGGAGTGACATATATTGACTTACAGAGTTTCTGGATCCTTTTCCCCTTTATTTACTTTCATATGTGTTATCTTTTGTGAAAACAACCACTTGGCTTGTATCTGATTATTGTATCTGATTATTGACTGATGGGAGTTTCCTTAGGTTCGAAATGTTTCAAAGAAGGGACTTTATGGAAGAAGTGACTTGCCAATAAATTTGGTGTCCCTGTCTCCAGTCCATTCATTATGGTTTTTTGGTGCTGTTTTTTTTCCCTTTTTTTGTACTCCCAGTGTTTAGCACAATATGTGGCACATAGTAGGCACTTAATGTTTCTTGATTGATCACATTTTTCCTCCTCCCTTCCCTGAATCCATTTTTCATTCAGTTCTTAAAATGATTTTCCTAAATCATATGTCTGATTACTTCATTCTCCTACTTACTAAACTCCAATGGCTCCTTATGAACTTCAAGATTCAATATAAAATCCTTTTTGACTTTAAGACACATTTAATCAGCATTATAATCAGTCTATTACAGTTAGCAATCAGCATGATATCAAAAAAAAAAAACTACAATAAAGTCCTTTTTGGGAGTGCTTTACATTTTTTACAGAACAGAAACTAAAATAAGTTCTTATATAATTAGTCAGGACTTCATGTAGTCAATGAAATTAAAGTAGTTTTGGAAACTTTGGTGGTGGCCATGCAAGTAGTTTTAGTGAAAACAATAAATGTTGTGGAAACTTCAGAGATAACGGTGACTTTGGCAACAATCAAGATGCTGGCCAGTTTGGCAGAAGTAAAGATGCTTACAACAGATTTAGCAATGGTAGAAGAACACTATGGCAAGTACAACCATCATAAAATGAAAGGAAAAATTCTGTACACAGAAGCACTAAGCATTGCCAGGATTTTTTTTGGTTGTTTTTGTTTATATTTTCCCCACAGACTAGAAGTGTTGTCTAAAATATGTGTTCTTTTAGCAGCTAGACCTTCCTATACTGTGTTTGGTTTAATCAACAAATCTATTGTAATCTAGAGATTTACTGTCAATTCTCTTGCTCTCTTCCCTAAGCTCTTTCATTGCATTAACTATTGCCATCATAGGAGCCAGTATAGCTGCTTTGGTTACGTGATTTGACAAAACATTCCCCCACTCCCACCCCAATGCTTAGTGCTTCTGTGTACAGAATTTTTCCTTTCATTTTATGATGGTTGTACTTGCCATAGTGTTCTTCTACCATTGCTAAATCTGTTGTAAGCATCTTTACTTCTGCCAAACTGGCCAGCATCTTGATTGCTGCCAAAGTCACCGTTATCTCTGAAGTTTCCACAACATTTATTGTTTTCACTAAAACTACTTGCATGGCCACCACCAAAGTTTCCAAAACTACTTTAATCTCATTGACTACATGAAGAAAAAGTCATTTCTTCCTTATCCTAGACTTTACCTATTCCCCTATTTTGATCATTTACAGTATGATATTTTTGCTGTTTTATCCATGATCATCAGAAATCATAAAAGCAAAGCCTCTTTTGTTGTCAGTAGATTCAGTCTTATTGTTCAATCTAGTCTCTTAAATAATGCTCTTCAGTATTTTCCTTAATACTGTTCACAATTTAGTGGGCACCTGGTCTTTGATAATTCTTTGTGGAAACAGCCCTCTTTAGTTTAACAACTCTGCTTTCAACATTAGGAGGTCTTTCATTTATGATTTCATGTATTTCTTCCTTTATGACATATAGAAAAATCTCTAATGAATTACTCTCCTGCTCCTTAGGGAATCTGATTTAAATACAATTGATCCTTAAAAACCAAGGACAGAAAATCTATTTGTTCTTTTCTCCCTAAATACAAGGTTTCAAATTAATATGTATTAATATGAATGTATATGTATATCATTATTTTTAATATCTATTTGCTGCTGTAAGTTGTATGCCCACTCTGTTCCATTGATCTATCTTGCTATTTCTTAGCCAGTACCATATAGTTAAAAAATATATATATTCATTTTATTTTTATTTTATGGAATAAAACAAGTATTTAAAAAAATGAACATACATGAAACTACAAATCTATTATTGTTCCTTTTAACTATATAGTAAAGTTAGGTAAATCTTTTTTTTTCAACTTCCTTTCCCCTCCCACACTCTACTGTAGAAATGGCTACCATTAGATATAAGTATGTATTGTATATAACACATATGTTATATGTGTGTGTGTTATATATGTGTGTGTATGTAAAAACATTCTATACCCACTTCTGTTTATTATTTCTTTCTCTGGATACAGATAGTTTCTTCAATCATATGTTCTTTATAATTAATTTGGGTATTTATTTTAAAAAAAGACTTATGTATTTATTTTGCACTTAATAGTATTTTTCCCAATTACATGTAAAAATAGCTTTCAGCATTCATTTTTGTAAGATTTTGATTTCCAAATTTTTCTCCCTCTTCAAGACAGCAAGTAATCCAATTTATATAAACATTTCCATATTAATCATGTTGTGAAAGAAGAAAAGAAAGAAAAAAAAAAGAAAAAAGCATAAGAAAGAAAACATATGCATCATCATCTTGGTCCTTCTCATTTTGCTCTTTGTTATTATGTAGAAGTCTATTCGTGTTTTTATAAGATCATCAGACTCATCATTTTATATAACACAGTAGTATTACATTACGCTCATATATACCACAGCTTACTGAGCCATTCACCAGTTGATGGACCCCACTTCAGTTTCCAATTCTTTGCCACCACAAAGAGGGCTGCTATAAATATCTTTTAGCACATATAGGTTCTTTTTCTTTTTCCCTGATCATCTTTGGAAATAGAATTAATAGCGATATTGCTGGGTGAAAGAGTATAGGCAGTTTAAATTCCAATTGACTTGTGATGGAGAGAGCCATATGCATCCAGAAAGATTATGGGGATTGAATGTGGATCACAACATAGTTTTTAAAACTTTTTTGTTGTTGTTTGCTTGCTTTTTGTTTTTTTCTCATTTTTTTTCCCTTTTGATCTGATTTTTCTTGTGCAGCATGAAAATTGTGGAAATAGGTATAGAAGAATTGTACATCTTTGAAGTATATTGGGTTACTTGCTATCTAGGGGAGAGGATGGGAAAAAGGAAGGAAAGATTTTGCAAGGGTGAATATCTTTGCACATATTTTGAAAATAAAAAGCTATTAAAAAAGAGTATAGGTATATATACTCTTTGAGCATAATTCCAGATTTGGGTTTTTATTATATTTTTTGGTTTTTAAAGCTCACCATAACCTGTTTTTTCCTACCTTTCTATCCTCTATCAGAATGTGAAGTCCTTGATAGTTTGATTTTTTTCCCCCTTGTTTATGTATTCCCCGACACTTGTTACAGTGCCTGACATATAGGAAGTACTCAATAGATATTTGTTAATTTAACAAATTTTAATCCACCTGTACTGGTCTTCTTGCTGTGACATTCCATCCCTTTCCCTTACTCCATATTTTTTAATTGGCTATCCCTTCTGCTTGGACTGGTCTGGTATCTTTGAAGACAACTCATATCCTTCCTTCTGCAGGAGGCCTTTCCCCACTCTTTCCCCACTGTTAGTGCCTTTCTTCTAAGATTATGTTCATCTTAGTATATATGTCTTATTTGCATCATTTTCTGCATGTGTTGTCTCCCCATTTAGATTAAAGACTGCTTGTTAAAGACAGAAACCTCTTAGCACAGTGTTAACACAAAATAAGCACTTAATGCTTGTTAACCTACTGAGATTACATATAGCTCATCTCTCTTTCTCTCAAGAAGAATGATACACAAATTTTTATTAATCTCTTCATTGTTTAAATTACAAAAAAATTACTGTGGTAAGTGAAAATTTGGCATTTTTAAAGGTATCTTCAATATAATTTGCATGCAATTAGAATTTGACTTTTGGGTGTGGTGGAATTGAGTGGTATTCTCTAGAACAGGGCTTCTTAAACTTTTTCTATTTGTGACCCCTTTTCATTCGAGAAATTTTTATGTGATATCCCCCCAATATTTATGTAAATAAAATAGATTATACAAATAAAAACTTTAAAATTGTTTTGCTGATAAATCATAATTTTGTGACCCCCACACTCAGTTGTAAGATCCCATTAGTTTAAGAAACTGGGTTCTAGAGAAATCAGTCCTTTGACTTTTCTTTTTATCATGGCCAGTTCCTTTACTTGTACTCCCTTTTTTTTTTTTTTTTTTTTTTTTTTTTTAAATGCTAAGGCAATTGGGATTAAGTGATTCTCCCAAGGTCACACAGCTAGAAAGTGTTAAGTGTCTGAGGTCAAATTTGAACTCGGGTCCTCCTGACTTAAGGGCTGGTACTCTATTCATTCACCACTTCGATGCCTCCACTTGTACTCTTGATCTCATAACCTCTCATCTCTTTTGGCAGATTGCTCTCTAATTTTAAATCTCTTTATCTGTCTATAAATACCTATCTTTCTAAAAACTTGTCCAAATCTCTCCTAATTAAAAAAAAATTTTTTTAATAATATCTTTTTATTTTCAAAATACATGCAAATAGTTTTCAATATTTACCCTTGCAAAGATCTTGTGTTCCAAATTTTTATTTCCCTTCCCCTCATCCCCTCCCTTAGACAGCAAGTAATTCACTGAAAGTTAAATATATGCAGTTCTTCTAAACATATTTCCATATTTATTGTGAAAAGAGAAAGGGGGGAAAAAAGGCAAGCAAAGAGTAACAACAACAAAAAAAGTGAAAATACTGTGTTGTGATCCACATTCAATCCCCATAGTCCTTTTTCTGCATGCAGATGGCTCTATCACAAGTCTACTGGAATTGGCTTGAATCATCTCATTGTTAAAAAGAGCCAAGTCCCTCACAATTAATCATCACATAATCTTGTTGTTACTGTGTACAATATTCTCTTGATTCTGCTTGCTTCAGTCAGCATCAGTTCATGTAAGTCTCTTTAGTCCTTTTTGAAATTTCTTATAAAATAACAATATTTCATTACATTAATATATCGTAATATAATATAATATATCAGCTGCTCCCCAATTGATACTAACCATGTCACTAATCTCTCCAATTCTAGACTCCTCTATATTAACGTCACTCCTCTGATAGGCCTACATAAGAGCATTCATAGTAAAAATACCACTTTATGGCCTCCACCTCTGACTGCCCAAAACACATGTGGAGGCCCCTATTGCGGGCTCCATAGTCTTAGCTGCCATTCTGCTAAAGCTAGGGGGCTATGGTATTATACGAATCAGAGCTTTTACCGAACCAGTAACAATGAGTCTATGCTATCCATTCATAATCCTCTCATTTTGAGACATAATCATAACAAGCTCAATTTGCCTACGACAAACACTCAGTTTCCACTTCCTTGCCACTACAAAAAGGGCTACTACAAACATTTTTGTATGTCGCTCCTTTTCCCTTTCTTATGATTTCTTGGAGATCCAGAGATATTGCTGGATTAAAATGAAGAGTTTGCTAGCCCTTTGGTCATAGTTCCAAATTGCTCTCAAGAATGGTTGGATCATTTCACAACTCCACCAACAATGTATCTGTGTCCTGTTTTCCCACATACTCATCCAACATTTATCATTGTCTTTTCTTGTCATCTTAGCCAATTTGAGGGTTATGCAGTGGTTGTCTTAGAGTTGTTTTAATTTGCATTTCTCTAATTAGTAGTGACTTAAAACATTTTTTCATATGATTCGAAATGGCTTTAATTTCTTTGTTTGAAAATTGTTCATATTCTTTGACTGTTTATCAGTTGAAATCTCACCTAATCTTTAAAAAACCCTCATCTGACCTTATCATACTCTCAAATTATCATCCTATATTTCTCTTCCCTTTCACAGCTAACCTCCCAGGAAATAAATGTTTGTCTATTTACTTGGTGTAAGTGAGTTTCCCTCATTTCTCTATCTGGCTTTTAAATTTATCTGATTGAACTGGCAGTTGGTTTCTCCAAAACTACCAATGACCTCTTATTTACCAAAATCCATTTTTTATGTATTTTAATACATTTTCTTCAGTCTTCTTTTTTGATTTCTCTAAAGCACTTGATAGAATTGACTCCTCTCTCATCCTTGAATTTTTTTGATTCTGCCCTTTCTTGATTTTACTTTCTATCTAGCCATTCTTCAGTATTCTTTCCTGGAGGTGACCTGCCTCATAACTATATATTTAAATGTTCTGTTCTAGAACTTCTTCAGGGTTCTCCAGTCCCCACTTTCCAAAGATCTCTCTATATACACTTAATTTCTGCCTTGAATTCAAGCACTCTGGGATATTTCTAATTAGATGTCCTTAGTCAAAACTCAACTTTCTTTCCTTCCCTCCTTCCTTTGTTCCCTCCTTTCTTTTTCCTTCCTCCCTCCCTCCCTTCCTTCCTCCCTCTCTCTCTTCTTCCCTTTCTCTTTCCTTCCTTCCCTCCCTTCCTCTTTCCCTCCTCCTTCTCTTTCTTCTTCCTCCCTCCCTCCCTTCCTCTCTCCTTCCCTCTTTCTCTCCCTCCCTCCCTTCCTTCCTTCTTTCCTTCCTTCCTTTCTTCCTTCCTCCCTCTCTTCCTCCCTTCTCCCCTGAGACAATTGGAGTTAAGTGACTTGCCCAGGGTCACACAGCCAGGAAGTGTTAAGTGTCTGAGGCCAGATTTGAATTTAGGTTTTCCTGACTTCAGGGCTGATGCACTATCTCACTACACCAACTAGCTGCCCCTCAACTTATTATTTTTTTTTAATTCATACCTCTTATGAATTACTCATTTTGGTTAAAGGTACTGCCATTCTTCAAGTCCTTCAGGCTGGTCTTCTAGTTGTTATCCTGAATAAACTGAATCTAATCAGTTTATCTCCCATCTATATCTTTCACTTCTGTGGTATTTATCTACACTATCACAGCTTGCCTTGATTACAGCTTGCTTTGATTCTCTATTCTTTAAAGTCTACTTTCTATAAAGCTACCATGTTTATCTACAATTTAGGTCTTGGGGCACTATCCTTTAAATAAATTTCAGTGTCAATGTTAGGATAAAGTACAAACTCCTAGGTTTAGAATTTAAAGCCCTTCTCAATTCTCAATTTAGATCTAGCTTATCTTTCTAAATTGATTACATTTTAATACCTCTTCCCCCCCCCAAAAAAAAAAAAAAGTTATGTTAGCATTAGGCTGAATCACTTGACATTTCTATGTCTAGTAAGTGATCTTTCATTTCATTTTCTTGATCTTGCCTTTGCACAGGATTTTCTCTATGCCTAGAATGTTCTTCCTCTTTCCTTCTACCTCTTTCAATCCCTTATTTTTGTGCCTCAAACAAAAGTAGACAATTAATAGATGATTCTTGATTGATTTTTTTCTCCTTATCTTTCTTTTTATTTACTTATTAATTTGTAGAATAAAACATTTCCATAACAGTATAATAAAAGATACTTGTGAAAGTGCAAATTTATTATGTATGATTTGCTTTTCCTTTTAAATATATAATAAAATTATTTAAATTTATCTTTTCTGTTTTTCTTGCCCCTACCCACCCTAGAGATAGTTACCATTCAACACAAATAGTTGTGTTTGTGTGTGTGTATATATGCGTTTGTGTATACATATACACATACACACACATCCCTATTTGTGTATATGTATATATGTAAAATTATTCTACATCTTTATCAGTTCTTTGTCTAGATACAGATAGCACCTTTCTTCATATGTCTTTTATAGTTAATTTGGATATTTACAATAGTCAAAATGATTTATTCATACAAAATTGTTCTGAAAACAGTATTATTGTTACTGTATACAATGTTCTCTTGATTCTGCTAATTTTGCTCTTCATTTTTTCAAGTTCTTCTATATTTTTCTAAGATTATTGAACTCATTCTTTTTTGATTATTCAAATATTTTCTTTTTTTCTCCAGTTGCATGTGAGAAAATTTTTAGCATTTATTTTTAATAATATTTTATTAAGAGCAGCTAGATGGCACACTAGATAGCATATTAGCCCTGAATTCAGGAGGATCTGAATTCAAAGCTGACCTCAGACACTTACTCTTCCTAGCTTTATGACCATGGGCAAATCACTTAACCCCAATTGTCTCAAAACAAACAAAAAATATTTTATTTTTACAAATACATGCAAAATTAATTTTCATCATTCCCCTTTTGCAAAACTTTAGGTTCCAAAATTTTCTCCCTTTCTTCCCTCTTTTCTTCTCCCCAAGATAGCAAGCAATTTGATATGGGTTTATAAACATGAATAGTTCTTCTAAACAAATTTCCATATTTGTCAGACTGAACGAGAAAAATTAGATCAAAAGGGGAAAAACATGAGGAAGGAAAAAACTACTACAAAAAGGTGAAAATACTATGCTTTGATCCACATTCAGTTTCTCTGGATGTGGATGGCATTTTCCATCACAGGTCCTATTGGAACTGCCTTGAGTCACTTCATTGTTGAAAAGAGCCAAGTCCATAGTTAATCATCACATAATCTTGTTATTATCTTTCTAAACTTTTCTGAAATCAGTCTGCTCATCATTTCTTATGAAACAGTACTATTTCATTAAATTCATGTGCCATAACTTATTCACCCACTCCCCAACTGATGGACATCCACTCAATTTCCAGTTCCTTACCACTAAAAAAATGCTGCTACAAACATTTTTGCACATGGGTCCTTTTTCTTTTATGATCTATCTGGGATACAGACTCAGTAGAGATACTGCTGGATCAAAAGGTGTATAGCATTCATTTTTACAAGATTTTGAGTTCCTGAGGCAACTAAATGGCACAGGGGATAGAATATCTGCCCTGAATTTAGTAGGACTTGAATTCAAATTCGGCCTCAGATACTTAATATTGCCTACCTGTGTGACCCTGGGCAAGTCACTTAACCCCAATTGCCACCAAAAAAAGAAAGATTTTGAATTCCAAATTTTTCTCTCTCCTTCCCTCTTCTGAAGATGGTAGGCAGTTTGATGTAGTTTATACATTGAGTTATCATATTTTTTTAATACTTAGAAATTCCCTTATTCTAAATTAATATGCATTTTAATTGTGGGATTATTGAAGAAATAAAAGTGTCTCCCCTTTTAAGACTTAGATTTTATCCCTTTCTCTCTTTCCTCAGTTTAGATGACATTTCTGTTTATATTATCTCATTTCTACTATATTTTCCTTCTTTCCCTTTGCCTATGAATATGTTCTGGTCCTGTTTTTGACAGTCACTTCCTACGAATCTCTAATATTTACTTCCACTTTTTTCACCTTTCATTCACTCGTCAATCCTTTGAAATCTATCTTTCCAACCTCTCCTGTATTTGTCTTAGTATGTGCTTGTTAAATATTCTGGGAGATTGTTGACTTATCTTTATTTGATGGCACACTTCCCATAGAAAGTGTTAGATTAAATCTGAGTCAAAGAAAAGGGATTTTATAGGGCAAAAATAACTGACCAGGCTTTATCTGGAAGACAGAAAGTGATGAGTGTCTTTACAATTTGATGGGCAAGATGTTTCACAATGTGTTCATAGCCACAATTAAAAAATAAAGATAGGATTAATTTATTTTCTCTTCTGAAGCATTGTTTCTAGTGGTGCTCACATAATGATGCCATCTGCAGGATTTTCTAAAAATGAATGGTTGGCCAATAAATATTAGATTTTCTGTTGCAGGACTTTTATGAAAATTTATCATCAGGAAATAGTACAAAAGTTAACAGTTGATCTATTATCATCTTAGCCAAGTTATTTAGTTTATCTTTTAATTTCTCCATCTGTAAAGTGGAAGTATTATTAATTAGTGTATCTACTCTGTACATCTATGAAGATGAAATAGGATAGTATATGTAAAAATACTTTGAAGAAGCATAAAATTTATTGTACAGTCTCATCAGATCTTGGCTATCAAAAGATATCTATTTCAAAGCAATATTGAAAAGTGGGGTATTTCATCATCTACCTTATTTGTGTACTTTTTTTTTTTTTTTTTTTGTAAATTGTCAGACAACATTTTGCTTTTGGAATTCAACTTCACATTTAAACCATTTATTCATTTAGGATTTTCCTTCCTGAATTTTATCTATTTATAACATTAATTTTTTTAAAATTGTGTGTTCCAAATTCTTTCCTTCCCTCTTGCTTCCTCCTCACCCATTGAGAAGGCAATATGATATCAATTATATATATGAAATTTATTCATATTTCCATGTTAGAGTTGCTTATTGTTTGAAAACATATTTCTCTAATATTAGAAGTTCAACTTTTGTAGACATTATTGCCCAATATCATTTTTTTAAAAAGTGTTGGGGACATTTTCCCTTCTGTAAAAATGAAGAAATTGTGCATATTATGTCTAAGGTCCCTTCCTTCTCTGAATCAATAATTCTATCTGTACTCCTTGTTAAAGAAAAGCTGTAGTCAAGTGTGTTTTATTAAATTATTAAAAATGCTAACTTTAGGTCATAAAATTTTTATGATTAAATGTTAATTTTGGCCTATGGTGCTATAGAAAAAGCTCAGATGCAGTTGCAACAGCTTTCTTCTTATATCAAATAAAAGATTAAGTATTTCGTTTCACATTTGTTTTAACACTTTCTTCAAAACATAATTTTTTACTAATTAGTTTGACACTCATGAATCATGTTGTTTCCTACTACTTTCCATATGTTCTGCATAAACTAAGGTAAGAAATTATATCATCCTAATAAGAAATTCAACACTGAGTTTCTGTGAGATTAAAGAATATGTATATGTTAGGCCACAGAAAAAGTTTTGTAAATTACATTCATGGCTTGCTCAATAATAGTGAAGTACAGGTTAAATTTTAGTATAGTCCTATGTGGTAGTTGGGAGCCCTGAGATCTGAGTTTAACTTCTGGCTTACAAATTACCTTTGTGACTGTGGCAAATCATATATGAAAACAAAGGGTTGGATATTATCATTTCTAATAGTTTATGCTACTTCTAAACTGTTTATGTCTTCCTTGGGTGCCTCTAGAGATGTCAGTTATGGTAAGTAAAATAAAACCTTTGTTTTTGTCTCTCATCTAAATCTCATAAATGTTCCATTAAAAAAAATATATATATATATGTGTATATATATATATATATATACACACACACACACACACACACACACACACATATACACACACACAAAAAAAATACACACACACATAAATGTGTGTGGTTTTTAAAAATATTTTTATTATATATATATATATGTATACATATACACACACAAATATGTGCATATTTCCAGTTTGTATTGTATTTGTCAGTTTTTGTTCAATTCCATAAATATCTTTTTCTTGTCTACTAAGAAAAGGGCTGAGAGAAGGAACAAAGACAAGTCTGTCATCAAGAAACTTAAATTCTTGTGAAGGAAGAATAGGAGTCACCACATACAATGTATACTAAGTAAATTCTAGGTAATCTATCGTTAGTTTCTTTTCTTAGACTTTAAGTTCTTTGAGGGTAGGTATCATCTTTTTTCTTTGTATCTTCCAGATAAATTCTTGTAGCTCTCTATCACTTCCTGGATCAAATATAAAATCTTCTGGCATTTAAAGTTCTTCCTGTTTTTCCAGAGTTCTTACACTAAATTCCTGCAGTTTATTCTGATTTCGTGACACTTACATTCTTGCTGTTTCTTACAACATTCTCATTTTACCATTCTAAATCTTTTCACTGGTTATTTGTCTCTTATGCTAGGAATGTTTTTCCTTCCTTGACTTTCTTCAATTCTCAACTCAGATGCTCTCCCCTTTAAGAAACCTTTCTTAGGCTCTCTTTACCCTTACTTTGTTTTAACTCATTTTATTTATTCAGCATCTGAACTCTTTAAAATGTTGCCTTCTATCCCCCAAATGTGAACGTGGCTCTTTACTGTCTTTTCTCTAGTTCTTATCCCCAGTACTTAACAAAGAACTTGGAACTTAATAGTTCAATAAATGCTTTTTCATGAATGAAAGAAAGAAAAAACAAAAAAGTTATACAAAACCAAACAACAAGGGAGGAGAGATCCCTGGTACATTTTCTCAACTAGATTTGGAAACTAGACTTATCATTATAACTACACAATGTTCATTTTTTCTTTTTTTGTTTTTTTTCCATTTATATTGTTGTCATGTTTCCCAATAATCAACCAGAAAACTCAGCTTTTAGCAAAAGCAATTACTGAAATGGCATAGCAAGAACAGTAGTTACAAAATACTTTCCTGTTAATCTTGGTGTACTTTCCTATAAATATACAGACATTCATGGGAAGAATAGGACAAAATTTGTCTCATCAACAAACACACACACACACATACAATCTTTCTGATTATATTCTGAGCCTTTTTTGATTACATCAATTGAGGGGAATGGGAACCCCCTTCCTCCATTGTACCAGAAATGGCTTTAGACTGCCTTTTTCTGAACCAGGAGATTTTAACCTTTTTTGTGTCATGGAACCTTTTGGCAGTTTGCTGAAACTTATGTACTTTTCAGAATTTTTTTTTAACTCTGAAAATAAAATACATAGTTTTACAAAAGAAATTAATTATATTGGAATCCAGTTATCAGAAAAAAAATTTTTAATAAAAACACCAAAGTTCCTATGCCCAAAGGGCTACCAGACTGTGTATACCTTTTGATCCAGCAGTATCTTTACTGGGCCTGTATCCCAAAGAGATAAGGAAAAAGGATTCACACGTACAAAAATATTTGTAGCAGCCCTTTTTGTAGTGGCAAGGAACTGGAAATTGAGTGGAAGCCCCTCATTTGGGAATGGCTGAATAAGTTATAACATATGGATGTTATAGAATATTATTGTTCTGTAAGAAATGATCAGCAGGATGATTTCAGAGAGGCCTGGAGAGACTTACATGAACTGATGCTAAGTGAAGTAATAAAAAACAAGAGAACATTATAAATAGCAACCAGATTATGTGATGATCAGTTGTTTTTTATTTTTATTTATTTATTTTATTTTATAATAAAAGAGCCCATGCTAGGGTAATTTTTTTTTACAACATTATCCCTTGTACTTGCTTCTGTTCTGATTTTTCCCCTCCCTCCCTCCATCCCCTCCCCTAGATGGCAAGCAGTACTATATATGTTAAATATGTTGCAGTATATCCTAGATACAATATAAGTGTGCAGAATCGAACAGTTGTCTTGTTGCACAGGGAGAATTGGATTCAGAAGGTAAAAATAACCCGGGAAGAAAAACAAAAATGCAGATAGTTTACATTCATTTCCCAGTGTTCTTTCTTTGGGTGTAGCTGCTTCTGTCCATCATTGATCAATTGAAACTGAGTTAAGTCTCTTTGTCAAAGAAATCCACTTCCATCAGAATACATCCTCATACAGTATAGTTGTTGAAGTGTATAATGCTCTCCTGGTTCTGCTCATTTCACTTAGCATCAGTTCATGTAAATCTCTCCAAGCCTGTCTGTATTCATCCTGCTGGTCATTTCTTACAGAACAATAATATTCCATAACATTCATATACCACAATTTACCCAACCATTCTCTAATTGATGGTCATCCATTCAATTTCCAGTTTCTAGCCACTACAAACAGGGCTGCCACAAACATTTTGGCACATGTGGGTCCCTTTCCCATCTTTAGTATTTCTTTGGGATATAAGCCCAGAAGTAATGTGATGATCAGTTGTGATGGACTTGGCTCTTTTCAACAACAATATTGTTTTTTAGCAATGATTGAGGCCAGTTCCGATAGACTTGTGATAGAGAGAGCCACATGTATCCAGAAAGAGGACTATGGAGTCTGAATATGATCATAACATCTTTTTTTATTGTTTACTTGCTTTTTTTTTCTTCTCATTTTTTCTTCCTTTTTGATCTTATTTTTCTTGTGCAGCATGATAAATGTGGGAAATATGTAGAACTGCATGTGTTTTAACAATATCGGATTACTTGCTATACAGAGGAGGAAGTTGAGAGAGAGAAAAATTTGGAACACAAGGTTTTGCAAGGGTGACTGTTGAAAACTATTTGCATGTATTTTGAAAATAAAAAAATGTTATTAAAAATAACCTATACCTAGACAAAATGAGATAATATTGATTGAAATGTATGTGAATAAAGCGACTATTGAAAATTTTACTGAAAAACCCATTAGTCAGTGTCTATTTATTTTTCTATTGTAATGCATATTCTTAAAATAAATCTTATTCTTTGTGGAATCATTAAACCAGCATTTAAAAAACCAAACACCTAAGTTCCTGGATCTTAGTTTAGAACTTCTGCCCTTAACCAAGATTCAAATAGCATTTTCCTAACCAAGATTGGAAGCAGAACATCCAGAAATCTTGGCTACTCATTTTCTGCTTTTCTTAGTGATATCTTGGCAACTTTTTTCGCTGTTTTTCTGTGACTTTTCCATAACTACTCTTCTAAACAAAAGATTTTCCTCTAGGTGATGTAGTCATCTGACTTCCTTGCTCTTTGAAACTTATAACTTGTTCTTTTTCTAATGTCGGTTGCTTAGCAGCTGTCTAGTTTAAAAAAGACTAGAATACTTTACTTTCTATAAAAGACTTTTCTGTTAAAAGAGCTCAGTTAGAATAATTCCCACCTATATCAGGATTTCTGAAGTTCTAATCAAATAATTTCTCATGGCAGTAAAGATGAGTCTGGATTTTCTAAGGTCATGCTAGCAGAGCATAATAAGCTTGGCATTTCCTATCTTAATTACTTCTAGAGAACTTATAACTTACTTAAATATAAAAAGGTTCATCACCCATAAGTCTGGCCATCTGGTGATCACTTTCAGCTAGAGGCAGAAATATAATATTGACATGATTTCCCTTTTTTCCTTGAATTTTTTTCAGATCCTTCTATGTAAGGTTGATTTTGCCCTGTAGTAAAACTCACTGTTAAATTATGGTAAATGAAGTTTTCAGTATTTCAGTAATCAAGTTAAACATGTTACCTAACATCTCTGCCAACAACTCTGAAAATACATACAAAGCTTTTTAGGTCTTGCTGTCTTTAGGATTTGAGGACTTTTCCATTTGAACCATAGTGAAAGGTGAAGGACATCATAAACTAGCTTCTGGGTGATTTCTCCTCTATGCAATAGATGCCTGTAGAGAACAAAGCAGCCTTTCCTTTGTCAGCCTTTAATACCATTTAAGGATCTGCTTTTGCTAATCAGTTCCCCCAGAATACTAGTTTTCCTCCAATCAGATTATTTCCTTACATCAGCTGCAGAACATAATTTTTTAGCTGTACCCAGTTCTGTCAGCTTCTCTACTCCTTTGGCTTTTGCTGTCTTCTTTCAGGTTTTATGTTCTTAATTCTTTAAACTTCTGAGCTCTGTCTCATAAACAGCTTCTCAATGTTTTAAGTTTCTGGTTTGATTTCTGATGCCTCAAATCAGGGCATCTTCATGTGACCTATCTCAAAATTAGGTTGGAAAACCCCAAATTCACATTTTTGTTAGAAATGACATATTCCCATAACTCCAAAATATTATATCCAGATTTGTTGTTAGAAAACAAAATGCTATAGCCATCTCTAACAGCAGTCAGTAATTATGCTTCTGAGATTTTTACATTCAAGTCCTTTTAGTATTTTTATCTTAAGCTTCCCCTCAAATGTTTAGAATTGTTTGTTTTTTTTTCTCAAGATGCTTTTCTCTGTTTCTTACAAGAATATCCTTTTTTTTTCCACATGAGAAAGTGGCAATATTTTGTTACACTTTTATTTATTTATTTTTGTTTTTGCTGAAATGATTGGGATTAAATGATTTGCCCAGGATCACACAGCCAGGAAGTGTTAAGTGTTCTGAGGTCAAATTTGAACTCAGGTCCTCCTGACTTCAGGACTGATGCTCTAACCACTGCACCTTCTAGCTGCCCCAGTTTCATTTTTCTTTTATTATTTCTGATAATATTTTCAAAAAGGCAGTATTAAAATGTTTCTGTTTCTAATTCCTTGCTTGAAATTGGTATCCTTTTTAACTTGTAGGTAGTTGTTATGGAAGCATACTCATAAACAAAAGGATTATGATGTGAATTAGCTTATAAAAACTTGGATTTGATAGAGTAACTATTTTACTGTATTTCTTTTTAAAAACTATTTACATCATTTTCTTTTTATGTTACCCACATTTTTTATTATTCTTTCTATCCCATCTCTAGAAACTCATCCTCTATATGAAAGAGTTAAAAAAGATTAAAACAAAAATAAATTGATGCAGTCTTTTCTAGATCAACCTATATCAACCTAACCTATCAAAATTATCTAATATTATATGCAGTATTCCATATCCATGGCCCCTCACTTGTACTATGAAATGGGGAGAAATGTCACTTGGTCATTATAATTTTACAACATTGTTTTTTTTTTTTAGATTTTATTGATCTTTTTGGTTTTTACACTTTCTAATTTTTTCCCTGTATCTCCTTCCCACTGACTCATTTTTATAACAAATATTTCTATTTTTTAAAAGGATGAGAAATATTCAGTAAAACTAATCAACACATCAAAAAAGGTCTGATATTATATTTAATATTCTACACAAGGAACCCTCACTTCTACAAAGGAGTTGGATCTTATCTTTTCTTATTGACCTGGTTGTATCTTGAGATCTTGTGTTTCTTCCTTAGGGCAAAGCTTGTTCTTGATAATTTTACGACATTCAGTTTTGCTTGCTGTTAGTTCTCTCCATTTAAACTATTGACTTTTTATATGTTCTGCTTATTCTGCTTATTTCACTTTTTTGTATTTACATTTCTTAGAGTATGATAATATTTCACTTCTCCATGTGCCATAATTTGTTTAGCCATTCCTCAGTTGTGGCAAATATTTTATTTCAAGTTCTTTGCTACCATAAAAGTGCTGCTATTAACATTTTAGTGTATGTGTAACTTCCCTTTTTTTTTTTTTTTGTCATCAGTATCTTTTGTAGAAGGTATTCTTTGCAATGGAATCTTCAGATGAGAAAGTATGGATAGATAATTCACTTTATTGGTAAAATTCCACATTATTTTCCAGAATTATTGTACCAGTTCATACCCCTACCAACAGGGCATTAGTATTGTCTTTTCACAATCCCTCCAAAATTGACTATTTCTATGTTTTGTCATCTTTGCCAATTTAGTGGGTGGTGAAAAACAACCTTAGATTTCTTTTTATTTATATTTCTTTTATTGGTGATGTGGATAATTCTTATGGTTATTTTATTCATATATTGTAACTGTTTAACTATTGGAGAATGGCTTTTTAAAATCTTATATATTTCAATTAATTATTTATGTTTTTTGATGCAGACTTTTCCCCAGATAACAGCTTCTCTTCTTACCTTATTTGTATTACTTTTCTTCACCCAAAAGCTTTTTAGTTTCATGTAATCAAAATTATTTCATTTTTCTTTTGTAATAACATCTATAAATTCCTATGCAAATTTGTGAAATGTGTTCCTCTTCCAGTTGTATTATGCTATGAAATTTAGAATAGTTAATAAAAATGTGTTAAATGCTTAGTGCTGAGAATACAAATACAAGCAAAACTAAAGACAGCCTCTCCATGAAGCAACTTGCTTTCTAGTAGGGGAAGACAACACATGAAAGAAAGCTGAAAAATGAAGAAGAGTATAACGAGGTTGACATCTACAAATCAAGATCTGAATCTGATTCTCTGAAGAGAAGATTATCATTGGCCAAATGAAAGTTCAGGAAGGAACTCACCAGTTGGAGAAGGCAGGCACTCAGAAGTTGTATCCATTTAGAGCTTGTTGTGGAACATGATATAAGAACATAGTGTTCATCTAAATCTAATTTCTGTCAGATTTCTTAAAAAGATTGACTTGGGGTCATGGCTCTGGGTGAAAGAGAATAAGGAGACAAATATGAAAATTTCTGTGGAGCTAGAATTGCCAGGTAATCCTTGGCAAATGGTGAAATAGGAATGGAAAAGAATTTTACGTGTTCTGGACTCAATGCTGAGTTCTGGGAATACAGAGTGAAAATCAAGACATAATCCTTCATCTCAAGGAGATGAATATGTTCTAATTAGAAGGAACAATACAGATGGAGTGATGCAACAAGATAAAGTTTTGGCACTTTTTAACAGCATGGTATGCTTGGATGCCACAACTTTCAGTCTGGAAAGGTAACATGTCACCGTTAGTATATGAGTTTTAGCCTACTACTGGAATGTATTTTCACAGTCTATAAAGAAGACAGAAACTTACTTGGCTCTAGTTGGTAGATGGCTGTGGTACACAGTTCCTTGAAAGAGCAGTCAGTATTTCCCACTTTCATGGCTTCTTTTATATCCATCCCATTATTTCTAGTTTCACTGACAACATTCTGATTCAGACTTGTTTAGCTCACCTGGGCACTTTACCTTATGTCCATTAAAAAAATTGATGCCATTTTAAAAAACAAATTATTGCCCAGAATGCTTTCTTTACCCAATGAATTCTTCATTTTTTGGGGAAAACTATTTTAGTAAAATTGACCAACAAAGCAACCATATATGCAGTGCTGATCTTATATTCTTCCACTTCACTAGCAGGACATGGTTTTTATTCTCTGTTCTCTGCAACGAAGATTTTCTATTGCAGTAAACTTGTGTTAAACTGGCTTCAGTACTATGTTGTTTTTCATTATTAGAATTATTGTAATATTATTTTCATGATTCTTCTTTCTATGCTTTGTTTGTATCACTTGATATGCCTTCTTTTTCTTTGAATTTCTTACCTGGATAACTTGATATTCCTACTCTAATATTCTTCTCTAACACTCCAAGAAGATACCACCTTCTGGTAGAACCTTTCTGTTAAAAACCCTTTTGGATTTATTCAGCAAAAATTAACATATTCTTTCCATAGTAACGCTTCTGAACTTCCATTTGCAATTACATAAACACTATCCTCTATTTCTCCCTTCCTGTCTTCTATCTAGCTCCCTGCCTCAGTAAAGCTACCCATCCCTTCCATTCTGTTCTCTGGAACACTTGCTGTGCTCTGGAAGCAATAAACTTGTTCTCTTTTAAAATATTTTCCTTTCCCACTCCTGCCATCTTCTATCTCTCAATGAGATCTGATTCTATTTTGATAACAGTCTCTTTGTCTACCCTTTTCAACATTTTTATTTATCCTTTTACTGATTGGTTGACATGGGGAGTTGGAATATTCCTTGTTCCCTTTTGTCATTTTCAGGTTTTTCACTCAGTAACCTCTATTCTGAGATTCAATTAATTACTTTGTAAGATCCAGTCAAAATTCTGGTTGCTATTATCTGATGACCTCCAGAGCATTCCTCTTCTTTCTTCTATGAGTTTAGCATCTAACTCATATTCTCTCTCCTCCCAAACTCTTATCTTCAATAGTAGGGGAACTTAAGAATATATTTTAATACTCTCTGAAACATGCTTACCTATCAATTTCTCAGTTTGCTCATTTCCCATAATCTACTTTACTCTATTTCTCCTCAAGTACACACAGGGATGGGTCATACTTTTGAAGTATGTTTTGAATTAACTGTTTCCCAAAAGTGCTCTACTTTGCTGTTTATGATCTCTGAAAGTCCTTATCTAATCCCAATGTTTGTCCTCCATGTTCTTCTTCCTTGCCACTCAGAAATTTATTCTTTGTCCTTACCATAACCTCTAATCCCTTTTATCTTCTTCCCTTCAATTTCTACTTCTCTTGTCACCAATTTTGCCCTGCCAAACCTCAAACCATGGACATTCCGATCAACAACTCCCTTCGTTGCTAATCATGCTAGAGAAATTCACAAAATTTTATTGGCTAGATACACTACAAATTTGTTGTATAATCTCAACTCGTCCTCACTGCTGCAAAATAATCCTTTGAAACCTTTTAATCAACTCACTGTTTTTCTTGACAGAGAAACCTTTTTATACCTTTTCATTCTTCCTCATACTTCTCCCTCTTCTCTAATCCTCATACTTCTCCCTCTTCTCTCTAACCTTAAAGCTGAGAACTTTGCCTGAAAATATGAGGCATTTTACCCAAAGCTCCTTCTTCCTCCTCATCTCACATCACCTGTTCTATCTCTGTCTTCATCCTTCAGTCATATAAGGAATTCCCCATTCTTTAAAGATTGCAGTGCTTGACCCTGGAAACACAAAAAGAAAAATTAACCAGGACCAGATTTCATGGATTCTTCTGTGGATATCAGGATGAATAAATTTTCAAGGTAGATAAATTTGTATAAGATAATTTGGGCAGGAGAGAGGAAGCACAAAGGAGAGGGACATCGGGTAAATCTTACACTAGGAGCATGGCATATGCGCTAAACCTTGAAGCTGAGAATTCTAAGAGAAGAGAAGACTGGAACAGGGGTGGGGGTGGAATAGAAGAGGTGATTTCAGTCTTTTCATGGCAAAGACCACGGCAATTAACAGTCTTTGAAGTAAAACAATGTTATATTTTGGGTAGCCACTAAATGGCACTTTTTGAACTGTTTCATTGAGTTACCCAACAATGCAGCTTAGCTTTTAATGGGTTGTGATATTCTCACCGGCCACTAGATGGGGGCAAAGCCTGAAATAACATCAGCAGTGACATCTACTTTAGTGTTAGGCTGTAAAGTTGTTAATTTATTTAAATTGTTTAATTTATTATTTAAATGTAGGTAAATGGCAAATTACCTTTGCATGATATAAAAGATGGGCTGAATAATTTAATAGCAAAAAGCAAAAGTTAGCATAGATAAATCCAGATTAGTGTAGAGAAATCAATGATACAGCAGAAATTTCCATGTACTTGGGGGACTTGAAATTTATAAGGAATTTGGAACTACTCTCTAAAGTCAGCTCTCTATCCATAAAGTACATTTTTGTAAATTGAATCATTTTTCTATCAAGTTATGTTAATCACTCTAGAGTATTATGTCACTCTAGAGGTTTAGTCTGCCATGGAGCTTCTTCTGCTCCCATTAGTGCTGATGTTGTTATTAACCTAGTAAATATAGGCAGTACCTAAGAAGTATAGTTTTCTTAAAATAGTTTTGTTACCTAAAATAACCTAAAATAATAGTGTTTACTTTATTCTAGTTCTTTCCCCATTTGCTTCTTATTATTGCAATAATATTTCAATTGATCTTTTGCCTCAAGTTTCACCACACTCCATTCTAGCATCCATTCAGTTGCTGTCTTCCTTTCAGTGATATTCCTAAAGCACAGGTCTGATCATCTTTATTACCTCCTTTTATCCCCAACTCAAGAATCTTCAATGGCTCCCTATTATCTACAGAATCAAATATAGAACCTTCTTATCATTCTAGTTTTCATATTTTTTATTTCCCTTCACTTAAACTACAGTTAGGCAACACTGACTTTCTTAGTTGTCCCTAAATTGTCACAACTCCATGGTTTTCACTGGCTATGTCTGGAATGCTTTCCTCATTTCTATCTCTTGCCTTTCCTGGTTTCCTTCAAGTCTCAGTTAAAATCTTGCCTTCCACAAGAAATTTATCCCAGTCTTCCTCAAAGCTTGTGTCTTCCCATAGAGATTTACCCTGTATGTATCTAAGAGAAAGAGAGACCCCTTGTGATTGTCATAGGACAATCTATGCTTTTTAGCATGGTGCTTTCAGCCATGTTCTCAAACAGTGGCTTTCAGTGAGGATGAACACACAGCATCGAGGTCAGTTATTGTACAGATGATTAAATTCTTCAACTTGAAAAGGCTTCAAGCTAAGACTAAAGTGTTGGTGCATGATTTTTTTGTTTGCAGATTATTGTGCACTCAGTGCAGCCCCTGAATCTGAAATGCAGCAAAAGTATGGATCGATTGTCTGCTGCTTGGGCTAATTTTGGCCTAACAATTAACACCAAGAAAACACAGGTCCTCCATCAGCCAGTACACCATTCATATGTGGAACCATCAGTTACAGACTAAATGGTGAAGTTTTGAATGCTGAGAATGTTTGCTTATCTTGGCAGTGTACTTTCCAGGCATGTTCACATTGATAATGAAACTGACACATGTATCACCAGAGCTAGCTCAGTGTTGGGAAGCTCCGAAGGAAAGTATAAGAGAGGGGAGATATTAGACTGACCAAACTGAAGGTCTACAGAGCTGTTGTGCTAACCTCATTGCTGTATGCCTGTGAAACTTGGACAGTATACCAGTGCTACACCAGGAAACTGAATTGCTTCCATTTGAATTGTCTTAGGAAGATTCTGAAAAATCAGCTGGCAGGACAAAATACTAAACACTGGACTCTTTTCTCAAACTAAAATTCCAAGCATTCAAATTCTACCACAGAGAGTACAACCCCATTTGACTGGCCACATCATTCAATTGCCAAATGTACACTTGCCAAAAAGACTACTTTATGACTAATTTATAAGGGCAAGTGCTCACAAGATGGTCAGAAAAAGCAATACGGGGACATTCCCAAAATCGGTCTTAAGAAATTTGGAATAGATCTTGTGACATGGGAGACACTGGTACAGGAATGCTGAGAATGATGTGCCTTTATCAGAGAAGGTGCTCCATGAGCAAAACCAGAATTGAAATCATTCAAAAGAAACACGTGATGTGCACATTTATATTTTTTTTATTATAGCTTTTTATTGACAGAACATACATGGTAAATTTTTCAATATTCACCCTTGCAATCACTTCTATTCCAACTTTTCCCTTCCTTCCCTTCACTCTCTCCCCTAGATGACAGGCAGTCTCATACATATTAAACATGTTAAAGTATATCTTAAATACCATATATGTGTACATATTTATACAGTTCTCTTGTTGCACAAGAAAAGTCGGATTTAGAAAGGTAAAAATAACCTGGGAAGAAAAACAAAAATGCAAGCAGTCCACATCATATCCCAGTGTTTTTTCACTGGGTGTAGCTGATTCTGTTTATCACTGATAAGTGGGACTGAATTGGATCCCCTCATTGCTGAAGATAGCCACTTCAATCATAAGTGATCCTCATATAGTATCGTTGTTGAAGTGTATAATGATCTCCTGGTTCTGCTCATTTCACTCAGCATCAGTTCATGTAAGTCTCTCCAAGCCTGTCTGTATTCATCCTGCTGGTCATTTCTTACAGAACAATAATATTCCATAACATTCAGATGCCATAATTTACTTAGTCATCTCCAATTGATGGGCATCCATTCAGTTTCCAGTTTCTAGCCACTACAAACAGGGCTGCCACAAACATTTTGGCACATGCAGGTCTCTTTCCCTTCTTTAATATCTCTTTGGGATATAAGCCTAATAGTAACACTGCTGGATCCAAGGGAGATGTGCAAATTTAGAGAATCCACCCCAGATGTTCAAATGGATTATTTGTGCCTTACCTACATTAGAACGTTCCAACTTGTGTTGGTCTTATTAGCCACAATAACTCGACTCTCAACATAGTGATATCATTTTGTTCCTCTTTGAGACACCAATCATGTGTATATCATCTATGTACGTAGTTATTTGCATCATGTTACCATTAGAATGTGAGCTTCCTGAGAACAGGGACTGTTTTGTCTTTGTATCCTTAGCATTTAGCACAGTTCCTAGCACATAAGAAGTGTTTAGTGAATGCATATTGACTTGACTGTTAGGTGATCCAAAGTCCCAAAATGTAGACTCAAGTATGATTTGGATACTGTAACTTTAAGATTCTTCAAATTGCCATTTGTTCCAACCCCAACAGTAATAAACAAGGTTATGGCTTTAGTCATAGAGAACAGCTAAACCAAGCAGAACATGAATATTCAGTATTTAATCCTTCATACTTAATAAAACCTCATTAATTCAGATCCCATTTTCAACCATGTAGTAATTTGGAAGACAAATGACTGTTTTTAACTTTTGCACTATTGAAAATCAAATTAAAAGTAAACTGAATTTGGGGAGGAAATTTCAAGAACTTTAAAATAATAAATTATTATAAGCCACATAATTTGCAGATAATGACTATTATTAGAAGTAAATTTTGTCAGTTCATTAAAGCAGGTACCACAGGACCTCTGTTGGGGTAGGCAATATTGTACTACTTTGCATGCATGTTATAATAATAAACCTGCATTTCTTTATTGATTTTTATATTCTAAATTTTACACCAAATAAAATGGGCATTTCTATATACAAACCAGAATAGAAAAAGACTGGGCATGAAGCTACAAATTTTAATTATCCATTGCTTATTTTTCTTTTTAAGTATATAATAAATTCAACATATAACTCTCAAAGTTGTCCTGCCTTTATGTATTTCTTTGATTTTTCTTCTGTATGTTGAAAGAAAAAAGTCAATGACTTTTTACTTTTTCTTTCTTCCTTTCTCTTTCCCATTTCTTTTCTTTTACTTTCTTTGAAATCTAATTATCACCTCTCCTTCCCATTTTCTTCTCTTCCTCTACTGGAAAAAAAAGAGAAATAAAATTTTTGTAACAAATATGCATAGTCAAACAAAATAAATTTCCACATTGGCCATGTCTGAAACTGTGTGAATTATTTTGGATTGAGTCCACCACCTCTTTCTCTGGATCAGTAAGTATTTATCAAGTGCCTAATCTGTGCCAGGTCTTGTACTATGTGATGGGGTAGGTACAAAGAAGAGCAAAAGATTGTCCTTATTCTCAAAGAAATTACCTTGCATTAGGGGAAAAACTATGAAAACAATTATATACATAAGAGATACAGGATAAATGGGAGATAATCAACCAACAGAAGACCCTGGAAGTAAGGAGGATTGGGAATAGTTTCTTGTAGAAATTGGAATTTTAGATGAGACTTGAAGGAAGATAGGGATGTTAGGAGATGAAGATGATGAAAGAGCTAATTACAAGCATATGCATCAGTTAGTGAAAATATCTTTAGTAATGAATAGAATATCTTATTTAAAGAACATCAAGGAGGCATCAAGTGCAATATATAATGGCTGAGTGACCTTGAGCAAGTCAATTTCACAGTGCTATAGGTCAGAGATGGCAGAACATAGCTCGTAACACTCAAGTGAAAAATGAAGATTACATTATAATTGAGAAATAGTTAACAAATTTGAAAATTCAGTTAAATGCAGATGATATTACCATGTGAGTTCTAAGTCAATGTGTACCTGCAGAGATCTTCATGTGTGATTTAGTGGTCCCATTTTTCTGTTTGAGTTTGATAGCACTCTCTAAGAGTATTATTTATGTAGAAGGTTCCAATCTGCATTGGTAGAAGGAGTTTCCTTTTCTTTCATGGGAGTACTTTGTGTCAGTGAAATCACATCCAGTCCCTAACCCTGTTCACTCTACATATGATTCAGTATTCCCAAAACAGCATTCATTATTTTTCTTTTTCTTTTTGCCAGGTTTGTCCCCTATATCACATCAATTGACTGACTGTTATTTCTACTTTAACAGCATCTCTGGTTACTTTGCTTATATGATCTTTATATTCCAAGCTCTTATCACCTCTCATTTCTAGGAAGTAGAAGGTTCTCTATCACTAGAGGTCTTCAAAGAAAGATTTGTTGACCATTTTTGGAAATTGTGGAAGAGTTTTTTGATCAGGGATATATTGGATCTTTAAAGTCTTTTCAAACTCTTTAATTACATTTTCTATTAATTCCATTAATTCACCAAATGGATATGAAAAAGAGTTTTCCCTGTGATGCTTGCAATATATAATTATCTGGATTTGTAATATCTAATTCTTTAAATTGATTTGTGGTTCCACTTTGTAAATCTAAAGCAAGATCCATGGGATATGTCATTTTGTTAGAAAATACATGAGAAGAAATAGCTACCGTGTTTCCTCGATAATAAGACCTATCCCGAAAATAAGCCCTCCCCTTACTGTGTAAGATTCCTCGAAAATAAGCCCTATTGAGATTGCTACTGTAGTGAAGGTGATCCCCTGCGCTACACACTACATTACGGTACCCTCTGTATGCACCGTCCCGTCCTCCCTCCCCCCCCTCGCCTGGTGAAACGCACGCCGCGCTCCAAGCTGCATCTAATCAGAGTTATAGCAGTGAGTGCGTCATCCTGTTCTTTCTTTCTTTCTTTTTTTTTTTAATAACTTTTTATTGATAGAACCCATACCAGGGTAATTTTTTACAGCATTATCCCTTGCATTCACTTCTGTTCTGATTTTTCCCCTCCTTCTCTCCACCCCCTCCCCTAGATGGCAAGCAGTCCTTTACATGTGAAATAGGTTACAGTATATCCTAGATACAATATATGTGTGCAGAACCGAACAGTTCTCTTGTTGCACAGGGAGAATTGGATTCAGAAGATATAAATAACCCGGGAAGAAAAACAAAATGCAAGCAGTTTATATTCATTTCCCAGTGTTCTTTTTTTGGGTGTAGCTGCTTCTGTCTATCTTTGATCTATTGAAACTGAATTAGCTCTCTTTATCGAAGAGATCCACTTCCATCAGAATACATCCTCAAACAGTATCATTGTTGAGATATATAATGATCTCCTGGTTCTGCTCATTTCACTTAGCATCAGTTCATGTAAGTCTCGCCAGTCCTCTCTGTATTCATCCCGCTGGTCATTCCTTACAGAACAATAATATTCCATAACGTTCATATACCACAATTTACTCAACCATTCTCCAATTGATGGACATCCTTTCATTTTCTAGCCACTACAAACAGGGCTGCCACAAACATTTTGGCACATACAGGTCCCTTTCCTTTCTTTAGTATCTCTTTGGAGTATAAGCCCAGTAGAAACACTGCTGGATCAAAGCATCCTGTTCTTCCCCAGTGATTTGCTTGCTGGCGCCATTGAGAGCAGTGCCGCGGAGGAGAGCTGAGGCAGGACAACATAAAAACCTGGTATGTAAGTGGGAGTGAGGGGGCATGATGGAGGATAAAAGAAGAACTCAGCCAGCACTCACTGCGCTAAAGAAATGAAGAACTTCCTTGCAGAGAGAAGAATAGATCAAGCAATGATTCCTGCAGGAATGACTGCCTATCTCCAGACCCTTGATATTGCAATAAACAAACCATTCAAGGACCATTTGCGCATGGAAGTCAATGACTACATTGAAAATAGAATGGAAAGAAATCAGCGTGGAAACTTTGTGAAGCCCTGTCTGCAGGAAGTCATGACTTGGGTGAAGTAGTCCTGGGATAAAATTACTGACAGCTGTGTCACCAAGGCACTACGAGCAGGTTATCTGGACAAGACATGTTCATTTAAAGAGAGCTATATTGCTGGACATGACAGATTGGGTCCACTTCTTCTGAAGGAAATAGAAGTGCAAGACATCCAGGATGGAATTCAGGGTATGGACACATGACGATATTGTTGAAGAAGATGACATTATCATTATTGAATAAAGGTACTTTTTTTTGTTCACATTTACCTGTTTATTAAAATTGCTGTCAATGTTCATTAAAATAATCCCTCCCCTGAAAATAAGTCCTCTGGTGTTTTTTTGTCCAAAAAAATAATAAGATAGTGTCTTATTATCGGGGAAACATGGTATGAGAAAGAACTCAAGACCTTAGAAACTAGTAAAACAAAATTTGTGTGTGATAGAACAAGTCAGCTGTTTTTCTTTGTAAAAAGGAGAGAATGAGAGTTAAAACAGTTTACAAAGTTTATGAATTGTATTGATATTACATTATTGTAAATATCAGTAAGCACATAAGGGTCACTTTTGCAGAAATTTTACTGACATTAATGATTGTCCTTGCTTGTCTTCTTTGATCTACTTAATCATTTTATATGTGTGTGTATCATTGATGAAAATAAGCCTTTCTTAAAGATTGTAAGAAAAGTTCTTGAGATTCAATATTGGTAAGAAATAAAAGACTCCTTTAATCCAAATTATCTCTCCTTAGCTGGATCATGAATCCTTATTTGATATAAATTTTTTTTTTTTTTTTCTATTTAGCAGATAAAACTTACTTCTCTCACAAAGGTCCCCTTCAACTCAAATTTGGAACCTCATGCTACTCTGGATATGGTATTAGATGTTTTTATTTTTTAAAAAAATGCAGGTTATTGTTTGAGCCTTCATTCCAATAAATCATTCCTTTAAAGTAGTTGAGGCAAGAACTGCATATATGTTTTTTTTTTTTGAACTGCATATATGTTTATTCAAAAGATTTAATTGTAATAAAATAGCAAAACAAAAATTTTTTTTTCTTGTCTAAACCTACAATTTCATCTGCATAGGCGAATTCTTAGTATGGAAATTCTCTTCACCAACACAGACTGACAGTTTATAATTTGTAATCTAGCGTACTGTGTGATATTATGTCCATGTTCGTATATCAATAGGTATTAGAATCAGTACTTGAATTCTGATCTTTCTGACACCAAAAATAACAAACACTGTCCCCTTTGTTACCCTGTTATACCTGAAATATAGTAATATTTCTTTTTTTTAAAATAAATATTCCAATTTATCTTTGAATTCATCTTTGTGTGGGTATTCTATAGTGATGCAGATTTCAAATTAATTTCTGCTTATCTTCAATTCTTGTCCATGTCTTTTTTTAAGTTTGTCATAGAAGACTTATCCAAAGTGATAAGGACCTTCATTTTAATTTTTTGATCTTTTTGGGATAACAGTGTGTGAACATAGACTTTCCATTTCCATTCTTCATTATTGCTATGCGATCAGCCTATATATATATATATATATATATATATATATATATATATGTATGTGTGTGTGTGTGTATACATATATATATTTATTTAACAACTACATGTAAAATAGTTTCTTATATTTAATTTTTTTAAATTTTGAATTCCAAATTCTCTTCCTTCTCTTAGGCACTAAGAAATCTGAAAAAAAGAAATTGCTTTTTAAAATTTTCCATAATTTTCCATCAGTAATAATGATTTGGACTTGAGAGGTATCCCTTCAAATTCTGTGATTTAGTTTCTGAAGCAATACTTTCGTTAGTTGATTTGAAGGTCTGTGATATTAAGATGCTTGTATTCTCAAAACACTTAGTTTATTGATATTGTTTGTTTGTTCTGTCTGACTCTTTGTGACTCACTGATAGTTTTCTTGGCAAAGATATTAGAGCAGTTTGCTATTTCTCCAACTCATTTTACAAATGAGGAAACCATCTGTAAGTAAATTTTCCAGAGTCACTTAGCTGTTAAATATGTGAGGTCAGATTTGAACTAGGAAGAGCCCTCCTGATTCTAGGCCCAGCACTCTATCCATTGTACCACCTAGTCTATTGATAGGGTTGTAGAGATCTGTACATTAGTAAAACAGATTCCTTGCTGATTCCTTACTGCTTAGTGGACAGTAAGTTAATAGAAAATTTAGTGAACCAAAATACTATTCTTCTGCTGCTACTTATGCTAGCAATGGTTTGTTTTCACAGTATTTTATGAGAAATTATTATATTTCTATTATATTATCAGATTATTAAATTGGGATCCAATCTTTTCTTTTTCTTGTTTTCTCATTCAGGACCCCTGTAGATCAGTCATGAAAGACAAGGCTGAAAGATGAGATAGCTCAAATCTCCCCGGAATATGCTTTCCATTCATGGGTAATAATGTACCTAATTAGCAGACCTTAACTTTGATTTAGAAGATAAGCAGAGTCTAATCCAGTTTTAGTCCCAAAATATTGAACTTATGTCTTTGTACTAAACATTGGATTTTAAGGTGATCCAGCTCATAAGGGAGAAAACCAATCAGAGTGGTCTAGGTAAAGATCAATTTCTTTATTCAGATTACTGGATTCAGTCAAATCTCTCCCCATTCTACAAATTGTAGTAGCTTTCTATCATTCCTTAGGATCAAATATAAAGCCTTCTGATTGTCATTTAAATCCCTCCACAATCTAATCCTTTCGAACCTTTCCAATCTTACATTTTACTCCTCTCCATGTTCACAATTGTGAACAGTTCTCTTCTTTTCTATAATATAATTGTTCTCTGGGAGAGGTTTCTTGGGGAGGTTTTCTGGAGGCAGCCTTAGTTTCGGTTCAAAGTAATAATCACTCCAAATGCAGCCAGGTGTTAAAGTAGTTCTTTATTGTTTCTTCCAAAATAGCCCAGTTAGCTTTCTTTGGTTCCGAGAGCTCTCGTTGCTAGCTTCAGCCTCTCTCTGAATCCTGGTTCTGCCGGACTGCAGATTAGCTTCTCAGTCTCCCGAACTGAACTCTCACTCTGTCAGTCTTCTGAAGTGACTTCTGGCTCTAGCTCAATTCTGACTCGTGGCTTCTTCTGAACTGACTGACGCTCCCCTCTCAATCTTTTCAACTGAACTCTGCTGAGCTCAGCTGTTTTTATGTTCTCTCAAAGGTTGACTCCTCCTCTGAGAGTGAGATTATGGGCGGTGTGAATTCACAAAGTTACAAAGTTAACTGTGTATCTCCCATACTTGTGAACTCCAATGTGCGAGCTCTAATGTGTGATCTGTAATGTGTAAAGGTACAAACCCAAGCACACAAGCATTGCTTCCATCAGTTCCACTTATACCTTGTTTCAAGTTCTGACCCATAACATCTCCTTGTAGGATCAGATCAATCATACTGAACTGTGCTAAATTAGATGATTATTGTCTATCAATTCTAATGACTTAACAGTTTGTAAGGATTCCAACATTTCCTGCTTTCTTTTGATTTAGAACATAAGGTGGTCATGACCTCCCTGACTTCTCAAGGAGGTGAGAACCCCAAAAAGGTGATCATGCCTTCCCTGACTGCTCAAAAAAGAAGTGAAAACACCATAAAAAGAAGGTGATCACACCCTCCCTGACATCTCAGGAAGAGAGGTGAAAACACCAAAGGAAATAGGAAGTCAAATCAGATTAGCGGGTTTCTGAAGGGGCTCACTCTTAAAACAGGTATACATAAATTCATCAATATGGGAGGTATTACATATAATTACATAAACACATAGCAATATAACACAGGCTAGTAGTAATGTAGCAAATAAGATGAATCACCATGAGAATTTACACATGTCCATAAGTCTTAGAAATAGTCCAAAAGGAATCCATTGTCCATTAGTTCATGTGCCAGGAATCCAATAATTCCTGTAAGCTTTGAAGTACTGCAGTAGTCTCATCAACAATTTTTCATCTCAAGGAATCCAATGATTCCTGCTGGTTTTCAAGAACTGAAAGAGTCTGTTCTTGTGTTAGGGAATCCAATGATTCCTGAAGATTTTGTTCTTAGGTCTTCTCCTTTGTTTCCAGATTTTTCTCTTTTTCTGTTTCTCTCTGATGGACAAGGCGAATACAGCTCTTTGGCACCCATCTGATTCCTTCTCCTTCTGTAGAAATACAAGCAAACCCTCTTCCCCAAGTAGTTAACCTATCTAATTCCCTTCTATTTACCACTTTGAGGATTTCTCCTTATCAGCTGGCAATTACACTGGAGCTGCTTGCACTGGACACTGCCCTGTTGGGTTAAAAGACCTGTATTCTCCCCAACTGCAATCCTGATTGCTTTTCTGTTGGTTGATCACACCAGTCCTGAACTTCTAAGGATTCTCTGGGTGTAACCTCAGCTGCCATCATGCGCCATCTGTCTTTTGTATGATATCTTGGAGCTGAGCTCCGCCTCTCATTTCCCTGGGTCAGTCTACATTCAGCGGCCCAGTGAAAGCCTTGGTTGCATTTTGGACATTTGCATTTTAGGTTTTCTCTCACTCTGTCTTCTCACTCTATCTCCATATCTAAAATGAGCTCTCAAATGTTCAACTTTTCCACGCTGAAAGCATCGATGAGTTTCTCTAGAAGTCCCTTGCCAAGAGGGACCCTGTCTTTCCAGGTTCATCATAGTTTGGGTATAATAAGCACTTGTGCCCACTGTGGCACAGTGTCTTATGATCTTGTCTAAAGGAGTATCTTTGTCTAGTTTCCATATAATTCTTTTGCAAACCTCATTGGCATTTTCCTTAGCCAAATGTCTGGTGATTATTTCTGTGGCTGCATTATCTCCAATGGTTCTTGTTACAGCTGTTTGTAAACATCCCACAAAATCTGCAAAAGGTTCATTGGTACCTTGCTCTATTTTTGTGAAGGCTTCCCCTCGATCTTTTTGTCCTCCAAGGGAACCCCAAGCTTTTATTGCAGCCTTAGAAATTTGCTCATACACTGGTATGGGATAATAAATCTGTTCTGAATTCTCTCCATACTGACCTTCACCAGCTAGTTGGTCAAAAGTTATTTGTACATTAGCTCTTGTTTGCCTGTTGCATTGGGCTTGCATCCTACATAATTCATGATACTCTGAAAGCCACAATAAATTTTGTCCAGGTTCTAAACATGTTCTAACTATGGATTTCCAATCATTTGGGGTTAAGATTTCATAAGACAATTATCTAGTAACATTTTAACATAAAAGGATATGTACCCCATAAAGAGTGCAATGCTTTTTTAAATCCTTAATTTTTTCCAAATTAAAAGGAGTATATCTTCTCCCTTTTTGATCTGAAGAATCGAGCTCTTCAATCACAGGATATGCATTTATAAAATGAGATATATCTTTTCCTTCATTTTTTGCCTTAATGCTTTTTCTAATCTTGTCACAGGCTCCTTAATAGGTGGTTCTGATTGCATTACTGCCTCTGCTCCTCCTCCTTCTTCCTCCAACCATGAAGGGTTAATTGAGTGGGGAGGGTCATGACATGTGGAATGATCTAATTTCTCTTGCTGTGAAGTATCACACTCAAAATTGTACTTAACTCTATTCTTATCTGATTCTTCCTCCTTTTCACCTAGTTTAGTTGGCATCTCCCCCTCCTGCTCTTTCTTCTTTTTCCTTATTCTAATCATACAATTTCCTAAAGCCAGTTGTATTAAATTATATGTATTAAGTGTGTCTTTGGAAATTGAGTCGGGTCCATTTTTATTGTAGAATTGACAAAGATCCTCTCCTACTAATTTCCACTGCTGTAGATCCAATTCTTTTTCCATAGAGAAAAAAGGACATATGTGCTTTACAGTTTCTAACAGTTCAGTGATCTGCTGCAAAATTATAATCAAACCTTGGCTTTTCATAACCTTGACAATGCTTTCTAATCATTTTCCTTGAATAAAAACAGAAGGCTGTTTTCTAAACATCTGTCCCATCTTAGCTGAAATTCTACTTTAACTCTTTTAACAAAATTTCTTGGTGTACTCACCCTAATTCCTGGTTGAGGAAACTTTTCCACTGGATCAGGATCAGAGGTTTTTCCACTGAGATCAGAGTCCTATCAGTCCCACGTTCAGGGCACCAAAATGTAATGTTCTTCTTTTTTATAATATATGATGGTTCTCTCTGGGAGCAGATTTCTTGGGGAGGTTTTCTGGAGGCAGCCTTAGTTTCAATTCAATGTAATAATCACTTCAAATGCAACCAGCTGATAAAATCCAAACGTTTATTTTCTCCTTCCAAGTCTTATTTCTTTCCTTGGTCCTGGTTAGCTTTCCCGACCTTGGCAATCTTCCCAAGTGACTTCTGGCTCTAGCTTAACTCCGACTTGTGGCTTCTTCTGAACTGACTCTGACTGACTCACTGAAGCTCTTTTTATGCTCGGTGTAAAAGGTTGACTTTTCCTCCGAGATGGGATTATGGGAGGTGTGAATTCACAAAGTTACAAAGTTAACTGTGTATCTCCCTACTTGTGAACTCCAATGTGTGAGCTCTAATGTGTAACCTCTAATGTGTAAACTCTTAAAGGTGCAAACCCAAGCACATAAGCATTGCTTCCATCAATTCCACATAGTACCTTGATTCAAGTTCTGGCCCATAACATCTCCTTGTAGAATCAGATCAATCATACTGAACCATGCTAAATTAGATAATTATTGTCTATCAATTCTAATGACTTAACAGTTTGTAAGGATTCCAACAACAATGATTCAACTACCCATGTTTCCCTGATAATAAGACACTGTCTTATTAATTTTTTTTTTGGACAAAAAAAAAAAAAAAAACCAGCCACCAGAGGGCTTATTTTCAGGGGAGGGCTTATTTTAATGAACATTGACAGCAATTTTAATAAACAGGTAAATGTGAACAAAAAAAAAGTACCTTTATTCAATAATGATCATGTCATCTTCTTCAACAACATCGTCATAAGTGTCCATACTCTGAATTCCATCCTGGATGTCTTGCGCCTCTATTTCCTTCAGAAGAAGTGGACCCAATCTGTCATGTCCAGCAATATAGCTCTCTTTAAATGAACATGTCATGTTCAGGTAACCTGCTCGTAGTGCCTTGGCGACACAGCTGTCAGTAATTTTATCCCATGACTTCTTCACCCAAGTCATGACTTCTTGCAGACAGGGCTTCACAAAGTTTCCACGCTGATTTCTTTCCATTCTATTTTCAGTGTAGTCATTGACTTCCATGCGCAAATAGTCCTTGAATGGCTTGTTTATTGCAATATCAAGGGTCTAGAGATAGGCAGTCATTCCTGCAGGAATCATTACTTGATCTATTCTTCTCTCTGCAAGGAAGTTCTTCATTTCTTTAGCACGGTGAGTGCTGGCTGAATCCCAGATTATCAGACCTCTTTGGTTACCTCGCATAACAAGTGGCAGCATTAAATCAACCCACTTTCTTATAACGGCTTGTGTACACCAGGCTTTTTCGGTTTCAAGAACGTAAATGCCTGAGATGTTCAATCTTATCTTTCTTGCCCTTACTGATGATTAGAGGTGTGGCTTTCTTTCCATCCAAACGAATTGCCAACACACAGGTGACCCGTGCAGACAGAATAATAAAATTATGACCATCAGTCCTTCTTTTCACTCCATCATGCCCCTCAATAATGTTTTAACCCCATCATGCTCCCTGAGTGCTCCTTCTATCCTCCATGATGCCCCCTGAGTTCTTCTTTTATCCTCCATCATGCCCCTTTTATCCTCCATCATGCTCCCTGAGTTCTTCTTTTATCCTCCATCATGCCCCTTTTAATCCTCCATCATGCCCTCTCACTCCCGCTTACATACCAGGTTTTTAAGTTGTCATGCCTCAGCTCTCCTCCGCGGCACTGCTCTCAATGGTGCCAGCAAGCAAATCACTGGGGAAGAACAGGATGACGCGTTCACTGCTGCAGCTCTGATTGGATGCAGCTCAGAGCTCGGTGTGCGTTTCGGGGGGGGGGGGGGGGGGAAGGGGATGGGACGGTGCATACAGAGGGTACCGTAATGTAGCGTGTAGTGCAGGGGATCACCTTCACTACAGTAGCAATCTCAATAGGGCTTATTTTCGGGGGAGGGCTTATTTTAGAGGAATCTCACACAATAGGGGGAGGGCTTATTTTCGGGATAGGTCTTATTATCGGGGAAACACGGTATACTGTCCTGCTTGCTCTTCCTTAAACATAAGACACCATACTTTTGTACTGGTTGTCCTTCATACCTAGGCTATCTTTCCTCACCATCCCTTCCCTGGCCTCTTTCATAGATTCAGTTCAAATTCTGTATTCTTATGGAGACCTTTCCTGATTTCCCCAACTGCTAACTCCTCTAAAATCACCTTCCATCCATTCTGTATATATTTTATATGGACTTAGTTATTTACATGCTGTTTCCCCCATTAGAATGTAAGCTTCTTGATGACAGGCAGTGTTTCTGCCTTTCTTTGCATCCCAGTCCTTAGCATAGTACCCGAACACATAATAAATGTCTAATAAGTGTTTTCTGATTGACTTACTTTAATATTATGTATTGAGTTTTTTTGAAACATTCTAGCATTTTCTGAAAAATATATCTTCCCCTAAACCAAGCATACTTCCACCATTGAAAGCAACTCTTAATTTTCCTCCTTAGAATATCCTTTTCATGGCATATCTAGCTCATCTTGAAACTGAGGTAGAGGTGACAGTAGTTGGAGTAGAACCAGCTTTAGAAGTGGTCCTTGAATGAGTCATTGTAGAACAGCAGGTCTCTAGTAAGATGAGTCTAAACAAATGTACAAGAAAAATTATTAAGCTGTAATTAATAGGTTTGGCTAATTTTTCAGCCTGGCTAGGTGCTTTAAAAGTCAGACTACCTACTGTCTTTGGAATTGGCACTGATGCCATTGCTCCTCTGTCTTTTGTGTAATGATTATAAGTATAGTTATGTGCATTTATGGGAGGGTCCGGGATTGGACTGTCTGAAACGAAGTTGTTTTCTTTTCCCCCATTTTGTTTTTTTGTTTTTGTTTTTGTTTTTGTTTTTTGCTGCTTTCAAGGAGAATTGAGTATTATATTATTCCTGAGTATCCAGGACAGCTCAAGCTGGAGACTTGGATCTGGGCAACATAGCTGTGGGCTTGTCCCTAGATAAATGTTAAGAGTATATTGCAGCTGAAATCAGCCAATTGGCTAGCAAGTGCTGCGGGTTCAAAATGAAAGAACCATAGGCTTTCTTTTGGTCTGGAGTTCCTACCTTCAGAGTGGGCTGTAGGTTAGATCTTAGTTTTTTCCTTTTAGCTGAGGTCAGAGCTACCCATCTATTTACTGCTGAACTTGTTCCTCAATCAATTTTCAGCTTAGGATCTGTGATCTCTCCTCTCCCTAAAAGAGTGCTTCTAAATGAAAGTCTCCTCAGTGTGCCCCAGAGGGATGACTTGGAATTGTTAATGAGTAACAAAGTTGCCGGTTGATATCAGTTTCTACATCCTGCAGTTTTAGGGCCCCCTCACATCTCTTACTGCCCTGTTACACAGTTTTGGTATTTTAGTCCCTGGGAACTGGAATGTTCTGCATCACCATCTCTGTTTTCCAGTGCATACCTGGACTGGAAAATTGACTCACTGTAATTTTTTTTCCCTTGAATTTCTTGATCAAAACTTGCTGTTACATTTTCTAGTTTTAATGGAGAGTTATTGAAGTTATTAATGTGTTGAAGAAGCTATGCTGTATATACTTCCTGATACTCCATTATCTTCTATCCCTGCCCTCATGGTTTGTAAGTTCTATAACTGATATATTCACAGTTCTTACTCTGATGTGTATACTGAATGATCTTCAAGTTTGTGTAATGAATGTAATCCCTGCTGAGGGAATTGAGGTCAGTAGATTACTTAAATTTAGAAGTTCTCAACTATAGTAGGGCTAAAGCTGATTATCCAAGCAAAGCTTGGTACTAGTAGAAAATCTTGGGAGCAGAGGTTTGGGGTCATTTTGTTATATAAAGATGGGTGGGTAAACTGGTTCAGGTCAGAAACAAAACAGGTAAAAGCTTTCATGCTGCTGATCAACAGTAGGTTTGGCAAATGAGTGTCCATTGTACTTCTTAGACAAGAGAGGGAAACCCAGTCTCCAGACCAAAGAACTTAAAAAAAATTTTTTTTAGTATCTGAATCATCCAAAATTATCTTCATAATTTTAGTGTTGTATGTTTTATATTGTAATTGTGTGAAAATTGTAGTTTATCTATGCTATAACATCATTTGTTTGCTAAATCCATTAACCAGAATATTTAGCTCATAGGAATGCAAGTTCTTAGAGATAAAAAGAACCCCTAGTTGTCATATTTAATCCTGTCATTATAGCTGAATATACTCCCTGAAGTTGTTAGTAATAGTTTACTCTATAGACTTGCTTTCCCTTTTGTCTGGACTGTACCTAATACTTTTCCCCCCTATTTTTGCATCTCTACTCATGTAGCATAATAATACTTTACACTGTCACAAGAAAGGACTTTAAAAAATTCCACAGAATTGTTCTAGATTTTTGAAACTATAACCTTAAAATATCTTTTCATTTAAAATATAAATAACTAAGAAAAAAGTGCCATCATTGAAAAAGTTTCTTTTGGAATAATGAGACTTAAAAAGAAAGAAATTTTCATTCAAAATATCCTCTTTCTGAATTTCTGATGTATAAGCCTAGATGGCATTAGTGAGAGCCTTCTGCTCAATAACTGCATTGCATCCATTGTAAGACTGAAAACCTTAGACAGCATATGCTTAGTAATAAAAATATTAAAAGCACTAAGAAGATGAAATTGATCCCTAAAACAAATGGATACACAGCTTGTTTACGTTGTTAATTAGTATATTAATTCTGTTGCCAAAGTTTGTCATTTTGGAATGGGGAGATCAATTTAGGGTAAAATCTACTATTTAATTAACTTAAGTGCAAAAACGTGAACAGTTTCTGGGAGGTTTTTTGTTTGTTTGTTTTTGCCAAGGGAAATCCCCCAGAATCACATACTAAGTGTTTGAGGCTGGATTTGAACTTAAGTCCTCCTGACTTAAGGGCTGGTGATTTATTCATGGTGCCTCCTAGATACCTCAACAGTTTTTAATCCTATAAATAGTTGTCCATCTATAACTTAATAGATGAGTTTTGGGAGTTGTTGGAGAAACTTACACAGTTAGAAAGTGTTATAAGTAGGATTTAAACCCAGATCTTCCAAGCTCTAAACCCAATTCTCTATCTAGTATGTCATGGTGCCTCTACCCAGCTAATTAATGACTCATCTGATGAGAACTGTTTTGAGTGATAAGGCAACAAAATATTGATGCAATTTTTTTGTTTCCTTTTTTTCTCTGCTTTGTTATTTCAACAGATTCTACTTTTGAAAGAAAGAAATCCTTAAAATCTAAGGGCAGTGTAAAAGTTAATTAACAAGTCTTTATTTATTACTTCCTGCATATAAAACGCTTGTGTCAAATACAAAGATTTCAAATAAAGGCAGAAACAGCTTTTGGTAACATAGTATATACAAAATATCTCCAAGTAGATATAATACAATCTGAGATAGTAAAGCCATTAACAGTTGTTTGAAAAGGAGAGAACACAAAAAGGCCTTCCTAAGGTAGGTGATAATTTAAGCTGAATCTTAAAGAAAGCTGGGGAAGCTAAGAGGCAGAGGGAAGCTAGAGTGAAGATGATTCTAATCAAGAGGAACAGCCGATTTGAAGGCAGAATTGAGAGATAGAGTGTTGTGTGTGAGTTAAGCAGGCAGGGTCAAGCTGGATCACAATGTGTGTGTAGAAGAATAAAGTATAAGACTGGAAAAGAGGAAAGGGGTCAAGTTGTGAAAGACTTTAAATGCCAAAGAGAGGTGATAGGGAGCCACTGAAATTTGAGTAGGGTAAAGATGTTTCTAATCTTACATTTGCTGGCAGCCAACAATTGCAGGTAAATGTATAGTATTCATTTAAAGATATAAGCATCCTTATCCAAGAGTAGTTAGCCTAAGAAATTTAAATGTCATTTAAGAAAGACTAGTAGATCAAATTTTTTAAAGTTATCATTGTACTTAAATCTAGCTAATTTCAAATTTCATAGCTGAACTGTAAGCTAAGAATTATAACTATATTCCTCTTTTCTTATTTGACAGGTAGACAGTGTATATTTTATTGACATCAAATCAGTCTTTATTATATCAAATCAGTATATCTTTTGTAGCTAATTACTGTGTAAGTTTTATGGCTACTGCTAGAGAGAGTTAGGCTATTTAATCTGTCTTCCATTTAGCAAAGGAAAAGCAAAATTTGCCCTATACTTTGAAAAAATATTGTGGTTAGGACTTTACTGTTATTTGCATATTTCAAATATGCCATAATGATTGTGTGGTAATTAAGAATTATTATGTATGTTGATGGAGTTGTGAACTGATCTAACCATTCTGGAGACCAATATGTTGCTATGCCCAAAGGGCTGTTAAACTGTGTATATACCCTTTGATCCAGCAGTGTCTCTGCTGGGTCTATATCCCAAAGAGATCATAAAAAATAGGGAAAGGACCCACATGTGCAAAAATGTTTGTAGCAGTCCTTTTTGTAGTGGCAAGAAAAACTAGAAACTGAGTGGATGCCCATCAATTGGAGATTGTCTGAATAAAAAAAAACTATTCATATTTGTATTCATATACGATATATGAATGTTTTAGAATATTATTATAATATAAGAAACAATCAGCAGGATGATTTCAGAAAGGCCTGGAGAGGCTTATGTGAACTGCTGCTAAGTGAAATGAGTAGAACCAAGAAAACATTGTACACAGCAACAAGATTATGCAATGATCAATTCTGATGGACATGGCTCTTTTCAACAGTGAGATGATTCAGACCAGTTCCAATGGTCTTGTGATGGAGAGAGCCATCTGTACCCAAAGAGAGGACTGTGGGAATCACAACACAGTATTTTCACTTTTTTGTTATTTGCTTACATTTTGTTTCCTTTCTCATTTTTCCCTTTTTGATCTGATGTGTGTGTGTGTGTGTGTGTGTGTGTACCATGATATTTGTGGAAATATGTATAGAAGAACTGCACATATTTAATTAACATATATTTGATTACTTGCCAATTAGGAAAGGGCATGGGGGAAAGAAGGGAAGAAAAAAATTTTGGAACATAAGGTTTTGCAAAGGTAAATGTTGGAAACTATGCATTTGTTTTGAAAATGAAAAGTTAATAAAAAGAAAAAAAAGAATTATAATGTAAGTTAATATGAATATGATTTTCTAAGACATATTTGACGATTTTTTTTTTTTTGCCATTTCATGTTTACATTTTAGAATGCCAGAATGCCAAAAACTTTCTTTTTTTTTAGTATATTCTGAAGTTAGAGCATATGGACTAATCCAACAACATTAAACTCACACTTAGATTGGTAATTATATGTAGAAAAGTTAATATATAGAAAGGTATAGAAAGCTGATAGTTGAAAGGCTGCCTGCCATTTCCAAAAAAGTCAAAGCATTGTGATATAGTAAAAAGAGTGAAAAATTAGCAAAGTACCTCTCATTTGGATTGTGATAGCCTCCATATAATTTTCAAAACACTTTTTTTGAAGTACAAATCTGAACATATCAGCCCAACTCCTGGTATAGAGATTCCGTTCCTCTTGTATCTTCTTAGCATTTAAAACCAGAAGATTAGCTCCTTTCTACCCCCTATTCTTTTTAAACATCATTTCCTTTTACTTTTTGATCCTCCCATATTGATCATGCTGATCTTTCACCATACTCAGTTTCCCATCTCCCTGCTTTTTTATGCTGACTAGTAGTGCTCCTCTTCCTCTTTACCTCTACCTTTTGAAATCCTTGGTTTCCTTCAAAATTCAGTACAAGTATAAACTTTTTCAGGAGATTTCCTGGTCTTCCCATCTGTGCTAGTGCCTTTTTGTACTAGTGAATTTCTGCTTTGTACATTTAGAAATATTTGTATATGAACATATCTCTCCCATTAGAATGTAAATTTCTTGAAGGCAAGAACTTTTTTTTTTTTACTTTTTTCTTTTTTCTTTCACTTTTTATCTTGGACTCCCCAGTTCCATATACCCTTAAATAATTAGCCCTTAAATACAAGTTTGTTTATTAATTGTCCAAAGAATGTTGAAGAACTAGGAGAGGTACTGAATATTATTCAAGAGATATCAACTGAGTATCAGTTGAAAGAATTGGGTTGTTTAGCCAAGGGTAAAGAAGACTTAGGAAGAACATAGTTTTAAATATTTGAAAGTTTTTCATGTTTAAGAAGAATTTTAACCTGAGGACAGATTTAAGTTTGAGGGAAAGAAAATTTCCAAATAGAGCTGTCCAAAATTAGAATGGAATGCCTGTGGATTTCTCTTCCACAGTATTCTTCAAATATATTTTGTAAAGGATGCTTTCAATCAATATGGATTGACCTATACCTTGAGCTCTTTTCCAGCTCTCTTATTCTCTGATTCCATGTCCATCATTTAGAGGGGAGAGAGAGAAAGAAAACACCATAAATACGCATTCTTTTTTGGTTCAAAGAAAAAAAGAATAGAGAAATAGATTTCTCATTTGGCAATGAGGATATTATCTTGAGCAGCATTTGACAGTGAAACCATTTTGCAAAGGGTTAAGAGAATGCATGAATAGAAAAATGGACAAAGCAGAGATCACTCATTAGGTAAGTCTGGTTTTGAAAGAAAGAGGGTTTGCTGAAAAAAAGATAGTAGGGTGAAGTGGTGACAAATAAGCTTAGAGAAAGTGATTATATAGAGGAAGGAAGAAAAGAAATATACAAATGAAGTATATGCTTCATTTGGTTGGTGATACTGTATGTTGCTATCAGCTTTCAGTTCTCATAGTGTATGTGTGTGTGTATGCATAGATTACTCTGGAAAGTCTTAGGATCCAATTCAGTGAAAAAAAATAATGAAATTCTCTTGATGGTTGTGCCCTTTAATCTTACATCAAATTTTAACTGTCTTTGATTTCTTTTAAATAATGCCTTTAATTTTCCCCATTATATGCAAAGATAGTTTTCAACACTCTTCTCCAGCAATCCAATATAGGTTAAACATGCAATTCTTCTAAACATTTCCACATTTCTCAAGCTGTGCAAGAAAAATCAGATCAAAAGGGGGAAAAACTTTGATAGTAATTTTGTGATATGAAAACTGTCATTTGTCATCATGAGTCTGGCAGAATTGTTCTTACCAGTGATCATTATTTACTTTCCTAAACACTATGTCCAGTTTAACCTTTCACATTTTAGATCCCTTCACCCCTGCCCATTTTCATTAGCTTTTGGAACTCTCTGATTTAATATATATCATCATACGATTGGATTCATATCCAGTGGCCATTTTCTTTGATAATTTTTTTAAGATGTCTTTCAGCACATTTTCCATATATATTGTTTCCAAATATTGTAATTTCTGATTTCTCAACATTTCTTGTATTCATTCACTCCTATAGCTGCCACTATCCTAGTTCAAGCTTATATTACCTCTCCCCTAGACTGTCACTCATTACCTCCAAATTGATTTTCCTGCCTCAAATCTCACCTCATTTCAATTCATTACACACACAACTGCCAAAGTACTTTCCCCGGAATTCAGGTTTGATCCTTTTTAGTCAGTTTCAGTGATTCCTTATCACTTAAAACAATTATAAATTGCTCTGGCCTTTGTAGCCCTTCATGTCTTGGCTAAATCCTTACTTTTCTAGCTTTATTATACATAAGTCCCCTTCTTGTACTCTATGAACTACCCAAATTCCATTCTTATTGTTCCTCTTTTATGACTCACTATTTCTTGTCTCCCTGCTTTTGCATTGCTATATATAGCTCTTAGAATTCTTGTTTTCAAAAAAAAAAAAGAATTCTTGTTTTCTTTCAAGGCCACCTTCTATATGAGTGTTTAAGTATATATGTCTTTTCTTCTCCAGTTGTTAACATCCTTTCTCTCCCCGCCCCTCCCATCCAGTTACTGTGATCTTTTGTTTATGTACCTACATATATATGCATCTTTCTATCATTTATCTGTCTATTGATGCTAGGCTATCTCCCTCAATGGAATGTAAGTTCCTCATGGATAGGAATTGTTAGAATTCTTTCTGTGTAGTCCCAGCATCCTGGGTTATTTTAGTATTTTTTGTGGTGATTATTTAAAATGTTAGGTGGCTAAGCACAGATGAAATTCATTTTTTGTGTATTAAATAAGTATAGACTAATATATCAGTCTATCTTTGTATTAATAAAAATTTTAAAGGCAAATTGTATGCCAAGAATTTTCAGTCTTTTTAGAGGCCGAGATAGTTGATAAAGGAAGATGCTGTTTATGAGCTAGTTCATGGATTCAGTTTTCATGGAAGAAAGGATTAACTTTATAGTATAGACAGAGTAGTATAATGGGAAGAGCAGTAGATTTGGAATCAGAAGATTTGGTCCAGCTTCTTGAAAACTGGCATCACAATTTTGCCTTTCTTTATGTTCACCTCATTTAGCACATTATCTGTCACATTCTAAGAATTTACCACCAAGCTCTCTGGAGCCTTCCTTTGCAGTATCTTCTCCCATTTACCCTGTCCTTTCCAGTCCTACTACTGCTTTTCAGATTCAAGTCTTGATAACTTCATTGATCACTAATATGCTGTTAATAGTCTTCTAACTTATCACTCTGACTTCTTTCTTTTTCCAGAAAAGTATTAATCAGTCTCCTCTACTAAAAAACAAAACAAAAGCAAAAATAAAATCTCTTTCATTTACTCAATATTGCATGTAACATAAAAATTTCATTTTAAATATCAAGACCTTCCACAGTTAACAAACTTTTAATTCCATTTGTCTACATAATACATTCTAGACTAGTGTATGCCTTCCCAATATTGCTTTTCTTTTCTCATATGTATTAGAATCAAGTAGGTAAGATGAGGTTGAGTGCTAGAGAAATAGATAGTGATGGTGGCCTGATATGGAAGAGAACCATACTGTCTTCCTTAAGCATTTGTGTCTAAACTTTTTTATTGTGGACTCTACTAGTAAAAAAAAAATTTTGCATACACATTCCCAATATATGTCTTTATTTATAAATTATTCCCAGGTGCTACTGTACTAATAATGATATATATTATAAATATATAAAAGTATGTGTATATTATAAATTTTAAGCATGATAGAAAATAAAAACAGATGGAAAATGAAAAGATATTTTATCCCAGATTTAAAAGGGGCCTAGCTGCTGAAGTTTATTGAATAGGGAAGCAGCATAGTTACACCTATTCTTTAAGAAAAGCATTTTGCAAAATGTGTGGTTAGATTGTACATGTGAGAAACTTGAAGATAGACTAAGTAAAAAGCTACTGCAATAGTTTAGGTGACAGGTAATAATGTCATGAACTAAAGTAGTGGTTTTGTGAATAGAAAAAAAAGATATGAGAGTTATTGTGGAGGTAGAGATGACAAAACTTGGCAACTGGATATATAAGTAGAAGGAAAGAAGGACACTAGAAAGTGTAGGACTCTATAGAAAGATGCAAGTTCAGAAGAAAGGTTTTTTTGAAGAAAAGTCATACAGTCACAATTCATGGTACTCTTTGGCATTCTGGTAAAATTGTATAGACCCTTCATAGAATGTTTTTAAATGCATAAAATAAAATAGAAGATTTCAAAGGAAATGAATTTTATTGAAATACAGTTATCAAAACTTTTCATAAGTTCACAGACCTCATACTTTGTATCATTGGTATATGATATAAGGGGGAAAATTATATAACAAGTTTAAAAACAAGGGGGAAAAGGAAGCAATAAACAAAACTCTAAAGGGAAAGAGGTAACAAACAGGAAAAGAGGAGGAAAGGGGTAAAGGGAAGAAAACCAGTGGAAACAGGGCCTCCTTAGAAAAGTTTAAAATAAAGTGTGAAATGTATTTCATTATATTATGTTTACAGAACAATAAAAAGCAGGGGAAAACTTGGAAAAACCCTCATTAGAGACTGAAAGAGGAAAATATAAATCTAACTCATTATTTTAACTGTGAATGACTTAAAGCAATCCAATAAAATGAAAAAGAATCTCAAGAAAAATAAAGTAAAAACAGTTTTCTTTGATCTATAATCATATATTATCACTTCTTTCTCTGGGGATGGATACCATTTTTTCATCATAAGTCCTTTAGCATTATTTTGGATCATTGTTTTGCTGAAAATAGCTGAGTCATTCACAACCCATCATCTTACAATATTACTGTTACTTTGTACACAATACATTTCACTTTGCATCAGCTCATGTAAAACTTTACAGGTTTTTCTGATTGTTCTACTCATTATTTTTGTTTTTATCATTTAATTTAAAACAATGCATTAATGAGAGAGCCGACTGCATCTAGAGAGAGGACTAGGGGGATTGAGTGTGGATCACAACATATATTTTCATCTTTTTGGGAGGTTGGTTGGTTGCTTTTTTTTTTTTTTCCTCATTTTTCCCTTTTTGATCTGATTTTTCTTGGGCAGCATGATAATTGTGTAAATACATATAGAAGAATTGCATATGTTTAGTATATATTGGAATTCTTGCTGTGTGAGGGAGGAGGAAGAAGAGAGAAAAAATTTGGGACACAAAAAGTTAAAAAAAAACCAACCCAATGCATTAATGTCTCATTTTCCCTATATTCCTTCCAACATTTGTCATTTTCTTTTTCTTCCTATTAGCCAATCTAATAGATATGAGGTATAGTATCTCAAATTATTTTAATTTACATTTCTCCAATCAATAGTGAGTTCTCTGAAGTACTTCATCTGAAAATTATTTATGTCTTTTGTTCATTTATCAGTTGGAGAATGGTTCTTGTTTTTCTAAATTTGACTCAGTTCTCTGTTTCAGAAATGAGGTCTTTATCATTTCCAAAATATATAGAGAACTGACTCAAATTTATAAGAAATCAAGCCATTCTCCAATTGATAAATGGTCAAAGGATATGAACAGACAATTCTCAGATGATGAAATTGAAACTATTACCACTCACATGAAAGAGTGTTCCAAATCACTATTAATCAGAGAAATGCAAATTAAGACAACTCTGAGATATCACTACACACCTGTCAGATTGGCTAAGATGACAGGAAAAAATAATGATGAATGTTGGAGGGGATGCGGGAAAACTGGGACACTGATGCATTGTTGATGGAGTTGTGAACGAACCCAACCATTCTGGAGAGCAATCTGGAATTATGCCCCAAAAGTTATCAAAATGTGCATACCCTTTGATCCAGCAGTGTTTCTATTGGGCTTATACCCCAAAGAGATACTAAAAAAGGGAAAGGGACCTGTATGTGCCAAAATGTTTGTAGCAGCCCTGTTTGTAGTGGCTAGAAACTGGAAAATGAATGGATGCCCATCAATTGGAGAATGGCTGGGTAAATTGTGGTATATGAATGTTATGGAATATTATTGCTCTGTAAGGAATGACCAGCAGGATGAATACAGAGAGGCTTGGAGAGACCTACATGGACTGATGCTAAGTGAGATGAGCAGAACCAGGAGATCATTATACACTTCAACAACAATACTGTATGAGGATGTATTCTGATGGAAGATGATTTCTATGACAAAGAGACCTAACCGAGTTTCAATGGATAAATAATGGACAGAAACAGCTACACCCAAAGAAGGAAACTGGGAAACGAATGTGAATTATTTGCATTTTTGATTTTCTTCCCGAGTTATTTTTACCTTCTGAATCCAATTCTCCCTGTGCATCAGGAGAATTGTTCGGTTCTGCAAATATGTATTGTATCTAGGATATACTGCAACATATTTAACATTTATAGGACTGCTTGCCATCTTGGGGGGGGGGTGGAGGGAGGGAGGGAGGGGAAAAAAATCGAAACATAAGCGAGTGCAAGGGATAATGTTGTAAAAAATTACCCTGGCATGGATTCTGTCAATACAAAGTTATTATTAAATTAAAAAAAAAATAAAAAAAAAGAAATGAGGCCTTTATTAGAGAAACTTGCTTCAAAATTTTTTGCACATTTATTATTGTGGACTGTATTTCCTTTCATCCTATTCCCTACCTCTATTTATTCTATCCTTTCTCTTCTTTCTCCTTTTAGAATTTTGCTCTGACTATAATTAGATTTCTATACCCTGTGAATTAGATTTCTGTAAATGTTAGTGATAGCAATAAGATGAAAAAGAAATTAAAGATGTATAAGTAAAAAAGAGATTAAAAACCATCTCTCTTTCCTGGTAATATGATGGAATACTTGAAAAATGACAGGGAATCAGCATACTGATGCAATTTTAACAGCTTCAGCAAGGTTTCAGGTTACAAAGTAAAGTTTCAACAGCATTTTTGTATAATAGTAACAAAACATAAAAAGCAGTAATAGAATGGGAAATTCTGTTCCACATAACTAACTACTAAATGCATAAAACATCTGGGAATGAGTCTCTCAAAGCACACAATACCTGTACAAGATCCAATTACAAAGTGTTCCTTAAATAATCAACTAATAATTAAATAGCTGAGGGAATATTTCATTGCTCACAGTTGCTATAATAAAATTCATAATTCTATCAAAATTACCCATTTACTTCCATGCCAATCAAATTGCAAGGGGATACTTTATAGAACTTAATCAAGTAATAACAAAATTCATTTGGAAAAACAAGATCTAGACCATTTATGGAAATGATAAAAAAAAAAAAAAACCAGGAATGAAGGCAGAATAATACTTTCTTCTATAAAGCAAGAGTCATCAAAACCATGTAGTATTCACTAAAGACTAGAGAAACAGACCAGATTAGAATAATAATAATAGAATAGGTGTGAAATTCAGAAACAGTAGAACTCAATAATCCCTTGTTTGAGAAAATAGAAAACATAAATTGCCCAGAGAAGAACTTCCTATTTAATTAAAAAAAAAAGCTGCTGAGAAAACTGGAAAGTAGTCTGGCAGAAGGTAGACTTTAAAGATCATCATCTTGAACTGTATTTCGCAATGCATTCTAATGTGAAAATATTTTTTTTCCAGCTACATGTAAAATCTGTTTTTAACATTTGATTTTTAAAATTTTGAGTTCAAAATTCTTTCCTTTCCCTCCCCTCTATGAGAAGGCAAGAATAATCTATTCAAAATATATGTTCATCATAATACATTCTAAATGGATAGGTCACCTTAGTGATCATATTGTAAAATAAATATATACATACGGATATATATATATATATATATACACATATGTATGTATATATATATATATATGTATATGTGTGTGTGTGAAAAATAACAAGAAATAAATTAAAGGGTTAACGAGCTAAAACCAGGGCCTTTTAGAAATTCTGTGGTGTTTTTATTATGGGCCAGGTCTACATTAGTTCATATTAAATGGATTTTTTGGGAAGAGTCAGGTTAAGCTTAAAAGTTGACATAATGGTCCCTAATATACATTTTTAAGCATGATAGAAAATAAAAACAGATGGAAAATTAAAAGATATTTTATCCCAGAGTTAAAAGGGGCCTAGCTGCTGAAGTTTATTGAATAGGGAAGCAGCATAGTCACACCTATTCTTTAAGAAAAGCATTTTGAAAAATGTGTGGTTAGATTGTATATGTGAGAAATTTGAGATACTAAGGGCCAGAAATTCTTTGTATCAAGGTCATTGAAATAATTAAATCCTTTTTGAGTAGGAGGTCTTGTCCAGCAAAGGGACCTTGGCTGTAGATGGAGTGCAGTGAGACAAGGCAAATTAGAAGTTCGTGATAGGAAAAAAAGTATCTAGTTATGTCTCAGAGTTGGAACATTGCTTTATTAGTGTCAAAAATATGACCATAGTGAGGAAAGAATAAGAAAGTCAATGAGGATCATAAAACTGGAATTATTTCTTTTCAGCAATGTTTGACATCACATACAATCTATATGATAACATATACATGTTTTCCCTGGAATTTTTTTCCCTTTCTTATTATTTCATATCGATAGTACATTTTGCCAAACACCCAGCATTAAATCTAGATAATTAGGACAAACTGACCTTTTAATTTTTCTGTCTTGTTCTGCTATTTGGATAATTTCTTGATTAAGGAAAATCAGTTGTACTGTGATATAAAAACTACAGTTTCAGAACTTAGCACATTTTGCAATGACAAGATATTATGCTTCTAATTAGAGCTTATTCTATTTTAAGAGCGTATTTCTAAAACTATTACCTTAGAATTTTTAAGTTTTTGTTTTTCTGAAAGTACCTACTCTTGACATAAAGATGATGAACTTTATAAAAGTTATTTTCTAATGTTTAATCTTAGTCTTGCTACATTGTTTAAACATTTCACTTTGATGCTGTTTGAGTGGTCTAGATTTCTGGTGGTCTAGAGATTAGTGGCTATACGAGTGTTATTAAGAATCCCCTTTAAATCAGCTTCAGGTTTTAGGAGTGAAAGAATTCACTCATTCCCAAATATTAATTGCAAAATCAAAGTTTATTGTTAAGTAGAAATCAGTTTACCAAGAGACTGACTTCTATAGTGGCAGATCTATGGAAGATGGAGTTTTGCATTGAGAATGCAGTTCTCAATGGACAGAAGGTCCTAGCAGTACAGGGAGCTACCAAGGTCCTTCTGCAAAGACTTTAGTCGATGGAAGCTTATTATATTGGGTGTCTTAGTTGGGGTTGGGACAGCTCAAGCAGATCAGAACCAGTGGGGGCTGGGGCAGCCCAAGCAAATCAGAGTTGGGGCTGGGGCAACCCAAGTTGGCTCAGACCCAGTGGAGGTTGGGATAGCCCGGATCTCCTATTGGAATTCAAAGGGATGCTTTTTGACCAAGATTTGTAATTGAATCAAAGGCTCTGGCATCCCGGAAAGATAACTTGTCTAGGGATGATATGCCTCAGCCAAGAGGGGCTAAGAATCTGAAAAGGGATTACATATCAATAGGAAATACAGTTTCTTAAAGGGACCACAACTTACTTCAACTTGAGAGCTTTCCTGAGAATGCATCAAACATCAACTATTTCAGACATTTGGAAAACCAGAAAAAGATTTTTTTTTCAACTGTTAAATTCAGCAAGTGTTTATAGCCCATATGATCATAGGAATAGAAAAAATAAGATCACTTTAAGGACAGATTTAGGAGAAAAGAATCCATAATGAAAATTTCAATAATAGAAGATAGTTACAAGGGGATATTTAAGTGTCAAATTCATGTCCCAAATCTTGAGGGATTTTGACTCAGAGGAAGAAAGATTTTCCTGACCTGGAGTATTCAAGGACGGATTCATAGAGGGGATGACATGGACAACAATTTGAAAAATGAATAGAAGGAAAGGAGCAGGGAAATAATATGAACAAAACCCACCACTATTTCTTCCTCTTTATTATTGTAAACAATGTGAATATGTTTGGGAAATAGTGAGAAGATTGACTTGACTAGGACAGTTCCTCTGCAGGGCATAGTTCTCCAGTGAACCATCATCAGTAAAACATGACCATTATATAATTGCACTGATTTGATAGCAAGTATAAATGGATACTGTAAAAGGAATTTTTGCACAGGTTGAAATAGATGGAAGCAGTAAGGTATAGAACCAGTGGGGGCTGGGGCAGCCCAGGAAAAGGCACTGCAAATACAGGGGGCATAATACATGTTAAAGATTATCAAGATGAGACATTTTTAAATTTAAAAATATGCCTGTTTTTTTCCTAATACAAACTTAGAAATCTATTTTAGATCAGGATAAGAAAGCCTCCTTAACCCTTTAAAGAAAATTTGTGAAAGTATTCTGATCCACACCCTCTTCCCTCTTTCCTATTTATTTCCCTATTAAAAGATGCTCTTAGGACATTATTTTAGTTTTTGGCCCACCTGTTTAAAAATCTAATTTTTCTTTCTTTAACAATCCATTCACTCTTTTTTGCTTTATGAAAGGCCTAACTACTGTTTTTGAGGTACAAAGTTTAGGGAGAAACTGTTCTCCTTGAGGATAAAATTAGAGCAGTTACTATATTAGACATGGGATCTTTCGTTGATCCTATAAAGAGCATTATCTTCTTTCCCTGGCTGAATTAAAGTAACAATCAAATTAAGAGAAGAAAGAAGTTTGATTATTTAATGCAAGTTTCTCCAATTCATCTTGTTAGAAAGCCTCAGGAATCATTGGATTCTCTGAGACATGAGTGCCAAATGTGACGACACTAGCACCCAGGATACCTTAGAATCAGCCAGAGTCACGATAAGCAAAAGTCCTAGTCTTTATTCTTGGTCTTTAGGGGTAGAAGTGAAGGGGATGGAAGCAGAATTTCCGCAACCTCCTTCTTCCTCATCTACCGCCAAAGTGACCCTGGCTAGTCTTACTCCACCCCCTAGTCCCTCCTACAATCCTCTGTATACACCAATCATTGAGCCAGCACAGGATTGTAGGAAGGGCCATTTTCCAAGAATATGCCCATAGAGTATTGTCCAATTGGTAATTAGCCTCAAGTGCTCCATACAAGAAAGGAGAATCCTTAAAGGGGAAGAGTCAGAAGAGGGATTGAATGAGGCCTTAGGCAAATGATTTGCCAGGGGTGCTCCAACATTTTATAAGTGATCTTTGAAGAAATAAACTGTTAACTGAACTGTACCTTAAACTTTGACCTCTTGCCCATTCTTCACAGAAATTTTCTATGTTTAGGAATGTTATAACTTCAAAATGGCCTATATTATAGAAATTTTGAAGGACATGAGGACTCAGCCAATTTGGATTTTTCTCTAAGCAGAACTATTTTAGAATTGTTTCTGGCAGGCGTAAAATTCAGAGTACAGAATTTTTGTCGATGGGTTATATGATTTTATTAAATTGATATTTCCTATAAGATCTAGAAATTATTCTGAAGAGTATTGATGAAATTTCAGATAGTTTTATTGATGTTGCAAATAAGTTTGTCACTTTTTTAGTGAGGATCTGACTTAAAACATGTAAAGTAGAAATAATGATATGAATGAGAACAAAACATTAATGCTGAATACCTAGAAATAAATTATTATTAACATGTTAAATAAAATTATATTAAATATTATTAAAATATAAAATATGGGGAAAATTTAATTATCCCATTTTTAAAAATTTATACAGTAAAAAAGAATGCTTAGCCCAGAAGAAAAAGAAAAAGTAACTTTTGAGAAGAAAGTATTTGATAAATATTTAAGACAAAATCCTGCCATTTAGAATATGCCAACAGAGGGTTCTAAGAAGCATGGGAAGAATTACCTGAATGGATACAATGAAACAACCACAACCAGGAAAATGACAATATAAACAAATGACTACAACAATGGAAATAGAAAGAGTTTGGGGGGAGACCAAAAAACAAAAAAAACAAGTCTACTGGGCAATTATAATGATCAAGCTGGGCCCAGAGGGGAGTTGAGAAGATTCCTCTCTCCTGAGCTTATAAAGGTGGGAAATGGGATCTAAATGTGTGGAATATTGAATCTACTGTCAGGTATAATTAATGTTTGATCTTCCTTAACTTAATATTTTTTTTAAAAAATTTGTTTTCAGGGAGGCATAGATTAAAAAGGGAGAAGAGATATATAAGGAAATAAAGGTGATATAAAGACAAAAGAGATTAATAAAAATATGATTAAAATCATTAGTTGAGAAGTTATACTTAAATACTTAATATTCTCTGTATGACATTCAAATACTTATGTCATCATCCATATAAAAGAAATCTCTTATTTTAAAATTTAATTTTATGATCTTACATCAGAATTTAAATATTTAGTACTGATTGTTTTTTTCTTTCTTTTGCAGCACCAGTTATTAACAGATACTGTAGAAGAGTATCAGGTATGTGTATACCTCTTCTCCACATCTTCAGTGTAGTCCCCAAGTTTTCTTTTAAATGTATACTTGCAGATATTATTCATATTGTTTCCTTTAATAGTTTGTTGAACAGTTTGCTAACTTTTTCATATGGCATTGTTACAGATAATATGAATTTTTGCATTTTTGTTTTTAATTTTCACAGGTCTAGTTAAGGAAATAGGTGAGGATAAAGAGAGGATGGCACTGGAAACAGTATTCCAGTGGGCAGAAGCTCCTTGGGGTGCCAAGCATGCTATTGGCATGTTTGGAACCTCTGCAAAGAGAGATTTAGCTAAAGGGGGCCCGTGAGTAGAATCCCAAGTTGGCTCAGATCCGATGAGGGCTGGGACAAGCCCCTCATCGCCTACTAGAATTCAAAGGGGCACTTTTGACCAGGATTTGTGAATGAAAGGTCCTAGCTTCTTGAATTGATAATGCATCAGCCAGGAGGGGCTGATCTGAATCTGAATTTGTGATTTGAATCACAAATCAGTTTCTTAAAGGGACCACAACCCACTTCCCTTAGCTTCTGCTATTAGTAGAATAAGAAATTCCTTCTCATGACTCTATACATTTTCTTTGACTAATGCCCATGCCTAGATGTTCTGCCTCCTCATCTTTGTTCCCTGTCTTCTTTGGCATTCTTCAAGTCCCAACTAAAATCCCAGTTTTTTTAGGAAAGTTTTTCTAAGATGAATATAAACTGCTTGCATTTTTGTTTTTCTTCCTGGGTTATTTATACCTTCTGAATTCAATTCTCCCTGTGCAACAAGAAAACTGTTCGGTTCTGCACACATATATTGTATCTAGGATATACTGTAACCTATTCAACATGTAAAGGTCTGCTTGCCATCTGGGGGAGGGGGTGGAGGAAGGAAGGGGAAAAATCGGAACAGAATTGAGTGCAAGGGGTAATGCTGTAAAAAATTACCCTGGCATGGGTTCTATCAATAAAAAGTTATTATTTTTTTTTTTTTAAAGAAAGTTTTTCTAGTTGTTCAGTCTTTTTTTTTTCCAGTCATTTCTAATTCTTCATGATTCCATTTGGGTTTTTCTTGGCAAAGATACTGGAATGGTTTGCCATTTCCTTCTCCAGCTCATTTTTTTTTTTTTTTTAAATTCATTCTTTACTCATTCTTCTTTTCCAGTAAGGAAGAATATTATAATAACATTTTTTTTCCTCATTCTTTTCCCCCTTCTCTATCAAGTATGTGCTGAATCTTTCAATCCTGATGAAGAAGATGATACAGATACAAAGGTAAAGAAATACAAATTCCCTTTAGCTATGTGTGTTGTTTGGTAAGGTTGGTTATTGGTAGATTTTTTTTTTTAAACAATGTGTTTCTAATTTAAAGAAAAGTTTAAATAGTCTGTGATATACACATTGACATTAATAGCTTTTGAAAGATCTCTGAAATGTTTCAATGTTTAAAATTTCATTTATTGTTCAAAAATAGTGAAATATCCATTTTTGTAAAATGCATTGCCAAATTCATGATAAGTTTTTTACAAAAGAGATTTACGGGACATTTGATAAGATGAGACAAAACCAATTTGAGGTACTTGTCTGATGTAGGTTTTATGTTCTTTGTTATTAGATCAGTTGATGTACTCTGTTTTTCCTTTGTAGATAAACTTAGATTAATAGGTAGGTAGATATAACTTCTGATCTATGACTAACTACTATTGATTGATTTGACTGAAGCAATGAATAGATTTAGTGTCTCTTTTTTCCTCCACTTTTAAAGGGAAAGAAATATATCATAATTTTCTTGATCTAACAATGTAATCTTTCACTCTCTAGAAAAAGAAAATGAGTTTTTATTGTATTTATTTTGTAGGTGGTTCATCCCAAGTCTGATGAACAAAGATCCAGACTTCAGGAAGCTTGCAAAGATATTCTTCTCTTCAAAAATCTCGATCAGGTAACAGCAATATCAAAAGCATTTGTGTGATAGTTCTCAATCAGTTTCTTTGCTATTTATTATCTAAAATAAAAAAGTAGAAAAATAGGTAAATAAATAAAATGAAAGAAATGAGAGAGTTAAGTAAATTTAAAACGCTTGGAATAGGTTAAATAAACAAAAGTGATAAGAATAGATAAGCATCAAATTAGTTATTATTAATCAAAATTAATCAGAGACACAGTGATTTCTCAGTAAAGAAAAGGGATTAAAAAATAAAAGCCACAGGGAGCAGCTAGGTGGCGCAGTGGATCAGCCCTAAATTCAGAAGGATATAAGTTCAAATCTGGCCTCAGGCACTTAACACTTCCTAGCTGTGTGACCCTGGGCAAGTCACTTAACCCCAACTGCCTCAGCAAAAATAAATAAATAAAAAATAAAAGCAGCAAATGACTTATCAAAAACGTAATAAAATTGTGACTTTAAATGTGAATGGATTAAGTAATCTACTAAAATGAAAGAAACATTGGGCCCCCAAATTTTCTATATACAAGAAACAAAGTTTAAAAGAGAGAATAAAAAATGATAATAATAGGGATGAAAATTGGACTTTTGGTTTCTACTAATACTATTTGGAAACTTCTGAGTAATGAAATGACCTCTCTCAATGTGTACTTCTCTACAACTTGTAGTCTTAGAGTGTTCATTAGAACAATGGGATCTCATTCAAATAGAAATAGGACCACTAAATCATATGTAAGAATCGCTGGGAGTATAATTTATGTTCTATTGTATTGTTATTTTTTTCCAGTTGCATTTTAATTTGCTTCAGGACCTACTGCATGTCAAAGATCAAGTTTTGAACCCAGATCTTCCTGGCTTCAAGCCTGGCTCTTCTCTCCCTCTTTTTTATTTCCCTCTGCCTTTCTAATGATAATACTGTTTCAGAAATCACTTGCAGATTCACTTGATCTGTGGTTTTTAGGCATTCCAACAGCTGATTGTAGTGTACTGCCAATTTATGGAATACAAAAAGCCTCAGATTTCTCTTAGATAATAGTAAAGCAGATAGTTTAGAATCTACTATAAAATGGCAACAAACCAAAGGAGGATTAGCACAACCATTGGAGATAACTTAAGATAGCTCCTGAGGAGTACAACTTATCTCTCCTTCTCTGTCCTTTTCCTCATCAACAAAATGTCATCTTTGTTCTTTGTTTGTGCTATAGGAACAGTTGTCTGAGGTCCTTGATGCCATGTTTGAGAGGACTGTGGTGTCTGAAGAACATGTCATTGACCAGGGGGATGATGGTGATAACTTTTATGTCATCGAACGGTAGGAAACTGAACCTTGAAGGATGTATAGTCAATTTATTGCATCAGTAATATAAATAAGACGCCTGATTCAAAGTCCTTAAGTGATTGTGACTATGGAACACTTCCCTAAGATAACCTTCAACAGAATATGCTATGCATCTCTTCAGGGAAATCCTGGATTCCAAGGGATCAAAAACTTTATTCTTTTCCCACAAAGAATGTGGGATGCCTCCTCATCCCTTGATGATAGCCTGCCTCAATTGTCCTTTGTTGGGTTTTTTTTTTCTTTCATAGTAAACCATTTAGAATCTCAGATCCCCTTTATTTAACAGAGAGATTAGGTAAATGCAAGCCATGTACATATGTCAGCTATAGGTATTCTCTTGTGTCTTACAATGATCTAGTATAGGTATAGTCTTAAAGATGACATTTGCTATTCTACCATTTTTTAGAAACCAATGTTGGGTAGACTGACCTTTGTTGAAGACATTAGAAACTCTTTGGTAGTTCCAGCTGTGACCCCTTAATTCTAAGTCAGAACTGTGTTTTCTGTAGTGATCTGAAACCCACCTTCTCCATCCAGCTAACTTACCTAAGTTTATGGATTCTAGAACCTTCAGAACTTAAATTATATAAATTATATCCAGCTCCATTTCCTCTAAACCCAGCTCAAGTTCAATAAGACGATTTTCCTTTGTCTCTAGACATGACTCCCAAATTATTTCAAGTTCTGTTTTCATCATCATCACAAAAATTCATCTTAATGAAACATTGATTTTTATCACCTTAAGGAATGCATAGAAAGATTAATATTCTTTTATCAAAACACTTGATAAACAAGTTAAAAACTTGAAAAATACTTTTGGATAGACATCACTTCATTGAACAATAGCAGAATCCAATAAAAACTACATACCATTGGACTTATCTAAAATAGCTTAAATTGATTTACTAGGAAATGGTGATAATCCAGGAATGGAATCAAAAAGTCAGCCGGGCAGTATCTATATGAACTCAGTAAACAATATGTTGTCCAAGAAGCATCAAAGAAGTAGCTAAGTAATATAAATTTATTTATGAAAGCAGATAGGTTTATGATGTCAATTCAGAACCTGGTCATTATCACTAGAAATTATGAAAAGTTATCTTTGAAAGTTTAGAATTAATTATCAGTGAAGGTTATACAAGAATATGGCCAATGTTGTACAACACAGTTCTGCAGTCTACAAAATAAAATGCATTCAGAATAAAAGACATGCCCTGGTGACTAGAATTATACATCAGAAATTTACTGTCTTTCATGGGCTGACTGACATATGACAGATTTTTTTTTGTTTTTTGGGGTTTTTTGGCAGAGGCAATTGGGGTTAAGTGACTTGCCCAGAGTCACATAGTTAGGAAGTGTTAAGTGTCTGAGATGAGATTTGAACTCAGGTCCACCTGACTTCAAGGTTGGTGCTCTATGCACTGCACCACCTAGCTGCCTCCGAGGATACTTTATATGAGCATCTAGAAGATGAACATATATCCTATTTTTTTTTTTTTTATTATACATCACCAACACAATATAGTCAGGAGCAGTTGCCATAAAATATATCGTAACTTAGATATAGTTTTGTTTAGCTATAAATTCATCATCACTTCTGAATAGAATAGATTAGTGATTATATCATTCAAACCAAAGAGAGAATTATACTAAAACGTCATATTAGTCATTTGATGTGTATGAATGACATTTATATAATTTTATTGCAAGGACATTAGTCTATTACTTCATCTTATGAAAACTTTTTTCAACAATGTAAAAATGTTCCTTCTCTAAGTATAAATTTCTTCATATGCACCAAGGAAGACAAAAAGCTAATTGTTTTAAGCCTGAATCTAGAAACCATATTAAACCAAAGGATGAAGAGATGATGCTTGTAAATATCTTGATCCTATTCTCGACGTACTACAATTGGACCTAGGCTGTCAAGGATAAGGCTTCACTATATCAAGAGACTGAAGGCTCTCTGAAGTCAAAATTGTTCTTAATGGAAAGACCATATTTAGAGCCATTAATACTTTTTCCCCCCCTTAGTAGTATTTATTTTTCCAACTACACATAGTTTCCAACATTCTTTTTTGTAAGATTTTATGTTCCAAATTTTTCCCCTTATCTCCCTTCTCCCCAGTACAGCAGGTAATCTGATACAGGTTAAACACTTAAAATCCTTTTAAACATATTTCCATGTTTGTCATATTGTACAAGTAAAATCAGACCAAAAGGGAAAATGTCCCAAAACAGAAAAAGCAAACAAACAAAGATAAAAACATTATTCTTCAATCCACATTCAGTTTCCATAGTTCTCTCTCTGGAGGAGAATGGTATTTTCCATCCCAAGTCTATTGGAATTTTCTTGAATCATGCATTGCTGAGAAGCGCCAAGTCTATCTTAGTTGATCATCATATAATCTTACTGTTGCTGTGTACAGTGTTCTTTTGGTTCTGCTCACTTCACTCATTATCAGTTCATAAAAGTCTTTCCAGGTTTTTCTGAAATCAACCCACTCGTTATTTCTTAGAGAACAGTAATATTCTATTACTACATTCATATACCATAACTTATTCAGCTACTCCCCAACTGATGGGTATCCACTCATTTTTCAGTTCCTTACCACTTCAAAAAGAGTGGCTACAAATATTTTTTGCACATGTGGGTTCTTCTCCCTCTTTTTTTTAGATTTTTTTTCCACATTCATATTTTATTTGATTTTTCAAGATAGTTTTTATTTTTCAAAATATATACAAAGATAATTTTCAACATTTACCCTTGCAAAACACCATCTGTTCCACATTTTTCTCCCTCCCCTAGACAACAAATAAATAAGTTAAACATGTGTAATTCTTCTAAACATATTTCCATATACATCATGCTGTACTAGAAAAATCAGATCAAGAGAGCAAAAAAAATGAGAAAATAAAAACAAGCAAACCAACAACAACAAAGATGAAAATATTATGCTGTGATCTATATTCAGTCTGCATAGTTCTCTCTCTGGGTTGCATCACAAGTCTATTGGAATATTACATTACATTCATATCCCGTAACTTATTCAGCCATTCCTCAACTAATGGGCATATTCTCAGTTTTCAATTCCTTACAACTACAAAAAGTGCTGATAAATATATTTTTGGGCATGCAGATTGTTTTCTCTCTTTTATGATATAAGGCCCATTAGAGACCCTGTTGAATCAAAGGATGTGCACAGTTCTATAGTCCTTTGAGTTCCAAATTATTCTTCAAAATGCTTGGATCATTTCACAGCTCAACCAACAGTATGTTAGTGTCCCAGTTTTCTCACATCCCTTCCAACATTTATCATTATCTTTTCCTGTCATCTTAACCAATCTGAGAGGTGTGAAATGATATCTCAGGAGTTGCCTTAATTTGCATGTCTCTAATCAATAGTGATTTAGAGTATTTTTTCATAAGTATAAATGGCTTTAATTTCTTCATCTAAAAATTGTTCATATCCTTTGGCCATTTATCAATTGAGGAATGACTTGTATTCTTATAAATTTGAGTCTGTTCTTTATATATTTTAGAAATGAGATCTTTATCAGAAACACTAGCTGTAAAAATTATTTCCCTGCTTTTGAGTAATTAACACGCAATGAAAATCAATATTTTTTGACTTTGTAAAATGGATGATAATTCTTGAAGGTGTCCACGTAGAAATCTGTATGATATTAACAGAAAAATGCTCATTAACCTAAGACAGCTATAGAGGTATTAACAACCAAAAAGAGGAAGAAATTTGAAAGGTGTGATAAAAGCATACTATAAACAGGTTTGAAATTTTATTCAGATACTTTTGGAACATATATGCATCATGAAACAATAGTAAAGACATGTACTATGACATTTGTCGAATATAACCAAAATTGTTGATCTTCAGAACCTATAAAATTACTACTATCCAAGAGTATAGTAATAATGTACTCAAAGGGCAATATTACATATGAATTTAACCAGAAAGCAGCATTTTAATGGCTGAGATATGCAGATTTATTTATAGAGGTAGAGGAATTTATGATAAGAATTCGGGATTACATCATTGCCACCAGGAATTACAAAAAGGTTTGCCTTCACAGACTCATTCACAGACTTTATTCTTTGAAGCAGCTTATTCAGTAAAATGATAGAAACTGCCTAACATATTACTGCAGGTCACAAAATAGAATATATACTGGAAAGACACAGGTGTCCAGACTCAGAAATTAGATACCAGATGTTAAACACATGCAGTGTTTGCCCACATCAGATGAAAACTTATAAGGTTTGAAAACCTTACAAAAAACTTAAAATTTGTGAAAATAGGATGTTGTACATGCTGTTCCTTTCATCCTGTCTTTTTCTAGAGATGTCCAATTTTTTGTGAGTCTATAGAAGATTAACTTGTTTTTCAGTTCTCTTATGTTTAATTTTTAAAATAAATAATTTTATCCACTTGAGGAACAGTCAACAGAAAATTCATGCATATACATATATGTTTGTATGTACATAATAATAAAATGGCTAAGAAGTGATTCTTATTTGCTTTCTATGGGTAAAATCCACCTGAACCCAGCCAATTAAATATTGACAAAGAAGCATCTCACAACTGACTGAATTATGTGAATTTGTTTTTAGAAACTGAATAGATGATGTTGACAATTCTGAATTGCATTTTTGTCACCAAAAGTTACAGAAGGGATAACCTTAAGGAGCCTGAATATTTAATGGTCAATGTTGATTATACAAGGAATAGTAATACCTAAACAGCATATTACTTGCAAGTTGTAAAATATAACACATGCTAAATAAGAAAAAATGATCTGGTTTCTAGAATTATACATCAAAAGCTCTCTATTTTCCATGGTCTGAAAGATGATAAATCTAATATACTACATATACAAACCTCAAAGAATCTTATAGTACTCAACCACTAAACTTTATTGAAATTGGACTATTATCACAGATCAGATTTGCCTAATATTAATGTAGTATAATATTGAGTCACAAAAATTTCAACATCTTAAATAATTGTCACCATATCAAATACTTATAATCTCTAAAGGTATATGGAATGAAATACTTTCAAAATAAAGATCCTAAAACAAAGAAAATCAAAGATATGTGAGAAGAGGATAAGGTATATACAACATCTTGGACAACATCATACATCTTGTCATATCTGCTACAAGATTTCTACTAAGGATGTTTTCAGCAATCCTATAGAAGAAGAATGTGTCCCTGTGTACTTTTTTTCACCTGCAAATAGTTTTTATTTGTAAAAATCCATAGAACTAAAAAAAAAAATCAGGTATATGTAAAGACATACCTAGATAGCAATTTGTTCTAGGAGCATTTCTGTATGAAATATGTTGAAAGAGATGAGACAGTAATGAGATAACAATTCACATTTGTAAAGTGCTTTTGGCTTTGCAAAACATTTTATATACATGTTCTCATTCAGTTCTTATAACCTTGTGAAACAAGTGAGGTATTATTTTGTCTATTTTACAGAGAAACAAATTGAATTTCAGAGAGATTAAATGATTTGCCTATCATAATACAACTAATATGTTTCAGAGATAGTATCTATCATTTGATTATTCTCGATAGCTAGAGATTTTGCTTTTAATTCAGTTGATTTCTTTTCCTTTTAAGCCTTTTTAACATTTAAGATCTTTTAACTTCTCATTCCCAGTTCCTGCCATCCCTTAGATATTTCCTTTCAGTCACATTCCTTATCCTTCAGTTCCCTTATGGCCAAAACTTACATTTTGGAACCTATTATATCTTTAAAATTAGTTGGCTATAGTAGGTAGGGATATAATTATCTCATACTAATCAGAAAATAGAGTTAATCATTACAAATAGTAATAGTAATTAACTAGTATGTAGAAGAGATTTTTCATTTTGTTTAGGTACGTGTATTTTGATGTGAATGCTTTAGTTACTTTAATTGTGGTTTTTTAATGTTCTAAGACAGTTTTCCCTATTCTTTAACTATGTAATTTTACCCAAATAGTAATGGGTTTTAGAGAATTTTTGGTTAGGAATTCATAAATTCCTTTAAAAAAAAAATACCTCCTCTATAAAACTTCCCATCCTCAGCTGTTTCATCTCACATTGTTGTTGTTTTTTTGCCTTTTCTCAACAAGACTATAAGGATAAGAGAACTAGTCTTGAAGCCTGGACAACCCAAGTTCAAGGCCAATCTCTGAGACATACTGCCTGTGGGACCCTGGGCAAGTGACCTAACCTCGCAGTACCCTAGGTGACTCTCTCAGTCTATCAGTTGCAGAGATGGGACCTACTTGCTTTGGTGTAAAGTTCCTTCATCAATGAAATCATAAGTATGTTCCTATTCTTTATATTTGCTGCTCCTACCACCAGCCTGAATACTCATTAAATACATTATAAATATATTATGTCCTTTTATATGATAATGATAGTTAACCTTCAAAAAAATTCAACTTCAAATAATCATTTTGTAAGTAAATAAATACCCATTTAAATCCTGTGAAACTTGGATCTTTGTGCTAGACAAAGAAATTATGCATATTTTTCAAACAGAGGCATATTTCCTACATTGATAAACATAGTCACTTGGAAAACAGAAGTTTCAAGTCATGAGTTAGGAATAGCAATGATCTCCCAACAGGCCAAACAAAACAAAATTATTTATAATTTTTGGAAAACAAAATGAAAGGATGGGAAAGTACAATAGAGAGAAGACAGCATAGAAAGTTTGCAAGATTAATAAATCTATAAGAATTACTCATGAAATTAATAGATACATTCAAAAGTAAACCATTGAGACTTATAAGCTTGATGGTGGCCTACAAAATATTGAGAGAATGATAAAATATCAATAGGTAATGTATTATAAAAAATTGCCCAAGCAAATAGCTGCAGTTCTTTCTTTGTTCTGTGCAGAAAATAAGAACTTTCTGAGAATCCTTCAAAACCTTTATAACTATGAGCTTTCTGAGCCATCTTTTACATATTAGTTATTTGCTTCTCTGTGCATGAGATGTAACCTGAGTTACTTGATGAAGCTGTTTTTGGAATAAACACAACTTGAGTTGAATAAATGAGGTTCTTTTAAATTTAAACTCCTTAGGTTTTAAGTGTTTTTATTCCTAGTCTATAAACCTAGAGAGTACTGCAATAAAATAAGGTACAACTTTAGAAGAAATAATCATATCTTGTTCTTATCAAGTAGGAGAAAGGAAGATTTAAGAAGTTGGATTGATGCCTCCTCTTTGATATCTTGCTTTAAGTTGCCTTAGCCGTATGGCCCCAGAAGAAATGAGACAACCTATACCCTGAATAAAATGAATGTCATTCTTTTTAGTATGTTTTCATAATTATTCCTCAGAAAATTATTTCACCTAAATTACATCCTTTATTTTGTTCATAGAAGGGGGTTATTGGCTGCATGAATGCATACCATTTAAGCATGTACTTGAATTTTAAGACACTGAGTTATTTGTCCCAGGAGACTAGATTATTTCTCGACCCTTCCCTATCCTAAACCTACCTTTTGCTTCCAGGGCACTGGCTTTTCCCAGTTCATAAACATCATAAAATGTTAAAGCTGGAAGGAGCATAGAGGACTTCTAGTGCATTTTACAAGAGGACTTCATTTTACAAGAGAAATTTCAAGATTAGAGAACCAAAATAACTTTGTGTGATTGGCCACACCATCAGAGAACTTCAGAATCCCAGTGACTATCTAGTCCAACCATTCCCTGAAAAAAGTTCCCTATTACACAGAAATGGTCATCCAGCTTTTGCATACATAGGGGAAAACCCACTATCTTCACTTTTGGATACCTCTAATCATTTGAAAGTGGTTTTGTTTTTGTTTTTTCCCTTCTATTGAGACTAATTTTGCCTTTTTTCAAGTTCTGTCCATTAGTTCTGGTTTTACTCTCTGGGATCAAATAGAACAAACACCTCTTCCCATGTAACAGCCTTGAAAGTATTTGAAGGTAGCTCTTGTGTCTCTCCTGGGGCTTTGCACCTGATTGGCCTGTGGCATGGACTCTATAGACTTTACCTTTTTGGTTTGCCTCCCAGGTTATCAATACCCTTCCTAAAGGGCAGTGCCCAAAATTGAACACACTACTCCATGTATTATTTGGTCAAAGTATAGCAAGCCTTTCATTTCCTAGTGGAAGATTGCATGCATCTCTTAAGAAACTCAAGAATTCATTAGATTTTTTGATTGTTGTTTTTACCATATCAGACTGTTGATTCATTGAATTTGAAGGCCACTGCAAATTTAGATCTTTTTCAGATAAACTACTTCCTAATCTTCTTCTTGTAAAGCCAGTTTCTTCACTATTTGAAAATGTTACATTTCTCTCTTTAATTTCATCTTAATAGACTCAGTGCACTGCTATATAGTCTTTCAAGATCTTTTTGGAACCAGCCCCATCACTGTGCGGACCAATGATTTTTAGGCCCATTTATTCAACCTATTACTAAACAGATAGGTGGATTGATGAATGAGGCATTTATTATGCACTTCCTGTGTGTCAGGCATTGTACGTTTGTATCCCTAGAGATACAATCACAAGAAGACAAGATAGTTTTTAATATAAAGGAGCTTACATTCTACTATGGGAAGAAAAAACATAAAAAGGAGCTGGAAATTGGAGTGGGGAAGAAGTATCTGCATGAGGGGGTGAGTAACCAGTAGACATGTGTACCATTTACTTTGGGATTTGGAACATCTTTGTGTGTGTGGATATATATACATCCATATAGACTTCCCTTTGGGTAAACTGGAAATAAAAAATGAGCAGTTAAATGGACTTTCTCTGGATAAGACAGAGTTGGGCAAAGGATTTCCTAAACACTGAGTCATCCTGAAGGTAGAGCTGTCTCTAGGATGGCAGGTAACAGACCTATATGTGATGGTGGGAGTGGAGCAGGCCAGAGAGTAAGCCAGAAGTAGAGAGTACCTACTTAGTCAAAGTGCAGGGAGGGTGCGCATTTATTCCATGACTGGGAAGATAAGAAATTTAGATAAGACTTGATTCTTGTTTTCAGGAAGTTTATTACCATAGGAAATTAGTAAGTAGAAACAGATCTCAAATCTGGGTCCCTTGACTTCCACTCTAGGAATTCTTAGGTTCTTTGCTTTCCTAAATTACAACTGATCATTCAGATCCCATCATACTTTGAGTATAGTGAAAATATTTTCCTCTTAGATGCATCATTATATATTTCTATGAAATTTTACTGGCACTGTTCGGTTCTGCACACGTATATTGTATCCAGGATATACTGTAACCTATTCAACATGTAAAGGACTGCTTGCCATCTGGGGGAGAGGGTGGAGGGAGGGAGGAGAAAAATCAGAACAGAAATGAATGCAAGGGATAATATTGTAAAAAATTACCCTGGCATGAGTTCTATCAATAAAAAGTTATTTAAAAAAAAAAGAAAAGAAAAGAAAAGAAATTTTGCTGGTTTCCAGCCTAGCCTTAGTGTTTCCTTTCCAGAGAAAAAAAGATCTTCAGTAAAACTAAAGATACTTCTGTGTACCTACCTCTTCCTAGAATCCCTTTCATATTATTAAAAATATAAAGTTAAATTTGTTCTAGCGCCAGTTCCTTGAGAATCTCACTATTTCTACTTTATCCAGAGAAGTATCTGAGTATTGTTTTTCTTTTTTCCTTGTCTCTAAACTCTGTTTATGTTAAAACAATCCTGTAGTTACTTTAAAAAAAAAAAAAGCAACAACACATTAGGTATATCATTGTCCAAAGTCTTAAATAACTTATTTTCCTGATTTTCCTTTATCTACATATGTAATTTATTCCCTTTAAACACTTCAATGAATTAGTAAAACAATTTCTCTGTATAAAAACTATATTTCCTTTCTCTAGAAAAGGATTTCTTCAACTTTTTCCACTTATGACCCCCTTTCACCCAAGAAATGTTTACACAACCCCAGATACATAGGCATATAAAATAGGTATACAAATCAAACATTTATTGATAGTAAATCATAAATAAATTTATTTTAAAACAAATTGTGTGTGTGTGTGTGTGTGTGTGTGTGTGTGTGTGTGTGTGTGATTTTAATTTTACCAGTTAGTAAAGATGAAAGTAAATTTGCATACCAAAGAATTAACTCTTGGTGGAATTTTTGGTATTGCAGGACATAGAGCATCTTCTGAGTGCTTAGAGTTGATATTTTGATTTTTATAATCATCAATACTAAGAACACTTTGCATAAATATGTAGTACAAAATAGCAGAAGTCTGTTTAGGGCCATTTCATAATTGTTGGATATTCTGTCCTCTTCCCAAGCCAAAATGAATTTAATGTTTGTTTGTTTGTTTTTTAAGGAAACTCAAACTTTAAATCTGTGTCACTTGATGTATTTAATGACCACGTATTTAAAATCAGCCGGAATCAGGAATTCAGGTTAAGGGAAAAATCTTCAATCTTTATTGAAGTAAAGAGATGAATAAGGATTGCTATAGCAATATGGGCAGCTGTGACAGGAAGCCAGCTAACAGAGGGAGATCTGAGCTGAGAAAATCGTAGCAATGGCAATGCAATCAGTCTCTCCTTCCCCTTCCTTTTCCACTCCCCTGACTCCACCCACCAAAATCGTCATTTCCTATACAACACATCAGGACTTGCACAAAGAGTGGGTGGGGGCCATTCTTTCTCCAACCATATATATTAATAGAGTATGGTCCAGTTACTATTTAGCCTCATGTTCTTGGGACCTCAGTGCATCAACTTGAGCCTCAACCCATTACAACTTGATAACTCAGCAAATGCTTTTTGAACTTGTAATGATGACTGACATTTTTTATTGCAGTTAAGCATGATTTACTGACCCAGCTTAGTTTTTTAGAATCAAAATTTTAAGGGAGGTCTTTCTGAAACTGTATCTCCAGGCACTTCAGATGATCAGGTATAACTTTTACAATTAAATTTTTAGGAAGATTATTTTCAATTATAAAATCATTTGTAGCTGTAAACACTTCTAAAGAACCATTTTCTAACCTATTTTTCCATATGTTAACTTTTTAGTAAAACTTTCAATTTTGTCCTTTAATATAAATGTTACATTTTTTCCCTTGAAATGACATGTTTAAATAATTGGGTTTTTTCCCCAAAATAATCCAACAAATAATGCATTTTTTAAATCCATAAGTCACTATGAAAAAAATGAACAAAATTGGATTTCTGCTCAATCAAAAATATAACAACTTCATTTTTCAGTTTCAGTAATTGGTTTAAATTTAGATTACTTAAGAGCCATCTTACTTCTGCATGTAGTTGTAAGAGCTCTGAAATTGTTATATTTTTGACTGAACAGAAAGGCTTCAGTTGCAAAGGTTTGAAAACAAACAGCTGTTAAGGGCACAGCTTTTGATGAAAGTAACAATTTTGATAGCATCAAGAAATACAATATCTAACTCTGGTTATATTTTTGGGGGCTATGAATACTTCCCAGTGGATCATGCAGTAAGTAAAAGTGCTATGCTAATCACTATCAATTGTAATTCTTACTATAAATACAACATACTCATCATTGCTCTGGCATCATCTTTATAAACTCTTAACACAGTTTTTCCATTGTAAACCTTCATTTGTAAAAAATTTATTGACTTTAAGATATATAATTTCTCTTCTTTTGTGTCCTTCCAAAGGGCAACAAAACAATAATTCCTCATGTATAATTCATTCTAAACATATCTTGCATAAATTGATAACTATTCCATGTTAGAAATATCAGTTGTTTCATCTAACTAAATTGCAAACTTTGGACTTCTCTTAAAAGCTGCTGACTTGGTTATTACTAATTTCAGAAATTCTTTTGCAAACAGTATCATTTGATAAAGGAATTTAAAAATTTCATTCCCATACTTTTTCTGACATCTTAATAGCAGCAGGTTAACATGAGATCTTCTCCTATCATATAAGCTTTTTAGGTTTTGCAGTTTAAAAAGTTTCTTAAGATGCAAATAAATGCTTTTTATTGATAGTAACAAATCTCTCAAAACACTTTTTCTTTATTTGAAGATTTTAAAAGTCTTTCAAAATATTCCTTTTGTTTATTGCAGTTTATTTCATGCTTGCTATTAAGATCCTTTTAGTTTGACTGGTCTCATGCTTCCTACAGCCAAAACTATAATTTTTGGGGGGGAGGGAGTCCTGTTCTTTCTTTAAAAAATATATATGTGTGTGTGTGTGTGTGTGTGTGTGTGTGTGTGTGTGTGTGTGTATCTTCTTATTTTCAAATATGCGTAGATAATTTTCAACATTCACTCTTGCAAAATCTTGTGTTCCAAAATTTTTTCCCTCCTTCCTCTTTCCCCTAGATGGCAGGTAATCCAATATATGTTAAACATGTGCAGTTCTTCTATACATATTTCTGCAATTATCATGCTGCAGAAGAAAAATCAGATCAAAAAGTAAAAAAAATGAGGAAGAAAACAAAACGCAGGCAAACAACAACAAAAACAAAAGTGAAAATAATGTGTTGTGATCCACACTCCCCTCTCTCTGGGAGCAGATGGCTCTCTCCATCACAAGTCCATTGGAACTGACCTAAATCATCTCATTGTTGAAAAGAGCCACATCCATCAGAATTGATCATCGTATAATCTTATTGTTTGTGTACAATGTTCTCTTGCTTCTATTCATTTCACTTAGCATCAGAGTATGTAAGTCTCTCCAAGCTTTTTTGAACACTAATATTCCATAGCATTCATAGACCGTAACTTATTCAGCCATTCTCCACCTGATGGGCATCTACTGTTTCCACTTCCTTGCCACTACAAAAAAGATTGCTACAATGCTCTTTTTCCCTATTTTATGATCTCTTTGAAATACAGGCCCAATAGAAATGCTGCTGGAGCAAAGGATATGCACAGTTTGGGCCTTTGGCCTTTGGCCCTTTGGGCATAGTTCCAAACTGCTCTCCAGAATGGTTGGATCAGTTCACACCACCACCAACAATGTAGCAGTGTCCCAGTTTTCCCACATCCCCTCCAGCATTTATCATTATCTTTTCCTGTCATCTTAGCCAGTCTGAGAGGTGTGTAGTGGTACTTAAGAGTTGTCTTAATTTGCATTTTTCTGATCAATAGTGATTTGTAGTATTTTTTCCATATGACTAGAAATGGTTTCAGTTTTTTCATCTGAAAAGTGTTCATATCCTTTGACCATTTATCAACCGGAGAATGGTAAAATCAAAACTTTTTTATAAATTAAGCAAAGAGATTTTTCCAATATCATCATTATTAGAAGTCAATTCATATTACAAAAATGATTCAACATTTTTTATTTTTGTAAATGTAGGTATACTACAACTTGATAGTAAAGACTGCCAAATTGTCATCAATAATTCAGTAATTTTACCTCTTCTGTCTGAGTTTAGCCACTTATCCATAATCTGATAATATTTTTGTCCTTAAATATAAATATTACTATTAATTTCTCAAACAAATACTAGGTTTAGTTTATGAAATTACATTTGTTTATGCTTAATTTAAAATTTTGATGTTTACACTTACATATACAGTGGTGATGATAGAGAAAGATTATTAAAGGACTTTTGACTTTACTTGCTACAGTTAAACACTTATGTTTCTGTAAAAAAAAAAAAAAAAGGAGATATCAGCAATTTTAAAGGAAACATTCTAACACAATCCAAAAATATTAATTTGATGCTTAATATGCTAAGAAATGATAGTGGGAGAATATTAAAGTTTTTATTTTCAGTAATTAAACTATTATGTTTCTGAAAGAGGTACAGTAAAAATACTGTATTTCACAACATACAATAGTCTTGAACCTAAACTGAGGTATTTCTAGCAGCATTTGTTGGTGTTGCATGCTGTTTACAGTATGCACATATTGTATATTCAGAACTAAGGCTACAGTGAAGTTGCACAATTTAACACAGGCAAATGCTTGGATTCATTATACATTTGATTATGAATTAATTTTTGATCATTGTATGTTCAGAAACTATTGATTTTTTTTCCAAATTTTTTATGGTCTCCCCAGTTATGTAATCCCATGTGAGAGCATGACCCACAGTTTAAGAAACTTGGCTCTAGAAGGTTATGCTTATTTGAAACTGTGCCCCAAAGACTATCAAACTGTGCATACCCTTTGATCCAGCAGTGTTTCTACTGGATTTGTATCCTAAAGAAATTATAAAAAAGGGGAAAGGTTTCACATGTACAAAAATGTTTGTGGCAGCCTTTTTTTATAGTGGCGAGGAACAGGAAACTGATTGGATGCCCGTCAGTTGGAGAGTGGCTGAATAAGTTAAGTCATATGACTGTAATGGAATATTATTGTTCTGTAAGAAATGATCAACAGGATGATTTCAGAGAGGCCTGGAGAGACTTACATGAATTGATGCTGAGTGAAGTGAGCAGAAAAAGAGAACACTGTACATAGCAATAGCAAGATTATATGATGATTAACTCTGATGGACATGGCTCTTTTCAACAATAAGGTGATTCAGACTTGTGATGGAAAGAGCTATCTGCACCAAGAGGGAGGACTATGAGGACTAAATGTAGATTACTGCAACATAGAGGGGTTTTTTTTTTTTTTTGCCTTTTTTGTTATTATTTGCTTGCTTTTTTTTCTTTCTCATTTTTTTCCCCTTTTTGATAAGATTTTTCTTGAGCAAGATGATAAATGTGGAAATATGTAGAACTGCACATGTTTAACAAATATTGGATTACTTGCTCTGTAGAGGAGGGAGTTGGAAGGGAAGAAAGGAGAAAAGTTTGGAACACAGGGTTTTGCAAGGGTAAATGTAAATTATCTTTGCACGTATTTTGAAAATAAAAAGCTATTATTTAAAAAAAAAAAATGATCAGCAGGATGATTTCAGAAGCCTAGAAAGACTTACATGAATTGATGCTAAGTGAAGGGAATGGAACCAAGAGAACATTGTACATAGCAAAAACAAAATTATGTGATGATCAACTGTGATGAACATGGTGATTCAGGGCAGTTCCAGTAGACTTGGAGATGGAAAGAGCCATCTGCATTCGGAGAGAAGACTGTGGGGACTGAATGTGGATCACGACATAGTATTTTTACCTTTTTTGTTTACCTTTTTGTTTTGCTTGCTTTTTCTTTCTTTCTCTTTTTTTATGTATAGAAAAATTGCGCATGTTTAACATATTGGATTACATTACTATCTAGGGAAGGGGGGAAAGGAGAAGCGAATGGGGGGAAATGGAATACATGATTTTACAAGGATAAATGTTAAATTATCTTTGCATGTATTTTTAAAATAAAAAGCTATTATTAAAAGTAATAATGATAATAAAGGAAGATTATGCTTGAGTAAGTTTTCATTGGTGAGTGATGCCAGCTTTCATTATAAATTCAACCAATTTGACTTGTGAGACAAAGGTTTTATAGTTTTTAGAGTTCCCATTGAACCACTCTCCACCATTTTAGGCTTTGCATTGGTTTCCTGTTTTATCCTGGCTTTTTAAAAGACCTATAATTTGTTTAACCTGATATATGGTCCCTGACATCATTAACAATGGATTTTTTGTAGTAGGGGACATGAAAGGTTATTGTTATCATCATATGCTTAGAGTGATATAGATTGTGTTAAGAATATATATCCTCCCCACCTTCAGATCTTGTTTTAAGCTGGGTATCAAGGCCATTTATAATTTGTTACCTACACTTATGTAGTGAATTTTATTTTCCACTCCTTGTTTATTTTTTCTACCCTATTTAGCTTCATTTTAATATTCTTTTTTATTTATATTATTATAATCTCGGCATATTTTTCTCCCAATTCATCTTATTTCATTCTGTATCAGTTCACATAATTAATTCTTCCCATTTTTCTATTCTTTATTTTTTTATGAAACTTCAGTTTAGTTAAAGTAAGAACATCTCAGATAGGAATTCCTATTTTATTTTATTTTTAAACTGTATTCCATTTTTTCATAGGAGAAGCAAAGTGACTATGGGCTCTCTAAGGTTATTCCAGAAGAACTTAATAATCTCTATCAATTCCTACCAAGCAGGAAAGTGCCATAGGATCATAGTTTTAAAGCTGGAAGAGACCTTAGGTCATCTAAATCTATACTGTTCATTTTAGAGATGAGGAACTGAAGTTCTCAAGTATTAAGTAACTTGCCCAAGGTTACAAGTAATAAGTAAAACATAGTGGGTAGCCATGTGTCTATTATCTGTGGACAAGCCTAGATATATTCACAGAGGCTTATTGTCATATTAGCCATAGGAACTTCCTCTTTTGTTGGCCATTAGCAGTCTCAGAGATTATATGCTAATTTATACAGGGTTGTACTTTGCATGAATAGTAGGTGTAATTACCACATTAATGAAATTAGAGCACCTTGAAGTATTAAATATTTATTTTATCATTATTTCAAAATTAGTAATTACCAAAAAATAAACAAATGTTCATAAATGTAACCATAATCTCCAAGTTATGTATATATGTGTGTGTGTATACATATAGAGAGAGAAAACAAAATAATAATTGCTTCCATATTTTATTTTTATTTCTTCATCATTTTTTTCTTCTTATACACGGTTGTCAGTGTCAATATTGGTCTTATTGCATCTCTTTAGTTGAAAAGGTCAGGAAAAGAATAGATAGTTGGCAGGCAAGATGGATTCTTGTGAGGGTTTTGTTTTGTTTTATTTTTAGATTAGGGGAAATGGGCATGCTTATGGGCAGCAAGTAGGGACCCAGTAGATAGAAAGAAATAGAAAATTATAAACAGAGAAGGGCTGATGATAGGAACAGTTCTCTAGAGAATATGGGAGGGAATGGTGTTAAGTATAGAAAGAGTTGAATGGCTCAAAATTCAACTAAAGTAACAAGGGCTTTTAAAGTTTTCTAATCAAGGTACAGAGCATATACCAAGTATATACTGTCTGTGTATACACACACACACACACACACACACACACACACACATGTATATATGTATATATGCATATATCCCAAAGAGTTCATAAATAGACTTTTGTTGGAAATAATTTTTTCTAATAAACTATATGACATCTTTGTTTTTCCAGAGGCTCATATGATATTTTGGTAACAAAAGATAATCAAACGAACCGTGTTGGCCTGTATGATAATCGTGGCAGTTTTGGAGAACTTGCCTTGATGTACAACACCCCAAGAGCTGCAACCATAGTTGCCACAACAGAAGGTTCATTATGGGGCCTGGTAAGTAGGAGGAAATGCTTTCATTTACCTGTCTTGTCCTATAATTTCCTATATCTCCTGTTTTCTGTTCTTGTCCTCTTTGTGGTCATCATTTGTCATTGTGCGTTATATGTTCCCCTGGGCATGAAGGCATCAGATTTTTTTTTTTTTACACAATACATTCTTCTACTTCCTAAAGTGATTTAGCTGCAACCATAATAAGCATTTCTTACTTTGTTAATTTATTAAAGTATATACCATTTTTCCTATTCATGTTTGTCAGGTAAGAGGAAGAAAGAACTTAACAAATTAATCTGATAAGCAGCCCAGGGAAATTACTATTGTATTTTCAATATCCATGAACATTCTCTTGCCTCATTTCTAATCTACCTCCCAACACCAGTAGACTACAAGGTTTATATGGCAGGAAAAACTGATAACCACAAAATGTTACTTCCCAGTTAAGCATTTTATCTTAAGATGCTAGAATTAAAATCCTTTCTGTTGTGGGAAAAACTCTCTTGAGTTTCTTGTTTTAAAAAAAAAAAAAAATTACTGATTTTTGACTATACCTCTAGAGGCGCTCTGATATCTTCGCAGATGAAAGGTACAAGGTAAAAAGAAACACATGAAAATCCTATAAGTGATCAAATAAAATCAAGTTTTTCAATGCTTAAATCTACCTAGCCCTTTTCTATATTGATGCTTACTATGATCTGGTGTCATGACTAAATTACTAAAAATGATTATTATTATTTTTTGAAAGATGTTATTATTCATGCAAATTCTAATTCTATATATAAAGTGAATTGCATTTTCTGTCTTCTAAATGTAATATTTCCTGAATGGATCCATGTTCTCATCAATATTTGTACTTCTTCTAGTGTTAAAGATTGCAATTCATCAATATTTTCTCTACTGTGCAATTCTTATTTACATTCTAAGTTCTCTGTGGAGGATCTGCCCAACTTACTGGCGTCCTTCCTCTAGTTCAGACCTTTAAACAATTTGGGAGTACCTGTAAGATGACAGTAGATGAATTCTTTGCCCACGTCAGCCCATAAAACAAAGAAAAATAAATGACTGCTTCTGCAATAATTCTGGCAGAATGGAAGGAATCACAAGAGTTTTTTAGATTATCTGTAAACATGAGTTAATAAAGTAACTTAAGCTTATGAATTTGAATTGCTATTATAAAATGGTTTTAGGTAAAAGACAGATCTGTTTGTCACTAATGTCTATTTATTAATATTTATTGACATCCCTGTAAAGATAAATTGTAAGTATTTTATGTAGTAAATTTAAGTGTTCAAGAAGTAGCAACAGCCATGCTCAAACATCTATGTATACTCTGAAGGACACCAAAAAGTACAAACAAGTGCCAGTTAAAACAGAAATGTTTTTTAAAAAATTATAAAATGGTTTAGTGAAGAAAATAGTAATATATGAAAAGTTAAATAATGGTAACATATTTAGTCAATATATTTATTAAGCAATTGAAAGTTCTATAAGTTCATAAGAAACTTCAGGATTTATTGATAAATTAATTATGCAAACAAATTGTTCCAGGAAGGAAATGCCATTTCTGACTGGCCTGGTTAGGAAAAAAAATTTGTGAAGGATGTAAGATTTGAGCTGGATTTTGAAAAATGGGTGAGATTTGGATAGGCGTAATAAGAGGAAAGAAATCATACCACATGAAAGAAACAACTTTCAGGAAACACACAATATCTAGGGATCAGTAGATAAACTGTTTTAACTAGAATCAAAAAATTAATGTAGAGATATAATAATTTAGGATACATAATAGAAGAGTTTGAATGTTAGACATTATAAGTTTGGGCTTGATAGAACATGCATTGGAGATGAAACTAAAGGTTTTTTCAGCAGAGTAATGGTCTGATAAACAGTTTTCAGGAAGATCGATTTGGTATTGGCATCTTTTTTATTATGATTTAAAGAAGAAATATACTGAAGATAAAAATATACATAAATAAGGTGACAAAATCATGTGCCACTTCATTTTAAAATATATATATATTTTAGTGAGTAGTTTTTTAAACATATTTTTAAATTTTGAATTCCAGATTCTCTTCTTCCTTCTCACCCCTCTCCTACCCATTAAGGAGGCAATTCACATTCACAGTTATGACTACTGTCTATGTATTTCTTTCCCTCCCATTTTCTTCAGTTTATCTCTCTTTTTAATCTTACCCCTTCTCAAAAGTCTTATTTTGTTTCTAACCACAGTTTCCTTTAATCTGTCATCTTTTTAATTCTTCCTCTATCTCCTTTCACTTATCTCCTTCTCCCTCATATTACCTTACTGGGTAGGTTACATTTATATATACAATTGAATGTGTATATCTAATCTTCCTTCTTTAAACCAATTCCAATGAGAGTGAGATTCAAACATTGCCCTCTACCCACCCGTTGGCAATTTCCCCTCTACTATAAAATCTCTTCCTTGTGTACTTTTTTATCAGAAAATTTTTCCAGTTCTGCCTTTCCCTTTTCCCAGTATATCACTCCTTTACTTTGGGGGAGATATCATTTCAACATACTCAACTCATACCCATACCTTCTGTTCTGCCTTAAAAGTAACATGTCTCATCTTCCCAAATAGAGAATGTAAACAGTTTAACTTTATTGAGACCCTTGTGATTACTGTTTCATGTTTACCTTTCTGTACTTCTCTTGGTTCTTGTATTTGAATGTCACATTTTCTCTTCAGCTCTGGTCTTTCCATCAGGATTGCTTAAAAATCCTGTTTCATTAAATGCCTATTTTTTCTCCTGATGGATTATACTTCTGCTGGGTAAGTGGTTCTTGTTTGTGATCCTAGCTCCTTTACCCTCAAGAATATCATATTTCAAGTCCTCTGCTTCTTTAACATGAAAGCTGCTAAATTTTGTGTGATCATGACTATGGCACCACAGTATTTGAGTTGTTTGTTTTTGGCTGCTCATAGTGTTTTCTCCTTGATTTTGGAGGTCTGGAATTTGGCTGTAATATTCCTGGGAGTTTTTATTTTGTGATTTTTTTGAGGAGGTGAATGGCACATTCTTCAATTTCTATTTTATCCTTTGGTTCTATAACATCAAAGCAGTTTTCCTTAATTGTTTTTTGAAAGATGATATATAGGCTCTTTCTTTGATTGTTACTTTCAGGTAATCCACTAATCTTTAAATTATCTTTTTTGGATCTATTTTCCAAGTCAGCTATTTTTCAAATAAGATATCTCACATTTTCTTTCTTTTTTTATTCTTTTGACTTTGCTTTATTCATGGGTCATTTTAATAATATAAATTCTTCATCCTTCTATGAAGGGGCCCATTTTATATTACATTTTCCAGTTCATATACTGAAGAATAATTTTAAATTGTTTTAGGATCATCTTTTCACATCAAACAAGGATTACAGATTCTTTCATCCTAATCTCTATTGTAATTTCTACTCAACATTTAGCTACCTTTACTCCAGGAAGCATGCAACTCTTTGAATGTTGATCATTTTGGGTAAATGTTTCAGTTTACACTGAAAAATAAGTAGAAAAAGGAGCTTGCTATAGTGGATAGAGCATTGGACTTGGTCTCAGGAGACCTGGCTTCACTTACTACCTCAGGTATACTTAAACTAGCTCTGCCATTATACATCTCAGTTTCCTAATTTGTAAAATGAGGACAATAATAATTGTGAGGACAGCATTTTGCTCACATTACAGCACATTCTTATGTGCTTTGCACATATAAAAGCACACATTTTATAATCTAAACTTAACACCTTATCTAACAGGGGAAAAAATAAAGATAACATAATTCTCCAAAATTCTATTGAGGAAAAAAGCCCAAGGCTAATTTGGCAAATTAATCTCAGATTATCATGACCTTATTGCTCATGCCAATTTTATAAAGTGTCATGGTTATAATTTCCAGAAGCTTTTCTGCCCACAACAACAAAATATAGAACAAAAAATCATCCGAGGATCCAGACTTTTAATTTTTATTAAATATGTTATGATTATCCCTTTAATGGCCATTCAGGTATTAGTAAAGGTAGGTTATCTATAAAAAACAGTTCAGGCTATAGCCACTATAGATGCATGCCTCCATTTTCTGTAATTGACCAAGACAAACCATTTTTACCTAAACATAACTTAAACATTACTTATTCTTTGCCCTTGCTCATTCTGTGCCTCCCCTGTCATCTCTGCATCTTATTTATTCTTCAAAACCTAGCTTAAATCCTGCTTTTTTTCACAAAACTTTCCTTTACCATCTTAGCCTATTAGGATTCTGTCTCTAAATTACCATAGTCTTCATTTGGCAGTTAATAGGTTGGTTTTATATCATGTATTTACATATCTTGGTTTTCCAATTAAATTTTAAGTCCTCCAAGGAAACTGTGTATACCCCTGGACTCTTTAACATCATGCTCTATAGATAAATATTAATATCCTAGTGTATCTGAAGAAAGAGGACATAGGGAGAACAGTGATTATTATTCTAAGTCATTTCTTTCCATAATGGAAACTGGTAGCTTATCTCTGAAGTTTCTTGGATTCTGTAGAGCATGTTAGTATTAGATGAAGTTTTTTGCTGACTAATTTTTTTGTGTTTTATTTTTTATTTTGCTTTAGTAATTTACAGAATTATAATTGAAGGTATCTAGAACTCCCCTGGGCCATAGACAAAATGATAGATTTCCCAGGTTTTCGTTTATGCCAGACACTTTGGCATTTTCTCTCAGTATTCTGCCAAGGATCACTCCATGACTAAAGTGACATTTTCATAAAGATTTAGTTTATTCAATACTATTTGCAATTTGATAGACATTAACATTTACATATAAAAGTTACAATTTCTATATTTTTCTTGTAGGACCGAATAACATTCAGAAGAATCATATTGAAAAACAATGCAAAGAAGAGGAAAATGTTTGAATCGTTTATTGAATCTGTGCCCCTACTGAAATCCCTAGAGGTAAGGTTTATTTGAGAAAGAGACTGTTGTTTCACTTGGAGAGGTATAAAGAATGCCAGTTTGCGAAGGCATTCATCTATCAAAATTCTTGGTAAAAGTCATGTGGATATGTTTTACTTTCTGGGAATGAACAAAAGCCCTGAGAAAACTCATTTTTTTATCTGTAGGAATATATAAAGTGAAATAAAAAGTAACAAATTTTTATCAAACATTTGTTAAATGTCTGCTGTGTGCCAGACTTGTTAGTAAAAGCCTATTTAAAAAAAAAAAAAAAAAGCAAAAAAAATTATTCCTTCCCTCAGAAGGTTTACATTCTATTGGAGAAAAGAATGTGCAAGCAATTTTATACATACAGGATATATACAATGAAAAGTCAATAACAACAACAGAAGGCCTTTGGAAGAAGGGAGAACGTGTGAAAGAAATATGTTTATTATTATTTATTACCTCATTAATTTTGAGATACCAAAAAAGTAATTGGCATTGTAGAGAGAAGTTCAGGTTGGATGTGTAGATTTGGAAATTATCTTTATAGAGATAAGATATAAAGATGTTTTAACTTGTAGGAAGTAAGGAAATTAGTAGGCAAGATATTTTTAGAGGGAGAAAAAAGAAGACCCAGGGAAAAGGCCTTTGAGGACTCTACAACAGTGTAAAAGAGGATAATTATAATATAACATATTATAAAAATAACATAATAATTAGAGGATGTGACCTGGTTGAAGATCCAGCAAAGGAAGAGAAGCAGGGAGAAAAGTGTTGTGAAAACTTACAGAGGATAGAATATCCAGGAAAAAAGGACTGTCAATAGTCAGAAGTGTCAAAGCCTTCCAAAAGGTTGAGGATAAGTTCAGAAGGATTCAGAAGTGGCCATTAGATTTTAAAATAATCACTGATGACTTCAAGGAAACAATTTTAATTGAATGAAAAGGCCCAAGTCAATTTATCAGAAGGTTTAGAATTTCAGGGTAGGAGAGGAATTGGAAGCAATGAGTGTTGACAACTTAATTGAAATTTAGTTGGGAAAAACAGCTGACAGGGATGCTAAGAGTAAGTGAGAGAGTGGGTTTTTTAGGGTTTTTTTTTTTTTTTGATGAAAAGAAATAATTGACATGATTAAAGGATATGAAAAAGAAGTTTTGAGATCTGTATTCATATGAAAAATGCTCTAAATTAGAGAAATGCAAATGAAAACAACTCTTAAGCTATCACCTCACACCTTTCAGATTGACCCATATGACAGAAAAGGAAAATGATAAACATCAGGGAGAATGTGGGAAAATTGAGACACCAATGATCTGTTGGTGGAGTTATGAACAATATGGAAGATAATTTGGAACTATGTCTAAAGGGTTATAAAAATGTGATACCCTTTCATCCAGCAATACCACTACTGGTCTGTATCTCAAAGCCATAAATGAAAAAGGACAAATAAGTGCAAAAATATTTATAGCAGCTCTTTTAGTGGTGGCAAAGAATTGGAAATTGAATGAGTGCCTATCAGTTGTGTTACATGTTTGTAATGGAATACTATTATGCCATAAGAGATGGTGAGCAGGCAGATTTCAGGTTAAACCTATACTTACATGACACAGAATGAAGTGAGCAGAACTAGAAGAATATTGTACACACTTACTGCATGCAGTATTGTATTATGATAAATTAAATGCTTTCGCTATTTTCAGCAATACAACGATCCAAGACAATTCCAAAGGATTCATGCTGGAAAAAGTTATCCATCTCTAGAGAAAGACTGATTGAGTCTGAATGAAAATAAATGCATCCTTTAAAATTTTTCTTTATTTTTTCTTAGGGATGGTTTTTTTTTTTTTTTTTTTTTGAGGAAAAGACAGTTTGTATTTTCTTTCACAACATAGCTAATAAGTAAATATGTTTTGCATGACTTCACATGTGTAACCTATATCAAATAGTCTACCTTCTCAAGAAAAGAATAGAAGTAAAGAAAGAGAGAATTTAGAACTCAAATATTTTAAAATTCAATGGTAAAAATTGAATTGTTTTTTCATTTAATTGCAAAAAGTAAATTTTTTAAATGTTTAAGTCATTGAACTCTGCAAAGCATGATTTTATGTTTTTAAAAAGCTTCCAATAAAAACAAATAATTTTCCAAAAGACAAGTGATAGAGATTTAAAACCAAGAATAACGTACTCTGCAAAGCTGAATATAATCCATGTAAATCATAGGGGAAATATGGACCTTTAAAATATGGAGGAATTTTCATTCTTTTTGATCAAAAGACCAAAGCTGAATAGGAACTTTGAAAGACAAACACAGACAATTCTTATAGGCTTGTGATGAAAAATGCCATCCACATCTTGAGGAAGAATTATGGAGATTAAAAGCATGCTAATTTCCTGTTTTTTTTCCTTTCTTTTGGTTTTTCCCTTTTCTTCTGATTTTTCTTTCACACCTAACTAATATGGAAATATGTATAAATTCTATCAGATTGCCTGCTCTCTTGGGAAGGAAGGAGGAAAAGCAAGAAAGGAGAAAAATTTGGAGTCAAAATCTTACAAAAATGAATGTTGTAAACTATCTTTACATGTAATTGGAAAAAAAAATACTACTGAGTATTAAGAGAAAAAAAGAAACACAAAAACCAGAGAAATCCAAAAAGTTAAATTTGAGAAATTGGCCTCATATATTTTTAACGAAGTATTGACTGCAAAAGCGTAGTAATATACTAAAGTCGTGTTATCTGTTCCTTATAGTCCTTGCCATGGAACCCCCATCATAAAAATAAAAAATTACATTTATAACTGGATCCTTTCTATAAGAGAACCTTTGTCCCTTATACAATTTTCTCTATAGGATGAATATTGTGATCAGGTTCCATTGCACTTAGCTAAAAGAAATTCCCTTTTCCCCTTTGTTCCTTAAATTCCATATCTATAAAATGAAATGGGTTGGATGAGATGATAATTCAACTCTGAAATCCTTTCTGTTTTGTTTTTTGTACCTACAATCACTTGATGATGGTATTTTAATGCTTTTCTATATTTGATGAAGGCTTACGGTATTTTTCAGTTGAATTGTCCAATAACCAGTGGGTTGTGGACTATTGCAGGCTTCAGAGAGAATGAAGATTGTGGATGTAATAGGTGAGAAGAACTATAAAGATGGAGAACAAATTATTGCTCAGGTAAGCATATTATATGAAGTATCACATTTACTATTTTAATATGTACCTAAAATAAATTGATTTAAAATTGGAAAACAAGGTTTTACAGCAATTAATGTTAAAAAATTATCTATGCATGTGTTTTGAAAATAAAAAGCTTTAATAAAAATAAATAAATAAACAAAATTTCATCCATTTTACCCATGTCTTGTAGGCCTTAAAGCATTGTAAAAGCAGCATTTTTAGCAAGTTTTAGCTCTTCTTTTTCCTTGTTGGTAAGATAAGCTAACGAAAGTAACAGTTATGCCAGGAAAACAAGAAATACAAGAACTAATAGAAATTTGAGGCTAATCTTAACTGTGCTTTTTATTCTGATTGCTTCAAACTTTCTAAATCTTTTTTTCTGTAAACTATAATACTTACATTTACCGTTTAGCATTTGATTATATACTTTTATCTTCTTTCTCTCCTTTGTGCTAATCTGCCATTCCCAAGCCAGTTACAAGTATCCTTCAGGACATCAGCTACATGCCTCATACCTCTCATTAATCAGACTGAATAGAAGGAAAGAGAACAGTGAATTAAAGTAGTAGTTTAATCCCATATCGTGAGAAAGAGAAAAGGTTATCCAGTCGCTATTGATTTCAGATGGATTATCAGCCCAGCTCAGTTCTATAAATGAATGGGGTGCTAAGCCCAAAACTCCAAAGGTAGAGAGTTAGGAATTTTAGTTAGGGAGCAGAGAGCCTATTAGGAACAAAATAGAGTCTGCTTACTTAGGAATATTATTAGTTACTTTTGGTTAAGTAAGCAACATAATATATTTAAGTATCACATAGGGTAAATAGTGAGTTGTGTGAACATTTCTTCTACTTCTGGAAATTCCGTTGTCAAAATGAATATGAAATCAACAGTTCCACAGACTTAGTCTGGCCTTTCTGTATTCCTTGCTCCCCTCATTTTATCCACTGAATAAATAAATTTATGGTTGATTCCCTAATCCTTCACAAACTACTAAAAATTGATTTTAGTTTCATCTTTCCCTTTTTTTCATATGGCAAAAGTGGGAAGTATTTTTTAAAAATAAGACAATTAAGTAGGATAATGTAGAATGAATGATTTACTGAAATGAGGAAAGACTTGGCTTCCTGTCCCTTCACTGGCTTATATGCTGGACTGTGTAAACCTAAGCTAGTCACCTAATTTATCTAATTCCATTTTTTTTATCTGTTAATCATTGTAGTACCTCTCTTACCTGGTGGTTATGGTGCTCAAAGAAGATAATATAAGCAAAATACCTAGCAAAACTTAAAGCTCTATAAAAATGTTAGTATTAATAATAATAGCAATATTAAACAAGAAAGAAACTGAAGCCCACTAGCCAAAGCAACAAGTAGAATGTGTAAGGAAATAGTAATTTCACTTTCATTAGAAGTCTTCAAGACTGGATCACAGTTGATGGAAATATTATTGGGTAGACTTGAACTCAGTTATGGATTAAATTCAATGACTTTTGGGTCCCTTTGAACTCTGAAATTCTGTATAGAGGACTTGAGAGTTTGGACTCACTCTGTAGTTTCTGTTATGGAAATAGATTTGCCTTGAGCCATCCAACATATTCAACTGGTATCTTTTATGCTTGATGACATTTATTCATTTTCTAAAATTTTTATTTGTATTTTTCTCCTTTATGTCATCTTGATTTTTGGAATGTATCCCCACTTCCTTCTCCTATTCAGCAGGCCATTACTTATAACAAAGAATAAACAAGTAAGGACAGGGAGGAACATTTTAATAAAACCAGTCCATCAGACAAGTATATTTAAAGTTTCATGCTTGTAGTTTCCAGCTCTGCAAAGAAGGAAGAAGGGTACATACTTTTTTCCATCTCTTACTTTGTGGCAATTTCTTCCCAATTTGACCCCTTCTTTCCCAGATTTATTAAGTATTTGAATTTGCTTTCCTCATGCCTGGAAAGCATTCCACTCCCACTTCTACCTCTTAAGATCCACATTCTCTTTCTCAAGACTCAGCACAAATACAAACTCATCCATGAAACTGTTCCCAATCTCACCTCTCTCCCCTAAGCTGCTGGTATTCTTTCTTCCAACACTGTATATCTATTTTGTATATATGTTTATAAGTGGGAGCAGTGACTGCTTCACTTCTTTTTATCCCTGGTGCTTAGTTCAGAATTGTTTATTAATCATCTTATTTTGTGCTAAGCCTGGTCATTATAATTATACAGTATTCAGCTTTGTTTTTGTTCTTTTCATTAACATTTTTATATTAATTATACATTATTTTCCTGGTTCTGTATACTTCTCTTAATAGTAATTATATAAATCAAAGGTTCTTAACCTAAGACTCACATAATTTCCCCCTCCCCTCCAATCTAAGAAAATTAACTTTCATAAAGGTATCTAATTTTTTTTTATGTTTGGGTTAAAAAGCCAACTTCATAATTCAAAGGGAGTTATAGTTAGATAATAAGAAACATCTAGATTTTAGTGAACTGCAAGCTCACTTAATCACCCATTTAATAACATAGCCAAAAAAAGCTAATGTTATCCTTTGCTACTCTGACAAAATAAATTCTAAAAGTATGCATGAGATGATGCTTAACTGTGTATTAGCAAGGCCTTTTCATTAGTACTATGTTTAATTCTGGATTATATTACATTTTCATATTTATTTACATATATGCTCATTATAATAATAGCTAGCATTTATATAGCATTTTAAGGTTTGCAAAGTGCTTTATATGTTATCTTATTTGATGTGTAGACATGTATAGATCAATAATTTCATTGTTGAGAATTTTCATTGAGAAAGCTCCCTTTATTAACATAGACCAGGAGTTGTTCTTTGACTCAAACATACATTTTCATTTGAGAGTATTTGTTTTTCATCACATTCATTTCAGAATATTTGTCTACATGCACATACACATACAAATTGCATATGCATGGACTCTCATACCCTTTCTACCCCAAAGCTGTATAGAAGAGGAGTAGGCTGCCTTGGGAGGCCTTCACTAGACATCTTTAAGCTAAATATACATGTGATATGTTTCATATGATATAAGATTTTTTCATACATGTTTTAGATTAGATTGCTTCTAAAGTCCTCTCCAATTCTGAAATTCCTAGAAGTAGTGCTAAGACATCAGTTTCACTCCCATATCTGCTACTCACTATTTGGATGATCATGATCAACTCAATTTACTTCTTCTATACCCATCAATTCTGCCATTTGTAAAATTAAGAAGGGATTGGAATAGATTTCAGATGTCATATCTAATAATTTCTTGATTTAGTGTTTGGTAATTTTTTCTTTCTAGATGATGGTAGACTGGAGGGGTAAATTATCTTATGATAAAGGCTGTTTTGTGCCTAAATATTCATATTTTTTAATTGAAAAGGTTCTTTTTCAATATGAATTCTCTGACCTAACTCTGTTTCAATTGATAAATGATGGACAGAAGCAGCTACACCCAAAGAAAGAACACTGGGAAATAAATGTGAACTATTTGCATTTTTGTTTTTCTTCCCGGGTTTTTACTTTCTGAATCCAATTCTCCCTGTGCAACAAGAGAACTGTTTGGTTCTGCAAACATATATTGTATCTAGGATATACTGCAACATATTTAACATATATAGGACTGCTTGCCATCTAGGGGAAGGGGTGGAGGAAGGGAGGGGAAAAATCGGAACAGAAGCGAGTGCAAGGGATAATGTAAAAAAAAAATTATCCTGGCATGGGTTCTGTCAATAAAAAGTTATTATAAAAATTTTTAAAAATATATGAATTCTCTGGTGTACATCAAGGTTTCCCTTGTGCCTAAATCTTCCCCATACTCAAAACATTTATAAGGCTTCTCTCCAATATGGATTTGTGATATATAAGATGATTTCATTTTGAAGGCTCTACCACATTCATTACGTTTGTAGGATTTCTCTCTAATATGAACTTTGGTGAGCATTAAGACTCTCCTATCCTAAAGACAATTTTATATTTCTCTTTGATATGAATTCTATGATGCCTGGTAAGGCCTGAATTAGAGCTAAGTACTTCATCACATTCATTACATTTGTAAGACTTATCTCTGATGTGAACTTTCATGTGTGTAATAACCCTTGTTTGTGAAGGTTTTCCTATATATATTATGTATAAATGGTTTTTCTCCAGTATGAATTTTTTAATGTATAACAGGGTTCTCTTTCTGCCTGAAAGCTTTCCAATATGCATTACATTTATAGGATTTCTCTCCAGTATAAATTTTCTGGTGATCAATAGGGTATTCTTTCTGTCTAAAAGTATTCTCACAATCATTATATTTGTAAGGTTTTTCTGCAGACTGAATAGATGGCATATAGTAAGGAAGGAGTAGGAGATTAATGCTTTCCCATATTCAATGATTTGTGGAATTTTTCTCCAATATGAATTTTCTCATGTAAATTAAGATTTCTTCTTTGGGGGGAGGGTGTGGAGAGAGGGAGGGGGAAAATCGGAACAGAAGTGAGTGCAAGGGATAATGTAAAAAATTACTCTGGCATGGGTTCTGTCAATAAAAAGTTACTTAATAAATAAATAAATAAAGATTTCTTCTCTGGCTGAAGGCTTTCCACATTGATTATATTTATAGGATTTCTCTCCAGCATGAATTTTAAGATTTATTGTAAAGTATCTCCTGTTTTTGAATGCATTCCCCAACTCAGAATATTTATAGGGTTTTAATCCAGTATAAATTCTTTCATTGAAGGTTTCCCACATTGGTGCCACTGATAAGATTCTTCTCTAGTCTTATTTTTCTAATGTACAGTAAGACCTTGGTTATACCTGAAGGTTTTTTCATCTTTATAATAAAACAAAAGCATTTCTCTCCATTCTGAATTCTCTAATGTATAAAAAGATATTCCACCTGCCTGAAGGTTTCCCCACATTCATTAATATTCAGCAGATGATTCTCTCCTATAATTACAGCCCTCTAGAGTTCAGTCCTTAGTTTCACATGAATTTTCCTGGTAAAGGCACTTGGCAGAGTTGGGCCGCCCGGGGTCACCTCCACCTTGTCCTTTATGTGCCCACACATGCACATGCACACACAACCATGCTATCCCAAGCAAGAGGACCCAGAAGATAGTGGGACTTCTCAGGGAGAGAAGAGCTGAGACTATTCAGGCCACATATATTTTTTTAAATTTATTTTGACAACTATATTTTAATGTATAATTAATTTCTTTATAATCCTACATATTTTATTTTGTAGGATCAAAATGATTATTTTAAATAGGGATACAAAGATTTCACTGAACTTCCAGAGGGGTCCATGACATAAAGAAAGATTAAAAACTCCCTGATAAAAGACTTATGCATCTTGGAATTGTTCATATTCATTGTTCTTTACATGTAATGATAATCCATTTCATTTGTCTACCACAGCCTTTTTAGCCATTCCTCAGTCGATGATTATCAGGTTTGTTTCCAGTTCTTAGCTACCACCAAAAAGTCTTTCTAACAGTATTTTGACTTTTTGGCTTTTCCTTCTTGGGTATATATATATGTTTAGGATCCTGTAAAATGGGTGAACACTTTGTTGGTTAGGCAGTCAGTCATTAAGTTTTTATTAAGTACAACTGTCTCAGTCATTATTCTAAGTGCCAGGGATACAGTGGGAGACAAAACACACCCTGTGCTCAAGGAATGTGCTGTCTAATATAGTAAACATGTAAGCAATGAAATATTTAAGATATTTAAGAGTAAATGGAAGGTAATCTGAAAGAGAAAGGCACCAGTAGCAAGGAAGACCTGAGATATACACTAGCACAAGAGTAAATAGAAGGTAATCTGAAAGGGAAAGGCACCAGTAGCAAGGGAGACTTGGGATAGACACTAGCACTTGAACTAGGAAGTCAGACTTGAGCTAAGTCAAAAAAAAACTTGACTTTTTTTTTGAAAAAAAAAACCAAGGAAATCCATGGTGGCGGTGAGAGGATAGAGAACCATTACAAAGCTGCAGAAATGAGAGTCGGAACCACAGGTAGCCTGTATAGTACAAGAAGAGTCAGATGTATGAATTTTAAATGCCAAGGAAAGAAGCTTACATATTTAATTCCTGGGTAATAGGGAGTCTCTAGAGTTACTCAAAATAGGAAAGGGATATTAGTAACATGGCTAGATATAGGCTTTAGAAAAACTACTTTTAACAACTGTCGGAGGATAGAATGGCAAGGGAGGCTGTGGGAACAATCCAGATACTGTGACAGTTCAGGCAAAGGATGAACTAGAGCGGTGATTGTATGAGTATGAGAGCTGTTATAATGGTAAAGCTATATGATCTGGCAACAGATCAGTCTTAGCATAACTCATGGTTCCATCAAGTTGTCTTTATGTAGCCTCTCCATTGCTGATTTTATGCCTATCTTTTTTCTGTGCCTTTTTTTGAATATGTGATGAAACCGTGGAATTGTTTTGATTTGTAGTGTTCCTCTTATGATTGCAAAAGATTTAGAACCTGAAAGGATATAATTAAAAATATAGCAATGAAGAGTGAATATCATTCCTAAACCTGAAATTATATTAAAAAGCCATACTCATCAAAACCTTTTAGTAGTGAAAGGTCATAAAAGAGCTGTCTCTCCCACATAAATCCAAACAATCTAAAAAGGGCACCAAGGCAGAGCATTTATTCAGTAAAGCCAGCTCCTCCATTCCAGGAAAAATAAGCTTTTATATAGGAGCTGTTATGTGCTAGGCACTGTGCTACATGCTTTTTGCAAATATCTTATTTGATCCTTACCTTGAAAAGTTAGTGCTGTTATTATCTCTATTCTATAGTTGGAGAAACTGGAACTAATAGAGGTTAAGTGACTTCCTAAGTATGGCTCCAATACTAGAGAGGATAAATTCAGGTATAATATCTTCTGGGAGGAGCTAGATTTCCTTTGAGTGAAAATAGAATGTCACTTCCATTGGTAAAATGGAAAAAGGGTAGGGTCAAGGGAAATACGGAATTTTTAATCTAGACAGCCTTCAACTTTAATTACAGGGATGTAGAGAAAAAGAAAGAGGAAGTTTGCTAACCATAGGACTTACTTTTTCCTAAATCTTCTTAGTACTTTTAACAGCTGTGCTCTAAATCCAGGCTGGATGATAATAGTGGTTTGTTCAGTCATCCCAGTGACTGGAGCACTCTGGTATCTGGGCCCTTGATGGTTAGATCTCTTCTGACTCCAGTTCTAGCACCATTTACATTTCATTTTACTTTCCCTTTTGCCTGACATCACCTAAATAAACGTCATAAAAGGAAAGACAGTATTTTTGTGCTATTATTAAGTGAATGGGGGGAAGGGGTGATAACTGCTTTGTGTATAGTGACAACATGAACGAATTTGGACTAACATGTATGTTAGTCCACAATTATGAGACTGAATGTTGCTGAAGGGACTGCTTCTTGAACAGCTCATGTTGTTAAAGCATAGGTTGGTTGATATTCTCAGGTAAAAAGGACTTCTCATTTAGAAAAATTAGTTCATTATCCTTTGAAAAATGCTGTCAGTAGGATGTGAAGAACACAATAATTAGGAGCTATTTTGCCCAACTGTATACCAATAAATTTGGTAATCTAAGTGAAATGGATAAATACTTAGAAAAAATACAGGTTGCTCAAATTAACAAAGGAGGAAATAAATTACTTAAATAGTCCCATTTTAGGATGTGAAGAACATTGTAAAGTATAAAATAAATAATGATTCAACTGTACACTATAGTGTAGTAAACATGAATTTTTCCTTTTTTTCCTCCCATATTGTAGGGTGAGAAAGCAGAGAGCTTTTTTATTGTGGAGTCTGGAGAAGTGAAAATCCTGATTAAAAGCAAGGTAAGTTTACATATAATCTCATGTCATTTTACTGGAATTTTAAATAATGGGGGATACAGTTCAGTTTAGAAGAGGCAAAAAGTAAGCAATATACATAATTTCAATTATTGATTGCTTTCCAGAATTGTCAGTTTTATTACAGTATTTGAAAGTAACATTGTTTCAGTGCTCTTCTAATTTTCACTTAGTATATTTTGGTTACTGATAGATAAATAATATTTCTCTTTCTTGAATTGAAAGGCAGTTTCCAATAGAAAATTTTAGGCTTTAGATTTTTTTTAATGTATCTAAATACTTAAGAGATGGGTAAAGAGTATATCCAGACAGTTAAATATTATTGTATTTTAATTAATAAATTAAATTAATTAATTTATCTGCATGCTTCTAACATGCAGATAAAGTTTCATGGCAGAGAAGACCATCAAAACAAACAAGTCCTTTTTTTGTTTGTTTTGGTTTAGTCATCTATTTATTTTAAAAATGAGAAACACATAACATATTAGATGATGTTACTAGATAGATTTTTTTTATTAAATAATTATGTGTATTTTTCAAAACAAAAGAGTCTTTATAACAGCTTTTCCATAGAGGGAGCTTTAACAGTGTTTACTTGTTTATTTCATGTTATATAATTTCTTTTTAAATAATTCTGCAGATATTTTTGTTTAAATTTATTCTGAATTTAACAAACACCACATAAAAAGATTACACAAATCTTGTTTTTAAAACTGTATGAATTCCTCAGATATTATATATTTTCCATATGTTTCCATGATAGCCAAACTGACCTATGTTGTGGGAAAACTCTAGCAAATAATACAAGTTAAGGTACAACCCTGTAAAAGTTTTATTGATATTATAAGGCACAGAAAATAGAGAAGATTTTCAGTTTTAAGTGAGTACTCTCCAAAAACCATTTTCTACTTCAAAAGGTAAAAAAGCAAGGGTGGTTATGGCTATTAAGTATAGAAGAGCAGTGTTTCAAGATTGGCTTTATAACATATGTCTTATTGAGTACTGTGTGAAGGACATTGGCATAGGTGAGATGTTATGAATATGTTATGAAGTTTTAACGACAACTTAACAGGAGTAAAACCCAAACAGGAAAATGGACAATCCTGCTAAGTTTACATCAAAATGGAGGCTAGTTTAAAGATTAAATCCCTCAAATCAGAAGAAGGTTCTCTCTTTTTCTTCTTACTTTTTCTAACACATGACTTTTTCCCCTTATCTAAAATCTTACCACTTGGAAAGCCTTCCTTCTTTACCTCTACCTCTTTGTATCCCTTGGTTTTTGTTAATTATGTTACTATCTTCTTCATGAGACTACTAAAGGCTCCCCTAGCTGCTACTTCCAACCAAGATCACCAGCTTTCTCCTTTGCATTTTGTGTGTTCCTGTATATGCGCATAGGCTCCATAGGTAATAATGTATACTCCTTGAAGGCATGGAATATTCTGTTTTCATTGTTGTATTCCTAGTGCTTAGCACAGTGCTTGGCATGTAGTAGGTACTTAATTAGGGCTTATTGATTGATTAATTAGAGAAACTAGTCCTGTTTTATCATTTAGTATCCCACTTGATAATCACTCCATAAAATACTTGAAAATATGCTATGGTATGAAGAAAGGAGGAAAAGTGTTCTAGAGCTAAAAACACTTAATGGTTCTCGGGTAATCACATAACATTTATTTTTCAACAATTAATTCATCTTACATATTCAAGCATCTTGGCCAGTACCTGAAATATCTTTACAACAAAATACCTACTAAAATAATTACGTATCAAATCAGATTGATCATATTTGACTGGGCAATGAATTACTTTAGAAAACAAATTAATTTTCTAAATAATTGAAGTAACCTCTTTGAATGCTAACATTCATTTGAACCATTTTTTATGGAAATCTCTCTAGAATTGCCATACTTTCCTGCCGTCTTAAATAGCATGTATACCACATAATTTATTCCATTCTTAAACTCAAACTCATTATTGTGTATGTATTTTATATTTTCTTATTTAGTTTTTTAATGTATTTATTTAAAACAAATGCAAAAGAAAAAAAAAAGAAAAGAAGAAAAGAAAAAACAAAACAAAACAAAAAACATTATTGTGTGCCCAGCAGAACATCAGGCAGGATTCAAAATATGTAAGAATGTTGTTTTTTTTTTTCCATTATATTTTTCAGATAGTCCAATTGTTGTTTTCTCTTCTTGAGCTGTTGTTTTTCTTTTCTTTTCCTTTCTTTTTTTCCCCCTGAGGCAATTGGGGTTAAGTGACTTGCCCAGGGTCACACAGCTAGGAAGTGTTAATGTCTGAGGCCAGGTCCTCCTGACTTCAGGGTTGGTGCTCCATCCACTTCACCACCTAGCTGCCCCCTGTTGTTTTTCTTTTAAAATGTTTTCACATTCTCTTCTATTTTTTCATTCTTTACATTTTGTTTTATTATTTCCTGGTCTCTTGTAACTTCACTGGCTTCCCCTTGCCCAATTTTAATTTTCAAAGAATCATTTTCTACTTTAAGACTGGATCTCCTATTTGGTTGACTTTCTTTTATACTCTTCTTGTTTTTCTTGAATTTGATTTTTTTTTTAAGTTTTTCCTCAATTTTTCTTGTAAAGTCTTTTAGTTTCTCTAAACTCTTTTGGAGCTGGTAGTCATTTAACATTGTTCTATGGAGTAGGGAAGTTTTTTAATATGTTTTTTGTTCTTTACTTCAAAATCCTCTGAAGATGAATGCAGTTCTTCTGTTCCTATAATAACTTTGTTTAGTTGGGTTCTTTCTCCATTGCCTGCAATTTGTGCTGAGGCTTCCTCTAAACCCAGCTAGTTCCAGGACTCCCTGCTTGCTGTTTCAGTCAGTACTGAAAGTATTTACACTTCACACCAGTTAGTTTTATAGGATTGTTCATTTTTACACACTAAATGACCACCAGAATATTATTTATGGTTCTTGTCTCCTTTTTATAGTTTTTATATCTTTTATTGCACGTTTTCAAGGGAATATGAGTGACAGTGGGAAAGAATGCTGAATTTAGAGTTAGGAGATCTAGGTTTGAGCTCTGCTCCTGGCATTTGCTGACTAGTTATGTGACTTCTCTGAACTTTCCACATTTCTTCATCTGTATAATATTTACCTCTACTTCACAAGGCCCAAGGGCTTCGTAATAGGTAAGATGGTAAAGAGATGTTAGCTAGTACTGTTATTACTGCTGTTTGTAAACCAGCTCCAGCATTACTCTGCCCTTTAATTTACTGTTTTTAACCCACCATGGAAAGAGAAACTAGCAAGCACAATCTTGCTAGAATCGTATCATAAAATTTTAAAAAGTTAGAACTTTGTTGAACTCTCCTTTAAATAAAACACCAAGGTACTGTAATATCGTATCTGTGATACTTAATGTTTTTTAAAGTTCTTTCATATCCATTATTTCATTTCTCACAACAACCCTGTGATATTTATGTTATATATATAATGAACAGATAAACACACAAAAAGATCAGAAAGCTAGAAATGGAACGGAATAGTAGTGATAGTTATATGATGTCTTCCTCTTTGTCCTGTTGGGCTTGTTACTTACTAATTCACAGGAGTTGAGATCAGTTCAGTTTCATTCTGTCAAAGCATTTCTCATAACAAGTTCCACCTCAAAAGAGATCCTCTGTGGTTTGTCATAATGAGATATCACCTGTAGTACTCATTCATTCATGAAACCTATTGTCATACTCTGTTCAGAGAAGTGACAATCATTTTAAAAGTTTAATTAATAGGCAGATTAAATCTATGCCATCATACTAATGAGGTAGATTTATTACTATGACTTAGTGCCTGATCAGAAAGTTGTGGCTTTTTTGCCAGAAGAGCTGGTAGCTAGTTGGAATCTCAGTTTAAAACTATTATTTGTCTTATCAAAAATTTTGGCTAATAGTCATTTAATTTTTCATTCATTCAGCACTTAGTGAGTGCCAATTGTATATATGCCAGACCCTGTGCTAATTCATTTGGAGTGGAGTAAAAAATTTGGAGTAAAACAAAAAAATCTGATGCCATGTCCCCCCATCCAGGAAGCTCTTGGTCTAATAGGAAAGTTTAAATATGTATATAATAATGATAACTCAGAGTAGAATGTAGTGTATGCCATTAGGAAGGCATAGATGTGCTTTGAAATTTCAGAAGAAGGAGATATCATTTCCAACAGAGGAAACTTTCCACAAAAGGTGGAATCTGAGCTGGACTTTAAAGGGCAGGAGAAATTTGCCTAGAGAAAGACAATTTGGAATGGCACAAGTGAGATTTAGTGTCAGGGAAAAAACAAATATGTAAGTAAACATGGTAGTTTTCTTTTACAGCCTTTTCATTGTGGTAAAATCTGTCCATCTATATATAACTTAGACTATTTTGTAATAATTAAGAATAATGTCTGGTATTTAAATAGTAATTTGTTTGCTTTTTTGTAAAGCACATAATTGCCAAATATTAATTATAGTAATTTGTTGTAATGACTTAGTTAAATGTTTTTTCAAGTAGAAGAAAAGGTAAATATTGTATTTTGTAAAGGTCTTTTTTATACAGGAAGTAATTTCAGATATTTTGCTGAACATAGTTACAATCTACACTTAATTTTTTTTTGCTTTTTATTATTATTATTATTATTTTTGGTCTGGACCTGTATTTTCCTTGGTATAGGGAGCTATGGGGAGGCGGGGTGTATGTGTCCTTTTGCCATTGCAGATCAGTATTGATCTGGTTATAGGCTTTCTTTTCTTTATACTTTTTTTATTGTTTTCTTTTTTCTGGTTATACATGTAGATTAAGTTTTTTTAATATTTCTTTATGAACCATGTTAGGAGTCTGCATATAGTCTTAAAAAATTAACTGGGATATCAATAATTTTTAAATGAGTGGAAGAGAACAAAAAGAAATTTAGCAGGGGGGGCATAAATGAGCAGAACAGTTTGTTACTAGCAATATAAATGTAATACTTTAATTTGAAATTTTTTAAAACAATTTTTTAATTTTTTAAAAACTATGTAACAAGTTCATCATTTTATGTCAATTTTTTCTATTTTTCTATTAAAATATCTGAAATTGAATAGCTGAGATTAGAGATCAACAGAGATATTAGTAAGACTGATTTGAAAGTTATTAGTGTATAGATGATAATTAAGCCCCTAAGAACTGATGAAACCTAGTGAAGTATTATAGAAGGAGAAGAGCAGAAGGCTCAGAAGAAAGCATTCTGGGATACCCATGGTCAGTGGATCCAGCAAAGGAGACTTAAGTAGGAATGGCCAGATAAGTAGGAAGAGAACCAGGAGAAAGTAGTGCCCCAAAAACCCAGAGAGAGGAGATTATCAAGGAGAAAGGTGATTATTGATAGTGTCAGATGATTCAGGCAGCTCAAGAAGAATGAGTAAGGAAACTGTGAAAACTTGCACATGTGCAATCCTTTTCATCATTTCCATATTTGTCATATTATTGTAAAAGAAAAATTAGAGCAATATGGGAAATAGCACAAGAAAGAAAAAGCAAGCACACAAAAAAGGTGACAATTCTACACTTTGATCCACATTCACGTTTCCATAGTTTTTCCATCCCATATCTGTTGGAATTGCCTTGAATCACCACATTGTTGAGAAGAACCAAGTCCATCACAGTTGATTGTCACATGATTTTGTTGCTGTGTACAACGAGTCATGTTGGGAAAGAAAAAAAAAAAGAACAAAAGGGGGAAATTATGAGAAAAAACAAAGCAAAAGGTGAATAGTTTGCTTCAATCTGTATTCCAATAGACTTTGAATGGAAAATGTCATCTACATCCAAAATCTATTGGAATTGGAATTATATTGCTGAGAAGAGCTAAGTCTGTCATAATTGATCATCACAGTAGCTTGCTATTAGTGTGTACAATATTCTCCTGATTCTGCTCACTTCATTTAGCATTAGTTCATTTAAGTCTTTCTATAATCAGCCTGTTGATCATTTTTTACAGAACAATTCCATAACATTCATATACCAAAACTTATTCAGCCATTCTCCAACTGATGGGCATCCACTCAGTTTCAGTTTCTTGCCACTACACAAAGGGCTGCTACAAACAGTTTTGCACATGTGGGTCCCTTTCCCTCCTTTATTATCTCTTTGGGATACAGGCTGAGTGAAAACACTGCTGGATCAAAGGATATGCACAGTTTAATAACTTTTTGAGCATAGTTCCAAATTGCTCTCCAGAATGGTTGGATCATTTTACAACTCCACCAACAATGCATCAGTGTTGCAGCTTTTTCACATCCCTCCAACATTTATCATTATTTTTTCCTGTCATTTTAACCAATCTGAGAGGTGTGAAGTGGCATCTCAGAGTTGTTAGAAGAGTATATGGTTAAGAGAAATATAAAGTGAAGGGACAAATATAGGCAAAGAAGAAGCTAAATTAGTACTTTTGCAGGATGATATGGTTTATCTGGGGAACCCTAAAAATCAAACTAAAAGTTACCAGAGGTTCTAAATTGCCAAATCTAGTGGTTTTTTTCAGTCCTCATCCTTCTTAAATTCTTGAGAGACTTTGACAGTGTCAATCATCTTTCTTTCCTTGATACTCTCTTGATTCTCCTCCTACCTTTTTTGACCACTCCTTTTCAGTATCCTTTGCTGGGTCTTCTTCCAGGTTTCATCATCTGATTACAAGTATTCCCCAAGTCCTGGGTCCTGTTCTCCCTACTGTTGTTTGCTGATCTCAGCAACTCTGGTGGATTTAGTTATCTTTATACAGATGAACTCCAGTCTTTTTATCTAGCCCTAACCTTTATTCCTGACTTCCAGCTTTATATCTCCAACTCCCTATTAGACATCTCAAATTGGATATCCCGTAAACATTTTAAACTTAAAATATTCAAATTTGAACTCATTTCTTTCCCAAAGACCCTCCACTATTTCTAACTTTGCTTTTACTGTCCAGAGAACCAACAAATACCCAAGCTTGCAACCTACTTGTTAGCAAGTACTACTTTGCTCTTTATTCTCTCTTCCCATCCCTAACCCCTCACACACACACAAAATTTTCCTTTTCTCTCACATTGTCAACCATGCTACTTCAGACTTCTGTCACCTCATACTTGGACTATTGGACTTTAGTTGATCTCCCTGCCTCAAATCTCATCCCACTCTAGTCCATCCTTCACCCATTTGTCAAATTTACCTTTCATTAAATTTCAGTGCTTCCTTGTTACATCCTGGATCAAACATAAAATCCTATCTTTGGCTTTTAAAGCTGTTCTCAACTTGGCCCCTTCTTCCTTTTTCAGGTTTGTTTTGCTCCTCTCCATGTACTCTGCAACCAGTGACATTGGCCTCCTTTCTGCTCATCATACACACTACTCCTCCAAACTCCAGACATATTTACTGATTGTCCCCTATACCTCTCTTTCTCTTCATTTCTACTTCCTAACTTTCTTGAAGTCTCATGTAGAGTTCTACCTTCCAACTCTATCTTCCTTAATCTTAGTGCCTTTCCTCTGAGTATATCTCCAATATACCCAGAACATATTTTATTTGCATGGAGTTAGTTGTTTGCATTATCTCACTAAGCTGAGAATAGGGATTGGTTTGGTTTAGGGTTGATTTTTGGGAGTTTTTTTGGTTGTTGTTGTTGTTGGGGTTTGTTTGTTTGTTTTGACGAGGAAGTTGGTCTTTTTTCTGTATTCTTAGTGCTTTGTAGAATGTCTAACATATATTAGGCATTGATCAATTCTGTTCATTTGACCTGAAAAAACTAATTGTAACAGTAGAAATAAGGACTGGAAATGTTGTTTTATTGGTTTAAGGAACTCTTTGGATAAAGGAAACCCCTACTAAAAAAAAGATAACTTAAAGTGTTAGAGACTTACTCTATTTTATACCTGTTGTCTTGCCTAGTATCACCTCTACAGGACAAGATGCCCCTCCTAGGATAAGATCATTGCTTCTAAACTAACTAAGCTAATTCAAACCTTGACTGACACCACTTCCTTGAATCTGTCCGTCCCTCTAATTGGAAGCTAGAAGGTAAAACACCAAACACTCCAGTCCTTTTTTTTTTAATGTAGAGGGCAGAAACTGGACTCGGCTCTCTGCACCCTACATGTTCTGCTCTGCCTGATTTCAACTCCAAAGAAGCCTCTGGAGCTATCATTCTCCTCCACACCTTCACTCCTCCTGTTTTCCTGCCTTTTTTAGTGTATTGTCTCTTCTTTTAGATTATAAACTCTTTGAGGGTAGGAACTTTTTATTAATTATATTCCCAGCACTTAGCCCTGTGGCTAGCACTTAATAGGTACTTATTAAATGTTTATTGATTGGAGAGTTTCCCAGAGCACTAAAAGGTTAAGTGACTTGCCCAGGATCACAGCAGTCAGGCCAGGATCTGTCAGGCAGCTCTTGAACTCAGGTCTCAAAGTAAGCGATGAAATAGGAATTATCAAAACTATCTGTTATCAAAGTGAATGCAAGGGATAATGTAAAAAAATTATCCTGTGCCCATCAATTGGAGAATGGCTGGGTAAATTGTGGTATATGAATGTTATGGAATATTATTATTCTGTAAGAAATGACCAGCAGGATGAATACAGAAAGGACTGGCGAGACTTACATGAACTGATGCTAAGCGAAATGAGCAGAACCAGGAGATCATTATACACTTCGACAACGATATTGTATGAGGACATATTTTGATGGAAGTGGATTTCTTTGACAAAGAGACCTGAGTTTCAATTGATAAATGACGGACAAAAGCAGCTACACCCAAAGAAAGAACACTGGGAAACGAATGTGAACTATCTGCATTTTTGTTTTTCTTCCCGGGTTATTTATACCTTCTGAATCCAATTCTCCCTATGCAACAAGAGAACTGTTCGGTTCTGCAAACATATATTGTATCTAGGATATACTGCAACATATCCAACATATAAAGGACTGCTTGCCATCTAGGGGAGGGGGTGGAGGGAGGGAGGGAAAAAAAAAATCGGAACAGAAACGAGTGTCAAATAAAGTAATTATTAAATAAAAATTTAAAAAAAAAATTTGTCTAAAAAAAAATAATAATAAAAAAAATTGCAAAAAAAAAAAAAATTATCCTGGCATGGGTTCTGTCAATTAAAACCTATTTTTAAAAATTTTTTTAAAAAAGAAAGAAAAGAAAATGAGACAGAAAAAAACCCAAAACTATCTGTTATTAATTTAAAAACAGAAAAGTTGGCCCGTGGAATATTGGATAGTTACACAAGTCTTAGGAACAATCAAATATAGTACCAAGATATCTGATGAACCCAAGTACTCTAGATGGTGAGGTAGGGGACTCATTTGTGGCAAAAACTACTAGAAAACTAGGGGGGAAACTGGAAAGAAGAATACTAGGTATTAAGTTGAAATCAGTGTATCATACTATATGTCACGGTAAGCTCCAAATGGATGACTTAGACATGAAAGGTCGTAAGATAAACAAATTAGAGCAGCCAAAGAAATACTTTTCACTTTTGTCTATAAGAAGAACATACTTTACCAATGGATAAAAGAAATCATAGGAGGTAAAATGGACAACTTTGCATAAAATTGAATTAAAAATTTAAACAAGAACAATGCATTTAAATTAGAAAAGAGATAATTAATTGGGATACATCTTTACAGAAAATTTCTCTATATCCAAAGTATATAGAAATTTGACATAGCTATATATAGAACAAGAACTATTTCCCAAAAGATAATATTCAAAGCATACCAACAATTCTCAGAAAAAGAACAAGCTGCCAACAATCATATTGAAAATACTCAAAATCTCCCATGATGTGAGGGAAAAAAAAAAAAAAAAAAAGCAAAATTTTAAAACTCTGAAATTCCACCATATAACCACCAGATTGGCAAAGATGGCAAAAAAAGAAAATGACAAATATTGGTGGGGTGTAGGGAAGGCAGGCAGATATTGTGTGCCTTGTTGATGGAGCATTTTGATTAGTTCACGCATTCTGAAAAGCAATTTGGCACTATCCTCTAAAATTCACTAAATGGATATACTCTTTGATTCAATGATATCACTACTAGGCAGAGTTCCAAAGAGATCAAAGACAGGCAAAGGACTCATGTACAAAAAGTATTTATAATGCCACTTTTAATTTTAGCAAAGAAAATAATGAGTTTTGTTTTGAAATGGTTGTTTTAAAATATCTATAGGACTGCCACTTCATTATGTCGATTAGGCAGTTAGTTACCTGTTGTGTTTTGTGTACCCTAGAAAGTACTTCATTGTAATTAATTTGCTTATGGTTAATTGAACAACATAGCTTTGACTATGTTAAAAACCCTGGCTTGACCCTATATAAGTGTTGTTTAAGAAAGTTAAATTCTCTGGAAATTGAGTGGAGACCCATCAGTTGGGGAATGGCTGAATAAATTATGGTATATGAATGTAATGGAATACTATTGTTCTATTAAAGAAAATATGAACAGATTGGTTTCAGAAAAGGATGGAAAGACTTACATGAACTGATGCTGAGTGAAATGAGCAGAATTAGGAAGAACATTGTACACAGTAATAGCAAACTTCTGTGATCATGATCAACTATGATAAGACTTAGCTCTTCTCAACAATACAGGAAGACAATTTCAATAGACTTTGGTTGGAAAATGCCATTTGCATTCAAAGAGAGAACTATGGAAATTGAATATAGATTGAAGAAAATTATTATCACCTTTTTGTTTTGTTTTTTCTTTGTTATGGTTTTTCCCCCTTTGTTCTGATTTTTCTTTCCCAACATGACTCATATAGAAATATGTTGAAAATTGAAGTTTGTGGGACAGCTAGGTGGTACAGGCCTGAAGTCAGGAGGACCTGAATTCAAATTTGGCCTCAGACATTTAATACTTCCTTGCTGTGTGACCTTGGGCAAGTCACTTAATCCCAATTGCCTCAGCAAAACAAAAAGACCAAAAAAAAGAAAAAGAAGATTGAATATATGTGTATAATGTATATCAGATTGCTTGCTGTCTTGGGGAAAGGCAGGTTGAGAGAGGGAAAAAATTGGAACTCAAAATCTTACTAAAATGAATGGTGAAAAGCATCTTTACTTGTAATTGGAAAAATAACATACCATTAAAAATAAATTTTTTTAAAAGCTAAATTCTTAGCACAGAGTGAAGATGTTTCCTTGTGAATGAACTCTTTGTTAAGAAAGAGTCTGTGATTTAGTTAGGGTCATTTCTATTTATGTTCTTGTGTTTTTGCCTAAGCTTCAAAAGATCACCATTCACAGCGAATACCCTACTTTTTATCCTGCAAAATAGATCCCAGAATACATTTATAGGCAGACCCTAACAGCTGTCAGTAACTGAGAAGCTACTCAAAACAAACTCCTTAGATTTCAGAGGATGATCTCATCCAATATAAATTGTAATGTACATTACAAGTATAGCTTTCCTACTAAAGCTAAATCATAATACTAACGCAGTAATTGTATTGAATATACTCTGTACTATGAAAATGTTCGTATCCACAGTAAAATTTTCATAGCATAATCAAAATGGTAACTGAATGTTCTCTGCTTGCTTTAGACAAATAAGGATACAGAGGATGAAGTGGAAATTGCCCGATGTTCAAAAGGGCAGTATTTTGGAGAGCTTGCTCTTGTCACCAATAAACCCAGAGCAGCTTCTGCTTATGCAGTTGGAGATGTCAAATGCTTAGGTAAACCTTTTTTTTTTTTTTTTTTAATGTATAGTGGGGTTTTTCTTCTCTTTTCAAAACCTGCTTTTTCCTCTGTCTTACTAACATTTAGACTTAGAATTTTTCTGAAGTGAATCAGAACATAGCCCAGATTTCAACATGGGAATTTATCATGGGTCTTCAGTCTCAGTCCTAAGAATATGCCCAAGAATAAACATTGTATTGTTGCTCAAAGAAAATCACGTCTTCTTAGCAGGTGATTCACAATCTCTTTTAGATCCACATTGCAGCTAACTGAACAGCTAGCTCCTCCTTTAAAATGATTTGAGACCCCATTGGCACTTGGGTGACTAACACAATACAATGGAAAGGACACTGCATTTTATATTAGAGGACCTAGGTTCAAATTCTGGCTCTCCTATTTAATAACTGCATGTGATCTTTGTCCCTTTCCCCAAAGAGATTACAGTATAATTGTGAGGGGGAGTTAATGTAAAGAGAGATCTAATATTTCTCTTTCTCTCTCTTTTGATCTGAGAACATTTGAGAATTCACTTTCAGAAAAAGCATGATAGAGGAAATGTAGTATCTGAGATGAGTCTCAAGTTTTTAATACCTAGAAATGAAGAATTGTATTCCTAGGACTGAAATGCATACAGAAAGGTTTGCAGACTTGCTATTACTTTGATGACTTACTCATTTGTTTCCCTCATGTTTTAAATGCAGTTATGGATGTCCAAGCATTTGAGAGGTTGCTCGGACCCTGCATGGACATTATGAAGAGGAATATTACCAATTATCAAGAGCAGCTGGTGAAAATGTTTGGTTCAAGCATGGACCTAACTGACCCAGGAATTTAGGCACAGCGTCTCCCTTCTCCCCCGTGCCTTCTCATTTTGACACAGAAACTCCTCCTGTCAACAACACAATACATAAGGAAAACAGACACTACAGAACAGTTCCTGCCGTTGCTGCTGCTGCTGTCGTTTTGGGCATTTAGAAAACATGTCTCAGCATATTTGGATGGGTAAAGGCTGAATCTGTGCCTCCACTTTGCTGCTGAAATTCCATTTATTAGACTTAATTTCATGTTTCTAACCCATTTTTCACATCTTTGGTTCAGAATGGCATGTCTCTCCAGCAATTTAAGTGCCTGATACAAAGTCCAAAGTGTAAAATCCTCTTTTTTTCCTCTTGCTGCTGCTATTGCTCTTGGCTATTCTTTTTTTTTTTTTTTTCAACAAAGATGCAGAAACTGGTTCTGTCCCCATCTTCCCAGGGAGAAAAGATTTACAGCCTCTGATCTCTTCCTTTGTCGTTACCTCTGAGAATGTCAAAAATCTGCTCTGAATTGTAGCTTTTAGATTTGAAATTTAAAATCACCTGGATATTTTAAAGTAACTCTCTTTAGAGCATTATGGTACTGTGATTTTTGTGCTATCTACTGAAAGCTACACGTTACAGGTGATTCCAAGGCATTTGGAGATTCTTTGAAGAGAGTACGATGCTGAAACATTGGTCATAGTCATAGGTCATTCATCAGTAAATCCCGTCTTAAAGGAAGAAAGGAAGAAAAAGGGAGGATCTGAGAGTTTGTTCTTTCAGCCTCCTATGGATGACAGAGAGCCAATTAAAAATAAAAATTTCTCTGTGTTGTTAGTATGACTAAATTGTCGTCCATTTAGAATAAGTGGTCTGGAGATGTTATAGCTTTAACTTGCTAAAAACAAACAAACAAACTTCTCTATTAAGCTGCTGTCACCTTTTTTCTTTCCAGTTGTCTACATCAGTAGGTGGCAATAATATTGCTGAGAAGTTGACCTGTTCCTCCTGTAAAAAGAGTCCTTTCTAATGCTCAGATATTACCACATAGTTTTGCTGTTGAATGATCAGTTTTAAAACTCTTTTTAAAGAGGAAAAAGTTATTTTTTGTAACTTAAAAGTTAAAAAAATATGTATTTCTGAACTCAAGGGAGTTCCCCTCAATTGTATTCTTTTACAGTGTTTTCTCACTCAACTAGACATTCCCAGATGTCAACTATATTTGTTAAAAAGTTTTCAAAAAGTTGACAACATTTACTATTTCAAGGAATTTTTTTTAAAGGCTTTGTAATTGGGGAGTTCAGGATGTTTGATGTTCTATTTTTCTTATTTGGGAAGTAATTTAGTTTGTGTTTGAAAAGACACCTCTTTTAACATTTAATATATATCAAGTACAATTTTGAGTTCCCTTGATTGCTTGACATGCCTTGCAATAAGATTTTTTCCATCAGAATGATTGAGAATCCATCTTAAGGGGATCACAGAAGCAGCACAAAAATTGCACAAAGATTATTAAATTTATAGCAAGGTAATAGTAGATCTAGAGGCTCTTCCCATTTTCCAGTTTCTTTTGAGTTGTGTGACTCACTGGGACCTGCCCAAGTGATTATGTGTCTGGGGTTGTATAATTCTCATTGTGGATGATGATGCTAATAGAACTGACCTAATTATTTACCTTTTATCACCAGGTGAGCTAGTGCTCTGCCATGGGCATACGGCCAGTATGGCCAACACCTGTGAAAAGCATGACAGCATGTAGTTACCTCCCTTCTCCCCTGCGCGACACACACACACATATGACAGACTTTCAGCCAGCAGCAACCCTAATTCATTCATTTTAAGGGATTTTCTGTTTGTTTTGTTCACATAAATTGAAAACAGATTGAATCTTTACTAAGAGCACTATGTTAGCTCACAGTATGGTTCTCAGATATGTGGTCTGATTTATGATTCATGCTGGTGAAACAGGGATATAGCACTATTCAAAAACACTTCATGTTTTGATATTTTTCTGACTCCATTCTTTTCTGCAGTGTCTGTTTTGGATCAGATAAATTCACAAAGCAAACATTAATATTTCCAAGGCTTTGTGCCTTTTTCCTAATTTTTGGATCTTGAATTTTGAATGGCATGAACGGTAATAGTTCTTTGCTACAGGTAATTGGGATTTTGGGCTATTTAAGTAAATGAACTTTGTCTTTGAAAAGAAATAGAGAGAAGGTGCTGTAAGAGTCTCATATGTCTGTACACAAATATGTGTATACATAATATGTACACACACACACGTGTGTGTGTGTCATCAGAGCAGCCCTAGCAAATTGATTTCCAAAATAAAAGCCAAAATGAGATGCAGTTTATTAACCACGCATCTGCATCACTTAGATTATCTAACAAACTGCATGCTAGGAATAGATATGGATTATGTCAAGAAGTTTCAGGCCTTTTGTTCATAGTCTAATCAATTCTACAAGATCTCTTCCCATTATTCCAGTCTTACTCATAGTTGTGCCATATGGCTGAGGAACCCAACAGGTTTCAAGCCTTTTTTGTTGGGCACATTTATTCTAGTAAAAATGACATATGGCTCAGAAGACAAGCTCCTTTTTTGTTTTTTTTTAACAGACAATTGTGGGCCTATAGTTGAGCTTTGAGGTGAGGAAATGAGCATGTACATAACAAAAGTGTAGGAAAAGAGTAGCAGCCAAACTGGATTTTTAAAAATGTGGGGCTCTGAAGATGTACTTTTTGCAGTGGGGATAAGTAAAGCTAAATAAATCAAGTTCTATTGTTTTCTTAGCCTCCCTGGTACCTCAAAATGACAGTGACACTTCTGAAAAGCTACATGGTATCTCCTGTGTTTATGGGGCTGCAAGTAATCATATAGAGCCAACAGAAAGCTCCACCTTAGCCAGTTCTTATTAGCCCCTTTATATTATATTCTCCCTTGGGAGAAGACAGATTCAAGCAATCCGTTCCAAGTCTTGCCATTTCCTTAGTTATGAGGGGAGAAGGAGCTTAATAACTTTGAAATGTGGTTAGCAGTATTGATATACATCTTAATCCAATGACTTTAACTCTTCTTTTTAATCTCTGAAGGATAAATTTGTGTGGTTTTATTTTCTGGATTGATGTAGCTATATGTTCTGTTAAAAAAAAAAAAGGCAAAAAAAAAGCAACACACAAATAACTGCTGTGGATCCTCAGAGATGATTGTGAAGAGAGTTCTGCATTTGAACATGTTGTTAATAAAAGAACTCAACAGCAAAAACGGGCAAGAGACAGTGTTCTTGAGACTAAGAGAAACAATTTGTCCTTCTGATGCTCTGCTTGTGATTCTTGTGAAGTCAGAAAGAAGAGCTTTTCTTGGTCAGCAGCGTCCTGGCTTATGACATTTCTGTTTGATATCCCACCCCAGGCTTTTCGTAATGTATAAAAAAAACAAAAAATCCCCTTCCTTTCTTTCTCTCTTTTTTTAAGTGCATTTTGCCCAGAGAAAAAGGAAAAAAAAAACAAAAAAAAAAAAAACCTTTGAAGTGACATCCTTCATACTTTGTTTTCAGTTAGTTGATGTTGTAATTTTTGTTCTTAAATTGTATTTGTAATCAATCTTGCCAAAATATAAATTGTTTTGGTTTTTTTCACTCCACTTACCTTTTGTTGTTCTTGCAGTTATTACTGCTGATGGTCTTCAGTCTCTCAGTCAACTGTTGCACAATCAGAAAATCTTCCTGTTTGTTTTAATACCCTACAGGACTGTGTCTGTACTATGAAGCTAGAAGAGGATAATTTCACTAACCTCATGGAAGACTTCCTAAATCCATATAGCCTGATTTTGGCTAAAAATGGGCAATTAGGGTTTCTTCCTCCATTCACAGTAACAAAAAAAAAAAAAAAAACTAATTCAGCATAATTATGCTACCTCAAGGCTAAAAAGTGCTTTAAGGGTATTTCACCTGAGTTCTCAACCTGACATCAGAAATGTCTCATTGGATTTGTGAGATTTCCCCACCCAAAGTAATTTAAAAGGATCTTTTATTTTAGCCCATTTTAAACTAGTATTTGATTCTAAAAAGGAAGAGTTGTTCTACATAGTATTAAACCAATAAATGACCAATTTTAAAGAGCCACCAGCTACCACAAACAAGCTTTGGGTTTTAAAAGGGAAAGAACTCACCATCTCGGGTTTGCTTCATCTTTGATTAAAATAAATGCTGACATGTGTCAAACTTGTGTTTGTTGTTTTGTTCTCTGGACCTGGGAAGTTGTATTACAACAGGCATGCTAAATATATTTTGCAATTTCAATATAATTGGTTTCTGTCATATTTTTCATATATTTAAAAACACTTTTCTAAGAAGGCTTTTTTCAGGTGTCCCTGACACCAAAAAGATTTAAGACTCTTGCACTGTATGATCTCTATAATGTTTTCTAGCCCCTTCAAAATTGTGATCCTTTTATTTCATAATTCCTTTCACGGCTTCATCCCCTCAAAGGCTAGATTTCCCAAAAAGTGAGAAGGGGGTTAAAAGGAGAGGACTAATGCTTTGTTATGGTATTGGAATCACTGATAATCTGTAGCTCTTACTGTTGATAATCTTTGACCTCTAAGTACAACAGAAAACACTGGGTATTTTCATTAAGAAAGCCCCACTCTCTTAATATCTTAATTGTGAGGACTTTCTCTAATATTTGCTATTGGACCTCACTATATAATTGGGCTATAAATGGATCAAGATGCCTGGTTTTGAATTGTTTATACAGCTACATCAATGTGGCCATGGATTGGTTTCCTTCCCTTTCTGAGCCCCAGTTTCCTCTGTAAAAAGAATTAGTTGTTTCATGATTTGAACAACTGGTATAAATTTAGATTACACAATATAGATGTATACAAGTACTAGACAAGAGCTGAGGCAGTATGATTCTGACATGCAATTAGGGCCCCTACTATACTGTTTGGATTCAGATACTAGCTATGTGACCATCTCATAGTCACATCCCTTCTGAGCCTTAATTTCCTTTGTAAAAAGATGAAATAATTAAAAATTACAGAGTTGGAATGGTATTGCAAAAAAAACCCTGGATTCGGAATCAGAAAACTTAGCCCTCTGATCTCTGGCAGATCTCTTTTCTTATCTGGGCCTCAATTTGCTTTGTAAATGAATTATCCAGTTAAAAATAGAATTGACTTTTGTCTGCTACTATTCATTCTTAAAAGATTGGGCAAAGTTAGCTGTTTATAGGCCATTTCCCAGAGGCCTCAATGAAAGTTTGTTGGGAAACTTGGTCCTGTATCCAGTCACACTCAGTTCCATTGGCCTAGGTTGGTTTTGAGGCTTTCAAATAACAATACTTGTTTCAGTTTGCTACGAGGTTTCTTTGCACTTCTACAAGGACAGTCCAGATGCCCTGCCCTCTGAGAAGAAGTAGTAATAAACTGAAAGACATGTCAGTCAGCAGTGCATCCCTCCCTCAGAGAAAGTGTTACTTTTAAGCATTATCTTTTCATGTTGAAACAAGAAAGTAGAAATTATTGCTCTTTACATGAATATACAATCAATGTTTCAGCAAATCTAACCTTGTGCTATCAAAATCTGGGGGACTAGTTTAGCAAGATTACTTGGTTAAGTGATAAACTTTTCTATACACTCTTCCTCATTGAGATCATTAAGTTAATGTTATAAATTGACAAATTTTACACAACCAAATCCAGAGATGTTCCAGGGACACATACAGATCCTAATTGTGAACTCTGGACTCCTGGGTGGCAGTGCGTCAGGTGACTAAAATTAGCATTGGAAGGGATCTCAAAAGGGGTCCAATTCAACTTGCAGCTAAACACCTAAGTATCCCCACTATAACATAATGAAGACATGGTCCCTGAACTTTTATTTAAGGACCAATGAGGATGTAGCCACTACTACTAGGTAGACAATTCATTTCATTGAGGTGGTTATTAATAGCAGGTTTTCCCTTACAATCTGCCCTTTTTGCAGCCCCTAATGCTTCACTTTGGAGTCAAGCAGAACAAGAAAAATTTCTGCCACATAGTGGCCCTTCATCATGTACTTGAATTATCATCCTCCACATCCATGTCCTCTCCAGGGAAAAAACAAACCAACATTCCAAGTTCCTCTAACTTAAATACATGAATTCAAGGCCTTTACCATAGTGATCCTGCTCTTGGGGACACTATTCAAGCTTGTCATTGCCCTTCCTTAAATGTAGTATCCACAAGTGAAAATGGTACTCTACATATGGTCTGACCAGAATAAATTATAGGATCCTCTGCCAGGATTTTACCTGAAACAGATCTGCCAAAGTAATTGGCACATTCCATTCAAGATATATTTCTCTAGAAATTGAGCATATTGCACTTTATTTCCTGGAATTTGGGAGTAAGTTTGGGGCAGAGCAAGGCAAGGGTAACAAGCATTTATTAAATGTTGATCTTGTACCAGGTGCTGTTCTAAGTGCTGAGGTAAAAAGAAAAGCCCTCCCCTTAAGGAGTTTACATTCTAACTGTGAACTGAAAAGCAAAGAGTTAAGGAGTTATGGCAGGGGAAGGAAAGAGAAAGAAAAAGAAGTCCAGAGAAACAGAAGCACTGTTGGGAGGGGAACAAAGCATGGCAAGGCTGGGCCCATCCCCACAGTGGAAGCTCCCAGGAAGAACTCACTAATGGGAGAAAGGAAGCAGCACAGCAGAGGAATGTTCTCAGATAAGAAGGTCGGGACAATGATGTTAGAGGGTGAGAAAGCAGTTGAGTCATGATGGCTACATGTGGAAAATCAGAAATACTCAGCAGGGGGAAGAGAATAAATGGAAATGCTCCAAATTGCCCCTAAGGAGTTTACAATAACTGGGGAGTCACAATGGGAAGACACTTAACAAATGAAGCAGCGAATCTTAGTTGGAAGAGCCCTTAAGTTCCCTCCCAGGATCTGTACAGGAATTTACACCATTTCTAAGTGGTCCAACCTCATTTGAAGATCTTCAGTGAAGGGTGAACTCTACCCAGAGAAAATCTATCCCACTTGGGGAGAATTCAATCATTAAAAGAATTTTCAGATAATATAAATAAATTTTATATTTAGGAATAAGGTATAGAATTTAGGGGACAGGGTGAAGTAATATAGACTTAGTTGTAGAAACTAAGGAGATAAAAAGCAGGAATTTACTGGATCGTGTAAATAGCATGGTAGTGGAAAAAAGATTCAGCTGAAAATCCTTTGTTAGAATCCCAGCTACTTGACTAATTCCATTACTTCATCTCTCAGGGGCCTCTATTCATATATAAAAATGGGAGCGTTATACTTCTTAAATATCCCTGCTTTGGACTATTCCTTTTTGTTTTGTTTATTTCACTGATGTCCTGTTCTCTTCAGTCACTTTCTAATACACTCTATTCTCCATGGAATTTTCCTTTGTAACAGAAAAAGTTAATGGCAACTAGATATGACACTATAGACAACATTTTTTGCCCATAATTTCTAGCCTCTACCATTGAGCACCGAAAGAGATATTTCATCATCTGTGCTTAGATGCATCTTATTTGATGCTGTTTAATTGTGTTTTAGAATTATTCTTGTCTATGTTACTGTAGACATGATTATTGTATTTTTGATCCTGTTTTAATTCACTCTGCATCAGTCTATATATGTCTTCCCCTGTTTCTGTGAATTCCTCATATATATAATTTCTTTCAGTATAGTAATATTCCATCACATTCACATACCAACATTTGTTAATCCACTCCCCAATTAAAGAACAGTCTCTTTTTTTTTCCAGTTTTCTGTTACCAGGAAACAAGTGCTATGAATATTTTGGTATCAGATGCAGGAATTCTCTTCACAGGTATACCTGTTTTATTCAAGCAATAAAGATGGAAATGCAATTAGAGCTACAGTAGTTTTTCAGAAAGCAGTCACTGCAACAGCCATCAGATGCTGCACTGATTTGAAGCTGCCAGACCCCTTTTAACATGTACTGTAGGAACCTGTATGAGTTCCCACTGTTTCCAGTCCAAGTTGCTTTCTATCCTTCTGGATATATAAGAATAATGACCTAAATTTCCCTCCGATCCCAGCCTTAGAAGTAAGACTAGGTTTTATTTTATCCAGCTTAGGTTTGAAAATATAAAGAATGCGTACTTAGGGTTAGCATTAACTTCTTTCATAACTATCAAAATAGCTCAGACTTGACATCCCACTAGGATTCTTATCTTCTTCACAGTTTCATATGACTCAGAGGACTACATGGTCACATTATAGAGTAGAACAGAGTTTTTGAAAAAAATAAAAAATACACTATTAAAGTGAACAAAGCACAACTATTCTGAGAGAGAGGTTTTAGATATTTGCTTCCCACTATAGTATTCCATTTGCCAAGGGAACAGCTTTGTCCAGAAACTACCACACTACCCAATATCAAAGTTAGAAAAGTAAAAAGGAAATAATCTTGCTACACATCAAATAGTAATTCCCACCCTAATTCCTGTAGAAATATAGAGACAGTTTTTGCTTCTCAACTAATCTCCAGCCAAGAGCTGGAATCTGATGGTCGCAGAAGAGTCTTTGATGGCTCTGATAGTATTTCTGATGTCTAAGGACAGGACTCCACAATCAGCTACTTCCCCAACCTCTTTTGATGTGTCTCTTACAAAGCAATCAATTGCCTTTCTTATAAATGCTCTGCTATAGCATGACATTATAGGACCTTTTGGGGGAATACCATGTAAATTAATCTCCTGAGGTTATATAAGTTATACATATCTCTTCAGACACCTTCAGGATGAAAATAATTCAAGAGAATACAAAAGTAAGAGAACCTAAAGCAAATTAAATTTGCTTCAGACATGGAGGGCTTGTCGCTTTATTTCAGTTGTGTCCAATTCTCTGTGCTTCATTTGAGGTTTTCTTGGCAAAGATGCTGGGGTGATTTGCCATTTCCTTCTCCATCTCATCTTATAGCTGAGAAAATTGAGGCAAGTAAGGTGAGATAACTGCCCCAGAGTCATACAATCAGTAAGTGTCTGAAGTCAGAGCTCAAGCCCTTTATCCACTGTGCTATCTAGTTGCCCAGCTGTCATTGACCTATGTTCAGTACTTACATTATTGGCTCAAAGAACACGAAGAGTTTAGTGACTCCAGGGCCATTACTCTAAGCACTGTGCTACCTAAGTGCCCTAGTGAACATAATATTTACTTCTAAACCCACTAGCAGTCAGGTAACAAGAATTTATTAAGTTCCTACTATGTGTCAGGCACAGTACTAAGTCTTAGGGATACAATACAAGCAAAAAAACAATCCTAGACCTCAAACTTACATGCTTAAAAGGGAAATATAGCATATGAAAGGGAACCAAAAAAGGTGTGCAAGAGAATGAGGAATGCTATGGAGGCAGAGTCTGTAGAGCATCACTAGGGTGGTGGGAACTGAAGCCTGGCTGGCTTGGGCCAGTCCCCAAAGTGGAGGCCTGGGGGAAATCATTAATGGGAAAAAGGGGCTAGATTCCTAGATGAGCAGATCCTGGATGCAAGGGAATTTCCAAGGGAAAAGGTAGATGAGTCATGAGAAGGCAAAGTCTTTAGAATCAGAAGTGCAGCCAGAAAAGAGAAAGCTCATGGCTTCTGTTCCATCCTGTGCCCCAAATGGAGAGACCCATTCTACCAGATTTATCTGCTTTCTTTACTTCCCAATTCTAGAAGACAGAGAGCATGAAATCTTTTATTGGTTTCTTCAGTCCATATAGCTGGCTCAAGTCTGGCCCAAAGGAATGAATGCTAAATCTACTATACTTGGTAGAAATGCCAAGAGTAGATTTTCTATCCATATAGTAGCATCCTCTATATTTATCATTTTATATATTTTTTCTATTTATCTAACCGTGTGTGTGTGTGTGTGTGTGTGTGTGTGTGTGTGTGTGTGTAATTTCCTCCAATCAAATAAGCTTTTTAAGGACAGGAACTAATTTTTTTTCCTTTGAATGCTCCAGCTCCTAGCATAGTAAAAACTTGTCAGTATTGTACTTAACCCATGTTCCTTGATGAGATAGAGGAAGAGCAATTCAATGGCTCAGGTAAAAGGAGCAAGTTTGGGAGATAACCAGGCTCTAGGGTATTAGCCAAGTCACACAAAGGCCCCTTGTTATCTCACCTAGAGCATAAAATTTCTACCTGCACAGCTTATGCCCAACTTAGGCCCCTAGGCTACTGGCTACATGCTCTCTGCCCAAAATGATTAGCAGTAATCAATGCTGCTCACCAAGTACCAAGGGAGAAAAGCATGACGGTCTCCCCTCTTTAAAAAAAAATATAATCCATGTTTCTGAGGTCATCCTGTGACCGTCAAGAACAGGCAGATTAAAATACAGAGTAAAGACTCCAACATTTATTCCTACCAAAACTGCTTTCTTAGCAATTTGAAGGTACCCCCTCCCTACTTCGTGCAGACCTGCTTGTGTTCATGCTGTGGTCTTATTGCTATTCTAGAAACTCCCTTCCCAGTAATTCTGCTTGTCCAGGCATGAATAAGTAAGTTAAAATAATGTTGGTAAGAGAAAAACTGTAACAAAGGGGAGGACACGCCCTACAAAGGAAAGGGAGGTAACTATGGTTTGGGTTTCAACAGGGTAGGTAAGCTGCCCTGCTCTGGCACCTTTCATGAGACCTAAGGCCAAAGGATTCACAACTTGTAAAAACTTATAACAAGCAGAAGGAAGAGCATATTGATGTATAGGCTTAGAGTTGTTTTGTTCTTTTTTTTTAGTTCTTTTTCTCCCCAGCATCTAGCACTTTATACACAGGAGTTGCGCAATAAAAATTCGTTGAGTCAACTTGAACCATCAAATACTCCACAAACTCTGGGAAAGAGGTGAAATACAAAGAATGAGACAGGTCCTCATTCCCAATGAGTTCTTATATAATATGATCAGGGAAATGAGATATACATGTGAGAAACAGGACAGTATATACCAACTGAAAATTTAACATTAAAATTAATGTTAATGAATTAATAAATTATTTAATATTGCTAGAACCAAGGACCTGGGTCATCATCCCATCCCTTCTCCTCTAAAAAGGACCCTCTCAATTCTGAACTGGCTCACAGCATTCAGACCAAGTTCAGTCCCGGGAAATCTGATTGCTGATAAGAGAAGCTGGGTTCACATTTCTTGGCTGGTTAAATTGCTTAATTCTCATATGTAGGATTCTACTAAATTGGGAAAAAGAAATGTTCTTTGTATAAAACCGTGAATCAGTAAGGGACAGGTATTTATTTCCTACACAGAGAAATGATAAAAGACAAAAAAGACTTACCATATGCATGACTACATACTAAACAAGCAGGAGTATTATTCCTACACTCTGCCAGGAGGCTAATACTCAAAACCATCTAAATATGGAGTAATTTTCACATCTGTTAATTATGTGTTTGTTATGTTTCTTTTATAATTACATAATGTATATTTATTATATTATTTATTTCCCTCAACTCTGCTCTATCTCCCTAAAAGTCTGTGACTTTTGAAAAACTGAGCCAGGGATTTGGATTTTTCCTGTGGCTGATAATCTTCTCCAAAAAGCATTAAAATCATTGTTGAGAACTACTCCCTTTATCATTAGGCACTTCCAACCAAAGGGCTTGGGACCACTCTTAAACTTACAAAATGATCTTCAATCTAGGACACATCCATCTCAATAGTTATATTCATTCACTCAAAACCCAGGATTCGTGCTTGTCTAAGCAGGACATGGATCTAGCTGACATATGCTCAATCAGAAATTTGTCCCAGAGTTACATGTTGCCACACTGAAGGGTCAAAGAGAAGCACAAGGGTAGAGTCCTAACTTTGGAGAAGGTCTGCTGAGTCAGTAACTTCCTGTTCAGTAGCCAATAAAGGAGTTGCTTTGTCATCCCAAAACAGAGCTCTTCATTGCTGATTCATACATGACAAAGGGCAATTGGCTTTTTTTACTCCACAGGGTCAAATCCCTGCAGCAATGAACGGATTATGCATATAGCCAGAAGCAGGTAGGAAATATCCAAATGCTCTTTATATAAACCACATTAAGAATAGTACAGATTACAATAGATGTAGGAATTCAAAGAGAAAGATTGGTATGGATTACATTGACCAGAGAGAGCTGTTTGGAAAACCTAAGTCTTGCTGGGTGGATAGAATTTGAAGGGGTAAGGGAAGAGAAGGAAAGAGGAAATAGGCATTTTTTAAAATGTTGGGAGGGAAGAGCTGGATATGGAGTAGGAATTGGGTGTAGGGAATGAGGGAAAGTATAAGGTCAGGAAGAACACAGAGAAAATGGCCTAACTTTATCACAAGGGATGCACATATTCTGTGTATATATTTGTGTGTGTGTGTGTGTGTATGTGTGTGTACATATACACATATAGAAATAAAGATACATTAATTTATACTTTAACATATTTAACATGTATTGGTCAGCCTGCTATCTGGAGGAGGGGGTGGAAGGAAGAAGGGGAAAAATTGGAACAGAAGGTTTGGCAATTGTCAATGCTGAAAAATTAGCCATGCATATATCTTGTAAATTAAAAGCTATATAAAACAATTTTTTAAAAAAGAAATAAAGATACATATATACACACATCCACACATGATACACATGTATTCCACGTATGTATGTACAACTTCAGGGAAATTAGTAATGAAGAGCACAGTCATTGTTGCCTGGCTGTGTCATATATGTTTGTGTGTATTTGCATATGTTTGTGTACAAGTATGTGTGTGAAATGAGGAGGGCCTGGACTAGAGTAGTGGTAGCATCAGGAATTGGGAGAAGATATATTGGAGAGATTATTAGGAAAAGGGGATCAACAAAATTTGGTGACAAGGAATTAAAAAATCCAGGCTATGGCTCCTGACAACCTACCCAGGGCTAAATTATAGGGGGAGGATTTTGGAGGATCCTCCAGGTGTAGACTGGGATGATTCCTGTGTAAATAAAGGCCTTGGGTGAATTGATATGACCCAGGCAGAGACATTTGATGTTATTTTTACTATAATGCCAGATGAAAATGGAGAATTATCAATAGCCAGTCAAGTCAGTTCCTGATTTGACCAGCAGGCGTCAGTCTGTCCCCAACGAGTTGAGGTGAGTCATAGGTTTAAGGTTTCCTTTTTTCTCCCCATTCCTCCTGCCCATTTCTTCTCCCATCCTTTCCCCCAGGTAATCCAGATGCCAGCCTTTGCTTGGTTCATCCAGAGTTGAGGGTGTTTGAGGAAAGTGAAGGAAGATGCAATGGAGGGGGAAATGGGGACAGGTAGACACTTCCAAATGGCCTAAACCTGTAAGAAGAGCAGAGCAAAGACTGAATAAATAACCTGTATCCCCTGAGGGCTCAACCTTAAGGCCCCAGGCTCTAGTCTTCAATCAGTGAAGAAAAGCTGGCAATGGGGCTTGAAGGGCACAGAAAATAATGAGAAGTAGGGAGAGAGCAGCTATTTTTTAGTTTGGTTTGGTTTAGGTTTTTGTTTTTGTTTTTTAAATTTATTATAGCTTTTTATTTACAAAACATACACATGGGTAATTGTTCAACAATGATCCTTGAAAAACCTTCTATTCCAAATTTTCCCCTTCTTCCCTCTCCCTCCTCCCCTAGATGGCAGGTAGTCCAAATATATGTTAAATATGTTAAAGTATATGTTAAATACAATATATGTATACACATTTATTTGTTATCTTGCACAAGAAAAATCAGATCTAGAAAGAAAGAAAAAAAGTTGAGAAGGAAAACAAAAATGCAAGTAAACAATAACAAAGAGTGGAAATGCTATGTTGTGGTCCACACTCATTTCCCATAGTTCTCTCTCTGGGTGTAGATGGCTCTCTTCATCATTGAACAATTGGAATTAGTTAGAATCAACTCATTGTTGAAGAGAGCCTCCTCCATCAGAGTTGATCTTCGTATAGTTTTGTAGCTGTGTATAATGATTTCCTGGTCCTGCTCATTTCACTCAGCATTAGTTCATGTAAGTCTCTCCAGGTCTGAAATCATCCTGTTGGTCATTTCTTACAGAACAATAATATTCCATAATATTCATATACCATAACTTATTTAGCCATTCTCCAATTGATGGGCATCCAGAAAAAGCAGCTATGAACTAACTATGGCATAGGGTGGTGAATTTGGACTTGGGTTCAAATCCTGAGTTTACCACATTACATTTTCCCTCTCTAGGTCTCTAGTTTTCCCATAGATAAAGGGGTTGAACTCCATGGTCAGTTCTATGCAACATATCTTAGGAAATCTCACTGATAAATGAGACATTCAGAAGGGGATTAGAGATAGGACATACCAAGTAACGTTTGAAAATCTGGGGAAGTTTACACTGAAGAAGAGAAGGTTTAGAGCATATAATAATTTCCTCAATTTTTAAAAGACTGCTCAAACCAAAGAACTCTGAGGCCGGAATAGGAAGGCAGAGTATGAGCCTATAGCTTGAAGATAGAGGATGTGTCATCCTTGATCAGAAGCAGTCAAATATCTTGGGAAAAGTAGCTTGCCATGGAGGAGACACACTGGTTTCAAAGCCAGGCTACCTGAGTTTAAAATATAGCCATTAATATTATCTTGTTTGTTTATTAAGGTTATTCGACTATTGGTACTTATTGGCTGTGTTATCAAGGACAGATCACTGTCTTTCATTGAAAAGTTTCCTCATTGAGGGACGGAGAGGATGGTTGAAAAAAAGTAGAGAATATAAGTGTTACTATTTTCATTTTCTATATGGAGGAAATGAAGCTTAAAGGGTCACAAAATATCTAAGCATGGAGCTAGATTTGAAATGAACTTCAAATCCGGTGCTATTTCTGCTCCAATAAGCAATCTTCTCTCAAAGAATTCCAATCAGCCAAGCTGAGCGTCTTTAAGGATGGAGTCTTAGGCTGTCCCAAATCTTCAGGTTCTCCAGGGCCCTATCTCCTCTCCTGAGATGACATTGTACAAGTTCCATGTTGACATCATCTGGTGATACAAACAGTTCTCAAAGCCAGGACTACATCTGGCTCCTGGGAATATCACCTAACTCAGTTTTTTTATGGTAAATTACCTGAATACAGAGAGGATTCCTTTGAGCAGGAGTTGGCCCCCTTTTCTGTACCTAGAGGTCTATGGGCAAAGTCCAGACCTAAGCATCACGAGGCAAAATATTCAAGTGCAAGAAAAAATCCCAAGTCAGAGCAGGGAGTCAACTTAGATACATATAAAAACCACAAAATAAAAGAATATGAGTGGTTTAAAAAAAAAAAAACCACTAGCCTTCACACCATCCCCATCATAGGTAGCAAAGTTCAGGGTAGTCATGATTATGAGATCTGATTCCTACCTTTGAGGCTTTCTGATCCAATGCCTCCCTCTGACGGAGGAAACTGAGGGTCTGGAGAGGGGAAAGGGCTATTTTCTAGAACACATAAGTGGATTATATTTACACAAAGGTATTAAGTGGCAAATCCAGGCTCTAACTCAATTTTCTGAACTCATTTTTTCTACTATATTACTGTTTATATCTAAGGCCATGTCTGCTACTGAGCTGACTTAACACTAGTGCCCCCAAGTTGGCTTTTTTCTCAATCTTCCTTAGACCTCGAGTTATATTGCTCAAATTTATTTTTCTAAGGGGACCAATTAATGTCCAGATTTGTGTATGAATGGGATTTAGAAAGGTAAGATTGAACAAAGTCATCAGCCTCCCTCTCTTTTCAGAGTCATCCAAGACCAATGTTAAGACAAATCAAGACAACTGGCAACGATCTGGAATAACTTGGGAATCTTTCTTGTCTGACCAAGCTCTAAGTTCTCCACAGTGCCTCCTCCAGTCATCTCCATGGCCGCTGTCATTCACAGTTATTCTTCTAACAACTGTTGTTATTACTGTCTACAAGATTCTCTTGGTTGTACTCACTTCATTCTTCATTATTTCATGCAAGTCTAAGAACTGATACTATAAAATCCTTTTTCCTTTACATTTTGTTCACTAATTCCTTTGCTTTCTTGACCTTTTATTCTTCCAAATGAATTTTGTTACTGGTTTTCAAGCTCAAAAACATAATTTTTTGTTGATTTAATTAAGATGGCATTGAATAAGTACATTTGTTTAGGCAGAATTGTCATTTTTATTATCTTGGTTCTGTCCACTCTTGTGCAATTAATATTTCTCCAATTATTTAAGTTTGACTTTATTTGTTTAAAAAGGAGTAGTATAATTATGCTAATGGAGTTCTTGGGTTTGTTTTGCAGGTTTGCTCCCAAGTATTTCATCCTGTCTATAGTTATTTTAAATGAGATATTTCTTACTATCTCTTCTTGCAGGGTTTTGTATGTGATATATAGAAATGCAAATGAATTATGTAGCTTTACTTTCTATCATGCTACTTTGCAAAAATTATTTTTTCAACTAGTTTTTTAGTTGAATCTCTTAGATTTTCCAAAAATATCATCATATCTGGCCTAGGATGATAAAATAGTCTTCTGTTACAACTTTCTGAGTAAGAAGCACTTGTAATAAACATATCAATTGCTGATGGATTCTGAACCATTTGGTCTGGACACTGATAGAAATTTCATCCATATGGTGACCTTCTACACTTTCCAATGCCATATATTGATTCAACACAGTGTGTATGCAAAAAGAGGAAAGTACTGCTTCAAGCCCTGCCTCTGCTGGAATCCTCCAGCAGCCATATTGATGTACAGCAGATCAACTGCAAACTGCAAAAAGAGATAGTTTTATTACTTCACTGCATACTCTGATTCTTTCAATTTCTTTTTTTTCTCTTATTGAATAATATTGGTGATGATGGGCATCTTTGTTTCATTCCTGTTCTTATTGGAGCTTCTAGTTTATACCCATTACAAATAATGCTTGCTGGTAGTTTTGGTAAGTCCCTCTTACCATTTTAAGGAAAAATTCATGTATACCTATGCTGTCAAGTGTTTTTAATAGGAATGAATATTGTAGTTTGTCAAAAGGTTTTTCTACATCCATTGATTTAATCATTCAGTCTCCCTAGTTTTTCTCTGGATGCAAATGGCATTTTCCATCCAAAGTCTATTAAAATTGTCTTAGATCAATTTATTGTTGAGAAAAGCAAAGTCTATCATAGAAGATTATCACGTAATCTTGCTGTTACGGTATATAATGTTTTCCTAGTTCTGTTCACTTCACTGAGCATCAGTTCATGTAAGCTTATCCAGGCTTTTCTGAGATCAGCCTGCTCATCATTTTTTATGGAAAAATAATATTCCATTATATTCATATGCCATAATTTATTCAGCCATTACCCAACTGATGGACTGATGCTTTCTTCTTATGAAGCTCATTTATTATCTGTTTAATTTTTTTCTAAAATAGTTTTATTTAGATAGTCTATTTCTTCTTCTGTTAATGTTGGAAGTTTATATTTTTAAAAATATTCAATTTATTGGCATATAATTGGACAACTCCTAATAATTGTTTTGATTTCATCTTTCTTACTGGAATATATTCACCCTTCTCATTTTTTGATACTAATTTTCTTTTCTCTCTTTTTAAATCATTAATAACTTATTTTATTGGTTTTTATAAGACCAACACCTAGTTTTATTTATTAATTAAAAGGTTTTTCTTACATTGAATTTCTAATTTGTTCTTTCTTCTAGGTTCTTAAGTTGGATACACAATTTTTTGGCCTGTTCTTTCTCTATTTTATTGATATAAACATTTAGAAATATAAAATTTCCTCTGATTACTGTTTTTACCATATCCGATATGTTGTCTCATCATTCTCTTTAATAAAGCTATTTGTTTCTATGACTTATTCATTAACTCATTCATTGTTTAAGATTAGGTTATTTAGTCTCCAATTACTCTTTAATCTTTTTGCATAGTCTCTTATTAAATGTAATTTTTATTGCATTTAGATTTTTTAAAAATGTATTTAATATTTCTCCTTTTCTGCATTTAAGTATAAAGATTTTATGCCCTAATATGTGGTCAGTTTTTGTAAAGGCACTGTGTACTACTGAGAAAAAATGGTATGTTCTTTTTATTCCCATTAAATTTTTTCCAGATATGGATTATCTAGCTTATTTAAGATTCTATTCATCTTTTTTTTTTTTTTTTGGACTTTATTTAGTTCTGAAATGGAAGGTTAAAATCCCTCACTATTATAGATTGGGTTGTGGTTTATTTGTTTGTTTGTTTGTTTTTTATCTGTTTCCACCTGTAATTCATTTAGCTTTTCCTTTTAAAATTTAAGTGCAATAGCATTTGTTGCTTATAAGTTTAGTATTGATATTACTTCATTGTCTATGATACCTTTTATCATATTGTAGTTTCCCTGTTTATTTCTTTTCATTAAATCTATTTTAGTTTTAACTTTGAAATCATATTTGCTATCTCTGCCTTTTTTGTATCAGCTGAAGCATAATAATTCCACTACAGCCTAGCTTTTCTTTTCTTTTTTTTTTTTTAACACCCTTTGAGATCTGGGAAACCATTGTTAATAGCTCTAGCCTTAGTCTCCTGGAAGTTTCAAGGATAATTTCAGTGCCATTAAAGGAAAAATTAACTTAGCCTACACAGGATAGGGCCCAAGAAAAGAGAGGCTAATCCATTTGAAATAAGAGCCCTAGTGTAATAGTGCTGGACTTGTGCCTGATGAAATAGAGTTTTTTAATGGTCCAAGTTTGTAGCAATTCTGTCCTTGAAAATGTAGTTATGAAATAGCTTATGATTATGCCTTCAGTTGTAGAACAAAAACTATGTAACAAGTGAGGGGGGGGGGGGGGGGAAGGAGATTGAAATCCCAACCTTGCATCAGGAAGGGTTACTCCCTCCTACATGGCTCCTTCAGCTGTCCCACACCCTTCTACTCCAAACAAAGGAAAAACAGGAAATATAAGGACAGACAGCACAGATATGAAAAATAAAATTAGATCTTTCAATTGCAGTCTCTAACAATAAAAAAGGTAAGCTTAGAAACTGGTGATTCCAAGTTATATAGAGAATTAACACAAACATGAAACCAAGAGTCTATTCCCTAATAAATAGGTGATTAAAAAAAACAACTTTCAGAAGAAATTCTTAATTATTAATGATCATATAAAAATCTATTCCAAGTTAATATTAATAAAAGAAATATAAATTTAAACATCTTTCAACTTTTACCTTATTTCTAAAAACTGGCAAAAATGAACAAAAAACTGAAAGTACACAAAGTAAGTCCTTATTAATTAATAATTTCCCTGTTGGTAGAGCTAAAATTTAGTCTAATTTTCTTCTGTTAAAAAAATGGGGAAAAATAGAATTTTATAGAAACAATGATGATTCTGCCATTCATATCTTTTAACACTATTGGGCACTTATGTCACTGTGATCAAAAATAGAAAACAAGATCTAATAAAAACTAAAATATTTATAGCTGTGAGTATCTCTACTGGGCCTGTATCCCAAAGAGATCATAAAAAAGGCAAAAGGACCTACATGTGCAAAAATATTCACAGTAGCCCTTTTTACAATGGGAAGAAACTGGAAACTGAGTGGATGCCCATCACTTGGGGAATAACTGAATAATTATGGTATAGAAATGTTATGGAATATTATTGTTCTATAAGAACGATTAGAGAAAGGTTTGGAGAGATTGATGCTAAGTGATATATGTTCATTATTTGCTATCTAAGGGAGGGAGTGGGGAGAAAGTAGGAAGAAAAATTTGGAATACAAGTTTTTGCAAAGGTGAATATTGAAAACAATCTTCACATACATTTTGAAAATAAAAAGCTGTTATTTAAAAAAATATATAGCTGTGGGTTGGGTAGTAGCAGAGAACTGGAAACAAAGGGAGCACCCAGAAATATAAAATGATTCATTATTCACTGTTATATGTGCTTACAGTTTGACTAACCTAACCTTTCTGCTCTTCCTATACTCAATATTCCATCTTCAATTTCTGTAACTTTGCCCAGGTTGTTTCTCACATCTGGCAAAGCTCCAGCCTTCTTCTCTCTCCTATTCCTCTCCCCATCTCCAATTGTGAGGCTCTCCTCTTATAATCACTTGTATTTACTTTGTATTTTATATCACATCATTTTCCTTGATAGACTGGAAGGTGCCCTATAAGCGGTAATTGTTTCATTTTTGTCTTGGTACCCCCTCAGCACCTAGCAAGAATTCCTGGCATTAATAAATGCTTGCTAATTGACTGAGCTGCTGGGTGGCACAGGGGACAGAGTTGGGGGACTGGAGTCGGGAGAAATTCAAGTCTGGTCTCAAATATTAGTGGTGTGATCCTGGGGCAAGTGACCCTGTTTGCCTCAGTTGCTTCATCTGTAAAATGAACTGGAAAAGGAAATGGCAGATCATTCTAGTATCTTTGTCAAGAAAACCCCGAATGAGGTCACAAAGAGTGGAATTTGACTGGAAACAACTGGGCAATAACAGAGTGATTGAGTGAATGAATGAACAAACTGCCACATATTAATGTGGTAGATATTAATAAGCAGTAAGAAATGTTGGAGATGAAGGATTCAGAGAAACATTGGAAAATTAATGTGAATTAATGCAAAGGAAACAAGCAGATCTAGAAGAATAAAATCTATGTAGCAGGAGAGATGGAAACACCCAGTGCTTCCCTATACGGGGGAATCTATAGAACTTCTATAGAATTGCCCTTGCTCAAGGACTTTTGTCTAGTTTATCTAGCCCGGTGATGAGTCTGACACAAATATCTTTCAAATCCCAGAATATGGAAGATTCAGAGACAGACATACTTCACCTTTCCCCCTATGCTTCTTACAGATTATAGCCCTGGGGAAGATTTTCTCTCTCCAGCCTCCCTTACAAGTTTGAACACATCCTGAAAGGACAATGCTTTCTTCCATGTAAAGGGTAGGTGGGATTTGGAGAGAACTCTGGCAAGTCCGATGGTGGAGTCAAGTCAAACAATTTGTTGAGAGGAGTCAGTCTGAGGCTGGGATCTGACTCTGGACATGGGGAGCCTCAGACATGAAATTCTAGCTGGCTTTAGTGGGTGGGCTTTGGTTCGTTCTAAGAGGGGCAGAGGTTCCTTATGCCTTTTTGTTATCTGAGTGAACCCAAGACTTAAAGCCAACTAGTGAAAAAGCTTCCATTGGTACAACAGCTGACAGGGTGCTCCATAACCAAGGTCAGTGGGATCGAGGCAAGGATATTAATGGACCTGAAGCCCTATAACATATCAGAAATATGTTGGGGCAGCTTGGGGGAGCAGTGCATAGAGCACCAGCCCTGAAGTCAGGAGAACCCGAGTTCAAATGTGATCTCGGACACTAAACGCTTCCTGGCTGTGTGACCCTGGGCAAGTCACTTAATCCCAATTTCCTCAAAACATTTTACACACACACACACACACACACACACACACACACACACATACACGCTAACCTCATTGGCATATGTTTTGGTCACTCACATTCCCAATTTGTGTACTTTTTTACTTGGGAACTCTGTGTGTGTCAGTTTGGAGGGGGAAATGTCTTATTGCTACCACTCTAATGATTCCATTTTAGTAAAGACCTTTGTTTTGAGCTTAATTGTGTCCTCTGGCTGACTAGAGTAAAGGTAAAAAAAAGTTATTTTTTTATTTATGAGAGAGTTTTAGGAGTACAAACTTACTGAGCACCTGGAGTTGGGATAGCTAGTATGCAAGTATGGGTTGGTGAAATGGCCTGGAAGAGGCTACATTCTGCTGAGGTCAGGTCACATCTGGATTATTACATGCACTTCTTGAAACAACATTTTGGGAAGTATAATTGGAAAGTTTAGGGAGACATATGTTATTATTGTTTGTCCTTTGTTCTCAAAGAGAACCATCAAGGAGGTAATGCCATGACATGCAATTGAACTGGATTTAAGTGAGGGAGGGCTGCCTTACTTTCCCCTCCAGACACACCAGGGTCTAGTGGCAAGATATAGATCCGGACTAGAGATGATAGGATGGTAAAAGACTTTAAGATTATCCCTCCTTGCTGTTTCTTATATAAGATATTTCACTTCTTGACTCAGTGCATTGTCACTGACTCTTTCCCACGTGGAAGTCCAGCCCTCCTCATCTTCAGCTCTGGGCTTCTCTGTTTCTTTCAAGCCTCAGCTAAGTCCACTTTCTACAAGATGCATTTCTGAATCCCTTTAATTGCTGTTAATACCTTCCCCTGATGTGATCTCCAATTTATCCTGTCTTGTCTGTACATAGTTCTTTACATGTTGTTTACTCTATTAGATTGTGAGCTATTTGAGGACAAGAATCGTTTTTTGCCTTTCTTCAAATCCCAAACACAGCATGGTGTGACACATAATCACACTGAATAAATGCTTGTTGACTTAATTTGATTCGAGTATAAGGAGAAGAAACTAAGTACAAAGAATAGTAGAATTCTTCAAGTAACTTTGAGGCTTTGGCTCTTAGTGATTAGTCAAAAATAGGTCCCAAACCATGTCTTAGAGCAATTGTTTTTGTTTTAGACAGAAACCCTGAGGATCTTCTCCTTCCAGAATGATTTAAAAAAAAAAAAAAAACTAGATAAAAGAGACCATTTTTTGTCTTATTTCTTACCTAGTCTTTCTCACTGAATGGGCATTGCCTTAGCAAACAGACCTGGAAAAGTTTAGCTGAAAAAGGCCAAGGTCTACTACTGCATTCAGTTGTCCTGGTTTATCTTGCCACTAGACCCAGGTGGCTCTGGAAGAGAAAGTGGAGTTGTTGACTTTGCCCAGCCCTCCTTCAATTAAGTCCAATACACTTGGAAGTTACAGCATCACTTTCTGAATATCATGGTCCTCTTTGAGATTGAAGGACAAACAACAACAAATTTGAATCTTTTAAAATATTTTCCTAAGATTAAATATAACATTTTATCCCATGTCTTGTTATCTTAAATCCTCCTCAATCCAGAAGTGTCATTCACTGTTCCTGCAGAGAAATGATAGTCTCAGGATAGGGGCAGGGGTAGGCATTTCTGGGGGATGCAGTAGAATTAGGTGGGGGGAGGGACTGAGGAAGTATTTGCTCTTCCAGACACTTAAATGCAACAACTGGAGGTTCAGGACAACCAAAAGCTAAAGGCATTTGGGTTACTTGGAAAAGTTTCAGATTCTTCAAGATTCCAGTGGTCTCAAAAAAGACTTTCTGCCTTAGTTTTGTTTGTACAAAAGCTTTTTAACTTGATATAATAAAAATTTTCTATTTTGTGAGCAGTAATGATCTCTAGTTCTTCTTTGGTCACAAATTCCTTCCTCCTCCACAAGTCTGAGAGGTAAACTATCCTATATTCCTCTAATTTATTTATAATCTCATTCTTTATGCCTAAATCATGAACCCATTTTGATCTTATCTTGGTGTACGGTGTTAAGTGTGGGTCCATGCCTAGTTTCTGCCATACTAATTTCCAATTTTCCCAGAAGTTTTTGTCAGATAGTGAATTCTTATCCCAAAAGTTGGGGTCTTTGGGTTTGTCAAAGACTAAATTGCTATAGTTATTGACTATTTTGTCTTGTGAACACTGATCGACTACTCTTATTTCTTAGCCAATACCAAATTGTTTTGGTGACTGCTGCTTTACAATATAGTTTTAGATCAGGTACAGCTAGGCCACCTTCATTTGATGTTTTTTTCATTAGTTCCCTTGAAATTCTTGACCTTTTGTTCTTCCAAATGAATTTTTTTGTTATTATTTCTAGGTCAGTAAAAAGTTTCTTGGGAGCTTGATTGGTATAGCACTAAATATATAGATTAGTTTAGGTGCCTAAGGGCCTAAAGTGTTTATTGATTAAGTCATGTTGAGAGCTGAGTTGCTGACTGAACACTGTGGAGATTTAAGACCAGGAAAATTGAAGCCAAGTCAGGCTGAAACAGCAGACACAAATAATTGTGATAAGGAGCTGAGAGCTACAGATTCTTGGGAAGAATCAAGAGTTGAGAACTTGATCTGAGAGTGACTTTGAGCAGAAGCTACAGCTTGAATTGTTTGAGGCAGAAACTTTGGGGACGTGGCGAGAGCACTGAGAATGTTTAGGAGGGAGAGAAGATTGGAAGGAAGGGATCTATTTCAAGTTTTTTGGGCAGGGAACAGGATTCCTCACCTCCACAATCAGGATCTTGTAGGAAGTGTGAGTATATAGGTGCAGGGCATGGGTGTATTATATCTTGAGTACTCAATGATTTTATTGGGGAGGTGGTACTAGCCTTCCTACTATGTATGAAGTATGAAGACAGACCTGTCATCCCTTCCCTAGGAGTTACCCTGAAAGAACCCCAGGCTGCGCTCTTTCACCTCTCCAGGTTACCTTTGGAGCTTCTGAGCCTACCCTGCCTTCCCTCACCAAACATATTTACCACAATCATGTCAAAGCCGTGCTGTTTGAACACAACTCAGGATCAAAAGCATTATGTAACTCCCAGGCCCTCCTGGGGCTGCTAGTCCTGGCTCTCTTCCCAAATCTTAAAAGCTTGAAAGGATCTTTGGAATCACATAGTCCTTTATCAGAAGAGACTGGGGTCTGGAGAGGTTGTGATTTGCCTAAGATCACGTAGGTAATAAAAGAAAAACCAGGATTCAAACTCATAGGAACGACTCCAGATCCAGCTTTCTTTCCCCCATCCTGGCTCTGCTCTTCCTCCTACCCACTCCATCTCTCAGTAAACATTGTTTGGTCTTTCTTCCCAAAGTTCCTTGACCCTCCATTGAACCTAAGTCCTAGGGGCTGCTTTGGACCGGGACCACAGCAGGTCCAGCAGGTCAGAGCCCTGTGGATGTCAGTGTCCCTCGCTGCCCTGGGAATGGGCTTGTGGCCATGTAGGAGCCTGAGACAAGGACAGCTGCCTAACCTGTAGGTGAGGTCGCACTCGGGTCCCAAGGGGAGGCACGTGGGCACTGGTTAGGTGACTTGGGAGTCCCTCAAGGATCTGTCTATACCAGGCTCATTTCTTTCTCTCAGGGTTTAATTATCATCTCAATTAGACACATCTCGATCACCTCTAATAAGTCCTGCTCCACCAGAAGCTCAGAGTTAGAAGGGAACTCTGAGACAATTTCCTCCAAGTCATACCTGAACAAGGACACTTTTTACAAATAACTCTTCAGAAGCTATTATCTAACTTTTGCCAGAAGGTCCCTAAGGCAACCTGTTTCACTTCTGTATAGCTATGATTGGTGCAGGTTTTTCCTTCTATGGTTCATTTTGTCTCTTTGGAGCTTCAGTTCTGCTTCATATTATCATCTGTCTGTTAGCTAGGGCCATCTGGTTGTCCTTAGTATCTCAAATTCAACATACTAAAAACATCTTTCATTCTCTTTTCCCAGAATTTGCCCCAACCCCAAACTTCTGTGTCTCTTTTAAGGGCATGACTTTCCTTCCAATATTAGATTCATTCTTGATTCTCCCCTCTCCCCTCCTCTTTGCCATCCGATGAGGGGTATGTTATACCTTCTCAACATTTCTCACATTAATACCCTTCTGCCCACTCCCACAGCCACCACTTCTCATTTAACCCACTTTGGTAGCCTCCCCATTGGCCTCCAGTCTCTGCGATCCACGCTTCAAAAAGCTTCAAAAACCACCTCAGCGTATCACTCTTGGATTCTTTATGACATTAGGGCCACCTTTTGTCTCTAGAATAAAACAGAACCCCCTCCTCCTGGCAAGCCAAGCTTTTCCCATCCCGATTTCACTGATGGAGAGCCTTTCTCTTAAGTCAGAATGGAGGCCATGAGGAGTCACTAGATCTCTCTGGGCTGTAGTCGGTGGATATAAAGAAGTTGCCTAGATCAATGGATTCCCAGATTACATATATATATATGTATATATATATATATAAAAACTTATTATTACTTATATATATACCTGTACACATATATATACATAGATATATATCTTGTGTAACATATAAAAAAACAAGAAAAAACAAACTGAAAAAAAATTATACTTGTTTGCACATCCAGTGGAACTCGCACAATTTGCACACGGTTTCTTGTGGGGGTGGATAATATTTTTTTTCACCCTGAGTGCTCTGGAATTTCTTGGAAGATTGTATTTGAGAGTGGCTGTCTTTCACAAGGGATCCTTATTACAATATCGTTGTCAATGTGTACGATGGTCTGGCTCTGCTCACTTTACTCTGCGTCGGTCCCTGTGGGCCTTCCCAGGTTTTCCCGACGCCACCCCTCCATCATTGCTTAGTGCTTTTTAGTACTTTCAATAGTACTACTCCATCACACGCCTACGCTTACAATTTGGTCGGATGCCGTTTTCTTCTTTTTCCCCAACCGCCAGAGGAGGGCGGAGCCTGGAGCGGGTTCAACAGGAAACTGAGCTCGGGATCGGCCGAGGCCTGCAAAGAGCAGAGGGAAGGGAGGGGCCGCCCCCGCAGGGACACGGCGGGGACTCGATGTTCCCGGCTCCGACTCCGCCCCCGCCCTGCAATTAACGCGTCCCGGGCGGGGCCGAAGAGGGGGCGGGAAAGAGTTGGGGGGCAGGCAGGAATCGGAGGTTTGGGACTTCTCCCTCCCCCTCCGCGCGCCTCCTCCTCTTCCCCAGCGCGGCCGGAGCGCGGACTCTGGTCCCGCCCGGGGTCGGAGACTAAAAATAGCCAGAGCGGCCTGGGAGCGCGCGGGGGAGGTTTGGTGGGGGCCGGGGAACGTGGGCGGTAGCTGGGACTAGAGTAGGGCTTCTCCAGCTGCTGGGGCAGCCAAATCCCTCTCATCTCCGCGCCAGGGCCCTGCACAGTACTCCCCATCCCCTGGCAGCCCCCTCTCTCTTTGCGCTGGCGGGTACCAGGAACGTGAAGTCGACTGGGAGCTAAGGCTGCCGCCAGGATGCTCTCACTTTTTAGGGGGATGATCCTGAGGAAGTCATTTATTTATTTTCCCTCCTGAGGCGATTGGGGTTAAGTGACTTGCCCAGGATCATACAGCTAGGAAGTGTTAAGTGTCTGAGTTAAATTTGAACTCGGGTCCTCCTGACGTCAGGGCTGGTGCTTTATCCACTGCGCCATCTAGCCATCCCTAAAAAATTTTTTTTATTAAAGCTTTTTATTTTCTAAACAAATGCATAGATAATTTTCAACATTCACTCTTTTTATTATAGCTTTTTATTTACAAGACATATGCATGGGTAATTTTTCAGCATTGCACCTTGCAAAACCTTCTGTTCCAACTTTTCCCCTCCTTCCCCCCCATCCCCTTCCCTAGATGACAGGTAGTCCAAAACACGTTAAATATGTTAAAAGTTTTTGTTAAATGCAATATATGGTACATGTTTTATAGCTATCTTGCTGCACAAGAAAAATCGGATTTAGATAGAAGGTAAAAATACCGAGAAGGAAAACAAAAATGCAAGCGAACAAAAACAGGAGTGGACATGCTATTCAACATTCACTCTTTTTTTTTATTTTATTTTTTCAACATTCACTCTTGCAAAACCTTGTGTCCCAATTTTTTCCCCCTCTCTTCCTCCCACCTTCTCCTCTAGACAGCAAGTAGTCCAATATAAGTTAAACATGTTAAAATTATTCTATACATATTTCCACAGTTATCATGCTGCACAAGAAAATCAGATCAAAAAGGAAAGAAATGAGAAAGAAAGCAAATTGTAAGCAACCAACAACAAAAACACTGAAAATACTGTGCTGTGATCCATCTTAAGTCCTCATAGTCTCTCTCTGGGTGCAGATGACTCTCCATCATAAGACCATTGGAACTGGCCTGAATCACCTCATTATTGAAAAGAGCCACGTCTGTCAGAATTGATCATTTTATAATCTTGTCATTGCCATGTATAATGGTCTCTTGATTCTGCTCATCTCACTCAGCATCAGTTCATGTAAATCCCTCCAGGTCTCTGACATCATCCTGCTGATGTTTCTTATAGAACAATAACATTCAATAAAATCATATATCATAATGCTGGGGTTGCTATGACCCAACTGATGGACTTTGTTTCTTATCACTACAAAATGTTCTGCCAAAAACGTTTTTGCATATGTGGGTCCCTTTCCCTCCTTTATTTATGATCTCTTTGGGCTACAGGCCCAGTAGAGTCACTGCTGGATCAAAGGGTATGCGCATATTGATAGCCCTTCGGGCAGAGTTCCAGATTCTCTCCAGAATGTTCACAACTTCATCCACAATATATTAGCGTGCCAGTTTTCCTATATATTAAAGAAATTCTTTAGTTAGCGCCAACCTACCTCAGTTTCTTCATCTGCTTAATAAAAATAATAACAAAAGTTTCTGTTTTTAAGATCAGCTTTAATGTTGCCCTAACCCTTTTCTCAGTTAAGAATCCCTGGAGGTAGTGTATTATGAGCCCCATTTGGCAGATGGGGAAACTGAGGTTCAGAGCTGACATAATTTTTCCAAAGCCCCATAGATGAGAAGTATAAGAGCCTGAAGAGATGATTTGGATCCCAAGTCCTACCCTAATCTATATCAACTTCAAGAAAAGTAACAAATGTGATAAAGGTCCTCTACGATCTGGCCCCAACCTACTGTTCCTGACAGTCCACTTCACTTCCTTTCGCAGACCATGCCTAAATTCTAATTCTCCCATGAACTTGATTACCAATCCCTGAGCATCTACAGAAATCATACCAATTGTGGAATCTCAATCCTAGAATATATGCTCCTTGTCAAAATACTTCTGCTCCTTAATATTCGATGCAAGCGCATTATTCTCCCCATGAAATCTCTCCCTCCTCAAATTCTCATGAAGCTTTTGTCTGCATCTCTCCTTTGCCACTATCAGAATATACATTCCTACTTATCTATGCATATTTTATGCCCTGCCCAATCCTAGGAAACTGAATTTCATGAAGGTTGTGAGCTTCTTGTGGGCCCAGACTGTGCTGAGCTAAGGATATTTCATTTAGCCAGTCCTCAATAGTCTGGTGAAATGAATTGATCTGAAAACTCTTGGTAAACTTTAAAACACTATGGAAATAGCAATAATTATTTATATTATTATTACTAAAGACCTAGAAATCGTAGTTGAGACAGCAGCTAAGATGGAAGGGGAGGATCCCCTGGTTTTGTCAGAGCACTGAGCAGGAAGGAAGTTGTCAGCAAAGTTGAATACAAATCCCAAAGAGAAAGGCTGGGTGAAACCTGATGACTTTATCATGTACGCCTGATAAGTATGAAGTAACTATTTCTGACACGAGAATCATGACATCACCTGATTCTTAGTGATTCTCCTTTTTGGGGATTGTAATGGAGATAGCATCACAGGAAGCTTGTGTGTCAGGTGTGGTTTGCAGGTGGGTCCCCCAGACGGGAGAAGGCCATCCAGAATTCTTTTCATTTCTTGCCTGTGGTGTTAAAACAAAATTGCCCTCTGAATATTCCCGAACCCAAACACTCTTTTTTTGATTGTCCTTTTATATCCATGATTCTTGAATCATGATAGAGAAGAATTGGAGATAGTTGCAGCTGCTACTTTTTCTCTAGTATTCTTTCAGATAGCTCTGCAGGTCATCTGTTAAGTGACAGAGGGACAAACTGAGGCATAAAATGGACAAATGAATAGAATCCAAAGATCAAAGAACTGATCAAAGGCCTGAAAAGGCAGATGTTCCTTAGACTAGAGGTTGACAACAAAAGTATCTTTTACCATCTTGAACTTGGTTTCTCTAGTGGTTCTTTTCAAGGTCAATCTTGTATCTTTAATACCACCCCTTCTGATACTTGCATTTCTATTTCATCCAATGAAGAAAAAAATCTATTCTTTCCATCCAATACTTCCATTAACTCATTCTCAACTCTTTTATAATTGTTCATGACCTCCATCCCTCAATTAAAACCGGCTCTCTCCAAGGTTATCAACTGCTAAATCTATTGGTTTTTATAAGTTCTCATTCTTCTTGGCCTCTATTCACATTAGTCTGTACTGATTCCTTTCTCTCTATTCTCTTGCTATTGATCTAAATAGCTCCCAAAGACTCAATTATAATCTCTATGAAGATGACGCCCAAATTTGTGTATTTAGAGAACCCTAACCTTTCCTAACACTTAACATCTTTAATATCTCCAGCTTTCTGCTGGGTCTCTCCAATCAAATATTTCATTATATCTCAAATTCTTCCCTCATCTCTATCTTAGAAGCCCTATCTTCATATTTCAGTAATTCTTCCAACCCACCTTGATGCTCACTTTCTCCTTGTATTTACTTAGGTACATGTATCCCCCTATAGAATATCAACTTTTAAACTTGGAGACAAACTATTATTAAACAGGTATTTAGCAAATATTTGTTGAAGTGAACTTTGGAGTCATTACCCCTATGAGTCTAAAGGCTTCTCTAAGACAAGATGTTTCCTTTTCTGATGAGAATTGAGATGCCTCTCTTATCTCTTACTTTCCTGCCCTAACAATGCCTAAAGAATTTAGGGGAGAGAAAGGCTGAGAGAGAGAGAATGAAGATATTATTCAAGGGAAAATTCCCTGAAGTCTCTAGTGTAGTAAACAGGGACTAGGGACCTAATCAAAATGCTGGCTCCACTACACGGAAACTTTTCCCCAGAGGCTTTCTCCCTCTAGAGACCTGAAGAGAACATAGAATGATGAGTCTTCTTTCTGGAAGCCGGAAGCCAGGTAAGAATCTTTATTCTCTTTAGCTCTCATCAACTGTGTCCTCAGCCAGAAGAGAAAGCATTGCATAATCAATCTCCACCAATGAGGAGAGTCCTTAAGGTATGGGGTTACACTTCAAAAAGAAGGTTCTTGATGGCAGGGATCATTTTGTATCCTCAATATCAAAGTATAGTACTTCATATACAATATATGAAGAGTTAAGTGTTTAATAAACATTTGTTGAATTGAATTGCCTCTACAACATTACTAACAAATGGTCTTTTCCCCTCTGCCTTCTTGCTACCAATTGTGATGAGCTCCCTTTTCTCTGTCACCCATGACTGAGATGCCTTCTGTCACATTCTCCTACAGCCTTGTCTCACAGAAGGTAGCTTTATCAAGGTTAATCCTATAACTACCCAAGCAATCCCATTCCCTCTCATCTCCAACAGGCTGCTTCCTCTGTCATCCCTACTATATCATTTATTTACTTTTGAGAAACAGGGTTAAATGATTTGCCTAAGGTCACACAACTCATAAAGTGTGAAGTGTCTGAAACTGATTTGAACTCAGGCCCTAAGGGGCATTATATAATTTACTTTCATTCTCTCCCTATCTATTGGTTGGATCCCTTGCTGCCTGCAAACATACTCATGTTTTCCCCATTTTGAAAAAGCAGCAACTTGATCCTTCCATCTCTGCTAACTATTCTATATCTTTTCTGCCCTTTGTGGCTAATTTTCTTTAAAAGCCTGTCTATACTAAGTACCTTTTCTTTCTCTTTTTTCAGTCTCTTTACTTCTTACAATCTAGCTTCTAACCTCACATTCCACTGAGACTGCTCTCTCCAGAA